>JAZHRO010000063.1:56525000-57190000 GCA_037157565.1 Thalassia testudinum | reverse complement strand
TCTACAATTATAAAATATTTGTTCACTCTCTCCCTATTTTCTCTTTCTTTGTATTATTCTCCCTTTCTTCTATTGTTTATTCTTTAAGTAGAATAGTTAGTGTAGATTTAATTCGACCAGCTAATCTACTTCGTGATAATAATTATAAACATAATTTTTAATCAAACGTTCGCCTCCCCATGTTTGACCTGGAACTTACTAGAGTTTCGGTTATAAATTTTATTTGATAGTGGATTTTTATGCAACTACAACAAGTTTTCAAACTCAAACTTTTAGCGTATGAAATCTCGTTAATCAACCGTGCACACACGAGCGTGCCTAGGCATGAGCCTAGGTCGATTTTTGGACTCGATATGCTTGCGCGATTGGGCATATTTTGAGCTTGCTTGGCTTAACCTTTAAGATGTCTAATAGCTTATTACAGACATCTGATTAGTTTTAATTTTATTTAGTGTTGAGGCCATTGAGCTTAGTTGAAACAAACAATTTTTTGGCATTATTAACACTTACATCGTTCTGTTAAGTTGATATATGTCTTGATTTACGTCGAATATTCCTTTTTATATCAATCTCTTGAGCTTCATTTTAATTGCTTGATTAGTGGTTTAATTTGCGATCCATTGCTCCCTAAGACGAACTCGAAACTCACATTTTGAGAAAATAAATTTAAGTGTTTTCATCACTTCAATCACTGTACTAGGATGCATATTTTAAACTTAACTTTAGCGCGATAGCATGAAGCTTTGAAACAAATTCCATCCTATGCTAAATTCCTTAAAGACTTGTGTAAAACAAGTCTCCAATAAGGTTGTCTTACCTCAGCAAGCCAGTGCTATTATCTAAAACATGACCCCTCCTAAACGTAAAGACGTAGGAGACCCTTGATCTCTGTTGTGATCAAAAATTGTTGCAGTCGAAAATCATCATAGTTAGGAAAGCAATGCATCGTAGTATAGCGACGAAAATTGATATGACATTTAAATTTACAAAGCTCAAAAAATTCGTGAGTTCCAAGGTCATTCTCAGGGAACAAGTGTAGCAAATCAATCCACTAATCAAGTTTTAAAACTCAAGAACTAAATATGAGTAATTTGATTTTCTATGAGCAAATTCTAGTTCAAAAATGTGAGAATTAATCTCTCAATTTAATACAACTAAAGAAATTATGCTCAATTAGAGAAAATCATGTAATGATATCTTTAAGCACTAAAGAAAATCAACTCACCAATATTTGGATATGATGATTCAATAAAACAGCTCAAATATTCAAGAACTACAATAAACTCTCAAACAATTGAAAAGGTCTTTAGTTCAGTCCTTGGAAATGATAAGTTCTCACGCATTCAGGTACTTGTATGCTTGTGATTTGATCCCTGAAGATCTTTCTCTTTTTTCAATCCAGCCCCTACATGCTGGGAGGAGGAGCTCTTCTTCTCAGACTCGGGTCTAGCGAGCCTCGCTAGAGCATGGCTGAAATCAGTCGGCAGCTGTTGAATGTCACCGACGTGCAGCAGAGTATGGTCGTCAGAGGTTTGCCAACTTGATGGCAGCCTCTGTTCGTTGGTTGGAGCAATGAGGATGGTGGGAATGGCAAATGGTGGTCACAGCTCCGACGAGGTCGAGGAGATCTCTCAATATGTGGAATTGCCCCTTGAAAGATTGCTTGTCACTCCTCACACTCCCACGAAGCTTCGTGCAAAGCTTGGGAGCACAAAGGTGGTCAAAGGTGGTGTGCCAGCATTAGAGAAGGTTAGTGCGGCCGGTGGTGGTGGTAGTTTGGTGTGGGAGAGGCTCTTACCCCCAACCGAGGGGTCAGCGAGCTTTGCCTGTGCTTGGAGAAGGAGATGGTGGAGATGGATTGCTACGATGAGGCTGGAGGTGTGGCGGAAGTGTCGAAGGTGATGGTCGTGGATAATGTCCGATGAGGCGCCTCAACGAGCAATCGACCCAATAAACTTAGGGCTTTTGCTCTCGGAAATGTAACGAAGCTGTCGTGGTGGTTGGCATGGAGGGAGGATGGCTGGAGCATGATGAGAGACTCATCATGATCTCTAATTACCCCTAATTAACTAGTCTTCCTAGTTAATTAGCTAAGGATATGAGTATATAAGTGTTAATTATAAAATAAGAGATATTAAGTAAAGGACCTTAAAATAAGTTTAAAATGATATTTTATCATTCAATTAACATTATTAACAATCTAATTAATAATTGGACTCAAGATCTTATTAACCATTCCCTTAATTAATAAGTTAAGTAACTTAAACATAATGTATACATAGTATATAATAACTTTACTTAATTTAATAAATTAACTTAAAAAGGTCAAAAATGTAAATTCAAGGTGTAAACATAATAATTATCTTATTTATTAACATATATAAAAAGTTGAAAAAGATCTAAGTTAAAATAAACCTTTAAAACATGGGTTTACATCTAGGTCCTTATTAATCATTGCAATTGGGTCCTTAATTTTCATATAGGTCCTTAAGTTTCACTACACATAGGTCCCTCTCGTCTTCTTGTTCTTCTTCTTCAGCAGATTGAACGGCTGACGACAGAGGGTGACTCCACCGTGTGATCACCGCCCTGCCGACATCATTCTTCCTTCTCCAAGCTCTTGGAGCTTGCGCTCACCATTCCATCTACATCCATCGGTCTGGATTACTCTAAAATCCTAATTTTTGGTGGGAGTTAACCCCACCGTCATCGGAGATAATGCCGGAGGTTAACCTCCCCAAGCTTCTTCGTCTAGACTCCACCATCCTCTTCATCGCCATCCAATATAAATACCCCCTCACCCCCTCGATTTCAGTAAGTTGGCTCCCTTCCCTCTTCTAACACTGAGCCGACCCAATAGGCTATTCGTCTGCAACTCCGGCGATCTTCCACACCATCCTTCGACTTCCTCCATCCATCCTGATTAGCTGAGGAGTTTTGCTGAGGTCAGCCGCGTCTCTGAACAAAGGCGACGACCAAGGAGATCCTCTGCTCCATCCAAATTCGCCCACCGGAGATTCTTCTTATTCCCTCTGATTTCATCCTCCGTCATGAGCCGTCAACGGAGTCCCTTTGACCCCTTTGTCTAGGTAACAGTAGGTAGGAGTAGTAGGAGTAGTTTAGGTAGATAAGTAGTTAGTTACATTAACTTAATTGCAGATTCTAGTGTTCATCTTCTTCAACTCCGGCAAGTTCTTTGAGCTTGTTGGAGATTTGATTGTCTTTTTAACTCACTGATCACCTTCTTCTAACCCTCATGATCATTTCTAATCCACTGAAACATAACTTTTATCACTGTTTCGCCTAATTCACCTTCACCTTCAACAGCTACCATTGCTGTCCATGGTGACAGTAACTGAGCTTAGATCCACCTCCAGAAGGTCCTCCACCACCTATTCACAACCTAAGGACCCTATTCTGCACTTTAATTTGTATAATTACCACCTACAATCGAAATGCCCAATTTTTAATTAAGCTCCTGAGCTCACTATCAATGGCGGCTCAGGAGTAGTTAAAATCTTAAATTAATTATATATTTAGTATCGCAATTACTCTTTGACTTGTCTCAACCATTCAATTGAATGGGAGACCAAGTCCTATGCTTCAACCCACTTAAAATTCATTCGAATTGAATTTATTGTTTAATCATTCATGTAATGGATTGAAGAAGAATTAAATGTGATTCTGAGGTTCCTTGCAACCTCAGAATCCTTTTTAGATAAAAAAATGGCACAGATTCACCTTTCTATACACAATTTGTATATTTCTGGACTCACCGGAGCTCCGGCGAGCTCCAACAAGTCAAAATTGATCTTCAGCCTTTAGAATTTGTTAAGAAGCTCTAGATCAACAATTTGAGGATCACTGAGTGTGCTGAGATATTTTAATTGAGATTTTAGTGTCTGGAGTTGTTGTTAGGTCTTCATCTTCTCCAACTCTAGCGGAGTTGGAGAAGACTGTACAGAAGCTTAAAAGCCACATTTAAGAGGTCTAGAAGCTTTAGTGCAGTGCACTGAAGCTATTCATGTCTTCAGATAGTGTAGCAACCTTCCAATTCCTCTGTCGAACAAAGCGCTTCTAGAGTCCAGGCGACGAGCCTGGAACCTTAGAATTCAAAGTTTAAACATCTGTTTAGAGGTCTGAGAGAGTTTTTGAGGTTGTAAGAATCTTAATCTAGTCTTTAATTTCTTGTAAAGAGGCTTAGAATAGAAAGTCAAATCTTAAGCCTTATAGTCAAACCTGAACTCGAGATTTTGATTCTGAACTTAATTTGATAAATTGATGAGTTAGAATTATTTCTGAGATCTTATTGAATGATTTTAGAGAGGTTTAAGTGAGCTCGGACTTGTTTATTTGACGAAATTAACAACCTGTTTGGATTATTTTCGAACCCAAACTGACGACAGTAGATTTTGGATGAATTTTGAAGTTGAATCCTGCCCAGACAAGCTTATAACGATCTTTAGAAGCTATTCCAATTAATTAGAAAAGTCTTTAGCTGTCTGTTGTGCAATTCAGAGTTAGAAATTTCATTCTTTGAGCTTTCAGTCGAAGTTTCCTTGTGCTTCCTGAAGCTCTCGAGAGCTTTAAACCTACACAAGCAGCTACGGAATCACCTGTATAACCTATTCAGACCCTTAGATAAGCTAAAACATCTACCCTGAAGACACACTAGGTTTAAAACCATTTCCAGGCAATATATTACCCGTAGGAACCCCCTAATTTCACCTTTCAAATCAAAGAGGAAATCATCCTCTGAACCTTAAATTGACCCTAGAATCATGTAGAGCCACCTTAGAGCTCTCCATCAAGCTTTATTTCGCTTGATTTGGAGCTCTGAGTAGGGAGAAACTTTCACTTGAAGTCGGGTCTGGAGGGGGAATTCTTAGTCCCACATCGGAAACTTCAGAGCACACGCCTTACTATAAAAGCATTTTGTTAAGTAGCCAATGCAGTCGTCAGCGCTCGACGCGAAAAGAAAACCTGACCTTTGCGCATAGCGTGTGTGTGTGTGGGCGAGTGTGCCTGCGGGTATGCGCCCGAGTGGGTGTGTGTGTGCGATTGGCCTTGGGAGGGCGAGGCCTAGGAGGCGTTGAGCCGGTTTGGCTCAAGAGAGGGCTGGTTTGGCTCAAGAGAAAAAAAAAATCGAAATTGAATCCTAATGAAATTAGGCGAGGACCAAGTAAGGTCTGGTCCCATCCTGATCTCAGGGTGCTGTGTATCCTCAAAAGGACCTCGCCGCAAATCTAAAACAAATTTTTAGTTGAAAAGCAAATTAACCTAGTTCAGCTAGAAAAGAAAGAAGAGAGAATGAAGGAGTTGAAGGCTAAGGACACAGGTGCTGGAGAAACTAAGGGAATAAGGAAAAGAAAAGAAAGAAGAAAGGAGACAGAAGAATTCGCAGAGGAGAAGCTAAGAAAGAAGAAGAGAACAGGCAAGAAGCTAAGGAAGAATAAGGAAGAAGAAGGGCAGGAACAGAAGAGAAAGCAGAAGTGAAGAAAGAAAGAGATCGAGAGAAAAAGATAATAAGAGAAAAATAGAAAGAGAGAGAAAAAATAAAGGATTAAGAAATAAAAGAAAAAGAAGATAAAGAGAAGAAGAGAAAGAAGAAGAGAGAGAAGAGAGGCTGAAGAATAAGGAAAAGAATTGATTTTTCTTGTTATATTTTAATTTCTTTTTGCTCTTAATTGTTGTATTAAGGCATATATTGACTAAAGAAACTCTTCTTTGCCTTAAATCATTTGAAATAAATAAAGAATTTACATGTTTTTAATATTGGAAATGAGAGTTCATATGGGATTTTGCATGTTATTTCATTTAAATCAATTTTTAGCAAAATTCATGCTTCTATAATTAACTTAAATAAACCTCCTGTACTTATAAAGAAAAATAAAAGATAACTAGTGAATTTAGAATGAAATATACCTCCCAGCGAACGACCTGGACTCAACCAGTAAAAATTTTCTAAAATATTAGGTTAATTCGACCCTATACTACTAATTGACACAACTTCGAGTTAACCTAAGTGAATTTTCTCTACTCATAATTAAGTAAAATTAACTTAATTAACTGAGTTGAGGTAAGAAACGACCAGAGTGTTAAGGGCATGGGGCCAGATTCGCATCGGATTTTCGTCGGTCCCGAAGAAGATGAAGTCGAGGAGGAGGGTATCGAGGTCGAACCCTATAAGGAAGAAGCCTACGATAAGCTATAGTAAGAAAGGGAGAGAGAGCATGTTATGCATGACCTCCCTACCTAAGGGTGGTTGTGCATACGTGTTTTGCTGCGTAGAGGTGGCTCTCTATAGATATCAAGTCAATTCGTCCACCTTCTCGATGATGGAGACCTTATCCAGGCAACTAGCCACCAGCTTCAGGTCGACGAATGTGGATAGGTCGCGTGTCTCGTGTGCCCCTCACGTGTTTGTCAATGCCCGGGTGATCATCCAGTCAAACACACCCATAGACTCATTGTTTGAGTTCTCACACATGTTCTCGACAATCTCCTAAAGGGTGTCTTCATGTTGACCCATGATGTTGCCACCATAGATTGCATTAACAAATAACCTGATATCCTCATGGAGTCCCTTGTAAAAAAACTGGACTTGTTCCCATTGAGGAACTCCATGATGGAGGGATTTCCACATGAGATCTAAAAAGCGGTCCCATGTCTCATGAAGTGGTTCTCTAGCATTCTGCGTGAAATGTGTGATCTAGTGCTTCAAGGCATTGGTGTGACCAACTGGGAAAAATTTCTTCCTCCCATGTGTTGATCAATCAAGTTAGGGTTTGATACCAATGGGCAGCCTTATTCATAAGAGAGAAGGAGAACATCTTCATGAGTAGGATGTCCCGATTCTGAATAGGCGGTCCAAAGGTTTAGGCCAGTTGTTTCAGTTGCTTGATGTGTTGGAAGGGATCTTCAGAGTTCAAGCCATGGAATTTGGGGATTGCATTAATCAGATTCGACTTTAATTCAGTGTCAAGTCCTCCAGCCGTGATTTACACCTCAGGTTCAATTACCATTGTTGTGGGATTGTAGTGATCTTGCATCTGTGGATGCTGCAGGAGATTCATGAATGCATGGCAAAGATCAGTGAGGCACTGCAATTGATTCTGAACATTGGTCTTTTCTTCCTGATTCTCCATGAATGTAGATGATGGAGAGCCAAGCTCGGATGTGGAAGTATCTGAAGAAATCTCGATCTGATCAGACAGGAACACAAACAATTGGGTCGGGGCTTGAGCCTGACGAGAGTGACCTGCTAATGGAGGCATCAAGATTGGTCTTAAGGACCTCCTCTTGTACATGCACTATAGAATTAAACGAGGGACAGGATGTGTATTGGACTCAATCAAGAAACCCAACAAAGCTGAGCGACTATGGAGGTTCGAGGCAGATGTTACCTCTGGTTCAGAAACTCACCCACCTGAGAATTACTTAGGCAGCCAGGAAGAGAGAGTCTTGCAAAGATCCCTACACAGTAGAGCATCCCCACAGATTACAAGGTTTCCCTTACCCGACCTTCCTTCTCACTGAGATTCCAAGTAGATCGGAACGTGTGAGCTTGACTCCTAAGTCTACCAATTTTAACCCTGCTTGTGCCTTGAATTTCACTTGAACTTTGAAGTTGATTTGATTTATGACATAATTTGGAGGTTGGTTGATTCACAAAGTAAACAAACTTCACCTAACCTATCCTAAAGTTGAGGATGAATTTGGGTTGAGAACCCAAATCACCCTGAATTGGTTTGCAAACAGGTTATTAGGTCCCAAATTTTAATGATCTATGTGATTGTTAGACCCTTAATTAGATAAATTCAACCAAGGCTTGGGTAACGCACGATGCAGGAAATATATTTTCTTTTAAATCAGGCAAGTTTGTACTCTTGGAACCCTAATGTGGAAACCCTAGATTGACTATTTCCAAGTCCAATTCTTTCCGAACGATGGTACCTTGGGCTCAATCAAAAAGGTGAATAGCCCACGGCACCTTATGTCGACATTAGGTACAAGTATCAGGATGGGAATCTCTAATCAAATCGAATCAAACCAAGAAAGTTGAATGATGATTACTATGTAAATAAAGCGAGTTGATCCGAATTGATTTTCTTTTCAATCTTTCCAAGAGATGAGGGGCTTAAAGAAGGGAATGAGATTACCTGCCCCTAGTGTGGTTGCTTGTGCGGTCGATCTTCAGATTCACCTGCAACAATACAACAAATCAGATATAGCAAGTCAAAATCAGATCAGAAAGTATGATTAGAGAATGAAATGCACGTTGCTCCTCGGTAATGGCTCCAAAATGTTGCAATCGAAAATCGTCGTAGTTAGGAAAATAATGCATCTTAGTATAACGATGACAATCAATACGACATTTAAATTTATAAAGCTCAAAAAATTCGTGAGTTCCGAGGTCATTCACAGGGAGTAAGTGTAGCAAATCAATCCACTAATCAAGATTTAAAACTCGGGAACTAGATATGAGTAATTTGATTTTTTATGCGCAAACTCTAAATCAAAAATGTGAGAATTAATCTCTCAGTTTAATAGAACTAGAGAAATTGTGCTCAATTAGAGATAATCATGTAATGATATCTTTAAGCACTAAAGAAAATCAACTCACCAATGTTTGGATATAATGATTCAATAAAACACATCAAATAGTCAAGAACTACAATAAACTCTCAAACAATTGAAAAGGTCTTCAGTTCAGTCCCAGGAAATGATAAGTTCTCATGCATTCAGGTCCTTGTATTCTTACGATTTGATCCCTGAATATTTTTCTCTTTTTTCAATCCAGCCCCTGCATGCTGGGAGGAGGAACTCTTCTTCTCAAACTTGGGTCCGGCGAGCCTCGTCGAAGCATGGATGGAATCGACCAGCAGCCGTTGAACATCGCCGACATGCAGTGGAGTATGGTCGCAGGAGGTTCTCCAACTTGATGGCAACCTCTGTTCATCAGTTGGAGCAGTAGGGAGGGTGGGAATGACGGATGGTGGTTGCGGCTCTGGTGAGGTCAAGGAGATCTCTCAGTATGTGGAATCGTCCCTTGAAAGATTTCTCATCACTCCTCGCACTCCCACAGAGCTTCGTGCAAAGCTTGGGAGCACAAAGGTGGTTGGAGGTGGCATGCTGGTGTCGAAGAAGGTTGGTGTGGCTGGCGGTGGTGGTTTGGGGTGGGAGAGGCTCTTACCCCCAACTGAGGGGTTAGCAAGCTTCGCTCGTGCTTGACGAAGGTGATGGTGGAGATGGATTTCTACGAAGAGGCCAAAGAAGATGTAGTGGAAGCGTCAATGATGATGGCCATGGATAGTGTCCGACGAGGTGCCTCGGTAAGCAATTGACCAATAAACTTGGGGCTTTTGCTCGTGGATATGTGAGGAAGCTATTGAGGTGGTTGGCAAGGAGGGAGGATGGTCGAAGCGTCGAGGGCGTGTGGCCAGATTTGTGCCAGATTTTCGCTGGTCGCAAAGAAGACAAAGTCAAGGAGGAGGTATCGGGGTCGAACCTTGCAAGGAAGAAGCCTACGATGAGCTATAGGAAGAGAGGGAGAGAGAGAGAGAGAGATACCTAAGAGATGACGAGGATGCGAGGAGAGGTCGGGTGCGACTGGCCGAACTTGGAGAAGGAGAAGAACTTCGACGAGCCAGATCGAAGCGATGACGAGGATAGGGACCGTCTCCTTTGGCAGGGAGGACAGTAATGACGAGGGGAAGGCAAACCGCTACTAATTTGACGGCGAGGGGTAGTGAGGAAGATGGTCGAAGAAGCTCCAAGTCGTCATTAATGGCAGTGAGAAATGAAGAAGAAGGCATATTCGCACGCCACAACGAGACAAAATCAATCACAAAGCACTTGTAGAGTTTTATAAAGTCTAAGCCACGCCATTTGTGGCACTAAGTCGCTGATTGAAGCTTCTTTGGTAGCAAGCCAATATGCCATCTTTGGATGCCAAGAACGAGCTCTTGAGGATGAATCTCGAGCTAGGAAATGCGCCATTAGATGAGCAATTATCAAAAGAGTCAATCCTTAGAAATTGGTGGCAAATCAGCAAGTAGATTGGCGGAGATCTCCTCCAAATCTTAGCTAGAGCACCAACCTTCCTTTGAAGCTTAGGTGGAGGAAGATAATGGTGGTAGGGGGCACTTTGCAAAGAAAATGAGAAGTTAGGGACCTTATTGCAATAAACTCAAAACTAGGGGTCTAAATGTGAAGGATAGAGATTTTAAGAACTAGAATGCAAACTAGGCCAAGATGGACTCTTATTAGGCCCAAATTTTGGTGTTAACCTAATTTGGATCCAAGAAATCTAATGATGAACTTGGATTTGAGTTTTGACCACGTTTGACTTGGCAAATTGAACAAGAGCCCAGATGAGGGTAAATTCCCATCTAAATCTCTATTCTGAATCAAAATTGGTTCAGATGGTCAAAGTGAAGGTACTAAACCTCTTATAATATTTTTTATGATTTTTAGGAGATTTAGATTGATTTCATCCTGACCATAACCATTTCAATTTAAGTAGGGTTGATAATTATGATTTTTAGTATTATTTTTACCCTCAAAATGCATGAAACCCTAATTCAGTCAATGTGAATCCACTTTTTAATCTTTTATGTTTATTTGACCTTCAATTAATCCCTAGGTAACCCCATGGTTAATCTACATCTGTGATGTGTTGTTAAAACAACAGAACTAACCCTATTTTCTTGTATTCTTCTCAAATCAAATTAGTGCGGAATTGTGACCCTCAGATGATCATTTAGGAGCATTTATCATTTGAATCTGATTAATTGTGGCTGGTTAGGACCCATGATAGTGTTACCATCAGAAACCAAAGAATAGAAGAGGCTCTTCTTGATCTTGGAGCAGGGGTTAATATTCTGCCTAATTCAATTTATGAATTATTGGGAGGTGAACTAAAACTGAGCCTTGTAGTGTTGCAAGTTGCCGATTGATCTTTGGGGACACCCAAGGGATTGTTAGAGGATGTCTTGGTTAAGGTAGAATACTTTTTCTTCCCTGTTGATTTCGTCATTCTCGATACAGACCCATCCAACCAATCCATAAGACCCTCTATATCTTAGGATGACCTTTCCTAGCCACTACAAATGCTTGCATCAATTGTAAAACAAGAGCTGTAAAACTTGGATTTGGGAATAAGACAATTTGTCTTAATGTGTTTAACGCTTGTAAACAAGTGAACCACGAGGATTGCTTTATGATTGATTCGGTGGAGGAGATTATTAAGGATTTTGCCCCGAGTATTTTATGTAAAGAATCCTTGCAAACCTTGATCAAGAATGATTATACTGATTACTTATAGGAGTGTTGGGATGATGTTCATGAACTTGAGGCATTGTTAGAAGTTAAAACAAAACAACAAATTCCTCCATGGACCTCAAAAGTGGAAATGCCACCTGAATTGGGCAAGACACCCTTACTCCCATCTATGCAGAAAGCTCCTGAGCTTGAGTTAAAACCTGTTCTAGAAACCCTTAAGCATGCCTTCCTTAAATCGAAACAAACTTTGACAGTGATTATATCTTCCACTTTGACAATAAATCAAGAAGAGAAACTAGTAATTGTTTGAAAGAATACAAGGAGGTATTTGGGTGGACTATTGGAGATCTAAAAGGGATCGATCCAACCATTTGTATGCATTGAATTTACACTGATGATTCTGTAAAACCACATAAGGATATGCAAAGAAGGTTGAATCCCAACATGAGGGAGGTGGTTAACAAAGAGATCATCAGGGGGTTGGATGCTGGGATAATCTATCCTATATCTAATAGTTAGCAGGTTATTCCTATTCATGTACTCCCGAAGAAGGCTGGGATCACGGTACAGGAAAATGAAAAAGGTGAACTTGTATCCACTAGGCTTCTGACTGGGTAGAGAGTATGCATCGATTATGGCAAGCTTCACAATGCTACCCAGAAAGATCATTTTCCACTGCCATTTATTGATCAAATCTTAAAAAGACTTGCAAGGAATAGTTATTTCTATTTTATGGATGGATATTCTTGGTATAATCAAATTGTTGTATTCCTCGATGATCAAGAGAAGACAACTTTTACAAGTCCTTATGCCACATTTGCATTTCAAAGGATGCCATTTGACTTATATAATGCACCAACCACGTTTCAGAGATGTATGATGTTGATCTTCTCTGATATGGCGGATGACTTTCTTGAGGTGTTTATGGATGATTTTTCTATATTTGGATCCTCCTTTGATCAATGTATCCTTAATTTGACCAAAGTTTTGAATAGACGCAAGGAGACAAACCTGGTACTCAGTTGAGAGAAAAATCATTTCATGGTGCAACAAGGGATTGTACTTGGGCATATCATTTCTATGGGATTAAGGTAGATGAAGCCAAAGTAGAAACTATAGCTAAACTAACTCCTACTAACGTTAAGCAAGTGTGATCATTTTTGGGTGACATTGGATTTTATAGGAGATTCATTCAAAACTTTAATAAGGTGTCTAGACCTTTGTGTGAACTACTTGCTAAGGATGCCACTTTTGCCTTTAATGAAAATTGTATTAAGGTTTTCAAGCACCTCAAGAACGCACTAGATTCTGCTCCCATCATACAACCCCCTAACTGGACTCTACCCTTTGAGCTTATGTGTGATGCATCTAATTATGTTGTAGGAGTCATCTTAGGGCAAATGATCAATAAGAAGCCTCATCTCTATAATAAATCTCCAAATATTCAAATCCAGCCCCAAACTCCACCCATTTAACCTAGAATCATAGCCATTTGTAGGCCCACCAAGAGCCTTAGTTCACATTCACTTGTTAAATGAATAAAAATTTTGATATTATAACGATAAGATTTATAAACCCAGCTGATACGAGTTCATGACATTGTACTTGCTAAATTGGAGTCTAAATTGATATATTGATTAGGTTCAAAAAGGTCTTTGGATTATGGGTGAATTGATTAGTTCAAAGTAATAATCATCTTAAGCCAATAAGTATCGCAAAGTTTCACAACGGAACTTGTTTCATACCCTCTATAAGACATGCTTATATACTTCTACATTACAATCGATTTGTTACATCGAAGTCAATCTTATATATATAACTAGATATTAATCTTCGAATATAGAAAAATTGGATGCAAATAATTACTTGAATCTAGGTAATTCATATTTGAAGTCACAAATGACTAGATTCCAATTTGGACTAGATAAATGAACTAAAATTTAAATTTTATATTTGACAGATCTCAAATGAAATTAAATAATACACGAATGTAGATATAGATGAATTGCTTTCATTATTTCTTATTTTTAATATTACACGAAGGATATCTCAACTACTTGTCGCTTATTTTTTTATATTTTTTCTTCTTTCTGATAGATCAAACACTTAATATTAGAACGAAAAGAATTACTTATTTCTTAATATTGGAAAAAAGAAATTGATGAGGAGTATGGCCACCGACCATGGTCCCACTAAACTTAAGCCTGAAGTCGCAGGCGTTTCGCCTTCTTCACAGCAAGCCCTCGTCTCCTCCCAACGATCATGGTTGTTCAACTCCTCCTTGTAAAGCTGAGCTGCCCCCACAGCATGAGGGACGGCCCTCTCTCCCTCACAGCCTACCCCTCCTCGTCCTCTTTTCTTTTTCCACGCCACCACCCTATCCCTCTTCTTGACCACTAGCGTCCACCAAGCACCACCAGCTGCAGCCCCTCGACAATCTCCGACGACTCCCTCGCACCACCCACATCACCACCACACACCACTGACTCTTGTTCTTCCTTGTTTTTCTCTTTTCTTCCTCTCCTTCTTCCTACTGTTAATTTTCTTCCCCACGAAGAACCCAAACGGACAGCCACCTCGTCGCTCCCTACGGCCACGTCGTGTCATCTTCTTCACCGCCGACACCACCTGGACGCCTCCCACGTGCTCACTGCCGAGGACCACCCATTCATGCCGCTCGACAGCAGCTCCACCGCTATCGTCGAACTCCATCGCCGCCGCCGTCCTCCTCCCCGTCCGGCCACCTCTGGCCACAGCTGTTCCCACCGAAACCACCGACGAGTTCCCCACACGCCGCTCGACCCAACGCCGCACGAAGCTCCACTTCCGGTCGCCTCCTTGCACGCAGGGAATCACCTCCCTGTTTCTCAACAGTAAATGGGGATTAGTTATTTTTTCTTTTCTTTGATTGTCTTTCCCTATTCACTTATTAACCAATTAGTTTAATCCTCTCGCAATTGCATGGAACTCATATCTTCCTCTTCCTCTTTTGGTTTATGGTAAATGGATTTAAGTAATAGCCTGACATTTGAAATATATATATATATATAAAAGGGATGGATCATATGTGTGTTATGCTCATATTTTCTTCTATTAACTCAAATCTAAACCGAAATGATAAAGATCAAATGATATAAATAAAATAATTAATCTCTATGGAAGGTAATTTATGTGGTATATTATCAACGAAAATCTTCCAAAACTAGAAAAGAATAAAATTATTTATAAAATAATATTCACAAAAAAATGATGTTAAATTGATTATAATGTATCCATAATTCTTTAAATGTAGAAATTAACTACGACTTAAATCCATAATAGTAATCAAATGCGGGATAAGATGGTAATCGATTAAGAGGCCTTTAGTTCAAAAATATGAGTGCATGTAGTGCTTGCAATACACGTTTAGATCATATGTTTATGTTGAGGATGATTGACTACAGGTATGTTTTGCAATAACAATGACATTTATTGTTGTGTTGTATACACTAGTTTGTTGTAATATAAGATACATATAGTCATAACAATGTAGTACTTTGTTTGTAATTAACATGCTAATAGGTTGTAATAAAAGTAACAATCAGTTGTATCGTATAATACGATGATGTACAACGATAAAACAACGTAAAAATTTATAAATGTACTAGATGATATTTCTACTTGTGTTACGACATATGAAAGATCGATATTGTTTCCCTACAAACTACTTTTCTATGCATATAAGAATATGTTTCTGTATAATATTGTAAAAACATGTTCTGTTCTGAGCTTTTTAAGACGTCTAGACTGTCGATCAAACGTCTAGACCCCTTCGCAGATGTCTGAAAATTGAAAATTTTGTACGCAGCTTCGCGTCTGCATGCTGGTTGCACGCAGACTGCCTTCCTTCCTTTTCTCTCTCTTCTTTTCTTTCCCACAGAACCCTAGCCGCTCCCTCTATATAACCCCTCTCCCCCCCTCTCTTCTCCACTCTACCACCACTACCTTCCTTCTTCCTCTCCACTGCAGCGAGAGGGACGAGCGTGAGAGAGGGCGCGAGAGCAAGGAGCGAGGAGGAGAGGCAGCGTGAAGAGAGGACAAGCTTGAGCTCGTGGGAGCTCGTCGGAGGACACACAACCAGAGCGGCGCGTGCAAGAGGAGCGCATTGGGGGAGACGTCCTCAACACTCTGCTGTAGCCGGAGTTGCAGACGAGGAGAGGCCGCTGCTACACGCGGCGAGGGGAGCAGGAGGTCGGTATGGTTCTGGGTTTTTCCCAGAATCAGATGTCTGCCGTGTCGTTCAGATGACGGGTTAGACGTCTGGTGGCGACATCAAACGTTTGAAAGTAGAGTTTCGCGAATGTATGTTCCTCTTGCGGTTACGGCCATGCAAGTCGCACCGCAAAGTCGATCTGCATGGCTAAAAGTAGGCGATTCGGTCAGTCGCGTGCAGGGATAACTTCGGGAAGGCGCGGGGCACGCCCTCCCACGTATTTCGGATGTTTTACAGTTTACCAGATGACCGAAAGTGCTTCTAGATGACTGGAGGAGAGGTCGGACATCTGGAGCTGGGTTCAGATGGTCAAGTAGGGGTTCTGGACGTCTAAAGTCGATGTAGGAACCTGATGTGAGACCCTGGTGACTTTTAAGGCGTCTGGACCTTGTGCCAGACGTCTGATTTAGGTCTGCAGTTCTGTTTTTGACCCGTTTAGGGTCCATTTGAGGTTCGTGCTATGCAAACAAGATATCTGTGGTTTCCTTGTGAGTTCCTCTACATGTTAGAAATCCTTATATACTGTTCTGAACATTCCATTGTGGTATGTTCCTTGGTATAGGACTTCGATCTGTTGCATGTTCAGGGCTTACTAAGGCACGTGAGTATACCGTTCAAGCCCCAGTACTCCCGGATTGTCTGGTAGAGTGGTTTCCCCTATTTTAATTATAAAACATGAATGCATATGTGAAATTGGATAACTAAAAACCTAAGTTGTGGCATGAATCCTAAGACGAGAAGCACTTATACTGTTTGTATGCGTATTTGATATTGCAGTCATAAATGAATGAATAGAAATGTAAATAACTGCCTGTTAATAAATGCGAGCTGCCTGTGAAATATAAAATGCCTGTGCTAGTTAAACAGTCACCTGTGACATTACTTGTTGTATATGTTAAATTGTGGAAATACGAGCTGCATGCGTATAATATGGGAATGGAAATGTGAACGATGAAACTTGGTATGGAACAACATGGTGAATACGAGCATGAACCCTACAGGGAATTAAAAGTAGAGCTCCTGTGGATAAATGGTATATATCTGGAAATGTGAGTGGGAAGTATGCTGGCCCTTGAGTACGTTATACCAAGGAGAGCAACTGTCCCCTGTTTAGTGTAGAGCGGAGCTAGCCGCCCTTGGGTTGGGACCCGAGGTTAGAATTGGTCACTTTACACCGAATTCTGTTAGCCCTCGCGTACATTGTACCAGGGAGAGCTACTAGTGTAGGGAGAGAGCTAGCCACCCCACGGGGTCCGGAATTCAGCTAGCCATCCTACACCGACTTGTTAGGCCCACTGGGCAAATCGAGGTAGTCAAACAAGGTGCGCGGACTGTGGAGGGGCGAGACCCCTATTTGGTTCTGAGGGGCTAGACCCTTGTTACTGAGAGGGCTAAGCCCTATACTATTTCGTGCTGTACTTTGGGGGTACCCACTAGTGGAAACAACTGACCGCGTGCCAGTGGAGAGTAGCTACCCGTGTGCTTATCGTTCATGCCATAGTTATCGCTACGTTTGTCCATGACCTCGGGGTGATTGACTGAGTGTAGGATCACCACGGAGGACTCTCCCGGCCAGGAGAGCATCACGTGTGTCTTCTACTCTTCGGAAAATACTGCAATCAAAATCGTTCTCACAAGGAACATGCAAGATCAAGAAAGAGATCTAAAAGAAAACCAATGGGTGAAAGGAAATGACTTGTAAAATAAAATAATTGGAAAAGATAAATTTACTTGTTAGCCTTTACTGCTTTAGTTAGTTGGTTACCATTCTACTCAGCGTTCGCTAACTCTATTTACTCATAACTCTTTTCAGGTTCAGGTGTTGAGTAGCCCGAGTCACTGGTTGCAGAGGGTACTGGGCCCAATCAAGCCCAGCAGTAGTTTCTGTTATTGTACTTCCTTTTTGCTAGTAAGTTAGACTGCTATTACCGTTTCTATTTCTATACCTTGTTCTACTTTACTGTTGTAGTAGTGATATGTATTGTTAGTAGCTTTTATTTTCTTTAATGATTGTACTCTTTTACTGTTAGTTACTTAACACAGTGAATGTAGCTTACTTTCCTACTTTTTTATTATTTTTTGTTGGACGATTCGATTTTAGGATTAGTCAAGTCGAACCGATCTCGGATCCTGTAAGAATTCGAAAACTAAGTTGTATCAAATATATACAAGTGCTATGGTAATGTATCGATACCAAAGCAAAATGGATATAATAGCTCCTTTCGTACATGTATTTACATATCATCGAAAGAAAATTTGATTCTTATTATAAAGTTAAATGACGAACATCACATAATAATCCTTTGAATAAAATATATGTGAGTTTCAAAAATAATTAAGAAATAATACTATAGAAGCTTTTAAATTGTATTGCAATTTCAATGGAAAGATATCGAAGTAATTTTAAAATAATGTTTGCAAAAGAATAGAGTAATAGCAACAGCGTGTATTGCAACTTATTGATAAGATGCGATACATGATGATTGCATGTAAAAAAATATTTAGAATGTGTCTGGAAAAGATGTGATACGATTCAGCTTATTAACTTATGTCTAGAGAAGCGAATGTGTTATAATACGAATTTAGAATATTATAATATGATTCATCTTACTAACATGTACCTGACAAAGCGAGTATGTTGTAATATAATACGAATTTAAATATCGTAATACGATTAACTAATTAGGTTGTATCTAGAAAAGCGAATATGTTATAATATGAATCTAAATGTCGTAATACATCTCAGTTTATTAGCTTGTGTCTGGAAAAGTAAATGTATTGTAATACGAATTTAAATGTCATAATATGGATGTAATATAATATAATTTTCTAGTAATTTATTCTAATTGCATATTTATTGTGTTAAACCAACACTAAAATCTCTCGTTGATTTCATAAACAACACTCTTGAAAGACCAACCCTGAATAAGACATGAAAGATACCTTCATGAGAAAGAAAATATACCTAAATATAAAAATCGAATGCACAAGTGAAAGACCAACCCCGAATGTTTAGCGATTGTTGCTCCTACTATGAAAAGGTTTCAAAGATGATCAAAGGGGGACGATCACGAATGTTTTTGTTCTGATGACTAAAAGATGAGTAACAAACAAAAGGAAAGTTATTTGTTATACCAAACATGATCCTACCATGTTTTCCAGTGTAAAATTGAAAATTAGATTAAATAGCCAATAATTAATTAGTTGCATAAATTAAGAAAATCACCACAAGTTGAATGATAATTTTCAATACCATTGTAGAAATAAGTTAGATTTATTATAATATGCATGTACAATCATATGTCATTACATATTCATTTTTAATCTTTTAAGTATAATGCTCAAAAGATACTTTATATATATATATATATATATATATATATATATATATATATATATATATATATATATGTTTAAACTCAAATGGAAAAATTGATAAATTTTATTAGGTCACTGCTTCCATGTGGAGATGACTATCTTGTTCTTTGCTATTTTATTGCATGATTTTAATAGTACATAATATTTTTATTAAAAAAAAATATTTTACTTATATTTCATTTGAGCTTCATTATTTTGATATCAGGTTTTATGCCATACAATTTGACCTCCAACGATAGAATATTTCCAGTATTATTTGTCGAGCAAAATTCAATTTATTAGAGTATTAGGTATAAAGAATATTATGTAATTTTTTATATTTATTAAATCCTCTTGTAATTAACCCAATGCTCTTCTTTATGAAAGAGAGCCCGCAATTTCTTTTCAATGGGATGAAAACCTTTCATCTTCACCAAAACTAAAGGCAAACCCAATTTCAGCAACACTCCTATTCCAGCATCAGGTCCCACTTGTAAATCTTGACTTAACATAGGTCCAGTTAGAGTCTGTATAAACGGTCAAGAATTGATTTGAGTACCCATCGTTGATGAAGCAATTCCCATTGTCATTTCAACTACATTACACGATTTTTCAAATTGGTTAAGACTCCACTTTATGGCCACTTCCGTATGGTACTATTTGTTTTATTAAATTTGCTGCATCAATAGATTCTTGATTTGACTTTGATTGTTATGTACTGGAAGTAAAATCGAATTCTAGGCAAGTAAATCTCATTTTAATATATTGATCGTACAAAATGAGATATCAACTTAGAACGGTCAATAAGTTGGTCAAACGAAAAGGGTGTAATGAAGTTTCTCATTTCTCATTTCGGTTGATCCATACAAAATGGATGATCATAAAAAACCTCCATCAGGTCTTTTGCTTGCATTGTTTATACTGTTTTTTCATGATGTTTAAAATGAATTACTTGTACCCCATAGCTAGTAACGAAGGATAGAGATACGAGATGCAAACAGAATTCAATGCAAAGTATAACCGATGCAAAAAAAACAAATGCTTCTAAGAGGTTGGCCAACCAAAGGAACTCCGAAACTCCAGTACTTCTCAGCGGGAATTATCATGCTTTTGTCAAGGATCTTGTCTCCTCATTGCTCGAAGATGAAAAAATAAGTCCAATTTGTGGTCCTACATATACGACATTCTATCAGACAAGTCACCACATGGCGAGTGCTCGATATGCGTACGAGTGCGTGGGTCTGTAGTTTCACTTTTTTTTTAATAATTAAAAACATAAAATAAATAAATTATACCATTAACCAAATCAAAATACAAGTACGAAGACAAAAACAGGATAATAAGTAGAGAAACGACCACATTAAAATAAAAATAATCAGCGCAACCAAATCATAGGATCTGAAAGCAAGATATGAGTATGTTCTAGCTTAATAATATATCTCCTAACGTATGTGGTGCCAAAGGTTCAGATATTACATATAGAAGTCTATATGGGTAATAATATATAAAGAGTGTTTGACAGTATTATGATTTTTAGTATCACATGGTTAAGTTTAATAAAAGATCCGAATTCAGTATTCAAAAGTCAAATGTACGCGATATATTTGGCCGACTTTCTAGACATTGATTTTTACATGAAATTCTCTCAAACTTGTTAAGAAACATGCGTTGGCCGATGAAATTCATATTAGCAGACATGCTCCTATCTATTCACGCACAATAGTTTTATTTAGCAATAAACTTAATTGTCATAAATGTTAAACTTAAGCATCTCTTACATATAACCAGCAGTGAGAGAATCCTTGAGAATGAATTGGTCGATTTAATTAAAGAAAAAGCCGAAAAAGTTAATTGACTTGCAGATAATTTGAATAATGAGATCAGACAACTCGAGCACAAGGAAACATCAAACCATTCAGATGGAAAAGCAACTTCAAATCTAATACCAAGATATAGATAAAGAGCACGGACGATTTACCTTGGAGCATCACCACTGAGCAATTACAAAGATGTCTCAGATAAATGCACACTTTCCATGCGTGTGTCTGCAAAGATTCCCGTTCTAGAGGGGCATAAATGCAAAAGAAAGACCCTCTGCGTAAGGTTCTAAATTGGTCCCATAGAGAGAGTCAAAGAACAAATCTACAAGCAATATAAGAAGAGCTACATTTGAACGGGTCAGATCTTTCGGGCAAGGGGAAAATATCTAAGAAATGGATAATGTTTTGGATTGGCAGGAAACGTAAGGTGAAGGGAGTCCACACAAAGTTATGGTTCCATGAGAAGTGCATTGAGCCACAAGATCACAAAGATCAGCAGAGAGAAATCAGTGGAAAAGGAGGATGAACACACTCAAGGCAACTCAAACCTGCTTCCCTCCAAACACAGGCCTCGCCATCTACCACCGTCCAAAGAAACTGTCCACCAGGAAGAATCACACCATTCGATTCTGCAGCAGTAGAACCAATGGATCAGATTCTGATTCCCCATCTTCCCCTGATGACGGGGACAAAAGCAAGCGGGAAATCCTTGCAAAGATCGCGATGCTCCAAGCACAAAAGGTCCGCTTCACGGACTACTTGGATGAGCGATCCGATTATCTAACAAAGTTTGCTGAAAATGCAAACGCCGGGTTTGATCAGATCGGGGAAAATGCTTTGAAGGAGCTGAATGAAGTTAGTGACACGGTGGGTGCATTTGCAAAACCATTTCCAGGTGTTTTATGCAACTCATTGCCCTGAGATATTTATATCTGTGTCTATTCATGATACTGCAGATTCAGGAAAACTTAGAGAGTCAAATGCAGGCTTTTGAGGAAAGTGCCGTAGTCTACAGACAGGAAATTGAGAGAAGTGACAAGGAGCTGGAAGAGTTCGAGGAAAAAATTGAGAGGGATCGGAATGAGGGCCTTTTCTTCAAGAACCTAACCTACAGCAAAAAGCCTAAAGATAAAACAAAAGCCAGAGCAGAAGCACAAACAGTCATGGAGGTTACGAAAAGGAATGCTGGATCAAAGATCCGCAAAAATATATACCTTGCATTGGTGGCATTGCTTGGGATTGCGATTGCTAACTCAGCCATTTCTTTCCCCGAGGTGGAGTGGAGACGAGTAGCTGCATTTGCATTGATTCTTCTGGCCGTGCTTACCCAGTATGCATATGAGCTGAATCTGTTATCGGAGGTAACAAAGGATAAAGATGAGAAGGAATGATTTTCTCAGAAAAGAAATACCCCTTATCCTTCTCTAAGTAAAATTTCAGATATGCTTGATTCAAGTTATTACCGAAGGCCAATGTACAAGAAAATCAGGCCATCGTGATCCCTGTGTAATATAAAAGAACCATTGCTAGGAAGCTAAAGGAAAGAGAATGTAAATGCTGTGCATGATGAATCATTTGTCAAGCAGATGGTTTTTTGCAGCTAGGTCCCTACTAAATATAAAGATGTTTCTATATGTACATCATACAAGACTAGCAGACACAAAATGACTCCTTTCGACAAGTGGCCAAGATTGCAAGTAAGAGAGAAGAGTCTTGAGTCCGGAGTTGTTTAAATCGTGGATTAGAATGTGAACCGTGAAAACAAGCCGTTTTCTTAGTAAAGAATTCTATTAGGCAGTCTTCAGATGGTCAAGCATTCACCAGATGCGAGAAACAATACAGTATGTCCAAGCAAGAACAAGAATTGAGGCAATGCTCTAGAGATATCAAAAGGAACTGATTAACACTTTCATTTTCACCTTCAAACTCTTAAAATGGTGGTTGTGAGAATCCACTGCCCTTCTCTTGCAAGCCATGAGTTGAAGTTAATGCAAATGTCTTATTACTTAATATCGGATTGAGTTAATAAAATCCAAGTTCAAAATGTCGATTACAATGCCGTTTAAATAAATTTTCAAGTGTGTATTTTGTCGGCACGTCGAGAGCATACCATGGAAACGCCCATATTTCGATGTCTAATTTCGATGATTTTGATGCCTCAAAAATAAGCCATTTCTAAGACACGCCAATGCATGCCAACCAAAATGACAGAGGTAGTCAAAATGATTAGAGTTTTAAAAATAGTTATTTAAATGGATAAATATTTCCATTTAAACCCTAAATCCCATCTTATACTTCCTATTTAAATAGGTAACTATTTCTAAAATTAAAGACTACAAGAAAAAAAATGCCAACGCTAATTCAAACTTACGATTTTATTTTAAGGAATTAAACAAACATTCTCTCAATTATAAACTATGATCAGACCTATATGTTCATAATAATATTAAATATAAACTCTAGTGTATAGGTCTACTCTATAATTAGGGATAGATATGAAATGGAATCAAATCACAAGAGAAGAATAGGGCAGTAGTTGTAGTTGTCTTACGTCAGCAAATAATCCTTCTCTTTAAGGAGAAGATAAAATTAGGATGGTGCATTCAAGTGGGTGGAGGGGTAGGGCGAATAGCATGACACTTCGCTCCTCCACTAGTCATTAGAGTTATCGGCATCAACTAAGTATAAGTTGAAACTTTAGTAGAATCTCTTTTAAGGTAGGTACAACAGTACGGGGTTTAGAACATAGCAGCAGCAACAACAGCAACAGCAAAGAATGAGAGCAACAACATCAACTACCAAAATGTTGAGTGCATTTCGTCTATGTCGTCCAAATCTCAAGAGAAGAATGAGAGTTGCAACAGTAGTGATGAAAAAGAATTGAAGTAGTAGTAGCAGTAGAGAAAAACAAGAGGAGAATAGTAGCAATGGAAAGGAAGGGGAGAAGTTAAAAGAGTAGCAAAGGTTTTAAATATCAATATTGATATTGCATTGATAAGTCAAAAAAGGAATATATTATTGATATCAAGGGAAATTTTGGCGAAATCACTCAAAATGGCTTAAAATGTCATGACATGAAGAAATGCCTAGGCCTTAGAAGATCAAAATCATGATTTTGAGATGTTAAAAAAAAAAAATCCAATTTTCAATCACTAATATATGGGAAAATTGATACATAACCCGCATCAATATTTTCCATGTTGGCAATATGCAATACGCTGATATATAACCTATACAGCAGCAGAGCAACAGGAATGCAACACAGCAACAATAGGCAACGGCAACAATGGTGCACAGTGCGCACAACAGTGGTGCATACGACCAATAGGCAACACTGTGCAACTCGACATACCGTCAGCATGCTGCTGAAATCCCTGCATTTCAATAACTATATCGTGTTGATTCATGTGCTCATGGAAGACTAGGTTGGATGCAATGAATGTAGCAGACCTATTATCACAAAACATAGGCACCGAAGTTCTAACTTGCACACTAAGGTCTTCAAGAAAATGAACTAGCCATGTAAGCTCACAAGCCATGTGGACCATTGCTCTGTATTCCGCCTCAGTACTAGATCTAAACACCACATTCTATTTCTTTCTTTTCCATGTCACCAAATTTCCACTCAAAAAGGTGATATATCATATGGTGGATCTCCTATCCTCCGAACTGCCGACATAGTTAGCATCAAAATAAGCATGGAGATCTAGATATCCATTGGTTCTCATATAGAGTCCTTTCCCTAGACTCCCTTTCAAATACTTGAGAATGAGACACACAGCATGCCAATGATTATACTTAGGATTCTCCATCAACTAGCTCGCTCTATTCACAACAAAGCTTATATCTGGTCTGGTAACAGTGACATATAGAAACTTGCCAACAACACTCCTGTATCTCCCTTAGTCCTCAAATAGCATATCATCTTCTTCCCTGAGCCTCTACAGTGGCTTAGCGGGAATGAGAGATGATTTTGCTCTAAGTGTCTTGCCTCCATAAGAAGCTCCAGCACGTACTTCCCCTAGGACAAAGCCATGCCCCTAGAATTCCTAGCCACTTTAATTCCCAGGAAGTATCGCAACTTTCCTAAATCTTTGGTGACAAGAGTTTCCTACAAGAATTTCTTTGCCTCCTTTATCCCTTAACCATCATCTCCAATAAAGGATCATATCATCAATATACACTGCGAGTATGACCATACTAAGTCTCTATGCCACACAAAGAGTGATTTGAAGTAGACCTGTGGAAATGAATCTGCTGAACTGCAAAACTAAGCCTTTCAAACCAGGCTTGTGGACTCTACTTAAGGCTATAAATTACTTTCCGAAGTCTGCAGACCTATCCCCCCTCAACCTCAAAGCCAGGTGTTTGACACAAGTATACTTCCTATAAATCACCATTAAGGAAGGCATTCTTTACATCTAATTGGTACAACGACCAATCCTTGTTCATAGCCAATGACAAAATGACCCTAACAGAGTTAAGATGTTCCACTGGAGAGAATGTGTCGAAGTAGTCCACCCCGTATGCTTGGGTATAGCCCTTGGCTACTAGTTTGGCTTTCAGTCGCTCAAAGTGCCATTCGGATGATACTTGACAGTATACACACCCATCTGCAGTCAATAACCCAAGCCCCTGTGGGAAGGTCTATTAGTTGCCACATGCCTCGAGAGATCAGAGCTGCCATCTCCTCCTACATAGCCAAGCGCTACGCATGATCTACAATGCCTCATGATGATTTCTTGGAACCACCATGGCAAAAAGAGCTGTAGAGAACTGTTGCAAAGCTGGACTTAGATGATTAGTAGCAATATAATTGCCCATGGGATGTAAAGTGCAGGATCTTACTACTTTTCTGAGAGCAACAAGCAGGTCATCTAACCCCCTTGGTTGAACACCTGGATCCAATGTTGGTGGGGGAGAAGAAATATCCTTAAAATCCTCAACCTACATAGTGGGTAAGGGGACAAACAATGGAGCCTGTTAACGAGACACAAGTATACGAAAACCACTCAGTCAAGAAGCTCTCATCAAAGAAATAAAGAACTCGCTCAAGAAAAGAAACATCAACAGAGACAGTAGTGTTTCCCAATAGGGTCAAAGAACCTCTAACCCTTCTAGATTGTAGAATAACCCAGAAACACACATCTCACAGACCAATGTGACAATATATCAAAGACCCCAAACAAGCATGTGCATCCAAATATTCACAGTAGTGATGCAAACATAGTAGAATCAAGCTACAAGAGATGCAGGGGGTGTCCCCACCAAGGGCATCCTCCTAAAAAATTTTAGGAATATTCACGGCAAACATAATAGTTCTACCAACATCAAGAAGATTGTGCAATTTTCTCTTGACAATTCCATTCTGTTGTGAAGTGTAAGCACATGGTGTCTAGTGTAGGGTACTGTTGGTAGCAAGAAAATCATTCGCATCAGTTTGCACCAATTCTAATGCATTATCACTGCGAAAAATCTTCCTATATGTGGAATAAAAATTTTGAACTTCATAAAAGAACTTTTGAATTATAGAGGCAATCTCAAGTCTATCTTTCATTAAGAAGATCCATGAAAACCGACTAAAATCATCAAGAAAGACAACAAAATACTAGTAAATACCTCGGTGATTTATTCAATAAGGACTTCAAATATCACAATGAATCAACTCAAAAGCAATAGATCATCAATTATTTTGTTTGTGGAAAAGAAACACGATGACGCTTGCTAAGGTGACAAGCCTCACAATCAAAAATTGTCTGGAATAGAAGACTCATGAAACATCTTCCATAGCCATGAGGCAAAAGGATGTCCTAGACAATGATGCCATGTAATCAGATCAATAAAAAGAGATGTCGCACCAATAAACAAGTGAGGAGTATCAATGTAGCAAAGCTCATTACGCTCAATCCTCCAACCAATCATCTTTGTCCGAGTGTCCTAAAAATAGACAAAATCTCATAAAAAATCACCCAGCAATTAAGTTCCTTACAGAGTCTATAGACAGCAAGTAAACTCAATGGAAATTCTGGTGCACAATAAACATCAAACAGCTTCAACTTGTCAGAGAAATAAACCTCCCCTACAATAATAACAGGGGAATACGATCCATTAGCTAGACGGACTGAGGTAACAATGAGTGTTGTGCACATAGATATAGGACTATCCTCCTTACCTGTGAGGTGATTAAAAGTACCTGAATCAGCCACCCAAATCAAGGAGGAAGTGGTAGCCAAATTGGTGGAATTGTTGGTAGCAACTAAGGAGGCTATAGTCGTGTCTGAAGGAGTAGATTGTCTTAAGAGGATCATCAGGCGAGCATAGTCATCACCATAAAGGTAGGTGAAGCCAGAAGTCATTCAGGAGTAGAAGTAGGAGTTATCTCCCCCTAAACCATAACCGCAATAGTAGTCCGTCAAGGATAGCCAAATTTGGCCTAACACTTCTCTGATGAGTGATTCATCCTCTAACAATGAATGCAAGGACCATAGACACATCCATGCCTACAACCTTGACCAACACCATATGTGTGTCCACCACCCCAACCTCTAGAGACTGCAAAGGTAGTTGTCTCAACAGTAGGCACCTAGGGTGTAGCAGTAGATACCACTGGAAGACCAAAGTCAGTGGATATCTTTTGGAACTATCCATACACTACCTCCACATCAAAAATCTCATCCAACGCCAAAATCTGCTCCTTAATGAACAAGAATCGGGGGCTAAGGCCATCAAGAAATAGGTAGACCTGCCAAGTTTGCCTCTAAGCCATCTAATATTACAGTATGATGGTTGGCAAACATTGAGCTCCTCAAAGAGCCCCTTCATCTCAGTGTAATAGTCTACCAACGCCTAATCTCCCTATGTGGAAGACCATATGCAATAATAGATGTCAAACAGGCATGCATGATTGGATTTCTAGGAATACTTTTTGGCGAGACTCTCCTAGATCTCCTTTGGCAATCTTCCTGTAGAATAGATTAGTACCAATCTGAGACCCTACATTGTTCATAAGCCAGTTCATTACAGATAGTTATCCTACTCCCATTCCTCAAAGTTAGCACTCTGAGCATCTGAAGATTCTTTAGTAAGAATGGAAAGTCTTTTCTAGCCACCACCAAATATCTTAAATGTCTGAGACCATAAATGATGATTCTGGGCCCCATTAAGCTTCATGGTGGTGCCCTATAGCATCAGAGAGGTTGAGGTAGACAGTGGCTTGATATCAACAAATGAGGAAGGTTCAGGCAAAGCCATGTTGAGGCCAATAAAGTCATGAAAACACTCTCATATCTCAAATTAGTATTGTAGCATCAATTTCAACACTTAATTAATCTTCTCGAGCCATGGAAAAGCACAAATCACAACCCAAGTCGAAGATTGTGTTGTGAGTGTAATAATCACCTCTGGGCCAAAGAGAAGGCCTTAACAATGACTGCCTCTCCCTCCTACATGGCAACAGTGGCCAATTGAAGGAGGACGATAGAATCATCCCTACCAACCAATCACCCCATATTGTTGCGTAGGGGCAACGGAAGGCCACCACCGGCGGCGCAGGGGCAAGACAGCCCCCATGCGATGGCATTAGCCCCTCGAGGAAGCCGCTACCAGGCCTGAACCAACAATGCAAGGGCAAGAAAGCCCCCTACACAACAACGCATAGTGCCAAAAGGGCAGATGTGGTCCCTAGCGATGCTCAAGGAGGCCGTTATGGGCCCTTGCAATGCTCAAGAAGGCAGTTGTTGCCCCTTGCAACAACACTAAGGCAAGCTCCAACATTGGCAGTGGGACCGAAGCGAGCTCTAACACTGCTGCGACCGGTAGTGGCGAAACAAGGGGTCGACAGCGCCCCAAAGAGGAGGAAGACAAGTTTTGCTGGAAGGGTAAGCAGAGTGATTAAAATGCCCCCGGCATGCCGGCGAAATAGGGATTTTTGACAAGATTCCATATCGACATGACAAATTTATCGAAATGCAGGGATGTCTCCAGCATACCAACAACATGCCACAAAAATTGTCGGCAAGCTGACGATATGTCGGTTTGCGTTGTTGCTTGTTGCTAAGTCCCGCACGCGTAACGCATGCCGCACGCCATTGCTACTGTTGACTACTGGTTGGCTGCTACTGCACTGCACTACTGCTACTGTTGCACAAGTCATGTATCGCATATCTCCAACTAGAAAGATATTGATGATTCATACCGTGAGAGAACTCCTTAAAACATGATTTTGGTCTTCTAAAGCCTCTGCTTTTTTTCATATTATAACATTTTTACTCATTTTAAATCATTTTTAGTAATTTCCTTAAAATTCCCTAATATCAACAATATATCACCAATATATCCCCTTTTGAATTAGCATTAGCACTTTTCTTCTTGTAATCCTTAATTTTAAAAATAGTTATCCATTTAAACAGGAAGTATAAGATAGGATTTAGCGCTTAAATGGAAATATTTATCCATTTAAATAGTTATTCTTAAAATTCCAATCATTTTGACCAGTTCTGTCATTTTTGTCGACTATGCCCTCAGCATGCCTCTGATATGGACTATTTTTAAGGCATCAAAATCGTTGAAATCAAATGTCGAAACATGGGCATTTCCACGGTATGCCCTCGGCATACCGTCAAAATGCACACTTGCAAATTTATCGAAACAACGTCAAAATCGACATTTCGAACCTTGAGGCTAAGGAGACAAAGGTTTGGTGAGATATCCAAACATTGGTTTAGGACCACTGCTCTGATACAATACTAGGAGAAATGAGCAACTTGTCTTACTCCATAGCCCTAGGACTCTTTATATAGAGGGAGCCTAGGAAAATGTACATAATAGGCCCGTAGATAGAAAACTAAATAACATAAACATCCCTCTACAATATAACTCTAACAGTCTCAATTAATACCTGCTCCATATTGCAAGGGATATTTTGTAGTTTTCATTTGATAAATTAAAGATATGACCATATGCCTAAGACAATCTACAGTTAAGAGAAGTGAGAAGCTTAATCTTATTGAAAAAGCCCCGATCCTTAATATATATAGGATTGGAAAATTACAAGTAGACCTACATAAAATAATAAAAACAAATAAAAACGTAACAATAAACCTAGACTCAACACTCCCTCTCAGATGTCTACCATGGTTAGCTTGAAACATCTATCAAAGCTCTAGGAAGTGTTTTTGGTAAAGATATCCACCATTTGATCTTTAGAAAAGATGAGTGTAAGAATAAGACCATTTTGAATAAGATCTCATGTAATGGTAGCCCACCTTAACGTGCTTAATCCTTTCATAGAGCATAGGATTATTAGCAATATAGGTAATAGCTTTCTTGTCACATCGCATCTCAATGAAAGAGACAATAAGAAATTTAGATCACATAACACAAACTGTATCCACATATCTCTGCAACAATTTGAGCTATAATACGAGATACTCGAACTTAGCACTTGATCTGAAGTCACTTGGTTCCTAACAACATATGTGCAAAAGCCTATCATGGATTTTCTATCTTCAAGACACCTTGCATAGTCTACATTTATGTAAACAATGATGTCAAAAGAGGTGCCTTTTGTGAATAATAGTTTTCCTAATAAAGACTTCAGGTACTTGAGTACAATCATAGCTACATCCTAATGTACCTTGGTTGGCTTGTGCATGAACTTAGTTTACCAGCTGCCAATGAGATATCAGGATGAGTTATGGTCAAATAATCTCTCCAATAGGACGTAAAAGCAAACATTTCCTCCTTCATAACCTATCACCATTGTGGATCTAGTAAGGCCTGATCAACATTTAAGACGTCGTATACAAGAACTTTTGGGCAAGGAGCATATCGACCCGAAAAAGATGTCGATATATGAGTGTATTAGAGGTTTACCAACAATATCGACCTTGTGCCAACCATGTCGATGCCTACTAGCCTACCGATACTCCACAGCTATTGCTGTTGCTTCCTACTGGTAGCTACTATTGCACTCAAGGAATTTGTTGAGTTGTAAGGGAGTGTTTGATATTTTATTTATCTTGAGGGGGTACTTATGTAATTAGCCCAAGTCTCTTTTGTATGAAAGAGGGCTAGAGTTTCATTGGATGGCGATGCATCCTTTTGATTCTCTACATGATATCAGAGCAGCAATCCTAGGTCAATGCTCCGATATCCCATCGAAAAATCCACCAAATGTTTAGATCACCAACTTGAAGGTGATTTGATGGAGAACGACATCTACATCGATCCCACCACCACTGGTGAAATGGTCAGAAGTGAGCTAGTTCTGAGAATAAGTAGCTAATTTTATTCTTATTCGAAGAACGCAGTGAACCTGGAATTAACTCGTGAAATGGAGTTGAACAAGTTTTCCCTTGGCTAAGGAGAACGAGTGAAACGTAATGGAACGAGTTAATTACGTATTGTTTAATGAATTCTTTAATATCGCTCATGCGCGCGCACGCATAGTGCCTTATGTTTATTGGAGTTATCTCGCCGATCAAAAGAGGAGCAGCAGCAGTGCCGCTCGACAGCCTACCACCACCAGCTGCATCGCCCGGCAGTCTGCCAACGCTAGCAGTGTTGCCCAATGGGCTGTCAGCATTAGCGGTGCCACCGTTAGGTGGTTTTCCACTCGCGGCGGTGCCGACTGGTCCACATGGTCGCTGGCAGCAAGTGTTGCCTCTACAGATGATTGCCCTGTTCGCGGTCTTTTGTGCGTGATAAGCCTTCTCTCACACCTCCCATCGATAGCGATAAGCCTTCTCTCGCCCGAGTCCAAGAAAGTTGATCCAAGTAAATCAACTTCATATTCTATTGGGTTAACGTGTGCACCCCATGAAGTTGGGATGAGAAAACAAAGGACCATAATTGCATGGGTAATTGACTCTAGTGCCTCCATTCATCTCACTGGAGATAGAAATCGCTTGACGAATCCTGTGCCTCCACGTGGGATTCATGATGTACAGGTAGCTAATGGAACTTCCCTTGTAACTGCCATTGATGTGTAGATGCTACATCCAAGATGAAGATAGAATAGGTATATTATGCTTCTGAGTTTCCCATAAATCTTCTATCAGTCAGTAAAATTTGCAGGGATCTTGGATGTGTTATTTTTTTATGAAAAGCATTGTTATTTCTAAGATCGAATCAAGGGGAACATTATTGGTAGTGGAATAGAAAGAAGTGACCTATATTATTTAGACACGCCTACCTTATTTGCTGAGGTGATGTCTATTTCCCATGATCCTTTACTCTGGCATCACAAACTTGGGCATCCTTCCATGAGAAGATGCGTCAGATGTCTCCATAGCTACCTAATTCCTTGGCCTTGGACTATGAAGATTGTCAGTTGGGGAAGCATCACAGGAGTAGCAGCCCTGGGAGAGATGCTGGTGTTAGTTCTATGCCTTTTTCTCTAGTGCATGGTGATGTCTGGGGGCCTTCTAGAGTTGCCATTACTGGTGGACACAGATACTTTGCAGTTATGATTGATGACGGCAGTAAATTAACATGGGTATTTCTGATGAAGGCTCAGTGAGATTCCTACTATTGTTCAGCAGTTTTTGTTTGAGGCACAAACACAGTACGATACTACTATTCGAGTCTTCCGTAGTGATAATGCATTAGAGTTTATGCGCAGTAATTTACAGGAAGTCTTTCGTTCAAGAGGGATCATTCACTAGACATCTTGCGCTCATACTTCCCAATAGAATGGGGTTGCAGAGTGCAAGTTACGCCATTTGCTTGATATTACTAGGACCTTGATGTCTCATGTGAAGGTCCATAGACAGTTTTTGGGAGATGATATATTGTCTACAACCTATCTAATTAACAGATTACCATCTTCAATGCTTCATAATTAGATTCCCTATCAGGTTATACATCTTGAGTGTGACAAGATTTTTCCACTCTACGAGTTTTTGGGTGCGTCTGCTTTGTTCAGAATTATGGTCTACAGGATAAGTTTGCCCCTCGTGCCACGGAGTGTCTTTCCTGGGTATTCTAGGACCCAAAAGGGCTACGGGTGCTATGATCCAGGTCGTAGGAGATATGTTGTCACTACATATGTGATTTTCTTTGAGAAAGTTCCTTACTTCTCAGAGAAAGGTTCATCCATAGAGGCTACAATACAGGGGCACACAAGTATATCAAAGGAAATCACACCTAGATGACATCATGGATGAGGAGTCAGCTCAACTTGTTACCCCCACATATAGGGGTGATTCAGATAGAAAGGAGGAGGAGGCTATGCAAAGGAGACCTGACACCATGCTTCACCTTATTTCTCGTTATACTACTATATCTCATCTCCAGGAGGAGGACAGGCAGTTTGCATTTGTCATTACCACAATAGTTGTTCCCAGAGACTTTGTTCAAGCTCTCCATGATCCACGGTGGAAAGCAGCTATGGACGAGGAGATACATGTGCTATAGACCAAAAAAACATAGGATCTTGTTCCATGTCCTAAGGGTGCAGCAGTTGTTGGTTGCAGATGGGTGTACACCATCAAATACAGATCTGATGGGACAGTGAGTGATATAAGGCAAGACTTGTTGCTAAGGGATTCACCCAAACATATTGGGTGGATTCCCTTGAGACATTTTCACCTATTGCTCATATTACCTTCATCAGGATTATTTTGTTTGTTGTTGTGGTTAAGGGGTGGCCCCTGCATCAATTAGATATAAAGAATGTGTTTTTGTATAGTGATTTAGCTGAGGAAGTGTACATGAGACAGCCACAAGATTATGACAATCAGGGGGAACTTGTTTGTTGCTTATAGAAGCCATCTATGGCCTAAAGTAGAGCCCACAAGCCTAGTTTGAGAGACTCAATTTAGAGATCTAGAAGATTGGGTTTCAGAGATTTACTACTAACCATTCTATATTTGTTAGGAGGACTGAGCACCATAGAGCATGAAAAGTTGTTATTTTAGCAGTCTATGTTGATGATATGATCTTGACAGGTGATAATTTTAATGCGATAGTAGATACAAAAGCCTTTCTCCAGTCCACTTTTGTCACCAAAGACTTGGGTGATCTTCCCTACTTCTTAGGAATAGAGGTTGTTCGTCAGGAGGATGGCTTATCCTTATCACTGAGGCAATATACGTTACAGATTCTTGAGGCTGGACTTCTTGGGTCCAAACCATCAAGGATACCAGTTGAGGCACCAGCTGGACATACCTCTGATAAGTTAGATCCTTTGTTTAAGTATGTTACCAGGTATTGCAGTACAGTTGGTCATTTGTTATATATGACCATTACTTGACTAGATATTAGCTTTGCAGTCAACCGTACTAGTCAGTTTATGTAAAGTCCCAAGTACCGCCATTGGCATGATGTGTCTCATCTTAAGATACCTAAAGGCAAGGTTAGATGTATCGGCAATATATCGATTTCGCTAGGTTTAGGCATATCGATATCGCCTGCAGTATCATTTTTCTAGGATATCGGTAATATATCGCCGATATACCGAATGATATGGCCGAAATATCGACGATATATCACCGAGATGGTGGTGCTAGGTGGGCGGGAAAGGCTGGGTTCAAAAGGACTTCGGTTTAGAAAAGGGGCTGCCAGGCAGGGAAACACTGGGTTTAAAAAAGGTTGTTGGGTTGCTGGGTGGGGAAACACTGGGTTTAAAAAAGGTTGTTAGACAGGAAGGGGGAAACACTGGGCACACAAACATGTTTTTTATGATGTATTACTCATAAAAATGTTAATTTTAAATATTTTTTATTATTTTATACCTTTTTGAGCGATTTCACCGAAATTCACCGATATCCCCGATATATCCCTTTTTTGACTTGTCGATACGATATCGATATCGATATTTAAAACCTTACCTGAAGGGCACCCCAAGGCGAGGTCTGTACTATAATGTGAGAGGCACTCTTAATCTTGTGGCTTACTCTGATGCAAACTATGCAAGATCAATAGAGGATGGGCAGTCCACGTCAAGTTTTGCTGTCTATTTGGGAGGAAATCTGATTTTGTGGAAGAGCAATAAACAGAGTGTTGTTACCCGCTTCAGTGTTGCAGCAAAGTACAGGTCCATGGCACAAGCTGCATGTGAGATCATGTGGATGGTTGGTTTCCTGCAATATCTAAGGGTGCTAGTTGATACCCTAGTTCCTCTCTACTATGATAAGTCAGCGGCATATATTACCTCCAATCCTGTCTTCCACAAGAGGACAAAACATATTGAGGTTGATTGTCATTTTATATAGGATGCAGTCTTGGAGGCATGATAAGTAACCCTTATATATCTTCTGAGCTACAGGTTGCTAACATTCTCACCAAGCCTCTCAAGAAGAAACGTCATGACTTTCAGAGCAACAAGTTGGGCCTCATTAACATATACACCCCAACTTGAGGGGGAGTGTTGAGTTGTAAGGGAGTGTTTAATATTTTATTTATCTTAAGGGGGTACTTATGTGTTTCGACCCGATTCCCGAATCCCTACAGGACACGAGACCGGACCGACTCGACTGATCCCAAGACCCAGTCGTCCAATGAGAAAGTAACCAAAAAGTAGGAAAGTAAATCACATTCACTATACTAAGCAACTAACAGTAACAAAAGTACAGCAGTAAAGAAGTAAAACTACTATAGTACACACCACCACAAATATAGAAAGTAACCAGATACAAGAATATAAAGTGTAGAATGTAAAAGTACAGAATATAAAGGTACAGAGTCTAACTCACTACTACAAAAGAGTACAACAAGAGACAACTATTGGGCTCTACTGAGCCCAGCACCCTTTGCAGCCGTAGGCTCTGGCTGCCCAACACCTGGACCTTAAAAGGGTTATGAGTACACAAAGTCAACGAACGCTGAGTAGAATGGCAACCAACTAAAGCAGTAAAAGTGGACAGGTAGCTATTGTTTTCCAATTTCATTATTTCACAAGTTATTCCCTTTTTACCCATTGGTTTATTTATCAGATCTCTTTTCTTGATCTTGAATGTTCGTGGGAACGATCTTGATTGCAATCTTTTCCGAAGAGTAGAAGGCACACGTGGTGCTCTCATGACCGGGAGAGTCCCCCATGGTGATCCTACACCCAGTCAACCACCCCAAGGTCACGGACAGACGTAATGGTGACTACGGCACGTGCGATAAACGCACAAATAGCTACCCTGCATTGACACGCGGTCAGTCGTTTCCGTTAGGGGGTGCGCCCAAAGTACAGCACAAAACCAGTATAGGGCCTAGCTCTCTCAGTAACAGGGGTCTAGCCCCTAAGAACCAAACAGGGGTCTCGCCCCTCCACAATCCATGCACCCTAGCCTGACTACCCTAGTTTGTCCAATGGGCCTAACAAGCCGGTGTAGGGCGGCTAACTGAATCCCAGACCCTGTGGGGTGGCTAGCTCTCTCCCTACACTAGTAGCTCTCCCCGGTACTGTGTATGCGAGGGCCAAGAAGTCGGTATAGAGTGGTCAATCCTAACCCCGGGTCCCAACCCAAGGGCGACTAGCTCCGCTCTACACTAAACAGGGGGACAGTTGCTATCCTTAGTACTCCGTACTCAAGGGCCAGCTCACTTCCCACTCACATTTCCGAATCCATTCCATTTATCTCCAGGAGCTCAACTCCTAATTCCCCGTAGGATTCATGCTCATATTCCTCAGGCCAAGCCATACCAATTTTCATAATTTCTATTTCCATTCTCAGGTTATACACATGCAACTTGTATTGTTATCGTTCACATTTCCATACACTGGTTATACACAGGTAGCTCGTATTTCCATCATTCACATTACCATTCTCAATTTACATACATGCAGCTCGTATTATGTCATTTAACGTATACAACAGGAATTTACATGCAACAATTAGCTAGCACAAGCACTTCATATTTCACAGGCAGCTGTTATTCATTTACAGGAAATTGTTATCATGCTATACTCATTCAAGACTGCAATTCATTTATTCAATACAAACATTTTCAGTATTTCTCTTCCTAGGATTCACGCCATGTCCTAGGTTCTAATCATTCATTCCACACAAGCATTCAGGTTTGTAATTAAATTAAGGGAAACCACTCTACCAGTAAACCCAGGAGTAGTGGGGGCTTGAACGGCAAGCTCACGTGCCTCAGCAAGCCCCAAACCCGCAACGAAACGAGGTCCTATCACAAGGATCAATCACAAAAGAATATTTAGAACAGTATAGAAAGTCTTTTAACAAGTAGAGGAATTCATACGAGAAACGTCGGTATCTTATTTGCGAAAAACGGACCTCAAACGGATCCTAAACAGGTCAAAAGTAATGTTTCTAACTCAAATCAGACGTCTGGAACAACTTCCAGACGTCTTAAAAGTGTCCAGTGTCATACCTCAAACCCTACACCAATCCTCAGACGTCCAGGAACTCTTCTAGACCGTTTGGACCCAGCTCCAGACGTCCGACCACCTTTTCGAATGTTTGGAAGTGCCTCCCGTCTGGTACGTCGTCCAGACGTCTAAAAAGTGTGGGAGGGCGTGTCCCGCGCCTTCTCGAAGCGAATCCTGCACGCAGACATCCAATCTTCTCAAAACGGCATGGAAAAACGGGTATCGGCGGAGCGGCCTGCATGGCCGTATCCGCAAAGAGACGTACCTCCGTGAGACCTCCTCAAACATCTGGCACCACCTCCAGACGTCTGCACCGTCGTCTGGAGGTCACTCCAGACGTCTGATTCTGGGAAAAATCCAAAACCAGAACTTGCCTCCGCCCTCTCGCCTGCAGCTCCGGCTGCAGCAGTGTCGGGGAGGACCTCCCCGACGCACTCCGCATCGCACACGCGTCGCTCCGGCCGTGCGCTCACCGGTGAAATCCCACACGAGCTCACAAGCTCAACTCATCTCCCTCTCACGCTGCTCCACGTCACTCTCACGCTCTCGCTCGCACTGCCTCTCTCACTGGAGGGAAGGTAGCTGGTGGCTGAGAAGTGGGGGAAACAAGAGAGGGGGTTATATAAGGTTGGTGTTAAGGTTTTGCTGGGAACGGAAGAGAGGAGGAAAAACAAGGGATACTATCTGTGCGCAACACGTGCGCAGATGCGAATTCGTACCCAAGATTTTTTATTTTCAGACGTTTGGGAATGCATCCAGATGTTTGACCCACAGTCCAGACATCTTACCAGATGTCTGACTTAAAGTCCAGACGTCTTAAAAGGCTCAAACAGCACGGATCTTAACATTGTGTAATTAGCCTAATCCTCCTTTATATAAAAGAGGGCTAGGGTTTCATTTGATGGTAATACATCCTTTTGATTCTCCATAAAATTAAATATCCATACCATAGGGGGCTTTGCCCCTCCGCACCCTCACATAGAATTGAAATTTGGAATTTATTTTTTTTTACACTCAACTCAAATAAAATTCAACTAAAACTTCAATTAATGCTTAGTTGATACTAGTAACTCTAATGACTAGTGAAAAAGATAAATATCATGCTCTCTCTCCCCTCTACCTACTTAAATGCCCCATCCCAAAATTTTCTCAAAAAAAGGATTTTTCACTGACATAAGCCACCTATAACTTAGGATTGTTTCCCGTAGCCAAGTAAACATCACCAATAATGCACTTACATCATATTTTTATTCAAATTTATGATTTTGGTCTTCTAGGCATTTCTTCATGTATGTATTGATTATTAAAATGTTAATTTCATCAAATTCATGACATTTTGAACCATTTTAGGTCATTTTAAGCAATTTCCCCAAAATTTCCTAATATCAACAATATAGCGACGATATATCCCCCTTTTAACTTGTCGATACGATATCAATATTTAAAACCTTGGTGCTAAGGACTCCTTTAGGGCCTCTCTATATCACCTATCTGGTTCTGCCTTTATCGTCTATGTCAATTAAGGCATGTGTTGGACCTTAATACTTAAAAGGTAGTGGAGGTTGAAGGGATGGAGCTTTAAATTATTATTCCCTGGTAGTCAAATGGTTGTTATATTACTTTAGTTTAAATATGCATTACATACTTTATTTGAGTATGTATTGCTTTAAGACTTATAATTTCACATGTATGTCCTTGCATAACCTTTTAAGGCTTTTAATTAGTAATTTGTTATTTACATTTTTTTTAAAGGGAACAGGGTGAGGGTTATAAAGGCCCCCACCCACTATATTACCATGCCTCCGTAGGCAAAATAATATCGAGCAGAATCCCAAAACACAAACGGGGAGGAAATGGATGCTACAATATTCTTCACATAAGACCTATCCCCCCTAAACACTACCTCATTCCTCCCCAACCAAATCCACCAAAAATCGCCAAAACCTTCACTCTCTGCATCTTTGACCTGAAGACAAGTCCACCAGGGTCAACCTTGCCTCTATGGAAGCTCACCCAGAATGTTTCCAACATGGAGGTGTTAATCCGTGCAAGGCCCACTCGCCTCCAGACCTACATAGCCATGCTACACCTAAAGAATAGATGTTGGATGTCCTCTCCCAAACCACACATCTGGCAACTGGTGTCCATCCCAGGCATCCATCTCTCTCTCCTGGCCTTGGTGACTATCCTCCCTCTTCTGAGCAACCAAGCGAAAACCTCATCTTAGGTGGACAATCCGCTACCCAAAGGAGACGACAATCCCAGTCCAAATCAACGTCAAATGACTGGTTTGAATATGCCAGCCTAAAGTAAGCCTTGCTCACCGAGAAGTCTCCCTCGTCCCAAAATAGGTCGTCCATGACCTGCTCCAAGCCCTATCCTTCGAGTGCGCTAAACAAGAGTTGCAGCTCCTTGCAACTCCTATCCGATAGTGCTCCCACTATCCTGGGGCGCCAAGCATCTCTCCAGCAATCTCTGACCGTTGCCTCCTTATTGACCGCTCTAGCATAGAGCCTGGGTAACCTTTCACACAAAGGTCCATCACCCCACCAGTCATCCACCCAGAACCTAAAGTCTCGTCCATCCCCCAGGATCAGCATGAAAAGTCTCAAACTTTCAGGGCAACCTCCATTAGCCCCTTAATGAAGTGTGACGCCTTCGTATCCAGCCTGGTGAGCGGCTTCTATGATACGAAGGGACCATAGCACCCCCTCATCACCACCTTCAGCAAGCCCTCCGTACCTCCCACTAGTCTGGCTATCCACTTAGTGAGAAGGCTTTGGTTGACCTGTTCCACCTTCCAAACTCCTAAGCCCCCTTCCTGGACCGATCGGCAAACATCCTCTCATGTGACAAGCCTGGTGCCCCTTCCCACATTCCCGTAGCTGTACATAGGAAATCACGCATCACACTTGTTATCCTCCTCTCAACCTGGCACGGGGCCCTAAACACTAACAAAAAGTAGGTCGACATGGACAACAGCACCGATCGAAGCAATGTGAGTCATCCTCGTGACAAGAGTCTAGAGGCCCACCCTGCCACTCTTCTCCAGCTTTTCCAACAGCGAGAGCAAAACCTGTAACCTAAGTCACCTGTCAGAGAGCGAGAGCCCAAGATAGGTAGTGGGCAGGGACCCCACTTCCGTCTCTAAGGTTGTCCCGCAATCTTGCTGCTCCTGTATCGTCATCCCGAAAGCCAATAGTGTGGATTTGTGGAAATTTATCTTCAAGCCCGATGCCTCACCAAATATGCCCAGAAGTAGGCGAACCATTCTTGCCTCCTACACCCCCTTCTACCAGAAGCAGTGTGTTGTCGGCATACTACAGGACGGGGATCGCACAGTGCCCACCTACCCTGAAGCCATGAAAGACCCCCTATCACAAGAGCGTTTTGCAGCCGTGGCCAATGCATCAATCGTCGGAACAAACAACAACCGAGCCAAAGGGCATCCCTGCCTAACCCCCCCTCCCTTCTGGGTTACCGTAGATGAGGATAGAGAAAGACGTGGCGACGCAATGCTTCATCCATTCAATCCATATCCATGGGAAACCCCTCTTTGCTAAGGTTAGCCCACAGGAAAGACCACTTTATCATATCATACGCCTTGGCAAAATCCAACTTCCAAAGGAAGGCCTGTCTTTGCTCCCTCTTCCAGGCAGCAATGGCCTCAGTAGTTGTCACAAAGCTGTCAAGGATCCCTCTGCCAGGGATGAAAGCCGTCTGCACCGGCATGATCAGGTCCACCAGAAGACCTCTCAATCTGTTAGCCATCACCTTTGCCACTGAGGTATATAACATTGGAAAGAGCTATCAGGCGGAAGTACTCAATATCTTCGGCTCCTTCCTTCTTGGAAAGAAGAAAGAGGTAGGATCCATTGATCCTGTCAAAGCCTGCACTGCCGTTCTGAAATTCCGTCATTACCACCATGACAATTCCTTGACCAAGATCCAAAACTCCTTAGAAATGAACAGGAAACCATCCAGACCCGGGCAACCATAGACGTTAAGGCCCCAAACCGTCACCCTTACCTCTTCCGAGAAACCACACACCAAGGAAGCGGCCTAGTCCTCAGACAGGCTGCGCGTGTCCACCCTCGTCCACTGCCACCACCTAGTGCACGCCTATTCGAGACGTCACGAAAGTATCGTGCCGCCGCCCTTCCCAACTCCTGTCTCCCCTAATGTCGCACTCCCTTGACGACCAAACTATCCAACCAATTCACCCGCCGCCTGGCCGAAGCCATTTAGTGGAAGAATTTGGTATTGTAGTCACCCTCCTGAAGCCACTTCCGCCTCGATTTGTCTCTTCATTCCTCTACCTTCTTATCCTCCTCCTGCACCACCCGCATCTCTGCAGCCCTACAGGAACTATCCTCTACACAAAATACATCAACATCCTCAAGGCGATCCAGCCTAGAAATCTCTGCAAGAGCGTCAACTTTCCTCTGTGCCCTACTCTAGTTAACCATCCTCTTGTATTCCCTAAGGTAGGCACGCAGCCAATCAAGCTTCCCAACCAGCCGAGCGAAGGCCGAGCCCTCCACCTCTATATATCTCCACTTCTCCAGATCTTTGAACCCCAATTCCAGCAGCCACGTTTGCTCGAATTTGATGTGCCAATCCTCTCTACCTCATCTGACTGTCGGAGAAGTGTGTGATCTGAGAAGGGTCTATCCAACGGGTTGACTGCCGCAAGAGGGAAAATCTCCGTCAACTCCGAGCTAGAGAGGAATCTGTCTATCTGTGATTTCTGACCGTTTCTACCCCTCCACGTGTAGAGGCACCCTGCTACTAGAAGGTCAAGGAGTCCAAGGGATGCAACCAACTCTGCGAATTGCTCCAAGCCAGAGTCCTATCTGCCCCTACCACCCGACTCGTCCTCCAAACAAAGCGTAACATTGAAGTCCCCGACCAATAGTCAAGGCCTGCCATGCGCCATCACCCCAACCATGGCAAGCTCCTCCCACAACTGCTCCCTCATCATTACGTCCCGTGGCCCATACACCGCCATAATCACAAATTGAGCCCCATCTCGTCTGCGAGTGACATCCACCACAATCGTATGTTGACCAACGTAAGAGTACTGCATGGAGATCACATCCTCCCACTAGGCAACCACCTGCCCCCGGTCATGCCGACAGCATCAAGCTTGATAAAGCTGCCCATCCAAGATCCACTCACCTCCTTCATGTCGCGGCATCGCAAGAGGCTAGTTTTGTCTCCTGCAGGAGAACGACATCGGCCAACCACCCTCTAAGATACCCTCTGAGAGCCGCCCTCCTCGAGGGGTCATTAGGACCCCTAACATTCCATGAAAGGACCTTTCATTATGACGACACTGTAGCTACCCCCCAACAGGCTGAAGCAACCTACGACCGCCACCACCTCCTTCCACTCCATCATCGCAGCAGGTCTCTCAACACAGCCACTCATCACCCCTTAACCTCCTCCGATCTGGCATCCACAACGACCCACTCTACCCGATGTCAATCACCCCTGCCATGACATGCCCATCTCCTGATGTACCTTAATGCCCCACCACCACGATCTACAAGCATATCCTCCCACACCACCACCCACTGAGGTTGCTTCCCCTTACTCGACCGTCCTCTCCGCAATGCCCTCGTCACACCAGCACGAGGGCTCCATTGTGACCCCCCCGCAGGGTAGGAAGGGAGCTCACCCCCTCCAAGCATCGTCCAGCCCTCTGCATCACTTCACCAGCACCACTCCCTGTTGTGTCGACGGCAGCCAACCCGGGTCCCTCATCTTCCTTATCAAAGGGCGACGAGGAGGGGGAAGAGCAAGGGGAGGTGGACCGGGAAAGGGAGGGGAAGAAGTCCGCCTTGATGCCGAAGCCACGTCTCTTTCAATCGGAGATCCGCTTGGGGCATTGACCAGATCCCAAGACAGATCCTGAATCGGATCCGAGTGCATAAATAGGCGTGGGGAGTCCGAAGGGACGCATACCTTCTTTTCCCCAACTTTTCTGCGCGCAGTCGGTGTGCATGCGACCCCTCGTCTTCCGCATTCGTCGCCATTGTTGCCTCAACTTTCACTGCCACGTCACCACCCGCGAGCACCAACACATGCGTAGGTTCTGGCACCTTCAAGCAAGCATCCACGTCACCCTTTATCGATTCACCTTCCGAGGTGCACGGTGAAGCCCTAACGGTGTCAAGGTCGCACCCTGCAACCGTTCCGAACACCTTCGCCCACGACAAAGCCATATCAGCCACCACCTCCGCAAACGAGCCGTCCACGACTCGTGCACACCGAATCAGCCAAGACATGCCTCCATGGAGAAGTACGAGCAACTTCATCACAGAGGCCCCCAACTTGATCTCAACCTCTGGGATGAGGGGCAACATCGACAGGCCGACCCCCTTAACACCATGGAGAGGCAAAAGGGGCGACAAGCACTCTAACCACCGCGACAGTACGGAGCCAATATGGGACCCCTTCAAGGCAGAGGCGAAGATGCACCTTCTGCGATGGATGCTCCCGAAGCGCTCCATCATGGAAAGACAACATTCTCCACCATACCACACCCCCAGCTATCCTTGACTCCGAGAATCACAACGCATCCCAAAGGTCCTTCGCCAAACGAAGGACCACGAATGTGTTCGGACCAACTAGTATGAAGTCATCTCTACTGTCGCACCCCTCTCCCAAATGTAGTGCCCCAAAGACCTCCTCCCTCAACACTCGACCCTCTCGAACCTCTCCTACCAATGCACCAGCCAGCGTCAACCCCATCTCCTTGGCCTCTGTCGACCACGGAGCATCCACCTCTACTTCAGGCCCCTCCGTCGACAGCGGGGGAGGGACCTAACGATGAACTCTCCTCGGTAGTCTCCTGCAAGAGGTGCTCTGGGACACCTCTAGCAACGAGGCAGTTCCCTACACACATTCACGTGGTGCCCTTAGCCAAGGCACCGGAAGCACTGACCATCCATGCGCAAGGAGGCTCCAGCCGACATGCTCCCAGCCCGACCACCCACTTCTCCTTTGCCTTCGCCTTGACCGGACCCGTGTTGATCCAACGTCACTCTCATCCTCCCTCCTCCCCGAGCTTATCAGTGCCTATAGCTAATCAAGGACGTCTCCAAGAGTTGCGCCGAGGCAGACTGTGCTTGGGCCATCCGTGGAAGCACCCCCACCTCGTGGGGGGACCTCCACACTCATCCTCCTATCAAAGATCAATATCAATAATTTGTTATTTACTTGTAAGTTTAATCATTTTAAGTAAATTCAATCAGCATTTGTCAATAAGCATCAGCACGCCATCAGCATGCCCTCAGCGTACCCTCAATACGAATAATTTTGAGCCCTCGATAACCCAACATTAACACACGAGTGTTTCCATGGTGTGCCCTCAATGACCACACTTGAAAATTTATCGACACAACATCGATATCAGCACCTAGAACCTTGGGCCTAATGATGAGATGTAGGAATCAACATTGTATACAATGCCAAAGAGAATTGCTTGAAAGAGGGCCCAAGACATGGCATAAAGAGATGCTTGGAAATGAGATGCATGGTGCAGCACCCATTTCCGAAAGTTATTGGCTAGTCTCAATCTGCTTTAGCATCCCAAGTATCCCTAACACCTATCCGCTCATCTGCAGTTGAAGTATCTATCACCCGAGTATTTAAAGTGTCATTCACTAGCATACCATACGTGCCATCAAGGCCTATATTCTCTTCAGGGGCTAACGGATGTCTAGGCTCAAAAGTAGAAGGAAGGCGATTAGAGATCTCCTTGGGCTCAAGGGACCCAAGGTGGGGACGATAGTGATTGGAATCTCTTCCAAAGGGGCAGAAGGAGTTGGCATTGGTACCATATCAAGAACCAAATTCACGTACAACCCTACTATAGAAAAATATGAATTGACTCAAAAATGTCAAATCTACACTAACATAATGGTGATGCTAGATAGGATATAACATTGATGCCCCTTCTGTGACTTGAAATATCCTAAGAAAACACACTTCACTGCTCTACGGGCCAACATATCTCTACCAAAACCATGAAGATGAACAAATGCTACACATCCGAATACACAGGGCTAAGCAAAGAATAATTCTCCATCTGGATATAATAACTATATTCGGATTTGTTCATTAAGTACTAAGGATGGCATGCAATTAATAAGATAGCATGTTGTACGAATCGCATCTCCCTAGTATGTTTGAGATACACCATTGTGGATCAATAGTATCTTAGCAACATCCAAGATGTAACAGTATTTACACTCCGCAATACCATTTTGCTGAGAAATGTGTAGACAAGTTGTTTGATGTATGATTCCCTATGACTTGTAGAAGTCACAAAGAAATATGGTGCAAAACTAAGACATCGTCAGAACGAACAACCTTAGTAGTGGCCCTAAACTGTCTTCATCTCCAAAATGAAATTCTAAATGATCATCCCTACATTTGATTTCTGCCTCAACAAAAATGCCCAACTTAAGAGAGAATAGTCGTTAACAATCATCAAATAGTAATGATACCCCAGTCTATTAGGAACATGACTAGGATCCCAAACATCCATGTAAAGGAACTCAAATAGGGTTCTAGATCTTGGAGTTTGACTAATAGGAAATGCACTCAGGTAATGCTTTCCTAAATAACATGTCTTACACTCGATCTTGGCTCCGAGAGAAATTCGAGGAATGACACGACGTAGCTTGGGAAAGGGAAGATGACCTAAGCACAGGTGCAACTAACAACAAAGGGAGAAGACAGGGACAGTGGCATGGGCAGCAAAAGGCCATTGCAATAACCAGTACACTCCCTCTTCTTCAAAGCCTCCACCAATTATTTTCCTAATCAGAATGTCTTCAAAGGCACATGAGACTACATCAAATATAACTTTGCAATTATGTTCCTTGGTTATCCAACTAATTAAGAGCAAGCTAATATGTGAAACTAATAAGGCATTTGTTAGTCTCATGTTAGGGGAAATACAGACATCTCCTTAGCCAGTAATCAACAAGTGCCTTGCATCGACTACTTGAATTGTTTGCCCCAGTGCAACAAATCCAAGGGTGGTAAATCTACTTCAATCCCCACACAGGTGTTGAAATGCTCCAGAATCTACCAACTAATCTAGATCACATCTAAGGTTATTAGCACACAAAGCAATTGGGATATCAAGTGGAGACAGCAATAGAAGTGGCCAATATTTGATTCGTTGCGCTCAATCATAAATTCTATCTCTAATAATCTCCCACAACTCCTTTGCAGTCTGTAGTGAATAGTCTCATCTCAAATTCTCAATACAACACTACTCATGAAATGGATCATAGCATCATCCCTCTTCCAAGTAGCATGCTTGCTATTTGCGTTGTTGAGCACTTTAGTTATCTTTTATGTTTAGTTAAAGACTTTATTCATTTTATATTTCTGTCTGGTTATCTCATGTAATTTACCCAACACCTCTCTCTATATAAAGAGGTGTAGGGTTTTCTATTGGAATAAGATTGTTCATTTCATCCCACTTGGTATCAGAACAACGATCCTAGATCAACGCTCGGATCTAGGATCCAAACTCGTTCCACCAAATCCTAGTTCTATCGATCCCTCACCAACACCAACCGTAGTGCCAAGAAGGCGCTACAACCAGCAGTGGCATGTGCGACAGGGGCGCGCAACGACAGCCACCAGTGGTAGAAGCAACGGCATGCCTTGGGCGGTGCTACTCGCGCACAGCAAGGGCGCGTGACAACAGCGGCGCACCATGGGGGACAGTACTCAACGCGCAACGGTGGTCTGAGCACCACCTAGGGCAACAACGCCGACAAGGGAAGATGGTAACCATCTGTTGAGGGACACTAAGGGTCCCTCCTAGCCCTAGCATGCACCTCATGTTGCTCAGAGGACAGCCATGAATGTCTAATGTGATTTCCGAGGAATCAATCACCTAGATTTCATGATTAGGTCACCTGATTTGTGATCTGATTGTGATTCTTCAAATATGATTTCAGCAACTTCTTGGTGTCTTTGAGGATCATGGCTTCTTCATCATCATCTCCTGAGGTGACATCGGAGACCAATCAAGAGAGCAGAAACTATAAAAACATGTTCTTTGTCCCTATTGTGAAGCTGGATGAGACCAATTATGCTTGTTGGTCTCAAACGCTCTTAATGACCGTGGAGGGTCATAACAAAGAACATCTCTTACTTGAGCCAGAACCTCATAACAAGATTGGGAAGTACACTTCATGGAAGGACAACGCTATGGTGAGAGCGTGGATCATGAATGTTGTTTCATCACGAATTGGTGACGGCATCATGTATTACAGGACTACAAAGGAGATGTGGGATAGGTTACATGACACCTATTCCCACGAGAAGAATTCCAGTAAGATCTATCAGATCTACAATGACATTTTCTCTCAGGCAGGAGGGGCAACCCCTAACACAATACTATGCCACATTGAAAGGGCTTCTGAAGAAGTACAATGTGTACAGGCATGTGTGCACATGTGGTACTCATCAGAAATATCGCAAGGAGACAGTAGTCCATTTTCTCTCTGAACTAGGCCCAAAATATGATCCCATTCTTGGATTCTGACATTATCGAAGCTTCCATCACTTGAAGAGACTTATAGCCAACTGAGTCAGATCATAGTGGCTACTACTCCTAAGATTACTGGACAGACCTCTACCTTGGCTGTTGGTGGAGGTCGTGGTCCTAGAGGTTTACCTGCTACTCGTGGGCATGGTCGTGGCAGAGGACAAATAGGAAAACCACACCCCACATGCACCTTCTATGGCAAGATTGGCCATGTGGCTTCATGCTGGTCTAAGCATGGAGACCTCCCATGGCCAATTAGGTTGCTGCTTCTTCTGAGACAGAGTCTGACACAGTATCACATGCTAAGTATGATGATGTTGTGCAAAGGCTTGCTCAAATTACTCAGGAGGCCCCATCATCTTTTTCAAACACTGTTGCCATTACCTCCTCAAGTACAAGGTGTGTTTTTGTTGTATCTGATAGGTCTACTTGGTTGGTAGATTCAGGGGCGTCACAACATTTGAGTGGTGATCATAGTGGCTTTCAGCATTTTCAGCTGCACGTCCTAGCAAGACTGTTCAGGTAGCAGATGGGAGGCATGCTAGAGTTGATGGTTAGGGGGGAGTTTCCAGTCACCTCTGATATGAAGTTGCCTAATATTCTCTTTGTCCCAGATTTCCCAATGAGCTTGTTATCTATTAGCCGAATTACAAAAGACCTTAATTGCAAGATGATTTTTGATGGCATTGGTTGTGTGTTTCAAGACAAGCTCATGGGGAAAATGATTAGTGGTGGACATGAAGAGGGGGGTATGTATCACCTATCTCAGATGCTAGTTGCTGCATAGTGCTAGGGGGATGTGTTTCACTGCATGGAGTGCCTTACAGTGGCACAATCACCTTGGCCATCAATCACTTGACAGGCTTTGTCGTATCATTCCTCAGCTTTCACCAGCCACCGAAATTCATTATGATGCATGCCAGATGTGAAAGCACCACAGATCCACCTATCCTGCCAGTTCTACTTTTTCTGAGTCATTTTTTTATTTACTACATTTAGATGTATGGGGCCCTAACTAAATTCTAGATCGACTAGAACATAGGTACCATTTGGTGATAGTGGATGATTATTCTAGATTATCTTGACTTTTTTTGTTAAAGAATAAGTCAGACGTTAGGTCTATAATTAAGAATCTTATCATTGAAATAAAGAATCAGTTTGCTTCCATTGTCAAAGTTGTGCGTACTGACAATGCACTTGAGTTTTGTTCTACATGTATGAAAGCATTCTATAGATCTCATGGAGTGGTGCATCAGACCACATGTCCCCATGCATCCCAACAGAATGGAGTAGCAAAGAGAAAACATAAACATATCTTGGATGTGGCCCGAATTATTTTGATACATCATAATATTCCATCACAGCATTAGGGAGATGCAGTGCTTACTGCATGCTATTTGATTAATAAGATGCCTAGTTCTATACTTTCTAAGCAGGTACCAGGGCAGATATTGTACCCAGAGAGTTATTTCAGTTGCCACATCGAAACTTTGGTTGTGTAGCCTTTGTGCATATCACTGGGCCAAGTAGAGATAAACTTCCTCCCAGAGCGATCAAGTATGTCTTTCTGGGGTACAATCACACCCAGAAAGGATACATATATTATGATCCCCTACAGAAGAGGTACTATATTAGTGCTGATGTTACATTTCATGAGGCAGTTCCATACTTTTCAGTTACTGGCAGACAGTTGTGGCTTAAGGCAAAGAGAGCTCCTATGCCTATTCCTTCCACTCAGTTTGGCAACTTTCCTACTACTCAGATTGCATCACTAGATGCTACAAATACTGGTTAGATAAGGTTCAGAGATCCTCCACTAGTCTTTATGAAATCGGTCACTTATCGGCAACATACCCCCCTCGACACCATCATCCTCCCCACAGCAGGTATGTGTTAACACTACTTACCATTGTGTGTCTGGTGATGATCTTGCAAGCGCTATACCAGTTGTCTCTGAGTATCCTAATGACGATGAAGCATCACCACCTGAGCCACCCGTTGATACTGAGTATCCCTCTAATGATATGGATCTTCCGGTTACTGTTCGAAAGGCACTAAGGAATTGTGCACACTATCAAGTGGTAGGGGCAATTTTATCTGATTGTCTAAGTCGCCCATTTGCCTTGTTCACAGAGGCCCTCACTTCTACACAGATACCATCTACTTATCAGCAAGCTATGCTCGATCCGAAATGGCATCAGACCATGGAGGATGAGATGGCTGCACTCCAATCTTGACAGACATGGAAACTTACTCCGTTACCTCCTGGTGCATGCATTGTTGGCTATCGTTGGGTCTTTGCCGCGAAGTATAACCCAGACAGTTCTATTTCTCGGTACAAGGCTCGACTTGTGGCAAAATGATTCACCCAAACCTATTGGGTGGATTTCTTTTACACTTTCTCCCATATTGCTCAGCTTCCTATTGTGCAAATTCTCATTTCTATTGCTGCTCATTCTGATTGGTCGTCATATCAGCTGGATGTTAAGAATGCCCTCTTGTATGGCGATCTACAAGAAGTGTACATGCAACAGCCCTCAAGGTTTGAGGTTCAAGGAGAGTGTGTGTGCAGGCTGAAGAAGGCAATATATGGCCTCAAGTAGAGTCCGAGGGCCTGGTTTTAGAAGCTATCTGAGGTTGTTGAAGATACGAGACTCATTCGATCTACTTCAAATCATTCCCTGTTTGTGAGAAAGACGGACAAGGGAATTGTTGCTCTTATTGTCTATATAGATGACCTAATTATCACTGGTGATGATGCAGCTGGGATAATTGAGGTCAAGCAAAAGCCGACAGAGAAATTTGTTATGAAGGATTTAGGATCCTTGAGATACTTCCTTGGCATTGAGGTGGCAAGAGGAAAGAGTGGTATTGTCCTTAGCCAGAGGAAATATGCTCTTGATCTACTACAAGAGATTAGGATGTTGGGATCTAAGTCAGCCAACATACCCATGGATTAGAAGATGCATCTTTATGATTCTGAGTCAGGCTGTGGAGAGCAGAGGCTATAGATAGTTGATTGGGAAGTTGCTCTATCTTACCATTACATGTCCAGACATCTCGCTTGCAATTAGCAAGCTTAGTCAGTTTATGGACAAGCCAACCAAGCAACACTGGGATGCTGCTATGCAAGTGCTCAGGTACCTGAAACGAGCTCCTGGACGTGGACTATTGTTTAGGAAAGGTAGATCTATGACCACAGTGGGCTACTCTGATGTTGATTATGCAGACTGCCTTTCTGACAACTAACCCACAACTAGATTTTGCACTTATGTGGCTGATAATCTGGTTACCTCAAGGAGCAAAAAGCATAGTGTTGTGTCTCGCTCAAGTGCAAAGTCAGAGTACAAAGCAATGGCACAAACAGCCACTGAGCTTGTATGGATGAGATCTTACTTGACTTGCATGTCAAGATTAAGGAGCCTATGGCGATGAGATGTGACAATAAGGCGGCTACCTACATAGCAAACAATCCCATGTTTCATGAACGTACAAAACATGTAAAGATTGATTGTCATTATACCAGAGATCTGATTCAGAGAGGACTCCTCTTCACCACCTCAATTGCTTCAGAGAACCAGACAACTGATATGTTCACCAAGCCTCTTGCCAGATCTGCATTTGAGGCTTGTTCTAACAAGCTGAGTAAGATACACATCTATGCTCTAGCTTGAGGGGGGTGTTAAGCACTCTAATTATCTTTTATGTTTAGTTGAGGGCTATTCATTTTATATTTCTATCTGGTTATCTCATATAATTTACCTAACACCTATCACTGTATAAAGAGGTATAGGGTTTTCTATTGGAATAAGACTGTTCCTTTCTTCTCACTTGCGCCCTTAAGTTCTAGCTCAAACAAAGCATGGTCTTTATCATGACATTATGTAGTCAAAAGAAACATTTGTGACCATTGAATATAGTTAGTCCCATTTAACTTCTCCATAAGACCAAAGAATGGGTTCTTATGACTACCCATTTTAGCAACAAGCTCAAATGTCACCTCCAAAACCTCTAAAGACTCCATACGCGATATTAGCCAAACTCGTAAGATCACCAAAGTGGAAGGGAATAACTGTAGGACCTTAAATGTGCTCAAATGTAGGACATGTTTAGTTCGAAACACTCTCTAACAAAGGTTGAAACAGTGATTTAAGTCATGAAGACAAGCTAAGAAACCCATTTCCCACCCAACCAGAGACTTGAAGCACCCCCCGAATGCCTATTCCGACTTGCTGGCGGCGCTCCAACTGATTATCAAAGTTTAGCAGCGGTTGCCAAAGTGGAGTGGAGCTCGACAACCACTAAGGAACTAACTATAAGCAAAGCTCCTGCCATTGGCATCGATTGTTGTCGTTGTTGGGAGCTGTCAGCAAGCCAACGACAACCACTAGCTACCAGTGGAGGTTAGTGGTGACGGCAATCCAACCTACTGCCGGCAACTGGGCGGTGGCCAAGCGAGTTGATGGCTCAATGAGACAAAAAACCCTAGATTTCTTTTTTTTCAAGGGAAAAGAATAGGTTTTTGATTTTTTTTAATGATTTTTATTGGTGGAGAAAAAAATAGGTATAGGATTCAAGGAGGGTATCACACACCAGCCTAAGATTGCTGCTATATACCAAATTGAAAGAGGATTAGAAAATTACAAGCAACAAGCAACCCACATAGAATGAGAAAATAACAAAAACGAATAGAAACATAAAAATAAGCCTAAACTCAACAACTACTTCTAGAGTGGTAGCACCAACATGCAATATTTGAATTCAGATCTTGCTTGTATAATAAATTCCAGTGAATACTTGTTTCAGGAATTCGATACTTGCAAGCATTTCTATTGCATCAATCCAGTACTGGCAGTGGCGTACAACTGCAACTGCCAAAAAGGGAGTGATATGATGCCGTGAGTAGTTAATTTTATAACATAGATGTGAATGTTGGAAGCATGCAAGAAAATAAAAAAGGACCCTAGAGAAAGGTTTTTATATTTTTTCTTTTTTTGGGAAAAAGACCCTAGAGCAAGTTTTTGATTTTTTTTCTATTTTTGGGAAAAGGACCCTAGAGTAAGTTTAAGATACATGCAAATCACTAGATACAGACAAAGAAATGGGACCCGGAGTCAGCATAAACAAACACTATTACCTAAGTGCATCTTTTTCAAGTTTTGCACTGTGAAACATCAAAGAGAAATGGCCAAATTTCCTACTATTGCATAAAACTACAATTACAATAAACCAATTCTAATTGTGCTTTCCAGAAGTTGCCCTGTAATTCCAGAAGGCACATTCGTACTACAATCCTGAATATCAATAATGATTTATGAAGTGTTGAGGAAAGGGAGAATCTATACTGAGGAAACCCTATGTACATTTATATAGAGGTCTTTATATAGAGAGACCTTAAAAGAAGATTGCAGCTATGCTCAATAATATAAAAAAGACATGAATAATTTTCTATTCTAACACTCTCCCTCAAGCTACAGCGCACATATCATGCATGTTTGGTTTGCACAATATAGACTTCAGAAAACACCAAGGTGATCTTTTGTAAAGATATTATAAGTGGAGATGTAAAGCATGAAGATCTTCCTAGATAAGATCACATCATTAATAAAATGATAATCTACTTCAATGCCCATAGCGTGCTCATGAAAGGCAGGACTAAGCAAATGAAAGCTATTGCTTCGTGATCACAACAAATCGAGATGCAAAGTGAGATAGACAAACATGCCAAAATCCTAAAGAACAGATTATTTATTTAAGTCTTTTATTTCTTCTCTTTGTACTTATTCTATTTTTTTTATTTCTTTGAGTACTTTTGTGTAATTGACCTATTAGCCTCCTCTAAATAAGAGAGGCTAGACTTTCTTAAATAGAGTAACCCATTATTTTCTTCTACACGGCATAAGAGTTGTCCTAGACCGATGGTATGTACCATCTTTTATTCTCATTTCTCTCTTTCTCGACAAAATAAACACAAAAAAGGAAAGAAACCCTAACCCTAGTGCAAGGAGGAGCCACCCTTGAACATTGCCAAACTCCAGATTAGCCAGTGATGGGGTTTGACCTTCGCTCACCATTGTTGAGCCTTTGAGGGTCCCGCACAACCATAAACTAGTGCTTCTTGGACTTCAAAGGACTTGTATCGCCTATCTCCTATTGACACCACAAAGATATTGAAGGTCTTGCATGGCTACCTAACCCCCTATACGGCCTTGTGAGATCAATCTGAAGTGCATTGCCAACAATAGGCCACCAAGCATTGTTGCCAGCCAAGGACGACCACCAATAGCCTTGTATCACTTGCTCTAAGGCCTAGTTTGGCACTGCTAACCACTTGTTCCTGTCAGTAGCTCACCATTGGGCTTCATTGAATACTTGGTCAATTGCCATCACCTTGTTGGACATCAAACAAGCCCAGTTTGGGCCATTCTAAATCGGATTAGCTTATTCTTAAGCCAATCTCAATGCTCAATCCGACCTTGATTTACAATTTTCTTGCAAAATCTCCCTTCAGTCATGAACTTGTATGCCCCTAAGATGCATGCAGTGTGAGTTGTCAATCTGCTTGTCCAGTGCAATTGTGAACATCATGAATTGGCCGTCACTATTGTTGTCATTATTTAAGACCTCCATCAAGTTGACTAGGGTCTGAAACTATATACTAAGGCTGCAAGCCTTCAAGATCCTTCTCAAAGGGCAAAAGAAGCTCCACATCCTCATAAAGGATGTTTCTGACTCTAAACCTACATATTATGACAAATTTGGAGCAAGATAATTATATAATAATGAATTGACTAATGAATAGCATTGAGCCTAAGATAACGATAAACATCGGGCATACATGCTATACAAGAACAATGATAAAGAGGTATGGGAAAGCCTTGCAAAGAAATATTCTCGAAAGCCCAATGATTCCAAACTAGTAGACATTTGTAAAAGCATATGGTCTACCATTTAGGAGGAGATGTCCCTAGTAAACTACTACACAATTTTTTGTAAAAAGTAAACTACTACACAATTATGGAGTCATCTTTCGAGAAGCTTGCCATTTTTCAGCCTTCTTGTTGCATTGATCAGAAATACAGAGAAAAGTGGCAAATTTATTGATTTTTAGATGGTTTGGATCCACAATATTGCCATATAATCTACCTACCCTAATATACAGGAATCTAATGCTCTGGTAATTTTTTAGGGATGCAGAGGTATTCAAGTGGTTGTGATCATCACCACGATGGTGATCAAGGTAGAGGTCATGTCTATTCACCTTGTGTACACTGCAAGTGCCTGAATCATCCATTCAGGGATTGTAGACGAGCACTGCAATTATTGAGACCTTCTCAATCTCTTGTGGCATCTACTTTTGATACTGCCTTTGCTAATGCTATAGGTACTATGGCAAATCTAGCCTCCACAACTTCCATTGGCTGGATAGTGAACTCAAGTTCGTCTAACCACTTGATTGGTAAAAGTGGTCTTTAACTACTGCTAGACAGTGTATTGCAGTTACTTTGATGCCCCTAGTTAAGGGGATTCTAGTTACTTCTATTGAAACTATTCAGCTTTCTTCAAAATTGAGATTATCTTATATTTATTGTACCCCCAAATTTCCAATGAATCGCTTTCAGATAGTAAGTTATGTAAATTGTTGAGCATAGGGATGTATTTACTATTTTAATATTGAACTGGATGACTATGTAATTTTCCTAAACCTCTCTATTATAAAAGAGAGGCTAGGATTTCTTTCAAAGAAATGCAACCCATATTCTTCACATAGTATCAGAACAACGATCCTAGGCCAATGCTATGATATCCCACCAAATATCCACCTCAAGAGATGATTGAATCACCAACAAAAGGGTGATTCAATGGAAGGAAGGCAGGATCGTAGCGGCAACAACAGCAACATGGGAGAAAGATCTCCCAGTGTCGCCGCCCTTGCTGCAGCGCCTCCCAGTGCCACCACCCCTGCTGTAGTGCTTGTCGAGGCCACTAGCAGCGCCACCACTGTTGGTCGGCCGGCAACCCAGCAGACCGACTGGCACGTAGTAACACTTGTTTGGAGTGTTCTGATCCGCATAATAAGCCTTCTCTCACGCCTAATGTGCATGCTGATGAGTCTTCTCTCACCATGGTTGATGAAGTCACTTCACTCAAGCATGATGAGCCTTCTCTAATGCAAAACAAGTTGGATTAGACTGGTCGAAGGGCCTATATTTCAGACCAACTGGGGTATGCAGGTACAGCCTAAGAACGTTCAAAGAAGAGGGAGGCCAAAGAGTATGGATAGTTAATTCTGGTAACTCTATACATCTTACAGGAGATGTCGAGAGATTGGTGAATCCCATTCATCCACATGGGATCAAAGATGTTAGAGTGCTAATTGGGCCACATTACCGATTTTGACTGTTGAAAGTGTGCGTGCTTCCCCAAAATGATGATTGAAGAGGTCCATTGTATTGACAGATGGGAGAGATTATAGGTGGGAGTATAGAGTGAGATAGTCTATATTACCTAAACACACCTACATGATTTGTCGAAGCCATATCCATAGCTTCTGATCCTTGGATATAGCACAAGAGACCTAAATATCTATCACTCAAGAAGATAAGATAGATGTATCCTGGCTTGCCAGACTCCTTGACTCTATAGTTTGAGGATTGTCAGCTTGGGAAGCATCACAAGAACACTTACCCACGAAAGGAGGCTGGGGTGAGTACCATTCCTTTTTCTCTAGTGCATTGTGATGTTTGGAGGCCATCTAGGATTCTCACTCCAGGAGGACATCAGTATTATACAGTCTTTGTGGAAGATCACAATCATCTCACTTGGGTCTTCATGATGAAAGCACGATCAGAGATTCCTCATATTATTCAGCAGCTTCTTTCAGAGGTTCAAACTCAGTATGCCAGTACTTTCAAAGTTTTTGGCAGTGATAATGCCCTAGAATTTATGTAGCAGGATGTTCAGGAGCTTTTCTCTTCCAAAGGCATTATTCACTAGACACCTTGTGCTCACACATCTCAGTAAAATGGTGTGGCTAAGCACAAGCTTCAACATCTCCTTGATATCGTTAGGACCTTGATAATCCATATGAAGGTTCCTAGGCAGTTCTGGGGAGACACTACACTCACTGCAGCCTACCTGATTAATCGAGTGCCTTTGTTTGTGGTTAGAGAACAGATTCCGTTTCAAGCGATTTATCCATACTGTGACAAGTCTCTTGCTCTTCCATTGAGGATTTTGGGTGTACTTTCTTTGTACAGGCATATGGTAATCAAGACAAATTTTCCCCTAAGGCTATCAAATGCGTCTTCCTTAGGTATTCTAGGACACAGAAGGGATACAAGTGCTATGACCCAATTTACAGGAGATATATTGTTACAACATATGTTACTTTCTTTAAGAAGACTCCATACTTCTCAAAGGAAGGAACCTCTATACATGCCACCTTGGAGGACACCCAGATTTACTATCAAAGACCACAAACTTCGCCTAATACAGTGTCGTGTCCTGTCATGTCAGATGAAAGCGACTCAAATACTAAGGAGCAATCAATTCCGAAAAGGTCCAGCAGAGCATGTACTCTACATCCTCTGTCTCAATATACAAGAGCTGCCCACCTGGAGGATGGGATTCGTCAGCTTGCCTCAGCCATTACCACAACAGTTATCCCAGGGATTTTGTTCAGGCCTCTTAGGAATCTAGGTGGTGTGCAACAATGGATGAGATGCAGGCTTTACAATCTTGGAATACATGGGATCTTGTATCATGTCCTCCAGATGCTACAGTGGTTGACTGCAGATAGGTTTATACCATTAAGTATAGAGCTAATGGAACTGTGGATAGATATAAGGCCAGGCTTGTTGTCAAGGACTTTACTCTGACATATGGGATAGACTATCTTGAGACTTTCTCTCCTATAGCCCATATTACATCTGTCAAGATTATCATCTCAATTGTTGTTGTTAGAAGATGACCTTTAGATCGACTGGACATTAAAAATGTCTTCTTTCTATGGTGACTTATCTGAGAAGGTATACATACGATAGCTACTAGGGTACAGTAGTCAGGAGGAGCTTGTGCGTTGCCTGAGGAAGGCTATATATGGGTTGAACTAGAGTCCTCGTGCCTAATTTGAGAGGCTTAGCTTAGAGATTGAGAAGATTGGGTTACAACGCTCTAGTTCATACCATTCTATCTTCATCTGGAAGGCTAGGTATGGTGATCATGATAGAGTTGTTATTCTTACTATTTATGTAGATGACATGATTCTTACTGGTGATAATAAAAATGGAGTTATCCAGATCAAGTCCTTTGTGCAATCCATGTTTGTTGCCAAGGATTTGGGTGATTTTAGATATTTTATGGGGATCGAAGCAATTCGACAAGGATCAAGTCTTTCCTTGTCACAAAGGCAGTACACATTCCAAATCCTTGAGGAGGCTGGTTTACTTAGGACCAAGTCCTTTAGTATACCTAGTGAGCCTCTACCTACACATTCTTCTAATGAAGAGGATCTACTGTATAAAGATATCACCAAATATAGTAGTATAGTTGGACGTTTGCTTTACCTTACTATCATGAGACCTGATATTAGTTTTGCAATAAATAAAGCCAACCAGCATATGCAGACTCCATGATACAGTCATTGGCATGAGGTTTGTCTTATTCTTAGACACCTCAAGGGGACACCAGGTAAAGGACTCAACTACAGAGATAGAGGCAGTCTGGACATTCTAGCCTACTCTGATGCAGACTATGTTGAATCTATAAATGACCAACATTCTACTTCAGGTTTTGCAGTTTACCTTGGTCGGAATCTAGTCTCCTAGAGAAGTAAGAAGTAAAGTGTTGCTCGCTCGAGTGCAGAGGCTGAGTACCAAGTAATGGCTCAAGATGCTTGTGAGATTATGTGGGTTGTCACCATTCTGCAAGATTTGGGCATTCAAGTCACTATGCCAGTTCCACTCCTTCGTGACAAGTCAACCACATATTGTTTCATATCTAGTCATTCATGAGAGGACCAAACATATTGAGGTAGACTGTCAATTTGTTCATGATGCAGTCCTTGCAAGGAAGATTAGCACACCATATGTCTCCTCTGAGCTTCAGTTAGTAGATATATTCACCAAGGCTTTAAAGAAGAAATGCCTTGATTTTCTGTTCGATAAGTTAGGGCTCGTTGATATCTATGCCCCAACTTAAGGGAGAGTGTTGAACCTAAGAATATATTTACTATTTTTATATTATTTCTGGATGACTGTGTAATTTTTCCAAACCTCTCTATTATAAAAGACAAGTTAGAGTTTCGTTTCAAGAAAATGCAACATCTATTCTTCACATAAATATTTACAATGCCAGGTTATATTTGACAAACAATATTATTATTTTCAAGAAATCTAGAAGTGAATAATTGGTAGGTGTTATGATAAGAATTGCATGTATTATCTTGACCTTCCCACCATTTTTGATAAAGCTGTGTTCATCTTAGTTGATCCACTTGTTTGGTATTTACCGTGTAGGACAAGCATTAATGCCATAGTTGAGTTAGAAATTCCTTCAACTCCATAGTTGGCTACTAAGAAAGATCTTTACACTTCTTTTTTTCTTCAACATGACAAAAAGTATTTATCTCATTTTGCCTTAGTCCATTATGATGTTCGAGAAACATGTTAGGTTTGTACTATTTTTTGTCATTATTATTTTATGGTTTTTGTAGACGACTATAGTCACCTTAGGTTTTCTCAATAAAGGATCAATCTTAGTTTTCAGATGTAATAAAATGCTTTCTTAATGAAGTGTTCCACACTAATAATGCCTTGGAATTTACGCAACAAGAACTCCAATCTTTCTTTGTTTTCAATGGGACAATTCATTAAATTCTTGTACTTATACTTGTCAGCAAAAAGGGTTTGCTAAAAGGAAGCTAAGACATGTCTGACATTGCTAGGACCCTTTTAATCTTTATGAAGGTTCTTAAGTAATTTTAGGAGATCTTCTTAATGCCACATACTAGATAAATAGTGTCCCCTCATATGTCTTGCAGGGTAATGTTCCATTCAAGTTGTTGCATCCTAATGTGGATCACTTTCCTTACCCCTGGGTATTTTTGGTTGTATGCTTTCACTTGTTTGGTATTCCTGACAAGTTATACCCCTGGGCTATGCATTTTCTTTTGATACTTAAAAGGAACACCAATGCTATGATCCCTCTTCTCATCGATATTTGGCAAGTACGAATGTCATATTCTTCGAGAAAGTGACATTCTTTCTTTCAGGGGGGTAACATTGTGATGCACCATAGTTTATTTTATATAAAATTGAAGGGGTCATTTGCAATTTCTATTTTTATAATTTTGTAAGGGTTTGCAAATTTTTCTATTTCTTTTTGTTAGAATACTATTTGCAATGGGATTCAAGTAGGTCCTTTCCTTTTTTTAGAAGTAGGTTTTCTCCTTTCTGAGGTCACTTTTTTCTTCTATAAATAAATGGCCAAACAATTGTAGTAGGCATGGAATAGTTGAAATAGAAGAAAATCCCTCAATCTCTCTTTCTCTCTCCCACTTTCTCCAAATCCCTGGCAAACCTAGATAAACCCTTCCCTCTCCTCTCACCCTCTCTTTCTTCCCTTTCTCCTCTTCTTTTTCCATCTTGCTACAAACCCACAAAACCCATTACAGCACAACCACCTCAATCCATCTCCACCACCACCCACCCTGATCTGCCTCCTCTACCCTCTCTGACTCTAGCAGGCCCACCAACGAACCACCCTCAACTGTGTGACCAGCTGCACAACCCCAACCTCCTACCACCAAATGCCCTCCACCACGTTGCCTGCATTGACACCACTGCTAGCCACCTCCTTGTCAATTCTGCTACCATCTATTTACCACCTCAGGCCTCTTCTCCATTCTCTTCTCGACTCTCCATCGCATGTCACCACCTTGTGCAGCATCTTCTATGGCTCCACCTCAAATCCTCGACACTACCCAGCTCCTATTCATGGCCTCTGAGTGCCTCCACGGAATCATGCCTCTCTCAAGACCCATACACACACATGGCCTTCTTCTAACACAACATAAGGCCCCTGTGTGTCCTGTTGAAGGAATTTATTTCCTTGCTTCCCAGTTGAGATATTATCTCTTTTTTTAAATCCAAAGGCTTATTTATATTCCAATTCAAGGCTGAAGTTGAATTCCAATCATTTTTTTTACTCAAGGGAATATTGATTTGCGACGTCTCTACAATATTCACAACACTTTTGGAGGACCCCCTACATCATTTCGTATAAAGATATGGGTTCAAATTGTTCTTACGATACAATAGTTCGCTATTCTAATAAAAAGGAGTTTAATCATTCACTGTCAAAGAAAGTAGGATTAGATTCCTATTATAGAAAAAGTAACAAAGAAGCATTGGATAAATGACGTAAATGCATAAATGAAGAGTTACATATAGAGAGTGCAAACTATAGTAGGTGCTACTTTAAAAAAAAACCCATATTATATGTTCAATACAAAAAAACACAGACTAGAATGTGAATTAGGGAGGCAATGCATGTGATTGAGGTCAGTAAGGAGAAATGAGCAATCTGTTTACAGAGAGAGGTGCATGTAAATTACATGTAACCTCATGATGAACATAAAAAATAACAATACATCACATAATACACAACCACATAGCCACCTAGACTCCATAACACTACCCCTCAAACTAGAACATAGATATTAATCATGCTCAACTTGGATACACTGTTAAGTTACGTTTTATTGTGAGGGGCTATTTATCTTATTTTTTCCTTGTTGGACTTATTATATTATTTTCCCTTGTCTCTCTCTATATAAAGAGATATAAAAATAACTTGGTAAATAAGATTGTCTTTTCTTCAACTTGGTATTAGAGCTCCAAGTTGAGACCACCATCAACAATAACCCTAACCATACCTTAAGCCCTATCGGCCGAAAGCCACTGCAACCACCACAGGCGGCAGTGCCGACACTGGATCGCCGCTGCAGCAGCAGCAGCATCACCAATGGCCGCCGCTGTTGCAATCGGATCGCCGCCGCGCCGCAGCAAGTGATTGTTGCATTGCTACTGTCGCTCGTCACCGCCCTGCTGCAACCGGATCGCCGCATGTGCACCGCTCCCAACCCCTACTGCTGCTGCACCTCGCCTGAAGCCGCTATAGCATGTCAACACACCTTGGTGCGCATGCTGCAATAGCGCGAGTCGCAGCCACTGTCGTTCTCTCCTCGTTTTGCCACTGCTCAGGTCGCTAAAGAGGAGGATCGGTGTCTCCAAAAACTTCATAGAAAGGTTCTTGACTATTAAGGGATGGAGATTTGAATCAAGAACCTTCCTATGAGTGGTATGACTTCTTTGATCTTTTGATTTGCTTTGGGATGTGTATCCCCATTATGCATAATTTTTTAGGGTGTGTATTCCCCTAATTACTTGATTCTTGGGGTGTATATTCCCCAGGGAAGTGTTGGAGATATTGTCTGTGGATTATGGGATGTGTATTCCCCAAGTTTGTTGGTGTTTAATCTAGGATTTCAGATCTGCCATTTGGGCTTATTCTTGTGTATCTGAAGTTATCATGTCTGCATCAGATGCTTCTGAGGTGTCTTCAGGATAGAGTACAGAAAGTAGGGTATACAAGAACCCCTTCTTTGTTCCGATTACAAAATTGGATGAGACCAATTACCCTCGTTGGTCTCAAACCTTCCTTATCACTGTGGAAGGCCATGAGAAGAAGCATGTGCTTATGGAAGCGCCACCGGAGCAGAAAATAGGAAAATACACAACTTGGAATCAGGATAATGCTATGGTGAGAGCTTGGACCTTGAATAGCGTTATTCCAAGGATTGGCGATGAAATTATGTACTACAGTTCTGCTAAAGAGATGTGGGATGGCTTGAAGACTGCTTATTCACATGAGCTGAATTCAACTCAAGTATTTCAGATCCATTATGATTTATGCCATCTTAAGCAGGAGGAGATGAGTCTGTCTCAGTACTACTCCACTATGGAGTTGTTGAAGAAATATAATGCATGTAGACCAATGTGTACTTCTACATGCAGGGATCACAGGAAGAAATTTGCAGCCCACATGTTCCTTGCAAGGCTATGTGATTACTATTTCGCGGCTCGTTCACAGATTCTGACTCTCTCCGAGATTCCTCTATTGAGGAAATTTACAAAACGCTAAGTAGGATGCAAATTAAGCCTACTCATGACGCAGTTGTTATCAATACGTCTTTGGCTCATGCAGCTATTAGCACTCGTGGTGGTCGTGGAGGCTTCCTTCGTGGCAAAGGCAGGGGTCGAATTGATGGTGGTCATGGCAAGCCTACATGTTTTTACTGTGGCAAGCTTAGCCATGTTGAGGCTAAGTGTTGAAATAAACTTAGTCGTCCTACTATTGCTAACCAGACTTTTGTTACAGCATCTCCAGGTGTGAGCACCGAGGCAGTATCCCTTACAGAGGCAGACTCTGATGCAGTTGTGCAGCGGCTAGCACAGTTGACCCATGAGCAACCTCAATCCTCCAACACTGCAGCCTATGCATCTACATCTGCATACCATATGTGTGTTATTTCCTTTCTAGCTTTTTCCATATGTGCTCCTTAGGGGCAAGGATATATTTTTACCCTTTTGGTCTCTCTCTCTATATAAGAGAGACCTAGGGTTACAATAAACTTATCTCATTTCAACCAATTTGGTATCAGAGCGACGATACTAGATCGGCGCTCCAGTATCCCACCTTCACAAGCCTCCGTACCTTATCCACCAAAACCCCAAATCTCCATTGGAGGTACCCGGAGGAGCCTCCACCAATGGCCACCAGCCTCTGCCGGTCACTGTTCGGCCCCTCGCCGCCACCAACCAGCCTCATCGGTCTCTGATGTCGATCGAGCTGCCTTGGAAGGCCACGAACTAACCTCCACCAGCATGCGCTGCCTCAGGAGACTCCGTCAGCGTCGCCAACCACCAGTGCAACGCCACTACCTCCACTTCTAGCCTCTCCGATCGACTAAGGCTTCACCTGAGGGCCTTAGGGCTTCATTTAAGACATCGCCCACGCTACCTAAGGCACCGCAAGCACCGTTAGCACCGCCAGCAACACCTAAGGCGACGCCAGCGTCGCCTTAGACTTTACCAGTGCCATCCAAGGCGTCGCCAGCACCATTAGCGCCACCTAGGGCCTCGCCTGGCCTCCATCAGTGTCAGTGGGACCTTCTCAGGTAGTCTCCCCGCACTCGGGATAAGCCAAAGCTTGTCCAATGTGAAGATGCCAGCCTAAATCTTTAGATTTCAAACCTGATTGATGACTTCTTAAATATAGAAGTTGGATTACGGCTCCAAGATTGTAAGGATGGCTTCAGATGATCAATCCGAGGTGAATTCGAGCACTTCTCTAGACGCCGGGGTGTTGAAGAATCCAATTTTTGGTCCTATCGTCAAGTTAGACGAGACCAATTACCCATGGTGGTCTCAGACTTTCCTCATGACCATCAGGGGTCATGGGAAGAACCACATCCTTACAAATCTGGAGCCCGAGAGTAAGACCGACGTCAATGCCACTTGGGATAGAGACAATGCTATGGTCTCTGCGTGGCTTATGCAAACAATTATTCCGCGTATAGGAGATGAGATCATATATTACGACACTACAAAGAAGATGTGGGAGTCCTTACGCGAGACCTATTCTCAAGCCAAGAACTCTGCATGAGTTTTTCAGGTCTTCTATGGCCTTTTCTATTTGCGTCAAGAAGGATGCACTCTGCCATAGTACTACTCTCTCTTGAAGGAAATGCTGGAGAGACACCACTATTATCTGTCGGGGTGTCCCTGTGATTCTTCGAGGAATTTTCGGAGATAGTTTGTCGTCTCTCTCTTCTTGGCAGGTCTTGGACCTGAGTATTCAGCTGCCAAAGATCAGATTCTCACAGCTCATGAGCTTCCTACCCTGGAGGAGGCTTACAGTAGACTCAGTAGAGCGCAGTTCATACTACAGCCCAGACACAGGTACCCAGACGCCTGCACTGGTAGCGATCCCTAGACATGGCAGGGGTATCCCTTCTCCTGCACGTGGTCGTGGACGTGGACACTCATCTAGTACACGCACTAAGACACCATGCACTTACTATGGCAAACTTGGTCATCCAAAGCTATATGCTGGCAAAAGCATGGTAGGCCACCCATGGCCAATCAGGCAGCTGAGGTTCTCGATGGAGTGCCTACCAGTCTTGATGTGAGCTCCTTGAGTACAGAGATTGAGACCCTGAGACAACAAATTGCGCAGTTGACACAAGCTTCATCCTCCTCTCAAATTCCGAACACTACAGCCATGGCCTCCTCATCAAAGACACCTACGATTGGTATGTTGTCACTTTTGTCTTCTGGTGAGTGGTTGATTGATTCTGGTGCATCCAAGCACCTATGTGGCAACCATGGATCCTTCTCTCAGTTGGCACCTATTACACCTACTAGGACAGTGCAGGTGGCTAATGGTGGAAACACTCGCCACTTATTAGCAAGAGAGATATGTCATTATCTCCTACTTTGAGACTTACAGATGTGTCTATTATGTGCCTAATTTTCCCTTGAATTTATTATCTGTTAACAGCATTACTAGGGATCTGAACTACTAAGCTATATTTAATATGTCTTCTTGTGTCTTGCAGGACAAATTCACTGGGAAGACGATTGGTGGAGGGAGTGAGAAACATGGGGTGTATCATCTGAGCCATACTACTTTTGCTGCTTCTGTTATCGAGGGCTTTGCTTCTACTACTCCTCTCCAGTGACACAACCACCTTGGCCATCTACCCATTCATCGCCTCAGACGCGTTATACCACATATTCCCTCTACTACTACTCTCACCTGTGATGCTTGTCAACTTGGCAAGTGCCATAGGGCTAGTTTTTCTAGTTCTATATCTATTTCATCTGTCGCTGTTTTTGATTTGATCCATATGAATGTGTGGGGTCCCAGTCGTACTCCTGATTGACTTAAGAACAAGTATTTGATTTTTCACGTGTGACTTGGATGTTTCTCTTGAAAAATAAGTCTGATGTGGGACAAATTATTGAGAACTTTGTTAAACAAACAAAAACTCAACATTCTTGTTTGGTGAAGTACTTTCGCTGGTATAATGCCTTAGAATTTTATACTTTATGTTCGTGCAATTTCTTTTCTAGTTGTGGCATTATCCATGAGACATGTCCTCATATCTCTCAACAAAATGGTGTTGCTGAGAGGAAACATCGCAATATTCTTGATGTTGCACGCACCTTGTTGATTCACCACTCGGTCCCTTCTTTTTATTGGGGTGACACTGTTTTGACAGCTTGTTTTTTAGTTAACCGAATGCCTAATGCTGCGTTACATGAACGGATTCCTATTCAGGTCATGTATCCTAATCGTCTCTTGTGTCATGTCACCCCTCGAACTTTTGATTCTGTTGCCTTTGTCCATTTGTTGGGACCAAGTCGGGATAAACTAGCATCGAGAGCAGTTAAGTGTATTTTTCTTGGGTATACCCGGACACAAAAGGGGCATCACTGATTTGATCTACTTATTTCTCGGCACTATGTTTCAGCGGATGTTACCTTTCATGAGGCTATACCTTTCTTTTCCGTGACGACTGCTGAAATGCCTCCCGAGGGCGATATGACGCCTATGCCATATTCTCCCATTCGTTTTAGGAGCTTTCCTGAGATTTCTATCCCTACTACACCACCACCACCTACTACGCATCCCTTTCCACGCCTGACTAGGCCTCTGCAGACATATGTTCGCCCTCATGCTACCTATAAGGGACCCCCATCCTCGCCCTCACCATCGGCTTCTTAGGTGAATCCTTTAGACACCAACATATGTTTGCCATGTGATGGTCACAGGGACAAGACAGGTGTTGTATCAGACGATGATATTGACCTTCCAATAGCTATTCGGAAGCGGCCACAAACTTGTACTACTTATCCCACGGCGGGGGCACTTGCTACTGATACTCTTGCTCCTAGATTTACTGGATTTACTCGGACGTTAGCTACTACACAGATTCCAGCTACACACCATAAGGCCATACTTGATCCAAAATGGCGGGCAGCCATGGAGAATGAGATGGTTGCTCTTCGAGGCCGTGGGACTTGGGAGCTTACTTCACTTCCTGATGGTGCTGCACTGGTTGGCTGTCGATGAGTATTTACTATGAAGTTCAATCCTGATGGTGGTGTTGCTAGGTATAAAACCCGCCTTATGGCAAAGGGGTTCACCAAGACCTATGGGGTGGACTCCTTTAACACATTCTCTCCAGTTGCTAGACTTCCCATAGTCTGGGTGTTGATTGGAGTGGCAGTTCAGTTAGATTGGCCATTGCACCAATTAGATGGGAAAAATGCCTTTATGGTGGTTTCAAAGAGAAAGTCTATATGCAACAGTCGTCTAGATTTGAGAGACAGAGGGAGTATGTATGCAGATTACGGAAAACTATATATGACCTCAAACAGAGTCCCTGAGCCTGGTTTCAGAGATTGTCACAAGTTGTAGAGGATTTAGGAAATCGACAGCTGATTTTTCACTCATTGTCAGGAGTACTAGACGAGGTACTGTGGTACTTCTGGTTTATGTAGATGATTTGATCATCACAAGGGACGATATGGAGGGTATTGCTGAGGTTAAGCGCATCCTAGCAGAACAGTTTGTCATAGTGGACCTTGGGGCATTACGGTATTTCCTTGGTATTGAAGTGGCTTGCAACAAGGAAGGTGTGGTCTTATCCCAATGAAAGTATGCTTTAGATATTTTTCAGGAGGTTGGTATGCTTGGGGCCAAGGAGGCCAATATTCCTATGGATCCCAAGATGCCACTCTATGATGAGGATACATAGGTGGTGGACAACAGAAGGTACAGACAGCTTCTTGGTAAGACGTTATGTCTTACTATCACAAGATCGGATATCTCCTTTGGAGTCGGGAAACTGAGTCAGTTCATGGCCAAGCCAACACAGCAGCATTGGGATGCAGCATTTATGGTACTTACATATGTCAAAAGGGCTCCTGGGAAGGGTCTTTTCTTATCAAAGGGGTCTCCTGTGACATTGGTTGGCTACTCGGATGGAAACTATGTCGAATGCCATGTGGATCGTTAATCCACTACTGGGTTCTGCACCTTCTTAGCAAGGAATTTGATCACCTGGAAGAGCAAGAAACAAGGCACAGTTGCGAGATCCAATGCCGAGTCTGAGTATAGAGCTATGGCTTAGATGACTGCGGAGATGATGTGGATCAGATCCTTGCTTATTGACCTACAGGTGAAGTTTTCTAGTCCTATGGAAATGCGATGTGATAATAGAGCAGCCACATTCATTGCCAACAACCCAGCATTTCACAAGAGAACAAAGCATGTTGAGGTTAACTGTCACTATACCAAGGACATTATTCAGAAAGGGTTGCTATATACCACTTCTGTGGCATCTAAGGAGCAAACTGCAGATATTTTCACCAAGCACTTGACCAGAACTTCATTTGATTCGTGTATCTCTAAGTTGAGCATGATAGATATATATGCTCCAGCTTAAGGGGGAGTGTTAGCATACCATATGTGTGTTATTTTCTTTCTAGCTTTTTCCATGTGTGCTCCTCAGGGGCAAGGATGTATTTTTACTATTGATCTCTCTCTATATAAGAGAGACCTAGGGTTACAATAAATTTATCTCATTTCAACCAATTCAGGTGCATCTAATCATTTGACAAGAAATTCCCAGTACTTTAAGGAATTGCAGAAGACACCACAAGAACATTCAGTACAACTGGCAGATGGTAGATATGCTCCCATCCGTGGTAAAAGAGGGATATCTGTTACACCCTCCATGCATCTTGCTAATGCATATTATGTACCGGACATGGCAATGCAACTGCTATATGTTAGTTCTATTACTAAATAGTTGAATTGTCGTGTTATTTTTGATGTTATCGGATGTACTTTTCAGGACTGCATGACGGAGAGGATGATTGGTGGTAGCCATAAGGAGGGGGTGTGTATCGGCTGATCCAGAGTTCAGTTGCTACAGCCTGTCAGACGACTACTGCAGGGAGTGCCTTATAGTGGCACAAAAGACTAGGTCATCCTTTGCTAGAGAAGCTACGTCATGCCATACCTCACTTGTCTCCTGCCATGAAGATTCAGTGTAATGCATGTCAGTTGAGAAAGCATTACCATGCCAGTTTTCCAACATCTATCCAATCTACCAGTTATGCTTGTTTCGATCTGCTACATTGCGATGTCTGGGATCCTAGCCGTGTGGCAAACCGCTAGAATTTTAGATATTATATGTTTTTTGTGAATGATTTTTCACGCTTATCATAAACCTTTTTGATGAAAAATAAAAGTTGGTTCTTTGATTCAACAATTTGTGATGTTTGTGAAAAATCAATTTGATATATGCATTAAGAAAATCAGAACAGATAATGCATTAGAATTTTACACAAAGAAACTTGTTGATTTGTAAGGATCACTGGGTATTGTATATCAAACATCATGTCCTCACGTCGCAGCAGAATAGGATAGCTGAAAAGAAACACCGTCATATTCTGGATACAGCTAGAGCTTTACTTATCCAGAATAGTGTTCTGCATAGTTACTGGAGAGATGCAGTTCTTACTACTTGTTATCTCATTAACAGGCTTCCTTCCTCTATGTTACATGAATAGATCTCATGGATTATCTTATATCCTGATGTAGACTTATTTCTTATGCCACCAAAGACTTTTAGGTGTGTGGCATTTGTACACCTCCTTGGGCCTAGTCATGACAAATTAGCACCAAGGGCGATTAAGTGTGTATTTCTAGGATACACACACAGAAGGGATACAGGTGTTTTGATCCCATACACCAGAAACACTGTGAATGCAGATGTGACTTTTCATAAGTCTATCCCTTATTTTTCTATCTCAGGTCATCAATTGAGAAAGATAGAGGTGGCTGCTCCTATACCTGTACCTCCTATAGCTTTGGAGGATTTCTCTCATAGTAGTGGTGTATCTACTACATATTATACTGTGGGCACTTTCAAACATGTACCACCTAATGAGAAGACATTTAAGGGTACCACATATCAGCTGCAAGTCACTTACAGAGAGAAGACACACCCCCTTCTTCAATTCCTACTGAGCCACCATCGTCCTCCCTCACTCAAGTATGTGTTCAAGATACTGATGATTCTTCTGCTCATGTGTCTTCAGGGTCCCTTTCTCTGCCTACAGATGAGGATATTCCCATTGCTATCAAGAAAGCTCCGAGATCTGGTGCACAGTATCATGTTGCTGGCAGTGTTTTTTCTGCAGGTTCTCTCGGGTCAGAGTTTCATACCTTCACAACTGCAGTCTCTAGTACGAAGATACCTACTTCCTATCAACAAGCTCTCCTACATTCACATTAGAAGGCAACTATGGAAGAGGAGATGTCCGCACTTATTGATAGAGGCAACTGGGAGTTGTCTACTCTACCTTCTAGTGTGCACTTGGTTGGGACAAGATGGGTCTTTGCCCTGAAATACAATCCTGATGAGTCTATTTCTCAGTATAAGGCTCGCCTTGTAGCCAAAAGGTTCACCCAGACCTATGGGTTGAATTTCTTTGACACTTTTTCTCCTGTGGCACGACTCTCCACAGTTCGTATTCTTATCTCTATTGCAGCTCATTATGAATGGCATCTACACCAGCTGGATGTTATAAATGCCTTTCTATATAGAGACTTGGAGGAGGAAATCTACATGGAACAACCACCTAACTTTGAGGTTCAGGGGGAGTGTGTGTGTAAACTTCGTAAGGCTATTTATGGCCTTATGTAGAGCCCCTGATCCTGGTTTCAGCATTTGTCTGAAGCACTTTCTGTTTTTGGGATGCAAAGATCTTCTGATCATTCCCTGTTTGTTAGGAAGACCAGTATTAATACCGTGGCTTTATTGATATATGTTGATGACCTTTACCCTTACAGGTAATGATGTAGATGGTATTACTCAGGTGAAGGATTATTTAGCTCGCCAGTTTGTCATGAAAGATCTTGGAAAGCTAAGATATTTTCTGGGTATTAAGATCACCATGAGCAAGCAAGGCATAGTAATGTCTCAGAGGAAATATGCACTTGATATTCTTCAGGAGACAGGCATGCTAAGATCCAAGGAAGCCAACATTCCTATGGATCCTAAAGTTCACATATTTGAGGATATAGTGAGGCTAAAGGACAACAAGGTCTATCAGTAGCTGGTTGGGAAGTTATTGTATATAACCATCACCAAGCCAGATATCAACCTTGCAGTGGGTAAGCTAAGTCAGTTCGTAGATAAGTCAACTAATGTTCACTGGCAAGCAGTTATGCAAGTGTTGAGGTACATTAAGGGATGTACAAGCAGAGGCATTCTATTACATAAAGACCCTATGTCTGTAGTGGCTTACTCTAATACATATTATGCAGGAGATGTTGGAGACAAGCAGTCTACTACTGGTTTTCGCACATTTGTGGCTGGAAATTTGATGACCTGGAGGAGCAAGAAATAGAGTGTTGTTTCACACTTTAGTACTGAGTCCAAGTACAGGACTATGACTCATACTGCAGTTGAGATAATATGGATCAGATCTCTGCTACGAGATCTTCATGTTGAAATTCAAGAGCCTATGGAGATGCATTGTGATAATCGGGCTGCGACATATATTGCTAATAATCCCATGTTTCATTTGAGGACGAAGCATGTGGAAGTGGACTATCACTATATAAGGAGCTTGATTTAGCAGGATCTACTTCGTACTACGTGTCTTGCCTCCACTAGCCAGACTACTAATGTATTTACCAAGCCACTACCTCGCCCCCAGTTTGAAAAGTATAGAAACAAGCTGAGCATGGTAGATATATATACTCCAACTTGAGAGGGAGTGTTGAATTACATTTTATTATGAGGGGCTATTTGTTATCTTGTTTTTTCCTTGTTTGACTTATTTTGTTATTTTCCATTGTCTCTCTTTATATAAAGAGACATAGGGACGGCTTGGTAAATAAGATTGTCTTTTCTTTAACTTACACATATATCAAATGCAGATCTAGCTAGTGGCTTAGTAAAGATATCAGCAGTCTGAGCCTCTAAAGTAACCTGGGAGGTAAAGATAAATCCCTTCTAAATCAAATCTCTGGTATAATAGCAATCTACTTCCACATGTTTGGTGCATTCATGAAACATAAGGTTGTTGGTAATATAAATGGTAACCCTGTTGTCACATCGCAATTCCATAAGTCCATCAATCTGTATATGTAGATACTCAGCAAGGATCTCAGCCACATCAATTCTGCTAAGGTCTGAGCCATAGCACGATACTCAGACTCAGCACTGGATCTGGACACCGCAATCTGTTTCTTGCTTTTCCAGATGACCAGATTCCCTGCAACATACGTACAAAAACCTATGGTAGATTTCTTATCATCATGGTTGCCTGCATAATCTATGTCAAAGTATCTAACTACCGTCATAGATGTCCCTCTAGTGAAAAGAAGACCATGTCCTGGTACTCTCTTCAAGTACTTAAGCACCGTCATAGCTGCATCCCAGTGTTGTCTAGTAGGTCTCTCCATGAACTGACTCAACTTCCTTACGGCAAAAGAAATATACGGCCTAGTAATCGTCAAGTAAAGTGACTTCCCCATTAGCTAGTGATATAATCGCACCTTAGCGTCCATGGAAATATTTGATGGCTTGGCTCCCAGCATATCTATCTCTTTCAACACATCTAGGGCATATTTCCATTGAGATAAAACAATACCACGCCTACTACGGGCTACTTCTATCCCAAAGAAATATCGCAAGGGCCCTAAATCCTTCATCACAAACTGGTCTGTCAAAGTCTATTTGATCTCAGCCACACCTACTATGTCATCACCAGTGACAATCAAGTCATCAACATATACCAAAAGAACAACACATTTCCCTATCTCTCTGACAAATAAGAAATGATCTACAGATGATCTGAGAAACCCCACAGACTACCACCTGAAAAAGCTTCTGGAACCAAGCTCTCAGACTCTGTTTGAAGCCATATATGGCTTTCTACAACCTGCATACACACTCATAAACCTTGTAACCAAGGGGCTATTGCAAATAGACCTCCTGTAAATCTCCATAGAGAGGCATTATTCGCATCAAGCTAATGAAGATGCCAGTCTCGTTGAACTGCAATAGAAATGCAGATCCTCACTGTAGAGAGTCGAGCTACCAAAGAGAATGTGTCATACAAATTCATCCCATATGTCTAGGTGAACCCTTTGGCAACAAGTCATGCCTTGTAATATGCAACAGAACCATCTAGGTTGTATTTGAGTGCAAACGCTTATCTACAGCCAACAACTATAGTACCCTCTGGAAAAGGTGTAAGCTCCCAGGTATATCGCAAAGTAAGAGCAGTCATCTCATCCTACATAGCTTGGCGCCACTTTAGATCAAGCATGGTCTGTGGGTACGTGGCAAGAATCTGTGTAGTAGACAAAGCATGGCAAAAGCTCCCAAAGGTAGAACCAAGTCCCTCAATAGTCAGATTCCCTATGACTAGATATCTGGCACAACTCCGTGGTGCCTTCCAAATAGCAATCGAAAGGTCAAGATCATCCATCTAATCCTCCTGTATCGACTAGGATGCAGAAATATCCTCATCTAAACATATAGCATCGACATCGAGTACCACACCCTCACTATGCAACCTGTCTATGGTCACCTATGGCAGAGAAGATAGTGTCTCCATGGCTGCTATAGAATGTGGCATCTGAAAAGTACTATGAGGTCGCTGATATGTAACTACAAGCTTAAAAAACTTCACAGGACCAGTCATAACAGGTGGAGGAGTAGAAATAGGTATCTTCTCCAAGAGAACAGGAGGTATAGGAATGGGAGCCTCTGTAACCTCATGGGATAAACTCCAGGCAACAGTAAAAAAATATGGAATAGACTCATGAAAGGTAGCATCAGCATTCACATATATCCTTTCTGAGTCAGTGAATATCCCAAGAGCACACACTTAACAGCTCGTAGTGGCAACTTGTCTCATCTTGGAGAAAAAAGGTAAACAAATGCAACACAGCCAAGCACATGTGGCAGTACGTGAAAAAGCTCCTACTCATGCAATATATGCCAAGTTATCTGCTCATGAAGTACTGAACTGAGCATCATGTTAATCAAATAGTAAGCTGTAAGAACTGCATCCCCACAATATAATGGAGGCACACTATGATGGATCAACAAGGTACAGGCCACATCCAAAAGATGTTAATGTTTCCTTTGTCACCCCATTCTACTGAGAAGTGTGAACACACGTAGTCTGATACACTATACCATGGGACTTGTAGAATGCAGACAGCCTGGTGGTACATAGCTCAAGTGCATTGTTAGATCTCACTACTTTAACAGAAGCTGAATACTGATTCTCAATCTCCAACATGAAATCTTGAATGATAGATCCAACATCTGAATTGTTCAACAAAAATACCTAAGAGAGTCGTGAAAAATCATCAACTTCTAAATAGTAATGGTGACCCTGCCTATCTGGTATCCTGCTCGATCCCCATACATCCATGTGCAACTCAAACAACGTTGTGGATCCAAAATGAGTACTTACAGGGTAAGAGGAACGACGATGCTTGCCCATCTGGCAAGCATCACAGCATATCCTGGCAGTATGAGATATATGTGGAATGACTCTACGAAGACTATCTAAAGGAAGGTGTCCAAGCATGAGATACTGAAATATCTTCCTAGAGCAAAAGATACCTCTCCTTGACATGCAGAAGCGAGTAGAGTCTGAGCAAGGCGAGATACTCCATTCTCCATATTTCCATTGCCAATCGTCCTCCCTGTCAATTTATCTTCAATGACACATCCCACGTCATCAAAAATAGCACAACAATTAAGCTCCTTGATAATTGTACTCACTGAGAGTAAGATCATAGGAAAGCCTAGCACATAAGAATCATCACGCAACCTCAGGTACCTCCCACTTACCCTTCTATTCTGGAGTGCCTACCATCTACAACTTGCACTGTCTTACCTGTAGGTATAGATATGAGATGGGTAAAATGATCCCGATCTCCACTGAGATGTCGTGAAGCTCCTGAGTCAACTAACAACTCCGTACTACCTTGATTCCTGTCGTTTGCAATAGAACCCAACTCGGTAGCTCCTTGGAGCCCATTATGATGGCTACAACCACGGAGTAATCTCTCATGCTCACTCATGGTAATGGTCACCATAGCCTCTGCCAACCTCTACGTGGTAGAGGTGCTTGGACCAACATCATAGAGAAGGGGGGCCACTCGACGTCCTCTCAAGTGCCGATCACGGTGGCACACCGATCGAGAAGAAGAGGGTTTTTGGTGGAGGTGATGGGAGGCTAAGTATTTGGTGGGATATCAAAATGCCGATTTAGGATCGCCGCTCTGATACCAAATTAGGAGAAATGAGCAATCCGTTTATTCCTCTAACGATACCTCTTTTTATATAGAGAGAGAGGTGGGTGCAAATTACATATAACCCCATGAAGAAAACAAAAAATAACACACCACAAAACACATAACCACATAACTCCATAACAAAGTCTTAAATGGCAAAGGTAGGAAAGTAATCAAATTCATGAACAACGAATGAGATATACGCATGTATACATATATGCATAACTTGGTAAGTGAAGATCAAATGAAGAAAATGTAGCAAGTTGGCCAAGGTTCAAATAAGCTCTTTTGTGGTAATAATCAATACCTAAACGACCTAGTATGGGTATAGGTACATGTTTTTTTTTTTGAAAGCGAGGTATAGGTACATGTTAGGAAATAAAATCAAAGAGATTGATTGAGTTGATTTGTTATTTTTAGTAGGTGTTAGTTGTGTTTCCATGTATGTCAAGGCCCTCTCTCTATATAAAGAGGGTTAAGACCTCTATTTTCAAATCAATAAAGTTTAGATTCTCCTCAAAATCTCAATTTGGTATCAGAGCCACCGATTTCTCGGAGCTAATTAGGAGAAGAAACCCTAGAGGGGAGAGACCCTCCAGCTAGCCACCAAAGAGGCTCTCTCCTCTTCCAAACCTCTCCTTTCTTCTCCGTCCTCTTATATTCTTCTTCTTTCATTCCTCATTCGTTGCTACTGTTGTCTTTCTCATCGTCGGTGAAAAAGAACGACGCTGGCATCGACACCAGCCCACCACCAGTAAGAGACCACTATGGGGGTGGTCGTCAGTGGCCCAACCCCAATATCCATGACTCTCGAAGGTCGTCGGACCGGCCATGCCCCGCCAATAACCCATTCTTGGTTTGGCACCGCCCATGAATGTGGTGGTCCAGATCTCTATTTTAGCACCCCAAACATCGTTTCATCAATGATTTGAGGGCATCAATCAACCTCTTTGAGGCCATGTTACTGGACCAGGGCAATCCAGTCCTCCCTCGAGCTCGGCGAAGCTCCACTGCACTCCTCCACTGTAGCGCCACTTGAGCAAGAAAAAAAAATGAGGGGGGAAAGGAAAGGAGCGGCGACGATGGCTCCTCTCCTCTCCTCTTTGTTTGCAGTAGCAACAGCAATGACATCAGCAGTAGCAACTTCAGCAACAGCAATTGCTGCTACTACCGCCCTCACTCTCACGTTGCAGGAGAATGCTGTAGCAAGCCTTGTTGGCCGTGTAGGTGTTGTTGCAGGTTCTCTCTCTCCCTTATGGAGATCCTCCACGTTTCAATGACGAGAATCCTCTGAACCTCCTCTCTCCAATGGCACACAAGGGTCATGCCTAGGATTACAGGTAGTGCTCTCACGCACCTAAAGAGAAACTAAGCAAGGACTGGCTCTGTGAGAGCGTACAAGTAGAAACACCCAAGTTTGAAGACAATACGACGAAGAAAAACACAGATCGGGGTAGACACGAAGATGGAGTGCACCCTTACGCACCTAGAGTGTTTCGGCTAGCTCTTAAGGCGTAGGAGCAATGGCAACGAATGTAACCTTATGCACGCCCGGAGAAACCAAGCACAGTACGCTAACGCGCAGGGTGTAAGAGCAATGGCACCTGTATGACCTTATGCATATTCAAGAAGACTAAGCCTCGTGATGCTCAGGCTCTTGGACATAGGAGCAGCAACACCCAAGTTTCAATCATGATTTCTTACATACTCGGTGCCTTACGTGGGACATACAAGTAGAAACATGACAAGTTGATACAGGCGCTTAAATCGATTATTTTTCTACTACCGTCGAGTACCGTTGATCCAAGTTTCGTCGTCTCCCGCATCTTGATTTACAGGGGAGTGTTAGGAAATAAAATCGGAGATACATTGATTGAGTTGATTTCTATTTAGGTCATTATTATTTTTAGTAGTTGTTAGTTGTGTTTCCACGTATACCAAAGCCCTCTATATAAAGAGGGCTAAGGCCTCTATTTTCAAATCAATAAATTTCATATTCTCCAGAAAATCCCAACAATACATATATTGACGTACAAAGGTACCCTAAGATATAAAAGTTCTATACTTAGAGTGGAACCAAAGGGAATGGAGGAACAATTGACACATTCGTGGAGGCACAGCTATTTCAACATCTGGTAGATGATAAATATTAAGATAACAATTAAGGGTAGAAAACTTGAAAGATGATTGTTAAATTAAGGGCCAATTGCCAGGAATTGTGAGTGACGATAAAAATGGAAACCAAGTCTGTACCGGTAGTTCATCTTCTTTTTAGAAAAAAAAAGTAGTTCATTTTAACAAAGGAGAAACTGAGAGAAAAAACTACAATGAATTGCTGGATCCAAAATAATAAAGCATGGAATAGAATCCAAGAAGCATTAAGACATGTCCAATAGCTAAAAGCTATTAGGATAAATTGTTGGGCACAAATCAGATGGGTGATCATTGAGATGACACAAGAGAACATTGGGCAATGGCCAAGAATCATACTTTGAGATAAACGTGCAGCAGCCCATAAAGGACATCAACAATGAGTACCAATGTAGAATAGATGTAAGCCTCCCAAAATGGGACTGAGTAGGAATGTCGGTATACGTCGGTATTTTTGGTGAACAGCTTTTCGGAATACAAGTATTCTTGGTTATTATCTTTATAGAACACTTGACACTCTAATGCTCCTAGCGGGAGCATATCCATTCTGCGTGCTTGCCTTCTCCTACTACTAAAGATATTGAAGGATAAAGACTTTTATTCGAGTAGCATAGACCGAAAAAAGATATGACATATATAGAAACCTAGGGAGTGGCTGAGAATAGCCAAAGCCCAGCTCCTCTGATGGAAGTTGCTCTTTCGAGATCCCCAGGAGGGGAGTACCCTTCATTAGCAAAACACATGCACGCATAAATCAACTCTAGTCGGGAGAACAATCATGAACAATGTCCTGCATGCCCACAATGTGCTAGCAATGCGTCGGAAAAATGGCCTTTCTTCGATATGGGGCTAAATCAACACACATGTAGTGTCGAAGTAGAGTGGCAGTTCTATTTTACCAAAATTTGATAATGTGTCAACAAATTCAACAAAATGGGTGGAGTCAGGTGCAAATTTTGCTCTCTCCATATTTTGAGGCCAACATGGGTGGCACAATAGTCCATTTTATTCATTACTAGTGTTGTGTGTTTATTAGATTGAGAAGAGCTCTTCCAAGGGTTATCTCTAGTTGGAGAAAATGATTAGTCTTATTTCTCAAATGAAACCCTACACCTTTTATATAAAGGTATTGGAAAAATTACACAATAAGTCCAAGAGAACAAAATAAATGACAAAATAATACAAAGAGATAACTAGAGTGCTCTATCAACACTCTCCCTCAAGCTGGAGCATATATACAATGATACTCAGCTTGGAACAGCATCTGCCAAATGCGGATCTTGGAAGAAGCTTCGTGAATATATCCACAATCTGATCTTCAAAAGGCATTCAATGTAGTGCAAATAATCTCACGTTGTACCAGGTCTCTGGTATAGTAACAATCAACCTCAACATACTTCGTACGTTCATGGAACATCGGGTTATTTGCAATGCATGTAGCAACGCAATTGCCACACATCATCTCCATTGGTCCCTCTACCTAGACATCCTATAGCACTGGTCTGACCCAGACCATCTCTTTAGATGTTTGAGCTATAGCCCGGTATTTGAACTCTGTACTGAACCTGGATACCACCTGCTACTTCTTACTCTTCCAGGTCACAAGATTTCCTATCACATAAGTGCAGAACCCAGTTGTTCACTTCCTGTCTGCCATGCATCCTACATAGTCGGCATCAGAATAGCCAACAATATTCATAGGTGTTCCCTTCTAAAATAAGATACCTCTACCAGGTACTTTCTTCAAATATCTAAGCACCTGCTTGGTAACATCCCAATGCTTCTTGGTCGATTTGTTCATAAACTGGCAGAGTTTCCCGACTACAAGGGGAAGGCCAGGACGTGCAGTAGTAAGATAAAACAGCTTACTAACCAATTGCCTATAAGATCTGCTATCTATAGGCGAAGACTATTTCATAGAGGTGTCATTTGGGATCCATAGGTCTATTCGCGTGTTTAGACCCCATCATTCTTGTCTCCTGCAAGACATCAAGACAATATTTGCGCTAACTGAGAACAATGTTGTTTCTACTACGCGCCACTTCAATGCCAAGAAAATATCTGAGTTCACCCAGATCCTTCATCACAAAAGCTTCAACCAACTTCCTTTTCACCTATGCTATCCCAGCAATGTCATCTCCAATGAGGATCAAGTCATCCACATAGAATAGGAACACAACCACTCCCCCTTTGCTCTTCTTGACAAACAGTGAACGATCAACAAAAGACCTCACGAGCCCCATGATCTGTACTTCCTCTGACAGTCTCTGGAACCACGCTCTCAGACTCTACTTCAAACCATAGATGGCTTTTTTTAGCCTACATACACACTCCCCCTAAGTCTCAAACCCCAGGGTTTGTTGCATATAGACCTCCTCCTGAAGATCCTCATACAAGAATACGTTCTTTATATCCAACTGATGGAGAGGTTAGTCGTAGTGAGTAGCAATAGATATCAGAATCCTAACAGTAGGTAGCCGAGCTACAGGAGAGAAGATATCAAAGAAATCTACCCCATACATTTAGGTAAATCCCATTGCTACCAGTCTCGCCTTATAGTGAGAGATCGTGCCATCTGGGTTGTACTTGAGAGCAAAGACCCAGTGGCACCCTACCATTCTGGACCAAGAGGGCAAAGTGGTCAAGTCCCACGTCCCTCTGGAGCGTAAAGCACCATCTCATCTTCCATGGCCTAACGTCATTTTGGATCTAGCATGGCTTGCTGATGGAACATAGGAACCTATATCGTAGAGAAAGCAGCTGTGAAGGTAGCAAATGAACTCCCAAGATTGGCAGTCGACACTGTCCCAGCAGTATGGTAATGGGCATAGCTGCGAGGAGCCTTCCGAACAGTAATCGGAAGGTCAAGATCCTCCTCCATAGGCTCAATAGAAACAGGAGAAGAAGGCTCATCAAAGGAACCTACACAAGCACCATCAGGACAACTCACATCAGTATCAATCCATACCTGACAAGGGGAGGAGACAGGTGGCTGAGGTGGTGGGGGTTATGTTCTTCTCACCATGCATGTTGTCTGTACGTGACAAGTAACCTGTAGACCTGAGTAATCTCTACCTTCTGCCACATGAAAGTCTCTGTGGTAGTGGTATCCTCACTATGTGTGACAGGAATCTATTCCAAGGGAACTGGTGGAACAGGCATAGGAGTCGGGCCTCCTTCAAACATCACTTGATGACCATATGTAAAGAAATAGGGAATAGGCTCATGAAATGTAACATCTGCAGTCACATAATGCTTCTTACCTCAAGGGTCATAGCATCTACATCCTTTCTGAGTGCTACTATAACCTAGAAAGACACACTTGATTACTCTTAGAGCCAACTTATCCATGCCAAGTCCTAGAAGGTGAACAAAGGCTACACAGCCAAACACCCAGGGTGATACAGTAAATAGGTCCTTCTAAAAATAGAGGACCTACCAAGGGACTTGTTCCTATATAGCTGAGTTAGGCAATCTGTTAATCAAATAGCATGCAGTTAACACTACATCTCCCCAGTACACCTGTGGCACATTATGCTATATCAGTGATGTTCTAACCACATCTAACACATAACGGTGTTTTCTTCCCACTACACCATTCTGCTACAAAGTATGGAGGCATGATGTCTGGTGCATAATTCCAAGAGATCTGTAAAAAGCTGCTAACTTAGCTATACAGAACTCTAAAGTATTATCAGATCATACAATTTTCACAATGATAGAAAACTGAGTCTTTATTTGTAAACCAAATGTTTCAATCATAGGCCCAACATCTGATTTATTCTTTAAAAGAAATAGCCATGACATCCTGGAAAAATCATCCACAAGTAAATATGATACTCTATTAGGACCCCATACATCCATATGAAGTAAATCAAAGGTAACAGTAGAACTCTAAGAAGAACTAGAAGGAAAACTGGCTCTGTGATGCTTTTCCAGCTAGCATGTATCACACAAAATCTCGGTTGCAGGCAATATGTGAGGGATGATGCATCGAAGCCTGTCCAGTGAAGGGTGCCCAAGACAATGATGCCACTGAAGAGTTATACCAACACTAAAAGCAACCTCATCCTAACACATAGCAGCAAATAAAGCCCGCATCAGGCAATACACACCCCCTCCTCATGTCCACCACCAATCTTCCTACCCATGAGTTTGTCTTTAAAAATATAGCCCAACTCATCAAATATTGCACGACAGTGCAGGTCTTTTGTAATCCTACTAACAGACAAAAGACTAATCGAAAATTCTGAAACATAGAGAACATTAGGCAGAGTCAGTGTAAGAGTCACTGCCACATCTCCTCTGCCATGAACCCGACACTACCTGCCATCTACCATTTGCTACCTGCACAGATCTACCTGAGGGAAAGGGATTTGCCGTGTTCTCCCCCATGTAGAGCATCGCATTTTCTCAAGGGAATTTCTATGGTGGCACCCAAAGTATAGAGTTTCTTCACACCGGTGCTTGGGACAGGATTGACGTTCAGATTCTGGGAGGATGATTGGACGAGGTAGGGGAAGCTATGTGACCAGTTCCCTAGATTGGCGGCTATGGCAGTAGACAGAGGAGTCACAGTGCCAATCACTTGGGAGGGATGCTGGTGCCTGGCTCTCATGAGGAACCTGTCGGATCAGAGGATTGATGAGCTTCAGAGGAAGCTACTACAGTCGGAGGGTTTCAAGCCGAAGGACGAGCCTGACTATTTTGGATGGGAGGGTGAATTTTCTGTTTGTGCTACTTATAGGAGATTAGTAAGTCCAACGGGTTTGGGGGACATTGACTGATTAGAGACTGTAACCAGATGTGGGCGACAGCGTGTCCTTTAAAGGTCAAGATTTTTAGCTGGCTACTTCGAAGAGGATCATGACGAAGGCATGGAGGTCGCAATGGGTTACTGATGCGGATACTACTTGTCCTTTATGCTTGGGGGCAGAAGAAGATGCTCAGCATCTGTTCTTCAACTATCCCTTTGCGGCCCAGATCTAGAGTAAAGTTCCCAATGTTTGGTGGGTTCACCATACTTTTGATGCCTTTTGGAGTTCTTACAGATAAGGGGATAGGGTGGGAAGTCATCATGTGTTTAGATCGAAGAGAGGACAAAGCCACTAGCGATGTTGTGGAGTCTGTGGTTAAAGAGGAATGTAGTGGTTTTTAAGGGATAGGATCTGTATGTGGAGAATGTGGAGTCAATTTTGTCTTTGATTTCTTTTTGAAAATGTAACTTGTAATCAGGCATGAGGCCTTTTTTAGTGTTAATACCATTTGGGTGGTTATCATACGGATAACTGCCCTTTATCATATAGATAACCGCCCTTTCCTCTTTTCAAAAAAAAAACATCCTGAACCTATCTGAAACATGTTTCGTCACCACTGAGATGCACCTGAATCTACCAACCACAAGGCACTATCAGAACTACCAATACCAGATCTATAAGCAGGAGTTATACCTGAGGAGGCCAAAGCAACAATATCAGCAGTAGTAGTAGTCTCCTAGGTCAACTGGGAGAGACGATAGACAACGGCATCATAATCAGCATGGGACACCATGTCGCTCGCCTCCTCAGAAGAAATAACCTGATTGGCCATAGGAGGTTTGCCATGCTTGGTCCAGTATGAAGCCTCTGAATGACCAATCTTGCCATAATGCGAGCAGACAGTGCGGGGTTTGCCATTCATACCCCGATCACCACCACATCCTCTCCCTTGGTAGATGGAGCACCATGTCTTCCACGTTCAGCAACAACAAGAACAGGAGTCTGTCCAACCTCTAACATGGATGGCCTAACAACCACCCTACTCACATGATTGTAAGCTTCCTCAAGTGATGGAAGCTCAGCTAATGTCAGGTTCTGAGACCTCGCAGCCTCATAGTCTGGTCCAAGTCCATTAAGAAACTGGAGGACAGCATACTCCTTTCTATGTGCCCTCTGAGTGGCACAGGTGCAGACAGGACGACAGGCATTGTACTTCTCTAGAAACCCCTTCAGAGTAGCATAGTACTGCAAAAGTGACTGGCTCTCTTGTTTGAGACCACCTTACTGGAATTCTTCTCGTAAGAGTATGTGTCATGCAGAGAATTCCACATCTCCCTGGTCGTCCTATAGTACATAATCCCATCACCGATATGAGACTACACAGAGTTCATAATCCACGCCCAGACCATTGCATTGTCCTTCCATGTGACGTTTTTCCCCATCTTATCTTGCAGCTCCAACTCCAGCAGTATGTGCTCCTTAATGTGTCCCTCTACAGTCATGAGAAACATTTGAAACCATCTAGCATAGTTGATCTCATTCAGCTTGATGATAAGAACAAAGAAGGGAGTCTTGTAACTCCCAATGTCTATAATGGTACCCAACGGCACCTCAAACAAGCTTAAGGACCCCATCGTGCCTTAGGACAATCACAAGAGGTCTCTAATACGATCTGAAATTAATTTCCAGATCTAAAATCTCTAAAACCAGTGAATTGTGACCTTAAGAGCATGAATTCTAGAATCAAGAAATCCTAGAAATCATCTCACGAATCACAAGTACCCCTTAGATCAGATCTAGCGCATGTTAGGGTATGGGGAAGACCCTAACAGCGCTTTCTAAGGGCTACCCTCCTCTGTAGATGGATGGTTTAAAGAGAAGCAGCGTCAGCTACCTGAGCAGACCTAGATCCGGTTGCCAGCCTGCAAGAACAGCAGCAGCAGAAGGGAGGAGGGTCGGTGGCGACAGCCCTACTGCCCTAAAGAGCAGCAGCGGCAGCAAAAGGGAGGAGGGACAACTACAGCAACCTACAAGGGGCCACAGCGGCGGTCAAATAGGCACACAATGGTGGCAGCGCCTACAAGAGGCTACGGTGGTGGTCAAAAAGGGTGCCGAGGGTGGCGGCCTATAGTAGGAGAGGTGACGACAATCAGCGAGCCGCTGGCGACGACTCACTGGTTGCTGCCCTAATGGAGGGCGACAGCCGACTAGAGCCAGCAGTGACCCTTTGGGGTCCCAACAAGGAGTTAGGGTTTTGGGTGGAGGGGTACGGACGCTTGTGCAGGTGGGATATCTGAGCGTTAATCTAGGATCACCGCTTTAATACCAAGTCAGAGAAAATAATGTCTTATTTCTCAAATGAAACCCTACACCTCTTTATATAGAGAGAGGTGTTGGGGAACTTACAGCATAGGTCCAAGAGGACAAAATAATGACAAAACAGTACAAAGAGATAACTAAAGTGCTCTACCAACACTCTCTCTTTGTTAGATCTTTGGGATATTTTAGCGTTTCCAAAGCCAAGTAGGAGTCATTTCTTGTTCTCTAAGGTAGATTTAGGCTACAATCTCTAGATCGATTAGCTCTATTGTGGGCTTTAAGGATTATATCTATAGATGATCCAAGGGTTTTATCATTGGCTCATGCAAAGATCATTAATCTAAGGATTACTACATTACTAGATCTTACGATTTAATGCTTAAAGATTTTTTGATGAAATTAATGTTTAAATATTTATCAAGTATTGGCAGCAAAACTATATGAATTTAATACAATTATAACCTTTCCAATGGGCTGCAGACTATCCTCTGAAAAGTTTAAATATTTTGGTGGCTGCTGCATTGTAGAGGGCTCTTGACACATGTTTGGCTTTCCAGGCAGAGACTGGATACAGATATATCTTGTCTTTTATGTGGTTTAGGAGCTGAAGATATCAACCACCTACCTTTTGGGTGGACATTCACACAACAGATCTAGACACTTTTCTTTCGACTGGCTTAATTCTGCAGATGAAGGGTGTTTTGGGCATCTTCCAGCAGTGATAGGTGAATACCTGGTCCCCATGTTTTCAAGTCAAAAAGGGAAAGAACCAAGGCTATGGCCATGTTGTGGGGATTATATTTAGTGAGGAATGGGGTGATTTTTCAGGGGGAGATGGCCTATGTTAAGAATTTCATCTCTTGTATTCCCTCCCTAGTTTCTTTTTGGGATGAACAATTATAGCACTGACTAATTGTAATTAATCTTTTTAATATACTCGGGCAGCTATCAACCAGATAGTCACCCTATTTTCCTTTCCAAAAATTATAATCTTTATGATCAAATTCTGAGATTTCCTCGGCATACCTCCAAAATGACTATTTTCAAGGTGTCGAAGTCATCGAAATTTAATGTTGAAATTGTGATGTTTCCTCAATTTGAAAAAAACATGCCTCCAAGATGGAGAATACAAAACCATTGATGGCAGGGAAATCAATATTTCAGAACCTTGATTGACAGACCTTTTAGAACTAAGAGCAAAAGTCAATGTGCAAGTGAAAATGATTGTAAATCTTAAAAAGAGACTAGTGGTAGGTAACCAAATGAACAACTAGAAAAGAAAACCCAAAATTTAGGCCTCCAATTAAAATTGGAAGCTTTGCCAAGATGAGGTATGGTATAAGAGCAAAATAGTTCGTAAAATCTGGTGAAGGAAACCTACTTCTAGAGGATTAACAAAGCCTTTTGATTCAGACCCATGCCCTTCCAAAACGTAGGCTAAGGTAGAAAACAAAAAATTAAAGAAAAGAGAAAATATAGAGTGAAAATTATAACCAAGTGGTCATATCATTGCATCTTTCTGGTCTATGGGGATTTTTCGGGTTTAAAGAGATGGCTGGTGACGTGTGGGTGAGGACGAGAGGGAGTGGTGTGGGTACTCATGGCCCATCTACTCCACGGCGATTTCATCGTGTGATTGTTTGCCATGAGTGTCGGACGCATGGCCATGTCATGTCTGATTATTGTGATCCAGTGGTCTACTTGGCATGAGGGGGAGGGGGGGGGGGGGTCAAAAGAGGTATTTGTATGGGAGGAAGTTGGATTCATCTTTCAAGGTGATGGTAGGAGTCTCACCACCTCCATCCAAACCCCCTTATTTGGAGGTTGAGGTGCCACGATCCCCTTTAGTGAGTTACCTAAAGTGTGTTTGAAGATGTACCACCCGTGGGGTTGGAATTGGAATTCAGGATTTAAGGCATCCCTCTAAGGTTGCATACGTTGGAGGTTGTGCATAAATTGTGTGCTAGCTTTGCGAGGATAAAGCCGGGAATTAGCTTTGAAGAGGGGGACTTAGCATGTGTTCGGCTCGTTGGAGAGATTCTCATGGGTCAAAGGCTGTTGTCCAAGACTCCAAGGTAATTCTTATTGGTGAAAACACACCACGATCATTGATTTTGATGATAACAAAACACCTATTATTTGACGATTGCATTTGAGATTAAGTGTTCAGGCTAAATGCGAATGGAAACAAGTGTGAAGGAGCTTGAGCTCAAGCTCAAGCATAAGGCAATGGAGGAACGGAGGAGCTTGACAAAAGTATCAAGGAGCATGGAGTTGGAGCTTTGGAATCAAAACTTGGAGCCAAAGCTTGAAGAAAAAGAATTGGATAAAATAATTTGTTCTCTCTATGGATTTATATTTGCTCTTTTCTTTCACTTAGACAATTGTTAAAGAGCTCAAAATATAATATCCTAGGTCCTAGACACACTCACCTAACCTTAGGATACTTAGGCAATTCTTAAAATCCAGTTAGAAAGCCAAACTAAAAATCAGCCGACCAAATCAAACATCCATATAGATTATTAGACGTTTGATAAATGCTTTTAAGACGTCCAATACTTGAACCAGGTGTCCAATAACCAACGCTGGAAAACCTAAGTCTGTCGTATTAGTATTCAAACGTCCATACCTTTGTCCAGACATCTAGACTTAACCTCAGACGTCTAAAGACCATCTCAGACGTCTTGTAGAGAGACTTTAGGCTCACATCAAGCTATGTCAAACCACAATAGTAGGAGGAAATAGTTCAATCTATTGACCACGCAAAATGCTACGTTCCTTTATAAAAGATAGGAGACGCGGGAAAAATAAAGAAATGACGAGAATACCCCCTTATACATATGCCACAACACTCCCCCTCAAGCTGGAGTGTAGATATCAATCAAACTCAGCTTACTACAACATGCATCAAAAGCACTCTTGCGAAGGGGTTTAGTGAACACATCAGCCGCTTGGTCTTCAGAAGAAACTGACAAGGTGTAGATAATTCCCTTCTGAATGAGATCTTTGGTGTAATGGCAATCTATCTCCACATGCTTGGTTCGCTCATGAAACATCGGATTATTTGCAATGAATGTAGCTGCCTGATTGTCGCATCTCATCTCCATAGGATCAATCAATCTCACTTGAAGATCATAAAGTACAGATTTCACCTAGATCACCTCTGCAGTTGTTTGCGCCATGGCACAATATTCAGATTCTGCACTTGATCTAGGTACCACAATTTGCTTCTTGCTATGCCATGTAACTAGATTCCCAGCAACATAAGTGTAAAAACCAGTGGTGGACTTTCTATCCAAAAGACACCCTCCATAATCAGCATCAGAGTATCCCACTGGCTGCTCCTCGGGTAAACACTATGCCTCGCCCAGGAGCCTTTTTCAGATACCTCAGCACCTGCATGGCAGCATCCCAGTGCTGCCTCGTAGGCCTATCCATAAACTGATTGAGTTTACCAACTGCCAGGGAAATGTCCGGCCTTGTGATGGTAAGATATAGCAGCTTACCCACCAGCTGTCTGTAGGATCGACTATCCACTGTGGCAGACTCCTCATCGTATAGATGCACTTTGGGATCCATGGGTATGCTTGCAGGCTTTGCTCCTAGCATCCCAGTCTCCCGTAGAATATCATGAGCATACTTCCTCTGTGAGATGACGATGCCACCTTTGCCTCGTGCCACCTCAATTCCAAGAAAATATCTGAGCTTGCCCAGATCCTTCATAACAAATTTGTCCTGCAATGTCTGTTTTACCTCTGCTATTTCTGCCTCATCACTTCCGGTCAAAATCAAATCTTCAACATATACAAGTAATACTACCATCCCATCGTCGATCTTCTAAACAAATAATGAATGATCAGCCGTAGACCTCTGAAGTCCAATGGTTTAAAGAACTTCTGAGAGCTTACGAAACCAAGCTCTCGGACTCTGCTTAAGACCATATATAGCCTTTCTCAGGCGACACATACTTCCCCTAAAGCTCATACCCCGATGGTTGCTATATATAGACTTCCTCCTCGAGGTCTCCATATAGGAATGCATTCTTCACATCCATTTGATGTAATGGCCAATCACAGTGAGCAGCAACAGATAGTAGAATCCGAACAGTCAAGAGTCTAGCGACAGGAGAGAAGGTATCAAAGAAGTCCACCCCATACGTTTAGGTGAACCCTTTGCAACAAGCCGACCTTTGTGACTTACAATGCTTCCATCAAGATGATACTTCACGGTTAAAATCCAACAACATCCAACCAATGTTGCTCCCTGTGGCAAGGGAACAACTTCCCACGTCTGTCAAGACTATAAGGCACCCATCTCCTCATCCATGGCCTGTCGCCATTTTGGATGAAGCATGACCTACTGATATGTAGTGGGAATCTTAGTACTAGATGAGGCAAAGGTGAACTGGCCAAAACACCTCCATAGATTGGTTGTGCAAAGAGCACCAGTGACTCAATAGTGAGCACATGATCGGGAAGGTTTTCTCATGGCAATCGGAAGATAATAATCAACATCATCAAATTGGAAATCCTGACCTGCAGAAGAGTCACTAAAAGCAACATCAGTGGGGTCTAGGTGGGAGGGATTGGTGGTGTGGAGAGGGGAAGGGAAGCAATAGGACTATGTAATCTGGCATCTGATCCACTGATGCTAGTACCATGCCTTTCTGCCCCATTTCTAACCTCTGGCTCTGTAACTGGAATATCCTCTAACTGTAGTGGAGGAATGAGCATCGGAGCAAAAGCGAAGGAACCTGTCATGTTATGCCCACTCATAGAGAAATAAGATATCTCCTCGTGAAAGGTAACATCACTGCTCATGTAGTGTCATCGGGCAATCGGATCATAACATTTATACCCTTTCTGTGTACTACTATATCCAAGAAAAATGCACTTCACAGGATGGGTGCAAGCTTGTCCCGACCAGGACCAAGAATATGAACAAATGAGACAACCAAAAATCTTGGATGGCACCATAAATAAATCTCTACCAAGAAACAATACCTGCAAGGGGATCTACTCCTGTATGATTGAACTTGGCAGCCGATTAATCAAATAACATGCAGTCAAAACTGCATCTCCCCAGTAACTAAACAGGGCATTATGATGTATCAGAAAAGTTCGAGCAATATCCAAAACATGTCTGTGTTTCCTCTCTGCCACCCCATTCTGCCGAGACATATGGAGGCAGGAAGTCTGGAGAATAATGCCAAGAGAGAAATGGAAGAGAGCCAATTGCCTAGTACAGAATTCCAATGCATTGTCAGATCGTACACCTTTAACAATTTTTGAAAACTACGTTTTTATTTGATTAATAAAAGTTTGAATGACATCACCAACATCTGATTTATTTCTAAGCAAGAACATCCATGATAGTTTGGAAAAATCATCAACAACAATCAAATAAAATCTATAGCCCTGTCTATCCAGAATCCTACCTGGACCCCAAACATCCATGTGCATTAAATCAAAACATTCAGCAGACGCAATCGTGGCACTAGGCGAGTAGGAAGAATAATGATGCTTGCCCAGCTAACAAGCATCGCATCTGATCTCTGTAGTAGGTGACAAGTGGGGGATGATCCGTCTCAACCGATCCAAGGAAGGATGTCCGAGCCGACGATGCCACTGTAGAGCTGTCCCAGCACTGCGAGTTATCCCTACCTGACATCTAGCTGCAAAAGGAGTCTGAACCAGTCGATAGACCCCCCTCCTCATGTCCGCCACCAATCGTCCTCCCGGTGAGTTTGTCCTGAAAGACAACCCACATCATCAAATATGGCCCTACAATTTAGATCTCTAGTGATACGACTAACAGATAATAAACTGATAGGAAAATCAGGCACAAAAAGAACATCAGGAAGCTGCAAGCTCGGGGATAAAGTAACCTCCCCTTCACCCTTATCCTGCAAATGGTGGACATCATCCACTTAAACCGTCCTACCTGAAGGAAGGTCACAGATATTCTGGAAATAATCCCGGTCACCAGTCAAGTGCCTAGATGATCCTGAGTCAACCAACCAACCATTACCTGAGGACATGGCAAATACTGCATTCTCTGAAGTAGGCATCTCTTGTGTCAACTATGCCAACCTGTGAGCAAGTGCATCATATTCTGCCTTGGTTATCATCTCCATTTGATCAATAGCTCCTGGAACAACCTGATTGGCCACTGCTGGCTTGCCATATTTGGCCCAACATGAGGCCTCCACATGACCCACCTTTCCACAAAAGGTATAGGGGGTGCGCTGACGGTTGCTCTGTCCACAACCACACCCCCTACCTAAAGTAAAGGACCTCCATGACTACTGAAAGCAGCCAAAGCAGTGCTCTGTCCTGGAATCTCTGAAGTAGGTCTCACTGAGACACGACTCAACCTGCTATAGGCCTCCTCCAGAGATGGAAGGGAGGCTTAAGTCAGCATTTGAGAACGAGCACCTTCATACTCCATACTTAACTCCTGTAAGAACTGTAGTATAGCAAACTCCTTCCTGTACTCCCTCTGGGTGACACATGTACAAATGGGGTGACAAGCATTGTAGTTGGCAACCATCCCCCTAAATATGGTATAGTACTAAGCAAGAGTTTCCCCTCTTGCTTCAAATTGACTAGATCATGATGAATCTGGAAAACTCGGCTGTAATTCTTTTCATTGGAGAATGTGTCGCAGAGATTATCCTACATCTCCTTAGAAGTAGCAAAGTACATGATGCCATCTCCGATTGATGGAGCAACAAAGTTCATGATCCATGCACGAACCATGGCATCATCCTTCTTCCAACTGATATACTTGCCAGTTTTCTGCTCATGCTCCTTTTCAAGGAGAACATACTCCTTATCATGGCCTTCAACCATCATCAAGAAAGTGCAAGACCATCTCTCGTAGTTGGCTTCATCCAACTTCACTATAGGAGTAAAGAGCGGACTTTTGTGTCTGCCTGCATCTGTAGCGGTACCCAATGTCACCTCTGAGCTACCTAGTGAACTCATCGTGCCTTTGCAAACACCACACAAGCCCATAAAATGTACCAGATCATACGCTAATCACTGTTGAGAGAGAGTTTGCACAAGAATCATCATGCAAGACACATGGATGATTCCCAAGCAAGACCTCCCAAGTCCCCCTTGCAACCTCTGCGGCTGGAAAAGCAGGAGTAACAACAGGAACCTAGTTCTTGTCACTGCAGCTGCAAGTGGATCTCCTCGACGTCGCCGACGACCCCCACAGCAGTTGTGTCGCAGTTAGGAAGCTACAACCAGCCCCTGCGACGAGCGCCGCAGCGGCAAGAGAGGGAGGCGAGGGAGGTTGGTCACCGGTGCACCGCCTTCGCTCTGCAACAGCGTGCTACGGGGCGAGAGGAGGCTGACAGAGGAGCCCGTGCCGCCTCAGGATGCTCCGCTGCACCGCAGCAAGGGGCCTGCGAGCACGCGGAGGGTGATGGTAGTGCACGCGCCGCTCAACACCGCAGCTACAAGCACTCGACGGTGAGTCGGAGGCTTGTAGGAGGCAGCGGCGGCAGGAAGTCCGGTGATCGACCCTCAAGGACAGAGATACCGGGGGCGGGGTTGAGGTGCGGTGTGATGGCGGCTAGGGTTTTGCGGGTGGGATACCAAAGCTAAGGCTCTGATACCAAGTAGGAGGAAATAGTTCAATCTATTGGCCACGCAAAACCCTATGTTCCTTTATAAGAGATAGGAGACATGGGAAAAATAAAGAAATGACGAGAATACCCCCTCATACATATACCACAACAATAATCAATTGGTTGAAATGCGATAACTTTATTGTAACCCTAGGTCTCTCTTATATAGAGAGAGACCAAAAGAGTAAAAATACATCCTTGCCCCTGAGGAGCACACATGGAAAAAGCTAGAAAGGAAACAGCACACATATGGAATGCCAACACTCCCCCTCAAACTGAAGCATATATATCTATCATGCTCAGCTTGGAGATACACGAATCAAATGAAGATCTGATCAAGGGCTTGGTGAAAATATCTGCAATCTGCTCCTCAGATGCAACAGAAGTGGTATATAGCAACCCTTTCTAAATAATGTCCCTGGTATAGTGACAGTCAACCTCAACATGCTTTGTTCTCTCGTGAAATGCTGAGTTGTTGGCAATGAAGGCGGCTACTCTATTATCACATCACATCTCCATAGGACTAGAAAACTGCACCTATGGGTCAATAAGCAAGGAACTGATCTACATCATCTCCGCAATCGTCTAAGCCATAACTCTATATTCAGATTCGACGCCGGATCTTGCAACTGTGCCTTGTTTCTTGCTCCTCCAGGAGATCAAATTCCCTACTAAGAAGGTGTAGAACCCAATAGTGGATTTACGATCCACGTGGCATCCGACATAGTCTGCATCCGAATAGCCAACCAATGTCATAGAGGACCCCTTTGAGAAGAGAAGACCCTTCCCAGGAGCCCTCTTGACATATCTAAGTAGCATCAATGCTGCATCCCAATACTGTTGTGTTAGCTTAGCCATAAGCTGACTCAGTCTCCCAACTGCAAAGGAGATCCGATCTTGTGATAGTAAGATACAACAGCTTACCAACAAGCTATCGGTACCTCCTATCGTCCAGCACCTGTGCATCCTCATCATAGAGTGGCATCTTGGGATCCATAGGAATATTGTCCTCCTTAGCTTCAAACATACCAACCTCCTGCAAAATATCTAAAGCATACTTTCGCTGAGATAAGACCACACATTCCCTGTTGCGAGACACCTCAATACCAAGGAATACCATAAAGCCCCCAGGTCCAAGACAAATTGTTCTGCTAGGATGTGTTTAACCTCAACAATACCCTCCATATCGTCTCCTGTGATGATCAAATCATCTACATAAACTAGAAGTACCACAGTACCTCGTCTAGTCCTCCTGACAAAGAGTGAAAAATCAGCTGTCGATCTCCTGAATCCAACTGCCTCTACAACTTGTGACAATCTTTGAAATCAGGCTCGGGGACTTTGTTTAAGACCATATATAACCTTCCGTAATCTGCATATACACTCCCCGTCTCTCAAATCCAGACGATTGCTGCATATAGACTTCCTCTTTGAGATCACCATAAAGGAAGCAATTCTTCGCATCTAATTGGTGCAAGGGCCAATCTAACTGAACTGCCACTGCAATCAACACCCAGACTATGGGAAGTCTGGCAACTAGAGAGGTGTCAAAGAAATCCACCCCATAGGTTTGGGTGAACCCCTTTGTCACAAGGCGAGCTTTGTACCTAGCAACACCACTATCAGGATTGAACTTCACAGTAAATACCCATCGACAGCCAACGAGTGCAGACCATCAGGAAGTGAAGTAAGCTCGCAAGTCCCATGGCCTCGAAGAGCAATCATCTCATCCTCCATGGTTGTCCGCCATTTTGGATCAAGCATGGCCTCATGGTGTGTAGCTGGAATCTGTGTAGTAGTTAACGCTTGAGTAAATCCAGCAAATCCAGGAGCAAGAGTATCAGTAGCAAGTGCCCCCGCCGTAAGATAAGTAGTGCCAGTCCGTGGCCGCTTCTGAATAGCTATCGGAAGGTCAATATCATCGTCTGACACATCACCTGTCTTGTCCCTGTGACCATCACATGGCAAACATACGTCAATGTCTAAAGGACTCACCTGAGAAGCCGATGGTGAGGGCGAGGATGGAGGTCCCTTATAGGTAGCATAAGGGCAAACACATGTCTGCAGAGGCCTAGTCAGGCATGGAAAGGGATGCGTATCGCCCTCGGGAGGCATCTCAGCAGCTGTCACAGAAAAGAAAAGTGCAACCTCATGAAAGGTAACATCCATTGAAACATAGTGTCGAGAAATAAGCGGATCAAAATAGCGATACCCCTTTTGTGTCCAGGTATACCCAAGAAAACACACTTAACTGCTCTCGGTGCTAGTCTATCCCAAATTGGTCCGAACAAATGGACAAACGCAACACAACCAAAAGTTCGAAGGGTGACGTGAAATAAGGGACGATCAGGATACATAACCTGAATAGGAATCCGTTCATGCAACGCAGCATTAGGCATCCGGTTAACCAAAAAATAAGCAATCAAAACAGCGTCACCCAAATAGAGAGAAGGGACAAAGTGGTGAATCAACAAGGTGTGAGCAACATCAAGAATATTACGATGTTTCCTCTCAACAAGACCATTTTGCTAGGAGGTATGAAGACATTGTCTCATGGATAATGCCACAACTAGAAAAGAAATTGCACAAACGTAAACTACAAAATTCCAAGGCATTATCCTAGCGAAAGCACTTCACCAAATAAGAATGTTGAGTTTTTATTTCTTTGACAAAGTTCTCAATCATTTGTCCCATATCAGACTTATTTTTCAAAAGAAACATACAAGTCACACTTGAAAAATCATCAATTAAAACAAGATAATACTTATTCCCAAGTCGATCAGGAGTACGACTGGGACCCCACACATCCATATGGATTAAATCAAAAACGGCGATAGACGAAACAGATGTAGAACTGAAAAAACCAGCCCTATGGTGCTTGCCAAATGGACAAGCGTCACAGGTGAGAGCAGTAGTGAAAGGAATATGTGGTGTAACGCATCTGAGGCGATGAATGGGTAGATGGCCAAGTCGATGGTGCCACTGGAGAAGAGATCCAGTAGAAGCAAGGCCCTCGGTAGCAGAAGCAGCAAAAGCAGTATGGCTCAGACGATACACCCCATGTTCCTCACATCCTCCACCAATCTTCTTCCCAGTGAATTTGTCCTGCAAGACACAAGAAGACACATCAAAGAAAGCTCAGCAGTTCAGATCCCTAGTAACGCCGCTAACAGACAATAAACTCAAGGGAAAATCAAGCACATAATAGACATCTGCAAGTCTCAAAGTAGGAGAAAATGACAAATCTCCCTTGCCAACAAGTGGCGAGTGTCTCCCATCAGCCACCTGCACTGTCCTGGCAAATGTAACAGGTGCCAACTGAGAAGAATCCACGGTTGCCACATAGGTGCTTGAATGCACCAGAATCAATCAACCACTCACCAGAAGACAAAAGTGACGACATACCAATCGCAGGTGTCTCTGATGAGGAGGCCATCACTGCAGTGTCCGGAATCTAAGAGGAGGATGAAGCCAGTGTCAACTGCGCAATCTGCTGTCTCAAGGTCTCAATCTCTGTACTCAAGGAACTCACATCAGGACCGGTAGGCACTCCGTTGAGAACCTCAGCTACATGATTAGCCATGGGTGGCCTATCATGCTTCTGCCAGCATGTAGCCTCTGGATGACCAAGTCTGCCATAGTAAGTGCATGGTGTCTTGGTGTGTGTACCAGACAAGCGTCCACGTCCACAACCACGTGCAGGGGAAGGGGTACCCCTGCCAAGTCTAGTGATCGTTGCCAGTGCAGACGTCTGGGTACCTGTGTTTGGAGTTGTAGTACAAACTGCAACTTTGTTGAGTCTACTGTAGGCCTCCTCTAGGGTAGGAAGCTCAGGAGCTGTGAGAATCTGATCTCTGGCAGCTGTATACTCAGGTCCAAGACTTGCCAAGAAGAGAGAGACAGCCAACTGTCTCCGAAAATTCCTCCAAGAATCAGAAGGACACCACAGCAGATAAGAGTGATGTCGCTCCAACATTAAGCTGCAAGAGGGAGTAGTACTGTGGCAGAGTGCGTCCTTCCTAACGCAAATAGAAATGGTCATAGAAGACCTGAAAAACTCGTACAGAGTTCTTGGCATGAGAATAGGTCTCACGCAAGGACTCCTAATCTTCTTTGCAGTGTCGTAATATATGATCTCATCCCCTCTACAGGGAATAACTGTCTGCATAAGCCACGCAGAGACCATGGCATTGTCTTTATCCCAGGTGGCGTTGACGCCAATGTTGCTCTCGGGCTCCAAATCTGTAAGGATGTGGCTCTTTCCATGAACCCTGATAGTCATGAAGATAGTCTGAGACCACCATGGGTAATTGGTCTTGTCCAACTTGACGATAGGACCAAAAAATCGATTCTTCAACACCCCAGTGTCTAGAGAAGTGCTTAAATTCACCTCGAAGTGATCATCTAAAGCCATCCTTACAATCTTGGAGCCGCAATCAAACTTCTATATCTAAGAAGTCATCAATCAGCTCTGAAATCCAAGATTCAGGCTGGCATCTTCACGTTGGACAAGCTTTGGCCTATCCTGGGTGCGGGGAGACTGACGGAGGCCAAGCGAGGCCCTAGGCGATGCTAATGGTGCTAACAAGGTCAGAGGCGGCGCTAGGCGGCGCTGGCAGTGCTAGCGGTGCCCTAGGCGGCGCAGGTGACGCCTTAGACAAAGCCCTAAGGCCCGCAGGTGAAGCCCTAGTCAATCGGAGAGGCTAAAGGCGGAGGTAGCGACACGTAGCAGCGCTGCACCAGTGGTTGGCGACGCTGACAGAGTCTTCCGAAGCAACGCGCGCCGATGGAGGTCAGTTCGTGGCCTTCCAAGGCAACTCGATCGGCATCAGAGACCGATAAAGCTGGTTGGCGGCGACGAGGGGCTGAACAGCGATCGACAGAGGTAGATGGCCATCGGTGGAGGCTCCTCTGGGTACTCTAATAGAGATTAGGGTTTTGGTGGACAAGGTACAGAGGCTTGTGAAGGTAGGATACCGGAGCGTCGATCTAGGATCGCTGCTTTGATACCAAATTGATTGAAATGAGATAAATTTATTGTAACCCTAGGTCTCTCTTATATAGAGAGAGATCAAACGAGTAAAAATACATCCTTGCCCCTGAGAAGTACACATTGAAAAAGCTCAAAAGGAAACAACACACATATGGAATGCTAAGACAATCCTCTCAGGACCCGTAAGAAATATTTTATTAATATTTTCAAACATCCAGACACACTCTCAAACGTCCAATAAATAGACGTTGGACCAATTATGACCCAAATATTGATTTGTCAAAGTATCCTTGATTATTAGATTCTCAGGAAATAAATTCTCGAGGACTGTGCTTCGTATTAGACGTCCAATAGGTGCAAGAACACTATTTGGATTTAATCAATTTAGGATACATTCCAGGAACCACATATTCCATTATTAGACATCTAATTATACCTCCAGACATCTTATATGTAAATATTAGACATCTGACCCTTTGACACAAGATCGTTGTTTGGATCTGATTAATCCCAGAGAGATCACCCTTCAAAATTAGACGTCCAACATTTATATCAGACGACCAATATACCCTCATCAGACAACTGACAAACTTATCAGACGTCCAATTCTCCTATCAGACCTAATTATTGCCCTGATCTCATTGGAAACTCGATGATATCCTCTTGGATTTGATTCCAACGACTACAACGCCTCTCCCAAGCCTTCTTAAACTTTCCTAACACATCTATAAATAGTTGAGAGTCTCTCCTTCGTTAGATATACCCAAGAATCAATTTTGTCCACCTTTTAGGCTCATTGAGAGAAGATCAAAGAAGAGAAATTCTGCCATTGCTCTCCAAGCCTTCTTACTACATATTAGAGAGCACCAAATCGCTATGCCATCACGCCCATCTCTTCCACATTAGGGAAGTCATCTTCACCTATAGAAGCTTAGGTTCAACCTTATATTTTGGCTCTATAGGTTTTTGTACTTTGTTTTTTTGGGTATTTGCATTATGAATTTCCATATCCTTATGAGACAAAATTCTCTTCAAGAAGAAGAGGGATTTGAGATACACTACCCTCGGTCTAAAAGTGTGGTTGTATTGAAGTTGTGTCACCCTCATTTTAAGTGATACGTATAGTGGATTTGATCTACTAGGTAGATCAGAAAATCCTAAGTGGAGAGACTTAGGTGATAATTTTTACCCAGCGGTGGTTTTTACTCGGGTTGAGTTTCTACCTAAAAATACTTGTCTTGTTGTGGTGAATGCTTGTGGGATTATTTCATTTATATTAAATTTTTTATACCACACTATTCACTCTACCCTCTAGTGCGAAATCTCAATTCTTAGGTGGACGGTTCCTCTTAGGTCATTAAGTTTGAATTGTTGGAGTTCTACGTGATCATTTGCGAAGAAGATCCTATGTAAAGGTAGTGAGCGGCAACAATTCGGTGAAGTCATCGGAGAAGACAGTGTAACGGATACAGAAGCTTGTTCTTTCTTTGAAAAGAGAAAGGGTGCTTATTTGGTTGATAACCACCCAGGAATTATATTAAACAAAGGCCAAAAACACAACCAAATTACAAGTTACAAGCTTAGAAATTGGCAAAAGACAAGCAATAAAATTGTCAAGGTACGAATGCTGCCCCTTGAAAATAATTATGCTCCTTCCAAGCCAAATGCCTCAGAGTACCACCAATGCTTTCGTCTTCATCGTCCTAAAACGTTATGTCCACCATTCTGATTCCCACTCCAAAAGGACCTCCAGAATTCAGCAAAACTTGTATGAGTTAACCACTCAAAACAGAAGTGTCTCCAACTTGCATAAAAAACAAGCATTCAAAAAATAAATGATCCACATCTTTGTCTACCACAAGACATACCAAGCAATCCTTCTCTACCTCTGACACCCATCTAGCTCTCCGATCTCTCGTCATGAGTCTACCCCTCCTAAGCAACCAATCAAAAATTTTGACGTTCAACGAACAAGAAGCTAACCAAATCTATCGGCAGTCCCTGGTGAAATCTACGTCTGTCATCGACCCACGACTTCCCAACCTTCTATAAGCTTCCCATAGAGAGAAATCACCATCTCCCACATGAAGGCATCATTACCACCTTCTGGCCTAAAGCCCTCCAACTCCAGCAACAAAATTTGGAGTTCTCGAATCCTCTAGTCAAACAGGTTTCCCACAAAGGAAGGGCACCAAGACCCCTCCCAACAATCAGCTACTTTGACCTGCGAATTGAGTTAGATCTTAGCATAACTCAAGAGTAATTCATACATTAATTGCATATTTTGCATCTTTACTTCTTTACTTAGATATTCATGAAATAATGCCATATTTCTGTACTGATTAGTGAACAATTTGGTTTACAGGTAATAAGAAGCTCAGGATATGGCCCTGAAGCTGGATAAAGGCTAGAGCTCAAGCAGAGCTGAGGCAGAAGGCTAGAATAAAGCTGCAAATAAGCTAAAGATAGAGAGTATGGAAGAGGTATACTGTACTACCTGTAGGGATTTAATTTTAGAATTAAAGTATAAAGAACATAAGACATCGCTACACTTATCCCTAGCCTTAGGATAGCCCATTCCACCTTCCTATGCCTAAGCCACTCTTACATTAGGTCAATTTAGCCTAGAACACCCTAAATCAATCTTTCCAGCCCACCTCTAGACATCCAGACAGTGTGTTGGACGTCCAATTTCTGCAAAACCCACAAACATAACATGACGTCAATACTAATCCAGTATTGGACGTCCAGACCTATCCATCAAACTTCCAATTCTGAAGTATTAGTCGTATAACTTAGTTATTGGACGTCTGGAGGTCTTCTCCAGTTCCTAATTTAGAATTTGAAGCTACATCTTGCTTCTTTAAGCCTAACTTACCCTACACCCTAGGAAACCTAATTAGAGGTACCCTAGTACACCATCACTAGCCCTTCCTAAGAACCTAATTAGGTCTCACTAAGCCCAATTGACTAGGTAAAAGTCAATTGAACCTTGCTTATCTAATTGAACTCATGGAGTCCAATTAAACCCTAAATTCAACCCATGCAAGTCTAATTGGACTTGGTCGGAGTCCAATTGACTCGCACACAACCTAATTAGGAATTATCTCCCAATTGCACACACATGGACCCAATTAAACTTGTGTTAAGTTTAATTCGATCTATCACCTTAGCAATAGGCTGTGTGAACCTATTTTTAGGACCCTACCTAGACCCATCACCTAAGCCTTTAGAATTCAACCTAGACCACCTAGCCGCCACCCAAGTGAATCACCCAACCACTTAGGTCACGCACACGCACACACACCACACAAGTGGCGGCCACACTTCATAGGTGGTGCCACTTGAAGAGCCTAAACCCTAAGTCTACCTAGTCCACAACTAGATCCACAAATCGTGGATCTTGAAGACCCACTCTCCTATCTTTAGTCGCCACCTAAGACTCTCTAGAGTCTTCTCTTGGATGACCACTTGAGGACCCCCACTTCTATAAAAACCCACCATCTTTAGCCACCCATCCATCTTCTTCATCTTGGACGCCATCTCCACCTCCATTCCTCCATCCACGAGCACCATCACCACCTCCACAACCACCATCTCCATGTCCAAGAGCAAGCTCCTCCACCACCTTCTCAAGAGGCCGGCCAACACCACCTTGGCCATCCTCCTTCCCTCCTACCACCTCCAGCCACACGACCACCAGAGCCCACCTCAGGTGCCCCATTTTCTCGTAGTGATAATTGTTCTTCTGCTTTATTTTCTCATATTTTATCCTGCTTAGTAGTGTAGTAATATCTCTCTCCAAAGTGCACGCGTAAACTCTCTCCATTGGTTCGATGCATGCATCTCTCTTTTGTTTGAGTAGATTTCGTTGTTTTTACCTTCTTTGTAAAAGCATTCGTCTAGATCCGATTGTACACGACTTGATTCATTACAATAAAGTTCTGTTAATATTTAGATCATAGTCTTTCTTTTATGCGAATAAAATGTCAGTTCCGGAAGATATTGACGATTTAACGATAAATGAATTTTCCGTTGGTCACCATCGTGTAGTTGAAGTAGTGCGGACGGAAACTCATACATTCACATTTGTCGTATTTTTGACTCATGCGCATGTTCTACATATAAACAACGTGATCGACGAATCCTATATTCATACCTTAAACATCGGACTGCAATTCTGAGCGAGTAGAGAGAGAAAAAAATCAAAATCAAATTCATGAAAACACGCCTCCCTCAGATCGACCGAAACTCACCTAGTCTCATTACAAATATTTGTCTGAATTGGATTTCATGTCTATACTACAACCTAATCAAATCAAACTCACGATCTACAATTTCAACACCCTACAAGTAGCCATCGCAAAAATCCTTGGAAACCACTCTCAACTTTCCTTGTCCCATCTAGTCATCCAACCAAAAACGAAAAGCAACACCCGCCCCAATATATGGGGAAAAGAAGCTCTGTACCTTAGGCACCACCAACAACAACCCCCCAAAGAAATGAAAAGAACCACTCTGAGGGGATAACAAAACATCCCAATTCATAAAGTTGCCATAGCAAGCCTGTATGATCCTTCCCGAAAAATCCCCCCTACACTCGACAAATTTGCTAATCCACTTAGCTAGAAAACTATATCATTCATCCTCCTCAACTATCTTACCCCCAAGCCTCCTTCCCTTATAGGCCTATAAACCTTCTTCCCAAACCACCATCCTTGCTCCTTTCCCAGCCAATCCGTAGTTTGTCCAAAATAAAATCTCTTATCAAACTAGAGATCTTCCTCTCAACCTTCTGCAACAGCTTCAAGACAAACATGAAGTAAGATGGCATGAAGGCCAGGACCACCTTCAGAAGCACCAACCTTCCCCATCTAAATAGGACCTTGGAGGCCTACACTACCAACCTCCTCTCCAGCTTGTCTATCAAAGGGACCCACTCCTACATAGAGACCCTCATGTCTAACAAAGAAGACCAACATAAGAAATGGGCAAAGAGCCCCCCACCACATACAGAGCCACATTGCACCTACAAGCCTCCTCAGGCAACATCTAGATAGGAACGAAAGTTGATTTGAAGAAATTAATATGCAGTCCCAAAGTCTCACCAAACAACTCTTGGAGAATGTGCATTCTTCGTGCTTCAACCTCAAATCTTTTCACAAAGAAAATAGTGTCATCAGCATACTGAAGCACCAGTATCTAAACTCCATCCCCCACCAAGAAACCCTTAAGCAGACTTCTCTTACACACCCTAACAGTGGATCTCACTAGTGCATCTGCCACCAGAACAAAGAGTACAGGCACGAAAGGACATCCCTATCTAAGCCCTCGCCTCGGCTGTATCCATCCTCCTATTGGATTTCCATTAATAAGAATGGAAAAAGATCTCGTCGTCACATACCGCTTCATCCAATCCACCCACCCAAAAGGAAAACCCATCTTCACCAAAGAGGCCCAAATAAACGACCATTGCACCGAATTATAAGCTTTTTTAAAATCAACCTTCCAAAGGATCCTTTTCTCCCTTCTCCAAAAGGTTAGAATCTCCGAAGCAATAACAAGGCCATCCAAGATATTACAGCCTAGGACAAAAGTCGTCTACACTGAAGCCACAATCCCATCTAAGACCCCCTTCATCCTGTTAGCAAGAACCTTGACCACAATGAGGTAGATAGCATTAGATAGTGCAATGGGTCTGAACTCTTCAATAAGACAATAACCTCCACCCCATCCTTCTTAGGAAGTAGGAACATATAAAACTTGTTGAGCCTGTTGAAGCCTTGGTTATCATTCGCAAACTCAGACACAATTTGCATGACATCCTCCTTAACTAAGGTGTCAAACTCCTTATAAAAGTGCATTGGGAACCCATCAAGTCTCGGACAACCATCTGCATTTAACCCCTAAACTGCCCTTCGAGTCTCATCCCCGCTAAAAGGCAAAGTAAGCTCACTTGCCTACTCTTCCGTTATACCCAAAGCTTCCACCCCTAACCACCTCCAGCTCCTTCCTGTCCTTCTGCCCGTGAACTCCTTGTAGTACTCTGCAACCACAGTACCTACAGCTTCCTTGCCCAGAAACTCCATGCCATTCCCTTATAGTTTATTTATCCAATTTTTTCTTTGCCTCCCTGAAGCCACCATGTGGAAGTATCCAGTGCTAGAGTCACCCTCCTTCAATCACTTATGTCTAGATTTCGCCTTCCACTCCACCTCTGCCTTACGATCCTCCACTTGTACCGTATATAAGTGTACCTCTCTGCCAACCCGATCCTCCTCAAACAGATTCCCTAGATCCTCCTCCCTATCCAGCCTCACAATCTCCAATAATACTTCATTCCACCTATTCTGCTCCTCTCTAATTTGCTTCCTATAAGTCTTCAAAAACACTTGTAGGTCCCGTAACTTAGCCTCCAATCCTGCCACTGCTGACCCACTCAGTTGGAACGGCTGCCACTTCTCCCCACCTGCCTCCTGAATCCCTCCCCCAATAGCCAAGATCTATCAAACTTGAAATACGTCCCAAAGCATCTCCCCTCATTCGATTACCACATTAGAGGCGAATGATCTGAGAACCTACTTTCCAAGGATAGAAGATCTACCAAAGAGAAAGCTTCCACGACTTCCACGCTAGAAAGAAATCTGTCAATCCAAGACATCTAGCCAACCGAACTCCTCCAAGTAAAGGTGCAAAGCTTGAAAGTACATCAACGAGGCCATGTGTAAAAACGAATTTAGCAAATGCCTCTGAACCACGATCTCTCCTTGCTACCACCTGACCTATCCTTTGAATGCAAGGTGACATTGAAATCCCCCTTAATCAACCATGGGCTTCCAAGGATTCTATCAACCACTTGGTTCAAATCTACCTATAGCTAGGACCACACCGCCTCATAATTTGTCACATACACCACCAAAATAGCCAACTTAAAGTCGTCCTTGCATCTCCTCAACTACACAATCACAACAAAAGATCCCATGAAGAGGTCTTCCACACTAAATGCATTCTCCTTCCACCCTGCAATCACACCTCCTGATCTTCCAATGGCATCCAATGCGACATATTTATCCACTGAATCTCCCTCCAAGCTTGTTGGTCGCATCACTCAAGCTTAGTCTCCTGTAATAGCACCACATTAAAGACCCAAGAATGGATGTATCCTCTGAGTGAGGCCCTCCTTGAGGAGTTATTTAACCTCACATTCCAGGAACGTACCTTCGTTATAAAGCACCTGAAACACCTCCCCCAGACATGCGTCTAAACCCTATCACATCTGCAACTCACTGATGTTCTTCCATCTCTACCTCCCCCCACTCACCGTGGCAAGTACTTGTTGACCACCACCTCTAGAATCACGCTACGCCACACCATCTTCAACTTCACAAACTGTAACCTGCATTGTTGCTCCACCATCACCTCCAACGCCAGCAACTGCCACAGCAGCTTCGTCCAAGGCCCTTAATGTTGTCACTTCGCTTCCCCTTCTCGCAACCTCACTGAAGCCATCACATCGACAACCACCACAGGCTCCCTCCAACGTCCCCAAAAACTCCATTTCATCGTAAAACACAATCTCGACCCCTAATGCCTCATTGGTCTCCATTGCACCAATCTCAGCTTCATCCCATGGTCCACAGTCTTCACTTCCGCTTCATCCTTCCCAAGCACCAAGAGGTCCACTGATTGCTCACAGACATCTTCATTCGCTAGGGGGCCACGCTCTAATCGATCAAGACCCAAAAAGACCCGCAAAGGCCTAGCAACCTTCCAAAGAGAAAGGCCTGAACCAAACTCATCACATCTAGGCATCGGTTCAGTGAAACACTACACACTTTCAGATCCAAATCCAGATACAACACCACCTTCCATATAAAACAGCACCGAACTAGTGTCCAAAACCTTCCTCTCCACATCTTTGCCCCACAATAACAAATCGCCTCCACTACAATCACAGCACACAATCTTCAAAGCATCCATATCAATGGAGTCGTAATTAACAGGCATTGCAACAAACTCCATGGATTTCTTGCCCTCCTCAAGATTGTCGCGTCAACCCTTCACCTTCCAAATCTTCGTCGACTTTGTGGCAGTGCCACCCCCAACCACTACCCCTGCAACACCTTCACCCTCCACTCTCTGACCACTTCCAACAAGGGCCTATCCATATGACCTCCCACTTCCTCAACAGGCCTGATCCCCACCACCCAAAATAACCTAGCAAGGCATAATATAACTTTCATGATGATCTTCTTACTCGAGGTGAGTTCAATAACCGCACTGACCACCATCGTGCCCCCCTCAACAAGGCTGAGTCCAGTACACGACTTGACCCTCGCAAAAGATTCCATGATCGCCTTAACCACCTCCCTTGTAAGAAGCCTCAAAGGGGTCCCCTACACGTCCACCATGACCTCCACCTTTTATGGTGCTTTCTTCGCCGTAGCGCCATCAAGTATTGTTGGCCACCTCCACTGCACCATAGCCCCCTCAAACCACGACACTTCGAAGGCCAATCTTTGTGCCACCTTCGAGTGCAAATCAAAGACCAGGAACTTCAACAGACTAAGCGTCACCACCTTAAGATCCACCCTCGACCAAAGCATGAGCATCAACCTATCCGTCAACTCTGTCCTCTCCAACCTCCCCTACATCACAACGCTCACTAAAGCCCTCATAAGCTCCCTTTCGATAAGCTGAGCATGCGCAGACCACGATGCCAACACCTCAACCATCGGAGCCCCCTTTAAAGGGGGAGGTGGACACCCAAGCTCCACTCCACTCGATCGACGATGCCCCTTGGGAAGAGCTACCCTACAATGACCAACACCGCCACACCTCAAGCATCGCACGAGGTCTCTACAACTTTTCACAAGATGCCCCCATCTAAGGCAGCTGAGGCACCTAACCTCCTCCAGTCTTCTCCTCTGCAACCTCTTGGACTAAACCTCCACCCAACCCTCATCGTCAACCCACGTCACCACACCCTTGAGGTGGACGCTTGTTCTTGGGTGTAACCATCCTTCAAATTCAAACTTCATAATTGGTGAACACAAATAGCTAGAAATTTTTTTTTGGGGGTGGGGGGAGTAAGGCATTCAAAATTGCCTTTTTCAAGCTAAACCAGTTAGGAAGGTTGGGTGTAATAGCCAGCAGCTTCTAAAACTGCAAACTATTGGCATTGACTATGTTGAAATCTTAATAATTAAGCAGGGTGGCACGATTCCTATTTTTAGAAATGATGGCAATAATTGTGAGCATAAAATTGGAAAGAAAGGAGCTAGTTACAACAATTATGGCAGCAAAAAAGGTGGAGAAAATCAAGGTTAGGAGCTAGCAATTTTTTCAAAACTGAATCCTTGCATTGATGAGGGTTATCCTTAGATTTTGAGCTCAACATTTTGCTGACTAACAATTGTGGGATGGATTGCCTGCAAGATCCCTCGTTTTTATTTCCTGTGGTGAAGCCCATACCTATTTCCTGTGGTGGAGGGTGCAAAATTTCCTTTCGGTGCGTCACCTTGCATCTTCTTGTTGGGATCTTTGGTGGTGGAGGTAGAAATTGGCAAGACAACAATTAATGATCATGATGCGTCAGAAAAATCAAGTGATAGGGAAAGCTTCAAAGTGTGCGTCTGCGACGAGTCAGCATTCAAGACGTGGTTCACAGCCATGGAGACCACTGTTGTAAAGACATAGATAAGTTGGTCTATCGTAGAAGGAGACAACAGTTGTAGGCATAGAAGGAAAGGGAGAGTGAAGATACATTTGTCAAATTATTAGTGTTGATGTTTGGGTAACTTTTTTCTGGGTGTGGGGTTTGATTTTTTGAGTGAGATGTTCAACTTGAGCTTTTTGTGAAGGGTATGTTCCGGTGGATGTGCTCTCTATAGTGTGACCGTTGAGTTGATTTCTTGTGCCTATTGTATTTATCTTAACCTTAAATTTTAATGGATCTGGATGATTACTGAATCCCGGTAGTCTTCCTATTTTCTCTCCAAAAGAGAAATTATAACTAAGTAAATTGACCACAACATAGTAAGATGTGATGTAAGGCATCCATTGTAATGAAAAACTTACTTATTCAAGCATCTCACACTCAAACAATGTGTGCCAGCCATTTGTCCAATTCAAAGGATTTCATGCCACAACTTTTACATGGAATTCAGATATCTTCCTGTGAAGGACAAATAAAATGACCAGATGAGACTTTTTTTTTTTTTTTTTTTTGCTTTCTAAAAAAAGACTTGGTTTTTTGAAGAATTAGCAACAAAAATATGAAGGGGGAATGACTAGATAGGACACTATAGCAGTATACATGCTGCATTATAAGGTTTAAACAATAGGTATTACCTTTAAAAGTGTTTTGTGCAAATCATGCACAGTTCAGTTCATCTCAATATGAACATGTTTGTTATCCACTGCTGCTCGTATGCATGCTGCATCAATGGTTTGAACAGTAGGTATTACCTTTAAAAGTTTTTGGTGAAGATCATTCACAGCTCATTTCTATGTGAACACCTTTGTCATTCACTACCTCTCTTACACATGCTGCATTAACAGTTTGAACGGTGGGTATTATCTTGAAAGTTTTTGTGAAGATCATTCACAATTCATCTCGATATGGACACCTCTGTCACTCAATACTGCTTTTAATAGTGTGTTCCATGTAATTGCAGTTGGACTAATATTATGTTTCAAGGCCTCATCTAGCAAATGCACCGCTTCAGAGATCTTGTTATAAGAACAAAGTCCTTTGAGGGCTATGTTGTAAGAGATAATGTCAGGTTGCAACCCAGCTTCTACCATCTTTGCCCAAATTTCAGATGCCTTATCACAGTCTCCTACAGCATAGAGTCCATCCATAAGTGTGTTGTATGTTACAACATTAGGGATGCATTCTCCCTCTCTCATCTCCAACCACACATGCAAGGCTTCCTCAACTTTCCCAACAGAGCATAGCCCATGCACAAGAATGTTGTACATGACTATATCCGCCCTAAAGCCATTACTGGTAATTTGCTTCCAAATAATAAGAGCATCATCTAGCCTTTTCTCCCGGCAAAGGCCATCCATCAAGGGACAGTAAGTGAAGGAATCTGGTTTCAGGCCTTTACCAGTCATTTCCTTCGCAAAAGAGGAAGCCTCAGCAAACCTCTGTACTTTACACAAACCATTTATGAGAGTGTTGTAAGTGACTACATTTGGCTCGCATCCGTACTCTAACATCTCATTGAAAATTACAATACAATTGGTTAGCCTCAAAGCCAGGCAAAAGCCATTTATCAGTGCATTGTATACGCAAGCATTTGGTTTATGGCCACGTCTAACCATCCTATCAAATATATGTACCGCTTCCTCTGGCCTCCCATCTTTGCAGAGACCGTTAATCATTGAAGAATAAGCAAGCACATCCAATGCCACCTCTCTACCATCTTCCGCCTCATCAAGAATCTGCAATGCCTTGCAGATATAACCCTTTTTACACAGTCCATGAATCATAACACCATAAGTTGCAGGTCCAAGAACGTAAAACTTGTTCAATCGCAAGTGTTGCCACACTTTAACTGCCTCATCTTCCCTATCATTTCCAAGAAAACCTTTGATCAGCGTATTGTAGCCTGAGTCACTGCAGCTTCCTGTTTTTGCCACCATCGACCAAAGCGAGTAACATTCATCGATCTTTCCTGCCTTAAACAACCCATCAAGAAGGGCATTAAATGTAACGGCATCAGGCACGAGCCCATACACAAGCATCTGATTAAACACCGCAAAGGCCCCACACAAATCTCCCTTCCCGCACAGTCCATGGATCAAAATCCCAAAAGTAAACGAATCCGGACGGTGCCCATTCTTCACCATCCGATCCAACATCTCGACGCCTTCCTTGAACCTCCCATTCTTGCAGTACCCATCCAACATAACATTGTAAGTCACCACATTCGGCCCGACGCCCCTATCGGTCACCAACCTCTCCCACATCTGGACCCCTCCCTCCACGTCACCTCTCTTGAAGAACCCATCAATGAGAACGTTGTAACACAGCACATCCGGCTCGATCCCCCACTCGAGCATTTCGTCGAACAGGTCGCGTGCGGTCTCAACATCACCATTCTTGACAAAGCCACCCATGATCGTGCTATAGGTAACGTGATTGGGCTGAAGCCCATGGGACCTAATGGCCTCCAGCAGCGCGACCGCCCTGTCAAGTTCCTGCCTCCTCTCGCAGAGCCCCCTGACGAGTATGTTGAAGGTACGGAGGTTGGGGGGGACGCAGGAGTTGGACGCGAAGTAGGCGAAGAAGGACTCGGCCTGAGGCCACCTGCGGGCGCGGACGAGGGCGTCGAGGAGGGCGTTGTGGGAGCGGACGCGCGGGGCGCAGCGGAAGGTGCTGCGGATGCCGCGGAAGGTGCGGAGGGCCTCGTCGGGCATGAGGGCGCGGGAGAGGGCCTTGAGGACGAGGAGGGCGTCGTGCTCGGCGAAGCGGGGGCGGCGTGGCAGGCGTCTCAGGAGGTCGAGGAAGCGGGGGAGGTGGCGGGGGAAGGAGCAGAGCCCACGGAGGATGGGGAGAAGGAGCGGGGTGGCAGGGGAGAAGGCCCGGTGGGAGGCGGTGAAAGACTCCAGGAGGGAGAGTGCGGTGACGGGATCCCTCTCGGCGCGTAGGAGCTTGACGAGCCGCGCCGGTTCGAAGGGCTGCTGCTGTGCGTCAGCCCGCGCGGGGGCTGACAGGGGAGCACTCTCGGGCATGGACGTTCGTGGGACGCGGCAATGGTCCAGATATGACATCTCCGGCTTAATTGCCGTTGCAATGCACTTTTGGAGGAAATGAAAAATAGGGTGTTCACATGTCAAATTTGGTTGGATTATATTTTAATTCAAATTCGACTTTGTGATTTTTTCAATTTAATCCAATTAGATTATACTACTAAATCTGATTTTACTTGTAAAATCAAGTTAGACTAGATCAAATTAAATTAATTATTAACTAATTAAAATTTATATTTATCCTCTATATATTTTTTATGTCTTTCATATTTAAAAATAAAAAATTTTGAACCCATAAATAAGTTGTATCCTATAAAAAAAAGTTGATAAAATAGGTAAATACAAAAGAATCTTCAAATAAACAATAAAAAAATATTAAAAGTAAGAATAAAAGATAAAAGCATACCTAATAACAATCTTGATAGATACATATAAAAGATCTTATCTATATCAATAATCGACAATAAATATAGATGAGTTGCTTAGGTCATGGTGATGGAATCTTTGTGAAAAAGAAGAGGAGAGGTAGGTCATCCAGCGACAATGGTGGAGTTCCTGCAGGGAAGAAAAGAGGAGAGGTGGGTCATGTGATAGTAGTTAGGGGGTCCTAACGAGGAAGAAGAGAGGAGTGGTGGATCATCAGAGACTCGAGTAGAAGTAAGGGGCTAAGGGTGGAGAAAAGGTTGAGGGTTGCCTGAAATGTGAAAGGTGTTTGCTATGTAAAGCCCCAAACCCACTTTTCGAAATTGTTGTCGGATTCAGCACATCAAATCGAACCCATCATCGCTTGTCGAGCAAGAGTTGGGTTTGTGAACTCCAAGAACAGAAAAATTACATGTTTATGGTCAAACTTGGTCAACCCTTGAAAAACATGACTGTATTTCATTGAAACTAATACCATTGAGTTCCTCTAGTGAGCTTTTCAATGACGTTCTTTTTGTGTAAATCCGAGGTCCATGGTGAAAATCACACCTTGAGTACTCTCCTCCCACTCGTTCATTACGTTACGTGGTTGAGAGAGAGAAAAAAAGAGAGAACCCAAAGAGGAGAGCCTCATTCTCCTACGTCGTGCAACCCTGCTATGCAAGGCACAGCCCTGCGGCCATGTCAACAACGGTAAGAATGTCTCCCCTCCTCCATCATTCTTTTCTTAACATAACTTTCATGAGAAGGACTAGAGGAGGAAGAGAGGAAGGAGTGTGAGAGAGGGGGACCGAGCGCCTTACCAAGCAAGGTGACGACAAGGAGGCTCATCGTAAGCTCGACGGAAGCTTCAATGGAACTTGCAGAAGAAGCGACACGAGATCGGCCTACCTCCATGATCATCAGGCGCGCATGCATGGGTTCATTCCATGCATGCACGTCATTGCCAATTGTAGGAGAAGGCGCGGCTGATGTGACGATGTAAAGGCAGTCAACGGTCAATAGAGGGTGGTGGTGAGGGAGGACGTTGGTGGAGGGAAGTCCCTTGCATGCACATGAACAGTGTGCGCAAGGGAAAAGATCGAAGGGGAAGAAGATGTAAAGGGGGGTTGTGGGAACTTAAAAAATTATGAAAAATAAATCTAAAGTTTTAGAAATTTCTTTGAAGTCCTTGGCAATCACCCCTTTTGATTGATTAATTCACAAATTATTTGAAATCTGATTTTGACGAGCTACCAGTTGTTGGAGTTGCGTTGAAGCGTACTTGATGGGGTAAGATTCTTATTCCCATTAGGCGTAGTAAATTTCGATTAAGCCCTTGAGATTCCCATTATTTACATTTTGATCAATTTCCATCTTAATTGAAATAGACACCTAAGGCTCGTGCAAAGTCTGAGAAGTCTCCGAGGTATATCTTGAAGTCATCATAACCTCCCGATGATCATAGGTAGAGTAGTCTAGATTTCTTTCCCAATGAATTACTGATAACAGTGCACAAGGGGGTGATAATTATATTAAATAGGGCCCATCTTTAAGAATAAAAGGCACAACATAAGTAGAATGAGAGCATTGCATGCATCATCTACCAAGATTGCTTATAAAACTGTATTAATGGCCATTTGTGTAAGCACTTGTCAAAGCAGGCCTCAGATGAGCAATCGAACCGCACGGATGGATTCAGAATAACGAACGGAGTCCAACGAACTCAAGATCTACCAAATCCGACATCCGGAGCTCCTACAATGGGCCCAAGAAGTTCTGACCTTTGATCTGGTGATCAACGGCCCTCGTTGCGCCACGTCACCCCCGCTCCACCGCACACCACCTCTTCCTTCAGCTGAGATCAGATCTCAGCTATCCGATCTTCGATCGAACGGCCGAGAACCGCACGCCCGCCCGCAGTCGTCGCGACAAAGCGCGGGCGTGGCGCAACGGTTAGCACACACACCCGCACTCACGCGACGCGGGTTCGAGCCGTGGGTGCGTAAAATTGGAGACGAAGGAGCGCGCGACGAAATTGGGCCGCCCGATCAGCAACGGGTGGCCATGTTTGCACCACGCAGCGTGCCCTCAGATCGCGAGCTCTCACGCGCACGCGCACGCCGGGCGACGACGCCCGCGCACATGCGCGCCCAAGGCGCGATCCGAGCACATCCAAGGAAGATCTCAGCCGTTCGATCTTCGATCGAACGACTCTCACGCAGCGGTCGCGGATCGAGCGCGAAGAAGAATGATGCGGGCGGTTGACCGGCAGACTGGAGGGCTTCACCGACACTTTTGGAATGGTTTTAGAGATGTCCCTGACATCGCTAAAGCCCCTTCTTCTTTTAGAAAGCCCTTAACCCTATTTAAACCCCCTCCAACCACTCATTCAAGGCATTCACTTCCCTTGCAACTACTCTACCCCTCTCTTAGCTAGCTCTAGGCCCTCTTGTAATCGCCGGAGACGACGAGCCATCGACGGAGCCTCCTCCACCGCCGTGGCTGCCTCGCCGCTCTCCCCCCCCTCTCTCTCTTCCTTTACTTTTGTTTGAGCATGTATTTAATGTTGTAAGCTATGAACTAAAGTTGCATGATTAATGAAGTACTTTCTGTTCAGTTGTTTATTTTAATTCATGTTTAAGTTTCATGATCAGGCAAGAAACAACTCTAACCCTAATCTCTCTCTCCCTCTCTCTCTCTCTCTCTCTCGCTTTTCAAACTGCACCTTTCTCAAGCAAAACTCCGCGCTTTCCGTGACAACAAGTGATAAGCAAAATCTGATTTTCACACATCCCTGAGACTAACACTCGGACTCACCTCCGTTTCTTTACTTTAAAATCGATCTTGCAAGTGCGACTATAACTACACTTCTTAACATATACGCACAAGTGCACGTCAGTTTTTGGCGCCATTGCCGGGAAGGCAACGGATTTGTTTTGTCACCTCCATTCCACATCCATTCTCACATAGTCTAATGTCTTGTTTCCTTTTTACTTGATGGTTGCAGGAATTCGGCGCTTGGACGGCAAAGCGACGCATCCCACGACGGTAACAAGGGAGTAGGCGCAACAAGGACCGATAGTGAGTAATTCTTCACTCATGATTGTTTGCTTACGTGAAAAAACTAAAAAAATTGTAAAAATTGAAAAAAATTGGCGTGGTGTATGACATGGAAGTCCCTAAAAAATTACAGAACACACCCATAATCTTAGGCAAACCTTTCTTAGCTACGGCTAAGGTAAATATTGATTGTGACACGGGATGTATGGAAATCGCCTTCGGGGACAGGAAAATGCAATTGGATATCTTCCGGGCGACAAAGTCTTTTGATTGCGATTGCGTTAAGGAACATGATCCCATGGAGACTCTGATCGAGGAATGCCTCACCCTCAGTTCTGTATCAGACCACCAAACCTGTAATGATTGTTCTGACCCATCACCATCACTATCCGTGGACCTCTACAAGGCTGAGTACCATCACACGACACCATTTGAGGAGATCGATGTTGATCAACTCCCGCCCTTTCCCTTCCCATCGACTGTGGTTCCACCCACACCTGAACTTAAGCCATTGCCCAAGAATCTCAAGTATGTCTTCTTGGGACCTGACCAGACCTTCTCAGTGATTATTAATTCTCATCTAACTAAGGATCAGGAACTCAGATTGACTGCTACCCTTTCAGAACATCAAGCCGCCATTGGTTGGACCATTTCTGACTTAAGAGGAATTAGCCCCACCTATTGCACCCATAAGATTTACCTGGAAGACGAGGCACGACCTTCCCGCCAGATGCAGAGACGTTTAAACCCAAACATGTGGGAGGTCGTTAAGAAAGAAATTATCAAGTGGCTTGATGCCGACATCATCTATCCTATCTCCGATAGCCCCTGGGTAAGCCCCACTCAAGTGGTTCCCAAGAAAGCTGGACTCATCGTTGTCATCAATGATCATGGCGAATCCATCCCCACCCGCACCACCACTGCATGACGAGTGTGTATTGATTATAGGAAGCTCAATGAAGCCACTAAGAAGGATCATTTCCCCTTGGCATTCATTAACCAAATCCTTGAAAGATTGGCAGGGCAGAAGTATTTTTGCTTCCTGGATGGATATTCAGGATATAACCAAGTTGCAATTGCTCCGGAGGATCAAGAAAAGACCACATTCACTTGCCCGTATGGCACGTTTGCATTACATCGAATGCCGTTCGGGTTATGCAACGCACCTGCGACCTTCCAGTGTTGCATGCTAGCCATTTTTTCAGAAATGGTGGGTGAATACTTAGAGGTCTTTATGGATGATTTCTCTGTATTTGGGAATTCATTCGACCATTGTCTGAGCAACTTGGAGAAAATCCTGAAACGATGTATCGAGGTTAATCTGGTGTTAAGTTGGGAAAAGAGTCATTTTATGGTTCAAGAAGGAATTATCCTCGGTCACATCGTATCGCATAGGGGCATCGAGGTAGATCGGGCTAAGGTTGATTTGATTTCCAAACTTCCTCCACCTAGCTTGGTCCGACAGATTCGCTCATTCCTAGGACATGTTGGCTTCTACCGAAGGTTCATTAAAGACTTTTCCAAGCTTTCCAAACCCTTGACCGACCTTCTAGACAACGACGCCAAATTCCACATGTCTTCTGATTGCATCCAGGCTTATCACACCCTCCGGGACTTAGTCTCCACCGCACCTCTACTTCAACCCCCAGACTGGTCCCATGACTTTGAGATTATGTGTGATGCATCAGATTTTGCCATAGGCGCTGTCCTGGGACAAAGGCAAGATAAGAAGCCCGTGGTGATCTACTACGCGAGCAAAACGTTGGACGAGGCCCAACGAAATTATACAGTCACAAAGAAAGAACTGCTCGCTGTAGTTTTTGGACTTGAAAAGTTCCGATCGTACCTGCTGGGATCCTACATGACGATTTACATTGACCATTCAGCCATCCGGCACCTGTTGGCCAAGAAGGACGCAAAGCCCAGGCTCATCCGATGGATCCTGCTTTTGCAGGAATTTGACCTGGAAATCCGAGACAAGGCCGGATGAAAGAATGTGGTGGCTGACCACTTGTCTAGACTTCATCCAAACCACATTGGACCCTCCCTACCTCTATCTGACGCCTTCCCTGATGAACACATCCTGGCTATGCAAGACAAGAAAATGCCATGGTATGCTGACTACGTCAACTACCTGGTTGTAGGACAAACCCCGCACAGCTAGTCCAGGCAGCAACGGGACAGGTTCTTGGCTGAGGCCAAGACTATTTCTGGGATGATCCCATGCTGTTTTGCCTCTGTGCTGATTAGATCATCAAGAGGTGTATCCCCGAAGACGAAGTTCAGAGTGTGCTTTTCTTCTGTCATGACCAGGCTTGTGGTGGCCACTTCTCTGGAAAGAAAACAGCTGCAAAGATTTTGCAGTCTGGATTTTACTGGCCGTCCCTATTTAAGGATGCACACAACTTTGCCAAGACTTGCTCATGCTGCCAAACGCTGGGGACCATGACCAAGAAAGATATGATGCCCCTCCAGCCCATTTTGATTGTCGAAATCTTCGACGTTTGGGGTATCGATTTTATGGGCCCCTTTCCACCATCCAACGGCTTCGAGTACATCCTGGTCTCGGTAGACTATGTTTCCAAATGGATTGAAGTCGTCGCCACCCGCTGATGCGATCACAGGACTGTCATGGACTTTGTTAAGAAGAACATCTTTTCCCGGTTTGGAATACCCAAGGCCATGATCAGTGATGGTAGAAGCCATTTTATCCATTCCCAATTCCGTGCCCTACTTAGAAAATACGAGGTGAACCACCGCATTGTTACCCCGTATCATCCACAAACAAATGAGTAGACCGAGGTCTCAAATAGACAAATCAAGAACATTTTACAGAAGACTGTGAGACCTGACAGGAAAGATTGATCCACACGACTTGATGATACCCAGTGGGCATACAGGACCGCTTTCAAGACCCCGATAGGCATGTCGCCTTATTACCTGGTCTTTGGCAGAGCCTGCCATCTTCCTATCGAATTGGAACACCGGACTTACTGGGCTGTCAAGCAATGTAACATGGATTCCCAGTTAGCCGGTGCGTAGAGGATGCTCCAATTATCTGAGCTCGAAGAAATTCGTCGGGACGCCTTTGACTATAGTCGACTGTATAAGGAGAAAATGAAAGCCATCCACGACCGACTCATTCACAGAAAAACCTTTGAGCCTAACCAGCAAGTCTGGCTGTTTGACGCCCGCCTAAAACTCTTCCCGGGGAAACTCAGGTCCAAATGTACAGGACCATTTCGGGTGGTTAAGCCCTACTCTAATGGGGCGGTTGAAATCGCTGATCCTAACACTTTTACAGTTAATGGTCAAAGATTGAAGCACTTCCTGGCCCAGGTTCCCCTAAAAGAGAGTGTCACCCTCGTTGAGGGATGACACGGAGCACCGCCCAGCTGGAGGTGTTAAACTCAGCATTTCCTGAGAGGCAACCTAGAGGATTCAGACTGATCCGGTATTTTACGTCACTCAGGTACTATCTTTTTGAACCCTTATGCATCCATGTACTTACCAATGAGGACATTGTCCAACTTAAGCATGGGGGGTAGTAAATTGCATAATCCTGAGCTCATTTAATCAGTCGAATGAAAATAAAAATAAAATTAAAAAATAAATAAATTTAGGAAGAAAACTTAGGCATTAGAAACTTATCAATAGTAGGAAATAATACAAAAAGAATTTAAACACTTAGACTTTTCAGGTCTTCAGGCTTAATCAGCCCCGGTGTCCGTTAAAATATGGATTTAGCTTCGAATCCTTATAACCTTAAGCTATTTTAATCCACCTACTAAATAAGGTGATAAGTATACGACTTATCAACTCATCCTCTAACTCAGAAAAACTTTGAGTCTAAGCATCTGCACACATTTTTGCACAGACTCACTCCTCGGAGATTTTGATAGAAATTGGGTAGCTAATGAACTCTTTAGGGTGGTATGGCTGGCAAGTTGTTGTGGGTAACAGCCCATTGGCAGGTTGTCCAGAACCCAGCCACGGACCATTTCTTCTTCATTGCCTCTAGGTACATTTGAGATCAGGGAAGCCTCCTACGGAAAAAAAAGGAAAAGAAAAGAAAATAAACCACACTTCACCACACGAGTATGGCTGGCAAGTGATCGTGGGTAACAGCCCATTGGTCAGTTGTCCAGAGCCCAACTCAATAACTGCACAAAAAGAACCAAAACACTTAAGGAAGAAACGGGTAAGTAGTACAAGCCGGGGAGATATACATTGGAAAAATCCTTGTGTTGACCCCAATTAAAATAAACGTAGGGAGAAAGTTACCAATCTAACAAATACACCTTCAGGCAAATATATTTCTTTTTCCGGTTACCTAGGGGTGTAGAAACCTGAAGTCTGTCTGAATTACCGTTCAGTGAGTCAATCACAATCTTCACACCAAGATGCTTAGCACTTAGGGTTTTGACCGAGTTTTGGGTGGGTTGGGTACCCGTAAAAAGTTACCAACCCACACTGAATTCCAAAAAAATTCTAAAATATATATATATACATATACATATGTATAGTTATATACATTAAAGCAAGGATTCGGGCGATTCGTATTTTGGCAGACTCCCGGACGCTGCTTAGTCTTTATAGATTAAAATCTTGGTATATTTCCTCCTATTGACAAGTGACGAAGTGTCTAAGCAATTACTTCTTAAATTCTAAAAAAAAATAAAGGCTAGAATAAACCTTGCTAGGGACTAGCAAGGAGTAAGCATGGGGGTATGATAACATTGCACAAGGGGGTGATAATTATGTTAAATAGGGCCCATCTTAAGAATAAAAGGCACAACATAAGTAGAATGGAAGCATTGCATGCATCATGTACCAAGATTGCTTATAAAACTGTATTAATGGTCATTTGTGTAAGCACTTGTCAAATTAGGCCTCAGATGAGTAATTGGACCGCACAGATGGATTCAGAACGACGAACGGAGTCCAACGGACTCAAGATCAGCCAAATCCGACATCCGGAGCTCCTACAATGGGCCCAAGAAGTTCTAACCGTTGATCTGGTGATCAATGGCCCTCGTTGCGCCACGTCACCCCCACTCCACCGCACGCCACCTCTTCCTTCAGCTGAGATCAGATCCCGAGAATCGCGTGCCCGCCCGCAGTCACCGCAACAAAGCGCGGGCGTGGCGCAATGGTTAGCGCGCACGCCCGCACGCACGCGACGCGGGTTGAAGTCGTGCGGTGCGTAAAATTGGAGACGAAGGAGCATGCGGCGAAATTGGGCTGCCTGATCGCAGCGGGCGGCCGTGATCGCTCCATGCGACACGCCCTCAGATCGCAAGTGCTCACGCACGCGTGCACGCCAAGAAACGACGCCCACGCACACGCGCGCCGGAGGCACGATCCAAGCGCATCCAAGGAAGAGCTCAGCAGTCTGATCTTCAATTGGACGACTCTCACGCAGCGGCCGCGGATCGAGAGCGAAGAAGAACGGCGCGGGCGGTTGACCGGCGGGCTGGAGGGCTTCACCGACACTTTTGGAATGGTTTTAGCGACGTCTCGGATGTCGCTAAAGCCCCTTCTTTTAGAGATCCCTTAACCCTATTTAAACCCCCTCCAACTACTCATTCAAGGCATTCACTCCCCTTGCAACTACTCTACCCCTCTCTTAGCTAGCTTTAGGCCCTCTTGTAATCGCCGGAGACTACGAGCCACCGACGGAGCCTCCTCCACCGCCGTGGCTACCTCGTCGCTCTCCCCCCCTCTCTCTCTTCCTTTACTTTTGTTTGAGCATTTATTTAATGTTGTAAGCTATGAACTAAAGTTGCATGATTAATGAAGTACTTTCCGTTCAGTTGTTTATTTTAATTCCTATTTAAGTTGCATGATCAAGCAAGAAACAACTCTAACCCTAATCTCTCTCTATCTCTCTCTCGCTTTTCAAACCGCACCTTTCGCAAGCAAAACTCCATGCTTTCCATGACAACAAGTGATAAGCAAAATCCGATTTTCACGCCTCCCTGAGACCGACACTCGAACTCACCTCCGTTTCTTTACTTTAAAACTAACGTTGCAAGTGCGACTATAACTATACTTCTTAACACATACGCATAAGCTCACGTCAGTTACGCTATTGTCGTTTTTCTTGTTGATACGATTACTTCATGTAAAGACCCATTCTGTTTTGAGCCCTTTAAGACGTCTGGACCCATTCCCAGACGTCTGAAAATTGAAAAACCTGTACGCACGATTGCTTTCTGCATGCAGTTCTTTTCTCTCTCCCCTCTTTTTCTTTTCTCCCCCTCAACGAACCCTAACCCACCGCCTATATATGTGCCCCTTCCTCCCCTCACCACTCCATCACCACCACCTTACTTCCTCTCCACTACCGTGAGAGAGACGAGTGAGAGAGAGGGAGCAAGAGCGAGGAGGAGGAGCGGCGTGAAGAGAGGAGGAGGAGGAGGTTGAGCTCGCGAGCTTCGTGGGAGCTCGCTGAAGTGCACACGGCCGCCGCAGTGCGTGCGAGAGGAGGAGAGCGTCGGGGAGCCATCCCTGACTTCTTGTTGCGGCTGGAGCTGCAGTCGAAAGGGAGAAGCTACGGTAGAGCGCAGCGAGAGGAGCGAGAGCTCGTTCTGATACTGGAACTTTTCCAGTATCAGACGTCCGGAGTGCCTTCTAGACGACGGGCTGGACGTTTGGTGATGACACCGAACGTCTGAAAGCAAGTATTTACAAAGGTACGTCATTTCGACAACTGCGGCCATGCAGGCTGCACCGCAGTATGATTTGCTTGGCTAAATAAGGACGTGCTGCTTTGTCGTGTGCAGGAGCAGCTTTGGGAAGGCGCGCAGCATGCCCTCCCACGCATTTCGGACGTCTGGATAGCTTACTAGACGATCGGAGGCATTCCTAGATGATTGGAGGTTAGGTCGAACGTCTGGAGTTGAATCCAGACGGTCAAGTAGGAGTTCTGGACGTCTGAGGTCGACGCAGGAACTTGAGGTGTGTTACAACCCGATTCCCGAATCCCTACGAGACACGAAAATCGGACCGACTCGCCTAATCCCAAGACTCAGTCATCCAACGAGAAAGTAACCAAAAGAACAGTAAAATAAACCACATTCATCATGCATGTAACTATTAGTAACAAAAGTACAGCAGTAAAGAAAAGAACTACTACAGTACACACCACCACAACAGTAGAGAATTTAAATAGGTACATAAATATGATGCTTACAATAAAAGAGTACAAGTGTAACAGGATATACTCACTACAACAGAAAAATGGTACAGTAGGTACAACACAAGTAGAACTACTGGACTCTACTAGGCCCAACACTCTCTGCAGCTGCAGGCTCTGGCTGCTCAACACCTGGTCCTAAAAAGGTGACAAAGGTGACACGTCAGCCAAATGCTGAGTAGAGTGGCAACCAGCTAGCTAAGAAACAGTAAAGGTGGACAAGTAGCTGTTGTTTTTAATTTCTTTCTTTATTCCTTTATTTACTCGTTCTCGAATTATTTCTCAGATCTTTCTCTTGATCTCGAATGTTCCTTGTGGGAACGATCTTGATTGCAGTCTTTTCCGAAAAGTAGAAGTAGCACGTGGTGCTCTCCTGGCCGGGAGAGTCCCCCGTGGTGGTCCTACCCTCAGTCAACCAACCCATGGTCGCTGACAGGCGTAACGGTGACTATGGCACGCGTGATAAACGCACTGGTAGCTGCCCTGCACTGGCACGCGGTCAGTCATTTCCGTTAACGGGTGCGCCCAAAGCACAACACGGAACTAGTATAGGGCAGATCCCTCTTAGTAACAGAGGTTTATCCCCTCCACAGTAACCAAACAAGGGGTCTTGCCCCTCCACAGTCCGCTACCTTTGCCTGACTACCCTGGTTTGCCTAGTGGGCCTAACAAGTCGGTGTAGGATGGTTAGTAGAACCCCGGGGCCCATGGGGTGGCTAGCGCTCTCCCTACACTAGTAGCTCTCCCCGATACTGTGTACACGAGGGCCAAAAGTCGGTACAAAGTAGCCAGACCTAACCCTGGGTCCCTAGGTCGACTAGCACCGCTCTGCACTAAATAGGGGGACAGTCGCCCTCCTTGGTACTCCGTACTCAAGGGCCATCTCACTTCCCCAATTCCATTCCATTTACCTTTCAGGAGCTCTACTCCTAATTCCCCGTAGGGTTCATGCTCATATTTCTCTGGCCAAGCCATTTTAGGTTTCATCATTTCAGTTTTATTCTTATATAGCCCGTGTTTCCAATATTTAATATACATTCATATACAAGCAGCTGTTATCCAATTACAGGCAATTATCATTATTCTTTCTACTTTTCCAAGACTGCAATTCATGTATTCACGACACTCGTTTCAATGTTTCTGTTCCTAGGTTTCATGCCACACCTTAGGATCTACCATTCAATCTAGTTTTCCAATCCTAGGATTCATGCCATACCCTAGGATCTATCATTCAATCTAGTTTTCCAGTCCTAAGATTCATGCCATACCCTAGGATCTATTATTTATCTCAAAGATGCATTAATGTTGGTAATTAACCAAGGGAAGCCACTCTACCCGCAAAATCGGGAGTAATAGGGGCGTGATCAGCAGGTCCGCGTGCCTCCGCAACCCCCAGAGCCGCAACGGGACGAGGTCCTAACACAAGGATCAAATACAAGGAACCACTCAGAACAGGATACAAGTATTTTAAACAAGTAGAGGAACAATTTCTGAGAAGAACGAAATCTCAAACGCGGAAATCAGACTTCGAACGGACCCTAAACGGGTCAAAAACGACAACTCTGCCCCAAATCAAACGTCTGGAACACCTTCCAGACATCTTAAACGATGGTTTAGATCATACCTTACTCCTGCGCTACTCTTCAAACATCCAGGATCCCGCTGAACCGTTTAGACTTAGTTCCAGACATCCGACTGTCACTCCGGACGTCTGAAGACTCTCTCCGCCGTCTGGTGCTGTGCCCAGACGTCTGATATGTGTGGGAGGGCGTGTCCTTGCGCCTTCTCGAATGAAACCTACACGCGTACGTAAATGATCTCAACACGACACGTCTCAGAGCTTTCGGCGAAACGGCTTGCATGGCCGCATCCGCAAAAAAGCGAAAGCTGAGAATATCGTACCTTTTAGACGTCTGGATCTCCCTCCAGACGTCTCCCGCGTCGTCTGGACGGAGGTCCAGACGTCTGATTCTGGGAAAATTTCCCAGAATCATAACCTTCTCGCCTTCTTCCTGCTGTGCCCAGTCGCGCCGCGCTCATCCGCCTGCTGCCTGAGCTGCAGCAGCACCGGGGTAACCTCCTCGGCACCACGCTCCCGCTGCGTACCCGTCGGCCGGCCCTGGGCAGCTCTGGCGAGTTCGCTCTCTCTTCCTTACGCGCTCCGCCTCTTCTCCCTCTTGCTGCACCCCCTCCTCCCCGCGCGCGCCTGGCAGCAGTTGCTGCCCTCACTCTCTCACTCTCACGCCAACACTGGAAGAAGAAGGTGGAGACGGTGGAGTGGTGGTGAGGGAGAGGGAAGGGGGAAAGATGATATTTGAAGGCATCGGGGGAGAGAGAAAAAGGAAGGAGGGACGCCTGCAGGTCGGCGGGCGAAGTCTGCACGTGTAGACTCGTAATCGTACGTCGCAAAAATTTAATTCCAGACGTCTGGGAAGGCATTTAGACGTCTGACCAGACGTCTGGACCAACTTCCAGACGTCTTAAAAACGTTTGATGTCATGGATCTTAACAAGGTGAGACTCTGGTGACTTTTAAGATGCCTGGACTTGGTTCCAGATGTCTGATTTGGTTTTGCAGTTCTGTTTTTGACCCGTTTAGGGTCTGTTTTACGCAAACGAGATATCTATGGTTTCCTTGTGAGTTCCTCTACATGTTAGAAATCCTTATATACTATTCTGAATGTTTCGTTGTGACATGTTCCTTGGTATAAGACTTCAACCTATTGCATATCCGGGGCTTGCAGAGGCACGTGAGTCTGCCATTCGAGCCCCTAATACTCCCAGATTATTTGGTAGAGTGGTTTCCCCCTGTTCTATTTATAAAACATGAATGCATATATGATAATTAGATAACTAGAAACCTAGGATGTGACATGAATCCTAGGACGAGAAATAGTTGCACTGTTGTATACGTGATTAAGATTACAGTCTTAAATGAACGAGCTAAAATGTAAACAACTGTCTGTTAATAAATATGAACTACCTGTTAGAATATGAAATGCCTGTAATAACTAAACAGTTACCTGTGACATCACTTGTTGCATATGTTAATTTGTGGAAATACGAGCTGCATGTGTAGCATACGAGAATGGAAATTATGAATGATGAAACCTGATATGGAATATTATGGTGAATATGAGCATGAACCCTACAGGGAGTTAGGAGTAGAGCTCCTGTGGATAAATGGAAGATCTGGAAATGTGAGTGGGAGTGTGCTGGCCCTTCAGTATGTGGTACCAAGGAGAGCGACTGCCCCCTGTTTAGTGTAGAGCGAAGCTAGCCGCCCTTGGGTTGGGACCCGGGGTTAGGATTGGCCACTCTACACCGACTTCTGTTGGCCCTTGCGTGCACTGTACCGGGGAGAGCTACTAGTGGAGAGAGGGACCTAGCCACCCCACAGGGCCCGGGGTTCAACTGGTCACCCTACACCTACTGTTACGTGCTGTACTTTAGGCGTATTCGCTAGCGGAAATGACTGACCGCGTGTCAGTGTGGGATAGCTATCCGTGCGCTTATCGCGCGTTCCGTAGTCACCGCTACATCGGTTAGTGACCTCGGGGTGATTGACTGGGTGTAGGATTACCACGGGGGACTCTCCCAGCTAGGAGAGCACCACGTGTGCCTTCTACTCTTGGAAAAGACTGCAATCAAGATCATTCCCATGAGGAACATTCGAGATCAAGAAAGAAATCTGAATGTAAACCAATGGGTGAAAAGGAATTACTTGTAAAATAAAATAATTGGAAAAGATAAATATAACTATTAACTTTTATTGCTTTAGATAGTTTGATTACCACTCTACTTAGCATTCACTGACTCCGTTTTTACATAACCTTTACAAGTCCTGGAGTTTAGCAGCCCGAGTTACCGGCTGTAGACGGTGCTGGACCCAATCGGGCCCAGCAGTAGTTTCCTGTTGTTGTTGTACTCTCTTTTCTACTAGTGAGTTTTAGACTGTTGTCACCATTTCTGTTATTGTACTTTTTTCTTCTACTTTCCTGTTGTTGTGGTGGTATGTACTGTTTAGCAGCTTTTACTTCCTTTACTGTTTGTACTCTTTTACTGTTAGTTACCTTGTATAGTGAATGTTGTTTATTTTCCTACTTTGTGGTTGTTTCTTGTTGAATAATTGAGTCTTGGGATTAATCAAGTCAGACCTATCTTGGATCCTGTAAGGATTCAAGACTGAGTTGTAACACCTCATGTGCGATTTATGATTCTACAAAGTCTTGGAGTCCTTAGTAATATATCTATTTATCTCCTTATAGGTACTACAAATGCCAAAATGAGATGGGAAACAAATTGAGGCAACTAGAAGAGGATGAATTAATTAATTAACGTTAAGTTATTACGTGGTATAATTAAATCAGGAGTGAACGAGGTAAATGTGTTGGGTCAAATATACTTTTTGATTTGGTCAAAATTAGAGGCGTAATGGATTACCATCGTTAGAAGTTTATACTTGAGAATTATTATTTAACCATTAATCGTGGGCTAATTGAACTTTACATATAATGGAATTGAAATTTGAAATTGAATAGCGAGATGAGACACTTGGGTTGAGTTGTTGGTAAAACAGGAAGTAAGCTAACCGCCTTGTGATTCTATGACCAACCTAATGGTCAATCGAGTAACGAGGTAGGAGTACGCAAGTGTATATATATATATATATAGTTAGATACATATCCAGATCATGGAAAGGACTATTTACGAGTCAGCGTAGGTCACGTTTACGCATATAGTTCATGGTATATAGCCACCACACTACCTATGGTAGGACCCTGGGGTGATGGAACAGGACATAGGGCAAATGCGGAGTTTTCTCCCGACCAAGGAGACTTTACGTACACGTCATACCTCTTAAGAAATTGCAGCGAGATCTCTTCATACCTTTCAAAGAATTGATATGGAATGGATATGATCGTAACATCGGAGGCCACACACTGTTAAATTAAATGTGAAATAATTGAAGACTACATTGATAAGACATAAAAAAAATAACAAATTAGTAACGCTCTTTTATACATCCTTAATTAATTATTTATTTATTTTCTTCTATCACTTTTATTTGCTTACACTACTCTACTCAGCATTGCTGACAACCACTTTGGACTCCGTACTTAAGCACTGTTAAGTAATTGGGAGCAGTTATACACGAAGCGACAAATGTGGGATCCAGTTCAGATCCCGCAAACGATTTATGATGTCAAGAGTTCTTTTGTCGTATGGTCCTTTTTCTGTTTTAGTTATGTTGTATGTAGTTTTCAGTAACTTTGCTTTCTGCTATTAAAATTATGGCTATGATTACTGTGTATAATATTTTATACTTTATTTTTTATTACAATATAATATGATTAGTTTATTTGACAATATTAATATTTTATTATTATATAATGGGTGACTGTGATACTATTCAGTTGAATATCGTACTCAACGACCCGTATTCCACTAGTAAGATTCACATGGTGAGGTCTAGGTATCACATGCCACCACTGAGGAGAGGAGATGACACTAACTAAAGCTTGGAGTTGAGGAAATGCACTACTTAGAGAGAAACTTGAAGATAAGCTAAAGACAAAGGGGTAGAAATTGAAAATTTAGGATATAAAAGTAAAAGATGTCTAAACTTAGTATTTAAGTTTCAAATTTCAATATGTAACTTAAAACCCCTTATGTGTTATAAATAATAATATATATATATATATGTGTGTGTGTGTGATATATATATATATATATATATTGTATGTAAAACATATGTATGTTTGTATAAATCGGATTGGATAAAAGGACAACCTCTAACATGCGTTTCAAATGTTAAATTTAAGAATCAACATCATTATAAAATAAAAAATAGAAAAGTAAATTAACTTGACGACGTTGGCAGGAAGCGACGTACAAGGGAGGCGTTGCACCTTGGGAAGGACGAAGATGGGCGGAGCAAACCCGTGCAGGTGGAAAGGAAGAGAGTGACGGCAGGGGTGGAGGGGGGTTTGACACTTAACCATTCATCCAATACTTTCTGTTAATATAATGTAATAGATATATTATATATATAACATATGCATGTATGAGGTTCGATTGTTTAAACCTTAAATTTAATCTAACTTAATTTTTATTTAATTGGAAAAATTTTAGCCCAACTTAATCGAAATAAGTTGGGTTAAGTCCAAGTTAAACTCCACATGTATATACCTCTGTTAAAAAATGTTTGAGATATAATAATTTTTTGAAAAAACAAACACACAAATTTTGTACGGTGGTGGCTCATTCAATGCTGATGATAGGTTTTGTGAGATGTTTTGTAGGTTTTCATGTATGGTAAATAGTTGTGGTTGGGGGGGGAGGGGGGGTGTGCTGTGGTGGGTTGTGATTACACACATACAGTTAAGATTCGTGCTGTTAAGTCTTTTTAAGATATCTGGACATTAGGTCAGACGTCGGGTAAGACGTCTAGACTGAGGGTCAGACATCTTGTAAGACGTCTGAACTCATTCCCAGACGTCTGAAAATCGAAAATCTTAGGTACGAACTCGTGTCCGTGCACGTGCTGCGCACAGATAGTACCCCCTTCATTTTTCTTCTTCTTCTCTCTCCTTCCGCCCCGAAGAAACCCTAAACCCACACCCTTATATAAGGCCACCTCCTCTCCCTCATTCCATCGCCACTTCCCAGCCACTTTCCTCCCTCTAGTGAGAGCAGCAGAGCGAGAACGGCGGAGAGGAGGAGCAGCGTGAGAGGAGAGGAGAAGCAGCGTGAGGAGAGGAGAGAAAGCTTCCGAGCTCGCATGGGAGCTCGCAGGTGAGCTCACGGCCGGAGTGGCACATGCGTAAGGCAGAGGAGTGCGTCGGGGAGGTCCTCCCCGACACTGCTGCAGCTGGAGCAGCGGGCGAGAGGGTGTGGCGCGGCCACGTGTGGCGCGAGAAGGCGGAAGCAAGTTCTTGTTCTGGGTTTTTTCCCAGAATCAGACGTTTGGAGTGACGTCCAGATGACGTAGCCGACGTCTGGAGAAGGTTACAGACATCTGAGGGGTAGATTTCGCGAAGGTACGTCTTCTTTGCGGATACGACCATGCAGGCCGCTCTGCCGAGGCACTATTGCATGCCTTTTTGAGGATATTTGGTGGATTCGCGCAGGTTTCGCTTCGGGAAAGTGCGGGACATGCCCTCCCATGCAATTTGGATGTCTGGGCGATCTACCAGACGACGGGAAGCGCTTCCAGATGTCTGGAGAGGTGTTCGAACGTCTGGAATTGGGTCCAGACGGTTCAGCGGAGTTCCTGGACATCTGAGGAGTGGCGCAGGACTTGGGGTATGGCACTGGACACTTTTAAGATGTCTGGAAGTTGTTCCAGACGTCTGATTTGAGTCAAGAACACTATTTTTGACCCGTTAGGGTCCGTTTGAGGTCCGATTTCCACAATTAAGATACTAACGTTTCCCGTATGAATTCCTCTATTTGTTAGAAGACTTTCTATACTGTTCTGAGTATTCTCTTGTGATTGATCCTTATGATAGGATTGGTTTCCGTTGCGGGTTCGGGGCTTGCTGAGGTACGTGAGCCGCCGTTCAAGCCCTCATTACTCCTAGGTTACTAGTAGAGTGGCTTCCCCTTAATTTAATTAAAACCTAAATGCATGTGTGGAATGAATGATTAGAACCTAGGATTTGGCATGAATCCTAGGACTAGAAATATTGGAATGTCTGTATTGAATGAATGGATTGCAGTCTTGAATGAGTAAATAGAATAATAACAAATACCTGTAAATGAATAACAGTTGCCTGCGAAATATGTAGTACTTGTGGTAGTTAATTGTTGAATGTAATTTTCCTGTCGCACACGTAATATGAGCTGCATGTATATAATTTGAAAATGGAAAGGTGAATGTTGGAAACACGAGCTATTTGTGAATAAACTGAATATGGAAATGTGAACGATAGAATTACAAATTGCATGTGTATAACCTGAGAATGGGAATAGAAATGATGAAACCTGGTATAGAATGACATGAGGAATATGAGCATGAACCTTACGGGGAATTAGGAGTAGAGCTCCTGGAAATAAATGGAATGAAACTAGAAATGTGAGTGGGGAAGTGAGCTGGCCCTTGAGTACGGAGTACCAAGGAGAGTGACTGTCCCCCCTGTTTAGTACAGAGCGGAGCTAGCCACCCTTGGGTCAGGACCCGAGGTTAGGATTGGCCACTCTGTACCGACTTCTTGGCCCTCGCGTACACAGTACCGTTGAAAGCTACTAGTGTAGGGAGAGAGCTAGCCACCCCACGGGGCCTGGGATTCAGCTAGCCACCCTACACCGACTTGTTAGGCCCACTGGGCAAACTAGGGTAGTCAGGAGAGGGTGCGTGGATTGTGGAGGGGCGAGACCCCTATTTGGTTCTTAGGGGCTAGACCCCTGCTACTGAGAGGGCTATGCCCTATACTGGTTCCGTGCTGTGCTTTGGGCGCACCCGCTAACGGAAACGACTGACCGCGTGCCAGTGCGAGGTAGCTACCCGTGCGATTATCACGCGTGCCGTAGTCACCGTTACGTCTGTCTGTGACCTTGGGGTGGTTGACTGGGTGTAGGACCACCACGGGGGACTCTCCCGGCCAGGAGAGCACCACGTGCAACTTCTACTCTTCGGAAAAGACTGCAATCAAGATCGTTCCCACGGGGAACATTCGAGATCAGGAAGGAGACCTGATAAATAAACCAAGTGGTGAAAGAAAGAATAATTAGTTAAAGAAAGAAAGAAATTGAAAAAAATAGCTGCCTGTCCACCTTTACTGCTTTAGTAATTGGTTGCACTCTACTCAGCATTCGCTGACGTTTTGTACTCATAACCCCTTTCAGGTCCAGGTGTTAAGCAGCCAGAGCCTACGGCTACAGAGGGTGCTGGGCCTAGTAGAGCCCAGTAGTTATATCTTTTTATTGTACTCCTTTTTTAGTTGTAGTGAGTAGTTCTTGCACCTCTGTACTATAACATTATGTACTTTATATTCCTATACCCATTTACTTTATATTGTTGTGGTGGTGTGTACTGTAGTAGTTTTACTTCTTTACTGTTGTACTTTTATTACTGTTAGTTGCTTAGCATAGTGAATGTGGTTTACTTTCCTGCTTTTTGGTTACTTTCTTGTTGGACGATTGGGTCTTGGGATTAGTCGAGTCGGTCTGGTCTCGTGTCCTGTAGGGATTCGGGAACCGGGTCATAACAAGATAGTATCAAAGCAAGGTCGTCCCGAGAAGTGAACCAACTAGCTTGAGAATAACCGATTCACGTGCTTGTAATTAGAGTAACCACCGCAACGTACCTTTTGACATTTGTTCTGAGATTCTTTTGCTGAATGTCAGTTAGAATTGATGTCTTCCTATTCTATGGTTTGCATCTCCTTGGAGGAGATGCCTCGACGTGGAGTCATTAAGGAGGGCCGCGGACGCGGCCGAGGACGAGGTCGGTGGGGCGGACGTGTTGAGCCCGACGTCTCAGTGGACCAGCCACTACTTTCGGGCGTTCAGGCCTAGGACCTCGCCCAGCTAATACGGGAGATAGTGCGAAAGGAGCTCCACCCGCCTCCATAGGCGCCTCTCCCTGGGGCTGCGGAGGGGGAGTCCTCTGTGGGACCGCGAGACAGACACAGTGCTGGACGTGGGGGAGGGGGTGACCCTCCACCGCCCCTACCATCCTCTGACACTTTCGAGCATGAGCCCTCCTGCCTGGAGGCGTACCAGTTTCCCCACTTCAGTGCCATTACGAGCTTTTTGGACAGTTCCGGAAGCTGAAGCCCCCTTCCTTCAAGGGAGATGAGGACCCGACCGAGGTGGAGGACTGGCTCGAGCAGATCGAGAAGGTGTTTGACACCCTTCGCCGCCCTGTGGAGTGTCGCGTGGCCTTTGCCACATACCAATTGGAGAGCGTGGCTCACAGGTGGTGGAGAGCGGTTAGGGGTCAGGAGAGGGTCGAGCCAACTTGGGACCAGTTTGTCACCCTCTTTTACGAGTAGTACTTTCCCTAGACGTGGAAGGATCAGAGGAGGCGGGTGTAACGACCCGGTTCCCGAGTCCCTACGAGACACGAGAACCGGACCGACTCGACTAATCCCAAGACCTAGTCGTCCAACGAGGAAGTAACCAAAAGCGCAGTAAAATAAACCCCATTCAGCATGAATATAACTAACAGTAAGAAAGTACAGCAGTAAGGAAAGAAACTACTACAGTATATACCACCACAACAGTAGAACAACATTTATCATATAACATGAACTGCAGGTAAAGAAAAGTACAGCGGAAACAAGAACTACTCACTATAACGGAAACAAAGAGGTACAAAAGACAGTAGTAACTCTACTGGACCCTACTCGGCCCAGCGTCCTCTGCAGCCGTTGACCCTGGCTGCTCAACACCTGGTCCTGAAAAAGGTAACGAGTGTAACACGTCAGCAAAACGCTGAGTAGAGTGGCAACTAAAACTAAAGGCAACGGTAGAGTGTACAGTAGCTGTTATGTTCTATTACTTTCTTTATTTACATCTTTCAATTGTCTCACTATTTCATTTATTTCTCAGATCTTTTACTTGATCTCGAATGTTCCTCTTGGGAACGATCTTGATTGCAGTCTTTTCCAAAAAGTAGAAGTAGCACGTGGTGCTCTCCTGGCCGGGGAGTCCCCCGTGGTGATCCTACCCTCAGTCAACCACCCCAAGGTCACTGACAGACGTAACGGTGATTACGGCACGCGCGATAAACGCACAGGTAGCTAACCCGTACTGGCACGCGGTCAGTCATTTTCGTTAACGGGTGCGCCCAAAGCATAGCACGGAACCAGTCCAGGGCAGAGCCCTCTCAGTTGTTAGTTCAACTACTCATATATAATATTTTGATGATTTTACAAAATGAAGAAAATGAAATAATAAATAAAGCGTAGCATATTGTTTTCTCTCTATAATAACATATTTGCAGGATTTCAAAAAGCTTTCCAAGACGGGAGATTAAAAGCGTGAAGACGAGTAGCATAAGTATTAGGTGTTAGGCTTTTTTCATGTAAACTTTCAAAGGTTGTAATTTTCATCTTATTTGAGTCTATAAATATTGTAAAGAGCCCCCAAACATAACCTATAAATAGCTAACTTAGGCTCTCTACACTTAGGATAAATTAGAAACAAAAAAACCCAACACTTATACTTTTATCAGACGTCCAGTAAACAGTCCAGACGTCTGATTTTCCATCATAAGACGTCTGACATGTTTATCAGACGTCTAATTTCAAATATCTCTGCCTTTGTCCGTCTCCTCATAAACATCAGTCGAAGGACTTCACTTTCAGACGTCGATAACCGTTCACAGACGTCTAATTATTTACCCAGACGTCCTCATACTAACCGTTAGACTTTCCGTAGGCAAAAATAATTTCCAGACGTCTTGACACACTTCCAGACGTCTGTCTTTGAACCGTTGGCCATGATTTTCTGTGCGTATCTCTCTACGGCCACATAATCTTTTGGCAGAAGTAGGAAGGAAGAGTATTTAGGTTTCCAGACGTCTGGTAATGTCCTCAGACGTCCGTAACGACGTCTGATCCTTTAAACCTAGAACCCTGTTTGGATCCGATGATAACAGGAACCAATGCACCATTCATTAGACGTCCAGTAAACTATTCAGACGTCTTATGACATAATATCAGACGTCCTTCTTTTGATCCAATAGAGTCCGTTAAGGATGTCCTGCAAGATTAGACGGCCATAGGAAAAATCAGACGTCCTATAAGACGTCTGATCCTATAATTAGACGTCTGATATTGCTGTCAGAATCATCATTACCCTGATTTTGTGTGGATTTCGTCCTAAACTCTTGGGATTTGTCTCCAACGGCTAGAAGAGCTCTCCCAAGTGTTCTTGAAGGTTCCAAACTTGCCTACAAATAGACTACAACTCTTCTTTGGCAAAACACACCTCTTGAGATACAATTCCATTAGAAAAATCTCTTGCTCACTACTCTAAGCTCCATCTTGCCCTTGTGCTGTGCTAATACTCTGATCAAAGGGCAAATCCATACTCCCGGCTCGCTCCGTTCTGCAAATCATCAGGGAGTTCTTTTCATGCTTAGTAGATAAGAAAGCAACTAAATTATTGGGGTGCTCTATAGGTGTTATTTTTACTTGTTAATTTCTGTATTTTGGGTATCCGGCCTGTCGGGTCCCCGTCTCTTCATCTTGAAGAGAGAAACCTCCATTTAGGGATCGAAGGTGGGAATTGTAATTGAGGTACACTACCCTCGTTTAAGTAGTGTGGTTAGTGGATTGATCACCTTGTGATCGAAAATCCTAAGTCAAGAGGTTGGCTTAGGCGGTGGTTTTCACCCATCTTGGGTTTCCACCTAAAAATAATTGAGTATATTGTGTGATTGAAATTGTTGTATTACAATACTATATAATTTCACTATTCACCCCCCCTCTAGTGCAATTTCATCAGTAACAGGGGTCCAACCCCTCCACAGTAACCAAACCGGGGCCTTGCCCCTCCACAGTCCGCGCACCCTCGCCTGACTACCCTAGTTTGCCCCAGCGGGCCTAACAAGTCGGTGTGGGAGGCTAGCAGAACCCCAGGGCCCGTGGGGTAGCTAGTACCTCCCTACACTAGTAGCTCTCCTCGGTACTACGTACGCGAGGGCCAGCAAGTCAGTACAGAGTGGCCAGTCCTAACCCCGGGTCCCTGGGGCGGCTGGCTCCGCTCTGCACTAAACAGGGGGACAGTCGCTCTCCTTGGTACTCCATACTCAAGGGCCAGCTCACTTCCCCAAAACTATTCCATTCACTTTCCAGGAGTTCTACTCCTACTTCCCCGTAGGTTTCCATCCTTTTTACTCAAACATCCAGGTTTCACTTTCCAGTTTCACATTCTTACAATCCATGTTCTCAACCACGTTATCTATTCACAACAGGCAGCTGTTAATTCAAATTACAGGCAGCTTTATATCTTTTTCCATTTTCCAAGACTGCAGTATTATACATTCCACTAGTTTTCCCATCCTAGGATTCATGCCATATCCTAGGATCTATCATACAATCTAGTTTTCCAGTCCTAGGATTCATGCAACACCTAGGAGCTATCATTCCATCTATTTCTCATTCCTAGGGTTCATGTAATGTCCTAGGTTCTATTTATGGTTTCATAATTTAACAGATTTTAATAACTTAAAGCCACTCTACCAGGTACAACGGGAGTAATGGGGGCGTGATCGGGAATCTCGCGTGCCTCCGCGACTCCCAAGACTACAACTGAACGAGGTCCTATCACATGGATCAAACACAAGGAAAGTCTCAAAACAGTGTATAGCTACTGTAGATGGGTAGAGGAATTAATTCTGAAAAGAACGCAACTCGAATCGCGGAAAACGGAACCCGAACGGGCCCTAAACGGGTCGAAAACGACGACACTGTGGAAAATCAGACGTCTGGAACTTCTTACAGACGTCTTAAAAAGTGGATCAGAGAATTACCTGTTCAGCGTGGTTTCCCAGATGTCCAGAAGTCTGCGGGGACGTCTGGCCTAGCTCACAGACGTCCGATGGTCACCCCGGACGTCTGGAGGTCACTCCCGCCGTCTGGTACAACTTCTATTCGCAAAGGATGGCGAATCAGCGAGCCTGCGCACAGCCAACTCCCTCCCTCAGTACGGTCAGTCGACAGGAAGGAAGAAGAAAGTGGAATACTCACCTTTCAGACGTCTGTATGAGATTCCAGACGTCTCCCTCGCCGTCTGGATATCAACCCAGACGTCTGATTCTGGAAATTTTTCCAGAACAGCGCACCGCTCGGCCTCCGCTCGCGACGCCGCCCACGTCGCACCTTGCGCGTCTGCTGCTCAGACCGCAGCAGGTCCCTCTCCGCGTTGTTCCGCACCTCCTGCGCCCTCCGTCGGCCGGCCAAGCCGCTCTGGCGAGCTCGCCCTCACGGCAGAGCTCCGCCCTCGCACGCCGCACCTCCTCCGCGCTTACTGCGGCCGCCGCTACCGCCCTCGCGCTCGCTCGCTCTCGCGCACAGGGAGAAGAGGAAGGGGAAGGTGGAGACGACAGGAGGGGAGGCGTGGCCTTTTAAGGTCGTGCGAGGAGGAGGGAGAGAGAGCGCGGCAGGTCTGCAGCCGCAGAGAGAGAGGGAAAAAGAAAGAGAGGAATCGCGGGTCTGCGCGCACAGGTGCGCAGAAGAATCTCTCGTGCGAAAAATAACTGTTTTCCAGACGTCTGGAAACGATCCCAGACGTCTTGTCAGACGTCTGGATGTGATCCCAGATGTCTTGTTCGACGTCTGGGCCACCTCCCAGACGTCTTAAAATACGTCTGGGGCACGCGTTCGTAACAGCGGGAGTTCCACACTCTCCGCCAGGGGACGATGATCGTGAGCGCGTATCGCACGCGTTTTCTGGAGGTGTCTCGTTTCGCCGCGACAGCTGTAGCTACTGAGGAGGAGCGCCTGTGGAGGTTCACCGAGGGGCTCCAACCTGGTATTCGGGGGTATGTCAAACCCCTGAAGCTGCCTACGTTCTCGAGAGTGGTGGAGGCAGCTATGACATATAAAGAGGCCAACCCAGCTGCACATGACACTGACAGTGGACGGAAGAGGCCCTACTAGCCAGACTACTCACAAGGCCAATGAGAGAGGATGCACATGGCGCCCGCAGGAGAGCCGTCACGCTTTGCTGGGCCGTCAGTGGCCTTTGGGGGCCCCCAACAGGGGCCAGCTGCAGCACTAGACCCCTGCCCAGCCGTTAGCAGGGACCTACCAAGGGCGGGAGTCGAGTTCCCCTTTACTACCAGTGTGGCCAGCCGGGCCACATCAAGAGGGACTACCCATCTAGGACTGGAGGTCAGTAGCTGCTCCATGCACCGAGCGTTGGAGGACGAGCAGGAGGCCATGGTTCCCGGGTGCGTGGGGGAGGACAGCAGTCAAGGGGAGGATACTGAGCAGCGATTACCTGTCCGACGCAGAGAGTGGCTGCTTCTTCTACACCCAGAGCTGAGGGGCGTATTAACGCCCTGACACATAGAGACGCCAGAGCTTCAGGTTCAGTGGTGGCAGGTTGGTTACAGTTTCCAGCAGACTAGTTTACACACCTTTTGATTCCGGCGCCACGCACTCGTTTGTTGCTGCTAGTTTTGCTGTTAGTTTGGGACAGGACTGTGTGTTGTTAGAGGATCCGTTTGTGATCAGAGGTCTGAGTGGTTAGCTGTTTGTAGCTAAGGAGGTTTACACAGGCTGTGAGGTCATTGTTGGGGGACACAGCCTCCCCAGTGATATGATTGTGATACCGATAGAGGACTTTGGCGTGATTCTGGGAATGGACTGGTTGTCCGCTTACCACGCTTTGGTGGATTGTTTTGAGAGGAAGATCGTCTTCTCCATACCGGAGATGCCTTCTTTTTAGTTTCACGGATAGCGGGTGGACGGAGGCTTGAGGTGTATTTCTGCACTTTGGGTGGCGAGACTTTTGGGCCAGGGGTGTGAGGGCTTTCTGGCTTGTGTAGTGGCAGAGCCCAGTCCCATGGCAGACTTTCAGAGTATCCCAGTGGTTAGAGAGTACCCCGACTGTTTCCGGTGCTGCCAGGACTACCGCCTGAGCGTGAGATCAAGTTCGAGATTTCACTGGTACCGGGGACCAGCCCCATTTCTACAGCACCTTACAGGATGGCACCACTTGAGCTGCGAGAGCTCAAGTCCCAGTTGCAGGACCTTCTGGAGAAGGGCTTTGTGAGGTCCAATGCATCTCCGTGGGGAGCCCCGGTATTATTTGTGAAGAAGAAGGATGGTATCTTACACCTTTGTGTGGACTACAGACAGCTGAATAGGGTAACCATCAAGAACAGGTATCCACTGCTGAGGATTGATGATCTGTTTGACCAGTTGTGAGGTGCCACGATTTTCTCCAAGATAGACTTGAGGTCCAGCTACCACCAGTTGAGGATCAAGGAGACCGACGTCTCCAAGACAGCTTTCCGCACCCAGTACGGACACTACGAGTTTTTGGTCATGTCATTTTGGTTGACCAACGCCCCCGTTGCTTTCATGGATTTGATGAACCGGGTGTTCAGACCATATCTGGATCAGTTTGTGGTGATATTTATCGATGATGTGCTCATCTACTCTCGGGACTAGGCATAGCACGGACAGCACTTGCGGATGGTTTTGGACATATTGAGACAATGTAGGCTGTATGCCAAATACAGCTAGTGCGAGTTCTGGTTGAGGGAGGTGACCTTTCTAGGTCATGTGATATCAGGGGATGGCTTGGCTGTGGATCCAGCTAAGGTTGAGGCAGTGCTTAGGTGGGAGAGACCACGTATAGTGATAGAGATCCGCAGTTTCTTGGGACTGGCAGGCTACTACCGGCAGTTTATCAGGGGTTTCTCATAGATTGCACGTCCTATGACATAGTTGACTCGGAAGGATGTGCCCTTTTCTTAGACAGACTCTTGTGAGGCGTGCTCTTAGGAGTTGAAGGAGAGGCTGACTTCGGCTCCTGTGCTTACCATTCCGGACAGCAGTGTCAGGTTCGTTGTGTACATGGACGCCTCTTTGCAGGGGTTAGGGGGTGTGCTCATGCAGCGGGGTCACGTTGTCGCTTACACTTTGCAGCAATTGAAGCCCTATGAGCATAACTACCCTACCCACGACCTAGAGCTGGCAGCTGTCATCTTCGTGCTGAAGACTTGGAGACACTACCTGTACGGTGAGACCTTTGAGATATTCACGGGTCATAAGAGCCTTAGGTACTTGTTTGATCAGAAGGAGCTCAACATGAGACAGAGACGTTGGTTAGAGCTCCTGAAGGACTATGACTGCAGCATTTCCTACCATCCTGGGAAGGCTAATGTTGTGGCTGATGCCTTGAGCCAGAAGGTGCCCGCCCAGTTGGCCAGTTTACAGGCACAGAGTTGGAGACTCATGGAGGAGATGGGTAGTTGGAGACCCCTAGAGTTACTGGAGCACTGTGGGGCAGTGACTGTGACACAACAGACGAGGCCAGAGCTGATAGACCACATCATCACAGGACAGATGGAAAATCCGTACCTGCAGTCCTTGCGTGACAGAGTATTGTCAGGGGACCCTGGAGACTTCTCCTTTACTGACGAGGTGCTGCGCATGAGGGGATGTTTGTGCATTCCCAGGGACGAGGAGCTGTTGAGAGAGCTCCTGACTGAGGCACATGGTTCTAGGTTCACCATACATCTCCGGAACACAAAGATGTATCATGATCTGAGACGCGACTTTTGGTGGAGGGGAATGAAGCGGGATGTAGGTGAGTTCGTGCGACAATGTTTAGTGTGCCAGCAGGTGAAGGCCGAGCATTAGAGGCCTGCAGGGCCATTGCAGCTACTTCCAATGCCAGAGTAGAAGTGGGAATGCATCACCATGGACTTGGTGGTGGGCTTGCTCGTTACCCAGCGAGGACACGACACAGTCTGGGTGATTATAGATAGATTGACGAAGACGGCACGTTCGTCTCTAGGAGGCGTTACTTTTACTTTTGAAATCGATCTTATCCAGCTCTACTTTATTTAGAATCGCATATCGGTTCGTGATTATTACTTATTTAAGTACGACATGCTTAGTTGCAGAATGGATAGACAATTAAGACAGGAAACTTGAATCACACAAATATGATAGCAATCAATAAGCTCATTGTGATTTCATAACATGGATACAGATATATATATATAAAACATTTTTTTTATTCATTCAGTGAGATAGTTGTTTGCAACAGAACTATAGATGAAAGCTTATACATAAATGCTTGAAATGGAAATCTAACTACTAGAAAATGACTGCATACAAGAATCAATGGGTGGATTTCACTTGCTTCATTGGGGGAGAAGCTAAAACTACGCTACTAAGCAGTAATAAAAGAAGTAAATATATGAAAAGCTAAGCTACTAATCTAGCAGAAGGAAGGGCATTCGGAGGTGGTCTCCGATGGCCTTTGAGTGGCTGAGAGAAGGAGGGCGGCCAATGGAGCTTAGGCCGGCCCTTGGAGAGAGGTTGGGGAGCTGATCCAGCTTCTTGATGTGGAGATGGTGGCCTCCATGGTGGTGCTCAACTCGTGGAGGTGGAGTGGAGATGGAAGTGGCTAGCCTAAGTGGAATGAATGCCAAGGAAGTGAATGGGTGCAAATGGCCACCCCTTAGGTCTTTTTATAGACCTATGGGAAGCTCTCTAGAGAATTATGGAATTCTTTAGAGAGGCCTATGGTGGGAGCTCGTGGGAGAGTGAGAGAGAGAGGGTGGACGGTGGTTTTTAGATCCACCAAATGTGGATCTAAAAATTGAATGGCTCTTGGTTGCTATTTTTGGCAACTAAGGCAACCACACATGGTAAAGAGTTCTAGAGAACTCTAGGCTAGATATTTTCGTGTGGATGGTGTGTGTGTGTGTGTGTGGGTAGAAACTTAGGTGGCTAGGTTGATTAGGTTAGGTTCTAGTGGGTTTAGGTCAAGGTATGTCTCAAATTAGGGTTATAAACCCTAATTCACTAAGGTAAAGTGCAATTAAACTTAATACAAGTTTAATTAGGTGTGTGGAAACTTAATTGAGAGTAAAACAACTCAATTAATTTAGGTCTAGGTCAATTGGACTCTCACTGAGTCCAATTGGACAGTGTGTGCTAAGATCAGGGCTCAATTGGACTCAATGAGTCTAATTGAATAGGCTGACGGAATTGACTAAGATCCACGTCAATTAGGTTTAGTGAGGACCTAATTAGGTCCTTATGGAGGTCTAGAGGTGATGTACTATGGTTAGGGCACCTTAATTTAGGTTCCTATGGGGTTGGAATTGGGTTTAGGGACCTAAAGATCGAAGATCAAGGCTTAAATCTCAAAATAGGAATTGGAGAGCAGTATTAGACGTCTAATAATAGAATCAGATGTCTTATACTCAAAAATCAGAAGTCCAGACTTGTTGTCTGGACGTCCAATCAGAGTCAGGAAGGATTTCAGGTTCTGTTTTGGGTATTCTGTAGAAATTGGACGTTTGACAAAGTGTCTGGACGTCCAATAACACTGCAGAAGTGGGCTTGAAGTGTGCGGGAGTTGGCTAAGGGTCCTGGACGTCCTATAACTTATCTGGACGTCCAGATAAGGGTTGGAACTAGGGTTTTAAGGCTTCCTAGGGTGTTGTGACCTAATCTAAGGGTGGCTATGGCTTGGGGAGGTCTCTAGGCTATCCTAGGACTAGAATGGACCTAAGCTCTTCACATTTTACTGCTTTATTTTTACTTAATAGAATAGAAAACCTTTAACCCCCTTACATTATTGTTCCTATATCTAAACTAAGCCTTCTACTCGAGCTTTGCTACAACTCCCGTTATTCCAGATCCAGCTTCAGATCCTGCTCCAGATCCAGCTCCAGATCTGCTTATTGCCTGCAATCGACATAATATACTTAATCAGCATATTATAATATTATTTTATGCATAGCTAAAGTAAAGCAGTAAAGATGCAGATAATGCTTATGCGTGCATGAATTTCCCTAACTTATGCTAAGTTCTAGCCTAATCTAGGTCAATTAAGACCTATGATTGCTGCGCAATCATTCCCCCATGCCTAAATCTTGCTAGTCCCTAGCAAATGCAAGATTAAATTATTTACAGCAAGGGTCCCTACGGGACTGATTATTTTATCAAGTGTATGCGTAGAGATTTTTCTCCTTTTTATTTTCATCCTATGCTCTAGAAATCCAGACAATCGTGAAAGTGAGGCTATGTAGCTTTTGCAATGGATTCGAGTGAAAAACTGATTCACATCTAAAGCCTGTATTTGACCCCTAGTAAAAATTCTAGCAGGATAGGCATTCTTCTTCCCTTAGGGTATTCAAGATATTCTATGAATTCCACCCCGTCTTTAGGCTTACGTAGAGAATCTCTGAGGGAAAGGATTATATATTTGGTGGCTCACTCTCACTTGGTGCTACATAGAGACTAGTACTACAGAATCTAGATTTCCGGATTACTAAGTAACTCAACTTAGAGAAAGACGAGAAAAACTATGCTCTCTTTAATTCCTATGCTCTCTTTGATTCCTTTGTATCCATTCTCTCTTACTCTTTTTTTTTTTCTTTTTTCTTTCTTAGAGCTCACAACTTTACCAGATTCACATATATGACTTGTATTTGGTGGTCTCACTGGGCATTAACACTTTAATTGAGTTCTCATAACCCTAACACTAAGTCAGAATTCCTCAGCTAGTATTTGGGTGGTCAGAAATACAAGAAAAATAGGTTAGGGCCATATTTGGTGGATCTCATATTTATTTGGTGGTATTGCCTCAATGCAACTGAAATAAACACTAAATATTCACTCTTTTTTTCTTTGCTTTTTCTTCTTTTTCTAAGTTTTTTTTATTTTTGCTTTCTTTTCATCATTCTTTTTCTTTTTCTCTTTTTTCTTTATTTTTTTTTTCAGCATAACACAACTGGCATACATCAATGAACTTTATTGAGGAGGCATTATTAGGGATTGGTGGTACTCAAGAGACATTGGGTGACTTATTTGGTGGAAGTGCCTACTCACAGCACCGGGAGAGACGAATAGGATGGTGTATTTCTGACCTTGGCATCAATACCCTCCTTCAGTCGAGGGTTCCATAAAGAATGGTCGTAACCATCCACCTTAGCCCTAGTTTTATGAAAACTCGCTCTCCGCATATTTGCCTTGTTTGGTGGCTCTCAATATTTCGCACATAAATGCATACGCAGGAATCGAGAGCGGAAACTATGCCTAATCTCTGAGTATCATCACCTAATTATCTAGGATTTTAGATTCATTGCACTAATCTTAGAGTACCAGTATACTCTACTCTCATCTCACACTATTTGGTGGATTTTTGGAAGAAAATCTGCCTGACTCCTAAAACACTGTCTAGGGGTTTAGGAGAAGAAGCACTACTTCTTCTAGACAGACTGAAGATGTTTATCAGCCTTCACCGTGAATCCATTGCAAATTCTACGTGTGTGAAAAGTTGTACTAGATTCCAGATTACAGGAGCCAACTACAGGATAAAATCCCTAATGCATTCTCTTAATAAAATAATCTTATTCATGAATGCAATATCTATATATGCTATAAACATGTAACCTCGTATAATTTGTACTTCGTGAATTTCCCATATCGGGTTATAATCAGCTTGACCCTAAATTTGGAACAAAAGGTGAGCAGGTGAGTCGGAAGTGGCTGTTGCGAACGATTTCTAGCTCCAATGCGAGCATTGGAGGTGGAGTCGGTTGTTGTTATTTTTTTTTTTAAGGTCCTAAAGTACGTTTTACATGCAGCTCCGAGGTTTTCCTAAGTGTTGGCATAAATTTTTTTCAGTTTTTCTGTATCTCCCCCCCCATGCCTAAGTTCTTGCATGTCCTCATGCATGAATGTAAAAGAAAATAAACACTACAGGGAGAGAATGGGTAGAAATCACCTGTAATTGCTCCTGAAATTATATTCAGCTCCGGCCAACCTGTTAGCATGCACTATGCAAAGGAAATATGCTAAAGAAAAAATATGCTAGGTATAAAAATGGTTATATATAAATGATGGTGGAATGTGGGGCGAATGGTATCTATACGTGCTGAGTTTAACGCCTCCAGCTGGGCGAGCACTCAATCACACGTCCTCACTAATATGAATAGTCTCGTCAGGTGGAGGAGGTTCCTGGGTCAAAAATGGCTTGAGGCGCTGGCCGTTTACCATGAATATATGCCCAGATTTTAGGTCCTTGATCTGGACTGCCCCATTAGGGTATGGCTGCATCACAACATACGGGCCAGTCCACTTGGACTTGAGCTTCCCCGTGAATAGTTTCAGCCGTGAATCAAATAACCAAACTCACTGGTTGGGCGTGAATACTTTCCTCCAGATGTGGCGGTCGTGAAAGGCCTTGGTCTTGTCCTTGCATATTAATGCATTCTCATAGGCCTCCCGCCGGATTTCTTCTAATTTGTTGAGCTGGAGTTTCCGTTCTCGACCTCCTGCATCGAGGTCGAGGTTGCATTTTCGCACCGCCCAAAAGGCGCGGTGTTCCAGCTCTATAGGAAGGTGACAGGCCTTGCCATATACCATGCGATATGGTGACATTCCTAGTGGGGCCTTGTATGAGGTCCTGTATGCCCAGAGTGCATCGATTATCGGACCACTCCTTCCTGTCTGGTCTAACCGTCTTCTGGAGAATCAGCTTGATTTGACGGTTAGACACTTCAGCCTGCCCATTGGTCTGTGGGTGATACGGGGTGGCTATGTGGTGATGTACCCCGTATTTCTTTAACAACGACCTGAAATGGGCGTGGATGAAGTGGCTTCCCCTGTCGCTAATCAGAGAGCGGGGTATTCCGAATCTCGTGAAAATATTTTGCCGTATGAAAGAAATGACGGTCTTGTGGTCAGCCCGTCTCGCCGGGATGGCCTCGACCCACTTCGAGACATAATCAACGGCTAGCAATATGTACTCAAAGCCATGCGAGTTCGGAAAAGGGCCCATAAAATCGATTCCCCAAACGTCGAACACTTCTACGACCATGATGGGTTGGAGTCGCATCATGCCTCTCCTGGTCATGGAATCGATCGATTGACATCATTTGCAGCGTTGGGCGTAATCGTGTGTATCTCTGAAGATGGTTGGCCAGAAAAATCCCGATTGCAAAATTTTTGCAGCGGTTTTCCGTCCTGAGAAATGGCCACCACACACACTATTGTGGCAGAAAGATAACACACTGGGGATCTCAGAGTCTGGGATGCATCTGCGAATAATCCGATCCGCTCCAATGTGGAAGAGCAGTGGGTCATCCCAGAGATAGTATTTGGCTTCTGCAATGAATTTGAGTTTCTGGTTTTTGGATAGGTTTGCGGGAATTTTGCCTGCGGCAAGGTAGTTCGCAAAATCCACCTACTAGGGGAACTCAAAAGAATGAATTGCCAAAAGTGATTCATCCGGAAATTTTTCATGGATAGGCAGGGAATAAGGAATGTGGTTTGGGTCCAATCTGGATAGGTGATTCGCCACAACATTTTGTTTTCCAGCTTTGTCGCGGGTCTCGATATCAAATTCCTGCAATAGAAGGATCCATCTAATGAGTCGTGGTTTGGCATCCTTCTTTGCCAACAAGTGTCGGAGGGCAGAGTGGTCAGTGAAAATGATGACCTTGGATCCTAATAAATATGATATGAATTTCTCCAACCTGAATACTACTGCTAGCAGTTCTTTTTCGGTGACAGTATAATTGCGCTGAGCCTCATTCAGTGTCTTGCTAGCATAGTATATGACAAAGGGTTGTTTCTCCCAACGTTGGCCTAAAACAACACCGACGGCAAAATCAAAAGCGTCGCACATCATTTCGAAATCAAGTGACCAGTCAGGTGGTTGGAGAATCGGGAGTCGGAAATAGCACTTCGTAAAGTCTCGAAGGTGCTGAGACACGAGGTATTAAATTCAAATGGGACATCGGTAACCAGGAGATTCGTCAAAGGCCGCGCAATTTTTTAAAAATCGCATATAAATCTCCGATAGATACCGACGTGACCCAAGAATGATCTGATCTGCTTGACCGAGCTAGGTGGCGGTAAGTGGGAGATAATCTCTGATTTAGCCTGGTCGACCTCGAGTCCATTTTCGGAGATCCTGTGCCCTAGTACAATGCCATCCCTCTCCATGAAATGGCTTTTCTCCCAGGATAGTACTAGGTTTACCTCAATACATCGTTTCAGGATCTTGGTGAGGTTATCAAGACAAGATGCGAAATCATCTCTGAAAATAGAGAAATCATCCATGAATACCTCCACATAATCCCCAATCATGTCAGAGAAGATAGCCATCATACAATGCTGAAATGTCGTTGGTGCGTTGCAGGGGCCAAAGGGCATCCGCCTGAAGGCGAATGTTCCAAAGGGGCATGTGAATGTGGTCTTGTCCTGATCTTTCGGGCTAATTGCCATCTGATTATACCTGGAGTATCCATCCAAAAAGCAGAAGAAACTACGTCCGGCTAACCGTTCCAAGATCTAATCGATGAACGGCAAAGGAAAGTGATCCTTCTGAGTAGCTGTGTTCAGTTTCCTGTAGTTAATGCAGACCCACCAAGATGTCGCAGTGCGGGTCGGGATGGATTCGCCCTTATCATTTTTTATGACTGTGAGTCCTGCTTTCTTGGGCACTATCTGAATCGGACTCACCCACTGGCTGTCTGAGATTGGATATACAATGCCTGCATCCAGCCATTTGATGATCTCCTTAACAACCTCTAGCATATTCGGGTTTAGCCGCCTTTGGGGTTGTCTCAAAGGTTTCACCCCCTCATCCGTGTAAATGTGATGAGTGCAATACGAGGGGCGAATACTGCGGAGATCAGCAAGACTCCACCCGATGGCAGCCCTATGGTCTTGAAGTGTAGAAATTAATTGATGCTCATGTTCTTGGGTTAAGTGGGCATTGATTATCACTGGATATGTCTCACTTTCGCCCATGAATACGTACTTGAGTGAGTCAGGTAAGGGCTTCAATTCAATTACGGGTGGGTCAAAATCAGAACTAAGAGTGGGAGGAGAAGAATCGAGGGTGGGAATCTGTTGATCCATGTACACATGAATTCCCGCTGAGTTGCCCCCTGTAAAATCTGTTGTGACTGCGTTAACGGGAAACCCGTTAGCTGTAGTCACGTCTTCCTGTAATAACAGGGGTGATTCAGTAATATATGGATCGAGATAGCTGGATTCAGGGGTGCTGTGGTTAGAAGCACACCCTAAACAGTTAGATCCTTGGGGAGATATGTGTAATGCAGTGGTTTCAATCCCATGTGGATCGAGGTCCGAGAACCCTGATAGTGTGGACATTGGGTTGTCACAAAGGAGCCCAATGTTACCACAGTAAGCTGAATCTTCCTCTTCACCATCCTCCTCTATTCGATCACAGTCGAAGTTCTTTGCTGCCCTGAATATGTCTAGTCAAAGTCGCTCATTGCCTAGGGCAGTCTCCATGCACCCAGATGCACAATCAATGTTCGCTCGGGCTGTCACCAGAAATGGGAGACCCAAAATAATTGGTGCATCTAGGAGATTGGGAGGAACTTCCATATCAAGAACGAAAAAATCTGCGGGAAAGCAGAACCCACGAACTTTCACAATCACGTTCTCAACCACCCCCCTCGGTGTTTTGACTGATCTGTTAGCCAGCTGAATCGTAACCGAGGTGGGTTTCAACTCCCCAAATCGAAATCGATCAAATACGGCAGTGGGAGTTAAGTTGATGGATGAACCCAAATCTAGAAGGGCTAGATCAAATGGAGAATCCTGCAAGAAGCAAGATATGAGTGGGGTGCCAGGGTCTTTCTTCTTCGGTGGTAGGTCAGCTATAATCATGGCGCTAGCTTCTTTCGACAGTACCACCTGTCGTCCAATTCTCAGCTGTCGCTTTGGGGTACAATAGTCCTTGAAGAACCTAGCGACAGCGGGAATGTGATCGATAGCCTCGAGAAGGGGGACCTAAATATGTACTTCCTTAAACATCAATTTTAGGTCCTCGAAATTCCACGTGTCCTTTTTTCGTACTGCATTTCGTGTCAAAGTCTCAAGAAAAGGGACGGGAATCTCAGGGTTGAGTGGCCTCTTACCCTTATCTACCGTAGGTGGCTCCTGAGATGATGGAGTCGAATCTGCCTGCGACGAAGGGTGGGAAAAATCAGAACCCGCAAAAGATATCCTAATGCAGGTGGCTCCTTATTTACATCCTAATGCATGTTAACTAAATCTTAAAAATATCTTAATATCTAGGCATTCACATACTTAAATAACCCACAAATATGTGCTAATCAATAGGAAGTGATTCTCGATCTGATCAATGTCCAATACCCGATCAAAAGATGGAGGTGAATCATATGCAACTAGATCAGAGAGAGGTAAATCAGAGTAGAAGTTGATTTCGGTGGCGGGTCAGGGTGGGGATCGGATTTTGGAAAGCTCTGTATGTGGATCGGAAGGCATGGCTTCTTTGAGGTCCAAATCATTGGTGGATCATGGATGTTGAGGTCGTAAACTAACTTGTAATCACCAGGAAACAAAGGTTCTCCAAAATCAAAGTATGATTCAAAATCATCGGAGAATTTGCGAAAATCAGTTTTTCAACCTGATTCCATATCGGGATTTCCACCACAGAATGAATCATGATGTGTAGAATCAACAACTTGACTTGGATCTAACCTAATCTCAAATTCTGAGCTCAAAAAGGTATCCTCATTAGGTATAGGTTTGGGTTCTTGGCTCTTAGGGTAGACTCAATCAAATCCCAACTCTTTCAACTCCTTTGTTTCTGTATCGTAAATTGTTGTGATTTCCGAAAAATCAATTTGCATCTCCGAGGAGTTTGGTGAGGTGTAATCATCAAATATAGGCTTGGAATCATAGTCCAGATCTAAAATTTGATTCTCATTAAATTGGGCCTCTTGATCATCCTAATTATGTTCAGATCTAAATTCTAGGTTAAAGGTAGGAATTGGGTCACTAGAATCTGGACTTGATTCTATTGGGATGTTAGAATTACTCTCTAGGATTACCTTAATAGGACAAGGTGCGAGAATTACATCCTCTAGAGGTTTTGATTTAAGCTTACTACAGGTGTTCGAGAAATCAAGGCATGATGGACCTGCTTCATGGCTCTCTAAGGATGGTTCAGAATCAAGAACACCTGCAATTGGATCCACTCAACCAATATCAAGATTAGTGATAACACTACATTTTACGATGATAATTCTGCTAAATGGGGTCGGTCTTAAGGGTAAAATGCACAGATAACACATCATAAACTGGCTTGGGAGCATTGCATGCATCGCACATCGAGATTGCTTACAGTGCATTATTAATGGCCATTTGTACATGTGCATGTCAAAACAGGCCTCAGATGAACAATCGGACCGCGCAGATGGATTCAGAAGGACAAACGGAGTCCAACGGATTCAAAATCAACTAAATCCGACATCCGGAGCTCCCACAATTGGCCCAATAGGTTCTGAATGTTGATATGATGATCAACGGTCATAGAGCCACCAATTGTCGACATTGCCGGGCCCCTCGACTGCAGCACAACTCCACCACCCCGCATCTCCCATCACCACAGGATGAATCTCTGTCGTCGATCATCAATCGAACGGCTCCACAGTGCTCCACTCCTGCGCGCCCCGCCTCTTCTTCGCGATCATCCAGCCTCACAGCGCAGCAGGTCGCGTGTCGTTCGCAGAGGTAGCGGCGGGCGTTCGAAACCCCGCGCGTTGCCAAATCACTTCTCACGTGGGTGCTGCTGATTAAGGCTGTGGATCTGCGCACATAAGTCGACGATCGTGCCACGCGTTGCTCCCTCGAACGTAGATGCCGGGCACGCATGATGGTGCGCGCGATTCACATTAGCGCTCCACGCGAAAGCTTTGTCGTCTGATCTTCGATCGGATGGCCTACAATGCGTGCACACGGATCGTGCGTGAAGAAGAACGGGCGCGCGTGTGAGACCAATAGGCAGGGGGTTACACCGACGCTTTTAGCATGGATTTAGCGGCGTCCCTGATGTTGCTAAAGCCCATACTTAAATTAGAAACCCCTTCTTCCTATATAAACCCTTTCCAACCACCCATGTAAAGCATTGAATACCCTTAGCAAGTGTTGTATCACCCTCCTAGCTTCCCTTAGCACCTCTTGTAGTCAACGGAGTCGACGAGCTGCCGACGGAGTCTTCTTCCACCGCCGTGGCTGCCTCGCCGTCTCCCCTCTCTCTCCCTTTCTCTTCCTTTACTCTAGCTTTACTTTCCTATTGTTTAGGCATTTCGCTATCGTTGTATTTGTAAAACTTAAAGTTGCATGATTAAATGGCAATGTTCCTTCTTTAGCTATTGTCTTTCTTTTTCATGAGCTTTCCTTAACCTTGTATTGCCTGAATGTTGCGATAAAAAGAATTCTAACCCTACTCTCTCCCTCTCTTCTCCCACGTTTTGCCGCAAGCAAAAACCCGTCATTTCCGTGACACCAAGTGACAAGAAAAATCCGATTTTCACGCCTCCCTGAGTTCGATAGTTGGACTCATGTCCATTTCTTCATTTAAAACCAACGTTGCGAACACAAACTACAACGATCCTTTTAAACAAGCGCATCCGTAGCACGTTAGTTTTTGGCGCCGTTACCGGGGTGCAACGGATTTATTTTGTCACTTCCATTTTGCATCTATGCTCACATCATCTAACACATTTTCTCCTTCTACTTGATAGTTGCAGGAACTCGGCGCTTGGACGGTGAAGTAGCGCAACTCGTGACAGTGGAGATGGAGTAAGCACAATAAGGACCGATTGTGAGTAGTTCGTTACCCGTGGTTGTTTGCTTGCTTAAAAAAAAATCTAAAAAAAAATTTAAAATAAAAAAAATTGACGTGGTGAATGATTGCCTGATCCACATCCTCAACTCATCATCCAACAAAAAAATATACACTCTAACATTCTTAATGATCTAATCATTTTGGAGTGTTTTTCTTTCTTTTTGAGTGGTGTTTGATAAGCCACCATGAATTGACATGAGCCACACCACTCGCCCCTAGAATCAACTCGTCTGGTAGAAATTACATGAACACTAGGATGAGCACCTTAGGGTTTTAGAGCGTCTTCACATTAAAGGAAATCTACTCTCACCAACTGTGTGCAAAACTTGGCGTGCCCACTTGAAACTTACTTGAAAACATTAAGACAAATCAACCCTAAAAGATACAAAAGTAAGGACAAACACTAAAAGATACCACGTCTTAAAATCCTTGCTTGAAAACCATGTTTTGATGGGAGCACACACATTGGAATTGGAGAATTAAGAGGCACCACTCCAATCAACGCCTCATCACATAACCCAAGCACAAGCACTGTCCTAGCCCCATTAAAACAGAGTAGACGTGCCTAGGCAAGACTAGGTTAAGTTTCAAGAGGCGTGGTTTTGTTTGCTGGGCACTCGGCTTTCATTCCCTTAGTAGAATTTGGTGACTAGGCTGCGGGGAAGTGTCAAATGACCACGGTTGTGGGGTCTACAGAGCCAGCGGCGCAAGCCAAAGGAAGAATCTTCCCTACAATCCCCTTGTAATCAACCTGGTCAGATTAGCTTTGGGAAGGGCAATCCAGTGCTTACGAACTTGATCGCTCCTTTGGATATTTCTAGGCCCCCTAAGGAATATACTATAAGGACTAGGCTTGCTTGCTTAGTTGTGCACACACACTTCTCGCATCTGTCACTCTCTGCATCCCTCCTGTTCTTCTCTAGTGTATGCACGGGAGATGATCACTTCATCTCGAGTTGTTTGTTTTGGGACGGGAATCCAGGAGACCTGATCTTGCTAGAGACATGGCCGAGCCTAGAGTAGATGAGGTTGAGGACCAACCCCCACCAGACACAATGGCCATCATCCAGGCTCAGATCAACGTAAACCACCAGCTTTAGCAGCAACAGATCCACACTATCATGCAAGCCATACATCAGTTGCAGAACCCACAGGGACAACCACCACCACCTTTCACGGACCCACAAGGACAACCACCACTTGATCCACCACCATTCTAGGACCAACCTAGGCCCCTCTGTGACTTCTACAATCCTTCGGCGATTCGGATCGAACCATACCTTAGGATCCCCAAAGGGGGAGATGATTTTGAGCTGAAACCAAACGTCTTGAGCCTGATTCAGAACCACTTCCATGGGAGCTCAAATGAGGACCCCTTCCAGCACCTAGAGGATCTTGACTGGATTGCCCGGACTATAAAACCTAGGAACATTAGGCTAGACATTGTTTTGATTAAGATGTTCCCCTTCTCGCTGAGAGACAAAGCGTCTCACTGGCTTAGAACCCTGGGAAGACCCATCACCACTTGGGAAGAATTGAGGCATGCATTCTTAAAGAAATTCTTCCCCATAAGAAAAACCAATGCCCTCAGAAGGGCCATTACCACCTTTACACTCCAGGGCGGAGAACAGTTCCATGAGGCGTGGGAGAGATTTAATGAACTATTGAGGAAATGCCCACACCATGAAGTACCAAGGTGGCAATTGGCCCAAATCTTCTGCCATGGTCTGGACAGCAACCTTCGGAACTTTGTCGATGCCTCATGCGGGGGAAACTTCTTGAACAAAGACGAGGAGAATGCATTTGATCTCTTTGAGTCTATGAGAAAAAAATCCCTCAATAATGCCTCCATGACCCAATTTAGTCGATCCAGTCAACCCCGTGGTGGGATCTATGAGGTATAAGCAAATTCTGGAATGGTTGACATGGATATCATTGCTAAGAAATTGGATCGAGTGGAATTGGTAGATAAAAAGATAGATGAACTACTGAATCAGACCAAGAACCCGCTACAGCCCCTCTCCCTAGCAAAGGAAGCCCACAATGTTGACCTGGTCCAGCCGCTAAGCCAGATGAACCTAGAACAACCCCTGACCACGTTCCAGGGAGGGACCTTTGCTCCCTCAACCCTTGATTATTCTCTTCCCTCCCCCTCGACATCTGCTGTCTTTGAAGATGTACAGGCTATCCAAGGTTATTCCAAACTTGACCCTTTCTCCAGAACTTACAACACCAGCTGGCGTAATCACCCAAACTTTGCTTGGACAAACCAGAAATCGCCTCAATTTCAGAACTAACTCAGGCCAAACCAACAGCCAAACCTGCCCCCTATCAGCAAGGACCACCAGTTAGACCCCCTATAATCCGAATAGGGCGATCCCTCCCCCACAAAACCAAATGGACACCCTGATAAAAATGATGGCTAAAATGAACAAAAAATACCAGGAGGAAATGGCTTTAGTAAATGGACAATTAAGCCAGCTGTTGGACTATAAACAATAAGGATCCCTGCCTTCCCAGCCACAACTGAACTTGTGAAACATGATTGACAGAGGCCCCAATTCGCAAGGGTTCCAAGGCAACCCCGGGCAGGCCCACATGGTCCAGCCAGCCCCACAAACACCCCCTGGGTTTGGTGCTTCTTCTTCCTCGTCTTCTCAAGGATCTGTAATTTCCCTACTTGGAGGGGATGAGATATGCGTGACGAAATATATAGTGCGGAAATAAAAATAGACAATCTCACAAAATAACCAATCACACAAAGGGCACAAGTATTTTTAGGTGGAAACCTAAATCAAGTGAAAACCACCACCTAACCCTCTCGAGTTAGGATTTCCCGATCGACCTAGTCGATCAAATCCACTAAACCCATTCACTTAAACGAGGGTGGCTGAACCTCAATTACAACCACACTACTTAGACCGAGGGTAGTGTACATCAATACCCCTTCTCTTCACAAGAAGGAATTTGTCTCGCGAAGGAGACGGGAATTCGCAAAGCGAATGCCTAACTAAAGACAATATAAAGTATAACAATCCTATAGAGCCTCAAATATGTAATCGTAGCTTCTATAGGAGTTAGGAAACTTCCCTTTGGTGGAAGTGTGTCGAAGTGACGACGAGGATGCGTGAACCACGCTTTGGCACAACAGTGCTCTTATAATGTTGGCAGGAGAGCTGGTACACAGCAGGACGAAGCTCTTCGGTGTGAAGTGCGTGCTTGTAGAGCTAGAGCTTCTTCTATTTGATCTTCTTCTTCTTTTAGACACAAGTGAGTGGAAATATTCTAGCAAAGGTGTGTCTCACAAGCCAAGGGGTCCTCCTCTATTTATAGAGGGCCTAGGAAGGCTTTGAAAGGCCTTCGAAGGCTTCCATAGCCGTTGGGTGCAAATCCAAGGCAAATCAGGCCATAGTCAGAATTAATCATGATTTTGACAGGGTCATCAGACATCTGGTCCTGGCATCAGACATCTAGAAAACCTGTTTAAGACATCTGGGAACTAAGTCAGACGTCTGATTTTAGGCGGGTTTCCTTCTTGACTTGAATAAGATCGAAACAGGGTTCTAATGTAAGTTCATCAGACGACACACAGGACGTCTGGCATAAGGTCTGGACGTCTGGAAACCTATTTGTTCTCTGGAAATGGATTCCCAACGAGTCTAACAGCTAAAAAATCTTTAAATGAAGATTTTGGGTCAGTCGAGGCAAAACGGTCATGTATCAGACGTCTAGGGTCCTCTACGGACGTTTGATACGAGGCTAACAGTCATCGTTTGCTAAGGAAGCCAACGGTTCACTAATTGGATGTTTGGCAAAGGCATCAGACATCTCCTAAGATGTCTGGACTAAGGTTTGGATGTCTGATTTCGTCAGACAGAACTAAGTCTAGCCTACATAATCGGATGTCTGAGTCAACAGTCAGACATCTTAAAAGTTTTTATCAGACGTCTGAAGTCCAGATTAGACGTCTGAAAAGGCTGTCTGAACCTTATTTTGATTTTTTAAGTTCTTTATAGAAAACCTAAGTATCCTAGGATTGTGCAAGTGTTCCTAGGACTACTGTGAGGGTTCTTTGAGATTCTTTAACATGAATCTAAGAAATAAAAATAAAGAGCAACAAAAGAAACAAAAATACATAGTACAAAGGAAAGGAAATCTATCTTTTTCATCTCCTTCCTTCTTCAAGCTATCGTTCCTTGTGAAGCTCCTTTGGTCTCCATCAAGCTCCTCCAATCCGCCATGGATGCGAGCTCGAACTCCGTCTATCCACGTCTCCATTTGCAATTAACCTTAGATCTAAGATTTCATGTGAAAATGTTAAATGACATGTGTTTTGTTATCATCAAAATAAACTATCGTGGTGCTCTAGCACCAACAATCTCCTCTTTTTTGATGATGACAAAATAATAAATAATATTGCATAAAATCCTCCCCCATTTTGACATTACCAAAAAGGTTTAGTTGATTTTAAATTTCCTATAACTCCCCCTTAAAACATGCTCTCCTATAAATATATTGAATTTCTTTTAACAAGAGTAATGTCCTCCCCCTTTTTGTAACAACAAGATAGTTATTATTTTTCTCCCCCTTTCTAAAGGAAATAGAGCTAACTTAATAAGATTTCCCCCTTAATGATTGACAAAAAGCTTATAATTTTAACTCCTCCTATCTATATGCTAATGATAAAAAGATAGGGTTAAGGGTTACCTCACCTACCATGGCCAATAGGATGACCCAAATGGAGATGGTGGATGCCACATCAGCTGGGGCTCCCATTTGTAGTTTGGAGGTCCGGGAATTGGCGCCGATCTCCAGTCTGGCGGTCGATGTGCGGCAGGTTGTTCGGTTGTTCGTCGTCTCGTCGGTCTTCTTGTCCTTCTTCTTGGTTTACTCTTTGGTCCTCCCAACTCGAGTTGACCGTTCTTGAGCTTGTAGATCCAATCTCTTGTATTATAGGCACCCTTAAAACCTACAAAACAAGATTCGAATTTTTTCTTCGGTATCCAAGTGAGCTTGCATCCGGATCTATTAGTGGGTCTCCTTGACGGAGATCCTTTCTCAATCTTAGGACTATGCAAGTTATCTATTTTGTTGATTAATTTGTTGAAATTTTCCCTAAGACATGTGATTTCTTTTTCTATAATATTCATCTTAGTCTTTAAATCAGAAATTTCTAATTTTAGACTAGCATTTTCCTCAATCAATTTAGCATTTTCATCGATTAAATCTTTATTTTTTAATAACAAGTTATTTTCCTTAGGATTAGCTTCTAGATCCTTAAGTTTTATTTCTAATCTTTCATTTTCACTTTTAAGAAAACTAAGATTCCTTTTAATATTTTTATTTTCTACCTTAAGTGATTTACTAAGCTCAAATAATTCATTGAAAGAATCTTGTAAATCGGGATTTACCTCATTGTCGCTGTTGTCGCTATCGCTATCACTTCTTATGGCCATGAAGCCCATGCAGGCGATTTTTTCCTCGGGGTTCTGCACTTCTTCCTCTGAGCTCGTGTCGTCCCAAGTTGCTTGGAATGCCTTTTTCTTAGACTTCTTCTCCTTTTCCTTCTTCTCCTTTTTGAGAAGAGGGCACTCTGGTCGTAGATGCCCTTTCTCGTTGCAGTGGTAGCAACGTCTAGGGCTTTCCTTCTTCTCTTTCTTTGACTCCCTACAAAACTTGGAAAACTTTTTAAGTAAAAACTTAAAGTCTTCATCATCGGAACTTACCTCGCTATCTGATGCTGCTCTGAATGCGAGGGTCTTCTTCGATTTTGGCACCGGTGTATCCTTCTTCTTCTAATTCAGCTTTGTCTTGTAGGCCATTAGATTGCCTAGGAGATCTTCCATATTGAGCTCCTCCATCTCGTTCGCCTCCTCGATGGCGGTGACCTTCTGCTCCCATTTCGGTCCAAGGGAACGAAGAAGCTTCCCTTAAGGCTCCCCCTTGATGAAAGTCTTTCCTGATGCCTTAAGATTATTCACTATGAGAGTGAACCTAGTGTTCATCTCACTCAAAGACTCATTAGATTTCATGGAAAAAGACTCAAATTCTTGTGAAAGTAAATTGAGTTTAGAAGTTTTTTCCTTAGAGGTACCTTCGTGAGTTACCTCGAGTGTGTGCCAAATCTCGTATGCGGTGGTGCACTACGAGATTCTGTTGAACTCCTCCAGACTCAAAGTGCAATACAATGTGTTCATTGTTTTTGCGTTTAGGGAGAGCTCTCGGATTTGTTGTTGCAAGTAGCCTCCCGCGGGTTTCTCCGGGATGTCAAACGACGTCTCGCATCTGGCCCAAATCGTGAAGCCATTAGCTTGCAGCCAAGTCTTCATCCGTAGCTTCCAGTAGAGGTAGTTGCTCCCATCGAAGAATGGCAGATGGGTCGTAGATTGCCCCTCGAAAATCCTGCTTGCGGAGCTGCTTCCCTCCATCGAATCCTTGCAGGTGTGTAATGCCGAAAATGCGGAACCTGCTCTGATACCAACTGTAATTTCCCTACTTGGATGGGGTGAGATATGCGTGACGAAATATAAAATGAGGAAATAAAAATAGACAATCTCACAAAATAACCAATCACATAAAGGGCACAAGTATTTTTAGGTGGAAACCCAAACCTGGTGAAAACCACCACCTAACCCTCTCGAGTTAGGATTTCCCGATCGACTTAGTCAATCGAATCCACTGAACCCAGTCACTTAAATGAGGGTAACTGAACCTCAATTACAACCACATGACTTAGACCGAGGGTAGTATACCTCAATACCCCTTCTCTTCAGAAGAAGGAATTTGTCTTGCGAAGGAGATGGGAATTCGCAAAGTGAATACCCAACCAAAGATAATATAAAGTACAACAATCCTATAGAGCCTCAAATGTGTAATCCTAGCTTCTATAGGAGTTAGGAAACTTCCCTTTGTTGGAAGTGCGTCGAAGTGACGACGCGGATGCGTGAACCACGCTTTGGCACAACAGCGCTCTCGTAACATCGGCGGGAGAGTGGGTGCACAGTAGGATGAAGCTCTTAGGTGTGAAGTGAGTACTTGTAGAGCTAGAGCTTCTTCTATTTGATCTTCTTCTTCTTTTAGACAGAAGTGAGTTGAAATATTCTAGCAAGGGTGTGTCTTGGGTGTGTCTCACAAGCCAAGGGGTCCTCCTCTATTTATAGAGGGCCTAGGAAGGCTTTGGAAGGCTTCCATAGCCGTTGGGTGCAAATCAAAGGCAAATCAGGCAGTAGTCAGAATTAGTTATGATTTTGACAGGGTCATCAGACGTCTGGTCCTAGCATCAGACGTCTGGGAACTAAGTCAGACGTCTGGTCCTAGCATCAGACGTCTGGGAACTAAGTCAGACGTTTGATTTTAGGCGGGTTTCCTTCCTGACTTGAATCTGACCGAAACAGGGTTCTAATGTAAGTTCATTAGACGACACATAGGACGTCTGGCCTAAGGTCTGGACGTCTGGAAACCTATTTGTTCTCTGGAAATGGATTCCCAACGAGTCTAACGGCTATAAAATCTCTGAAGGAAGATTTTGGGTCAATCAAGGCAAAACGGTCATGTATCAGACGTTTGGGGTCCTCTACAGATGTCTGATACGAGGCTAATAGTCATCCTTTGCTAAGGAAGCCAACGGTCCACTAATTGGATGTCTGGCAAAGGCATCAGACGTCTCCTAAGACGTCTGGACTAAGGTCTGGACGTCTGATTTGGTTAGACATAACTAACTAAGTCCAGCCTACATAATCGGACGTCTGAGTCAACAGCGAGACGTCTTAAAAGTTTTTATCAGACATCTGAAATCTAGATTAGATGTCTGAAAAGGCTGTCTGAACTCTATTTTGGTTTTCTAAGTTCTCTATGGAAAACCTAAGTATCCTAGGATTGTGCAAGTGAGGGTTCTTTGAGGCTCTTTAACATGAATGTAAGAAACAAAAATAAAGAGCAACAAATGAAACAAAAATACATAGTACAAGGGAAAGGAAATCTATCCTATTCTTCATCTCCTTCCTTCTTCAAGCTATCGTTCCTTGAGAAGCTCCTTTGTTCTTTGTCAAGCTCCTCCAATCCACCATGGATGCGAGCTTGAACTTCGTCTATCCACGTCTCCATTTGCAATTAACCAGAGATCTAAGATTTCAAGTGCAAATGTTAAATGACACGTGTTTTGTTATCATCAAAATAAATGATTGCGGTGCTCTAGCACCAACAGGATCAACCTATGGTCCCAATGCCTCTGCAAATGCGGTAACCTTTTGGAGCAGTACCAAAACCCAGGATCCAAATGGCTGACTCCTCCCATGACTTCACCCCCTGAAATGCCTGACTCTGAAGAGGCGCAGAAAAAACCCAAGGACCCAGAAGTAGACCTTATTCACATTCAGACACCATATCTCGACGCCTTGGAGACAATCAAGAAAAAGAAAAGTGGTATGGAGACTGAGGAACTTTTGGAGATCTTTAAGTAGGTTTAGATTAATATTTTGCTCCTTGAAGCCATCAAGCACATTCCTGCTTATGCCAAGTTCCTAAAGGATGCCTGTACACCAAAGCGTAAGCCAAGACCACAAGCACCTAGGAAGGTTGTGCTCTCAGAGCAAGCAAGTTCCGTGATATCAAGCAACCTTCCGCCCAAACGAACTGACCCAGGAGCACCCCTGATATCCTACAATATCGAGGACATGACATTTGATAGAGAGCTCCTGGACTTAGGTGCTTCCATCAATCTAATTCCAACAACCCTGTACCACCAATTTGGATTCGGAGAGTTGACGCTCACACCTGTTGCCATCCAGTTGGCTGATAGATCTGTGAAAACCCCAAAGGGGGTTGTTGAGGACGTGATTGTGCAGGTCAAGGACTTTTATTTCCCGGTTGACTTCTTGGTGCTCGACATGGAAGTCCCTGAACAACTACAGAACACACCCATCATCTTAGGCAGACCTTTCTTAGCTACGGCTAAGGCAAACATCGATTGTGGCACGGGATGTATGGAAATCGCCTTCAGAGACAAGAAGATGCAGTTGGATATCTTCCGGGTGACCAAGTCTTTTGATTAAGACTGTATGGAGGAACACAATCTCGTGGAGCCTTTGGTCGAGGAATGCCTCACCCTTAGTTTTGTCTTGGTCTACCAATCCTGTAACGATTGTTTTGACCCGTCACCATCTTTGCCCATGGACCTTTGTAGGACTGATTACCATCAACCAACACCATTCGAGGAGATTGATGTTGATCAACTCTCACCTTTCCCCTTGCCATCAAACATTGTTCCACCTACACCTGAACTAAAGCCACTACCCGAGAATCTCAAGTATGTCTTCCTAGGACCTGATCAGACCTTCCCAGTAATTATCAATGCCAGCCTAACCAAGGATCAAGAACTTAGATTGACAGCAACCCTATCAGAACAGAGGGCTGCCATTGGCTAGACTATTTCAGACTTGAGAGGAATTAACCCCACCTATTGTACCCACAAGATCTACCTAGAAGATGGGGCACGACCCTCCCGTTAGATGCAGAGACGGTTAAACCTAAATATGCTAGAGGTCGTTAAGAAGGAAATTATCAAATGGCTTGATGCCGGCATCATCTATCCCATCTCCAATAGCCCTTCGGTGAGCCCCACTTAAGTGGTTCCGAAAAAAGCCGGGCTCATCGTCGTCACTAATGAGCGTGGCGAATCCATCCCCACCCGCACCACCACCGCATGGTGGGTGTGTATTGATTACAAGAAGCTCAATGAAGCGATCAAGAAAGATCATTTCCCCCTGCCATTCATCGACCAGATTCTTGAACGATTGGCAGGGCAGAAGCATTTTTGCTTCCTGGATGGATATTCAGGATATAACCAAGTCGTAATTGCTCCTGAAGATCAAGGGAAGACCACATTCACTTGCTCGTACGTCACGTGTGCATTCCGTTGTATGTCGTTTGGGTTATGCAATGCACCCGCTACCTTTCAGCATTGCATGCTAGCCATCTTTTCAGAGATGGTGGGTGAATACCTGGAGGTCTTTATGGATGATTTCTCAATATTTGGGAATTCATTCGACCACTGTTTGAGCAACTTGGAGAAAATCTTGAAATGATGTATCGAGGTTAATTTGGTGTTAAGTTGGGAAAAGAGCCATTTCATGGTTAAAGAAGGAATCATCCTCGGTCACATTGTATCACATAGGGGCATTGAGGTGGATCGAGCTAATGCTGATTTGATTTCCAAACTTCCTCCACCTAGCTCGGTCTGGCAAATCCGTTCGTTCCTTGGACACGTTGGCTTTTACTGAAGGTTTATCAAAGACTTCTTCAAGCTCTCCAAACCCTTGACTGACCTTCTGGCCAATGACGCCCTATTGCACATGACCTCTGATTGCATCCAGGCTTACCACACCCTCAGGGGCTTAGTCTCCACATCACCCATACTTCAGCCCTCGGGCTGGTCCCAGGATTTGAGATCATGTGTGATGCATCAGACTTTGCCATAGGTGCCGTCCTGGGACAGAGACAAGACAAGAAACCCATGGTGATCTACTACGTGAGCAAGACGTTGGACGAGGCCCAACGAAATTATACGATCACAGAGAAAGAACTACTCGCCGTAGTTTTTGGACTCGAAAAGTTCCGATCTTACCTTTTGGGATCCCACGTGACCATCTATACAGACCACTCAGCCATCCAGCATTTGTTGGCCAAGAAAGACGCTAAACCCAGGCTCATCAGATGGATCCTACTCTTGCAGGAATTTGACCTAGGAATCCGCGACAAAGCCAGATCAAAGAATGTGGTGGCCGATCACCTATCCAGACTCCACCTAGACCACATTAAGCCCTCCTTGCCTTTATCCGACACCTTTCCCGATGAGCAAATTCTGGCTGTGCAAGACAGGAAACTACCTTGGTATGCCGACTATGTCAACTACTTGGTTGTAGGACAGACCCCGCACAACTGGTCCAAACAGCAATGGGATAAGTTCTTGGCTGAAGCTAAGCACTATTTCTGGGATGATCCCATGCTGTTTCGCCTCTGTGCTGACTAGATCATCAAGAGGTGTATCCCGGAGGACGAAGTTCAGAGTGTGCTATCTTTTTGTCACGACCAAGCTTGTGGTGGCCACTTCTTAGGAAAGAAAATGGCTGCAAAGGTTCTGCAGTTCGGATTTTACTGGCCTTCCTTATTTAAGGATACACACAACTTTGCTAAGACTTGCTCTCGCTGCCAGACTTTGGGGACCATGACCAGAAAAGACATGATGCCCCTTCAGCCCATTTTGATCGTCGAGATCTTCGATGTTTGGGGTATTGATTTTATGGGCCCCTTTCCACAATCCAACGGCTTTGAGTACATCTTAGTCTCTATAGACTATGTCTCCAAATGGATTGAAGCCGTCGCCACCCGCTGATGCGATCATAAGGCTATCATGGACTTTGTTAAGTAGAACATCTTTTCCCGGTTTGGAATACCAAAGGCCATGAACATTGATGGTGGAAGTCATTTTATCCACACCCAATTCCGTGCCCTACTTAGAAAATACGGGGTTACCCACCTCATTTCCACCTCGTATCATCCGCAAACGAATGGGCAGATCGAGGTCTCAGACAGGCAGATCAAGAACATTCTACAAAAGACTGTGAGACCTGATAGGAAGGACTGGTACGCACGACTGGATGATGCCCTGTGGGCATACCGGACCGCTTTCAAGACCCCGATAGGCATGTCGCCTTATCGCTTGGTCTTTGGCAAAGCTTGCCACCTTCTTGTCGAGTTGGAACGCCGGGCTTACTGGGCTGTTAAGCAGTGTAACATGGATTCCCAGTTAGTCGGTGCGCAGAGGACGCTCCAACTCTCCGAGCTCGAGGAAATTCATTGGGACGCTTTTGAGAATAGTCGGCTATACAAGGAAAATGAAAGTCGTCCACGACCGACTCATCCAAAGAAAGACCTTCGAGCCTAACTAGCAAGTTTGGCTTTTGGATGCCCGACTAAAACTCTTTCCGAGGAAGCTCAGGTCCAAGTGGACAGGACCATTTAGGGTAGTCAAGCCCTACTCCAATGGGGCAGTTGAAATCGCAGATCCGAACACTGGGCATACTTTCATAGTCAATGGTTAGAGATTGAAACACTTCCTCGCCCAGGTTCCCCCAAAGGAGGTTGTCACCCTCATTGAGGGATGACACGAAGCACCGCCCAACTAGAGGCATTAAACTCAGCGCTTCCTAGGAGGCAACCCAGAAGATTTAGATTGGTCAGGTATTTTACTTTACTCAGGTAATATCTTTTTGAGCCCCTGTTGCATCCATGTATTTGTCAATGAGGACATTGTCCAACTTAAGTATGAGGGGGTGGTAAATTACATGATTCTGAGTTCATTTAATCAGTATGAATAAAATAAAATAAAAAAAAAATTAAATTTAGGAAGAAAAAAGCTTAGGTATTAGGAACTTGTCAACAGTGGGAAATAATACGAAAAGAACCTAAACACTTAGACTTTTCAGGTCTTCAGGCTTAATTAGCCTTGGTGTCTGTTAAAATATGGATTTAGCTTCAAATTCTTGCAACCTTAATTTATTCTAATCCACCAATAAAATAAGGTGATATGTATATTGTAACGAGCGCGTGCCCCAGACGCCTTTTAAGACGTCTGGGAGGTGGCCCAGACGTCGTACCAGACGTCTGGGATCACATCCAGACGTCTGACCAGACGTCCGGGATAGTTTACAGACGTCTGGAGAACAGTTAGGTTCGCACGGGAGATTCGTCTGCGCGCCTGTGCGCGCAGACCTGCGTTTCTGCCCTCTTTCTCTGCGGCTGCAGGCGGCTGCGACCGCCTTCTCTCTCCTCTCCGCGCGGCGTTAAAAGGGGGGCGCGCCTCCCCTCCCATCTTCACCATCTTCCTCCTTCTCCTACCTGTGCGCGAGAGCGAGCGGACGCGAGGGCGCAGCGGCAGCGGCAGCCGCAGTGAGCGCGGAGGAGCTGCGGCGTGCGAAGGTGGGGCTCTGCCGTGAGGGCGAGCTCGCCAGGAGCGGCTTGGCCGGCCGGCGGAGGGCGCAGGGGGCGCGGAGCGTCGCGGAGAGGGACCTGTGCAGGCTGAGCAGCAGACGCGCGAGGTGCGACGCGGGCGGCGTCGCGAGCAGAGGCCGAGCAGGGTTCTGATTCTGGAAAAATTTCCAGAATCAGACGTCTGGATTGATATCCAGACGGCAAGGTCGACGTCTGTGAGATCATACAGAGGTCTGAAAGTGAGTTTCCGCTTTCTTCTTCCTTCTTGTCGACTGACCGTACTGAGGGAGGGGGGTTGGCTGTGCGCAGGTTCTCTGATTCGTCATCCTTTGCGAATCAGACGTCTGGAAGTTGTACCAGACGGCGGGAGTGACCTCCAGACGTCCGGAGGGACCATCGGACGTCTTGGATCTAGGCAGACGTCCCCGCAGACTTCTGGACGTCCGGGGAACCAAGTCGAATAGGTAATTCTCTGATCCACCGTTTAAGACGTCTGGAAGGAGTTCCAGACGTCTGATTTTGCACAGTATCGTCTTTCTCGACCCGTTTAGGGCCCGTTTGGGCTCCGTTTTCCGCGATTCGAGTTGCGTTCGTTTCAGAATTAATTCATCTACCCGCCTACAGTAGCTATACACTGTTTTGAGACACTCCTTGTGTTTGATCCTTGTGATAGGACCTCGTTCGGTTGCAGTCTTGAGAGTCGCGGAGGCACGCGGGATTCCCGATCACGCCCCCATTACTCCCGTTGTACCTGGTAGAGTGGCTTTAAGTATTAATAAAATCTGTTAAAGTATGGAACCATAACTAGAACCTAGGGCTTTGCATGAATCCTAGGAATGAGAAATATATGGAATGATAGCTCCTAAGTGTTGCATGAATCCTAGGGCCGGAAAACTAGATTGTATGATAGATCCTAGGATATGGCATGAATCCTAGGATGGAAAAACTAGTGGAATGTATATTACTGCAGTCTTGGAAAAATGGAAAGGAATATATAAAGCTGCCTGTAAATTTAATTAACAACTGCCTGTTATGAATAAAGAAACATGTTTGAGATCATGGAATTTGAGAACGTGAATCTGGAAAGTGAAACATATGATGTTCTGAAATAAAGAGCTGGAACCCTACGGGGAGTTAGGAGTGGAACTCCTGGAAAGAAAAAGGAATGGAACTGAGATGTAGTTTGTACTGTCTCTTGGGTACGCAGTACCAAAGGAAGTACCTGTACCTGTTTAGTACAGAGTGGGGCCAGCCGCCCCAGGGACCCGGGGTTAGGATTGGCCGCTCTGTACCGACTTGTTGGCCCTCGTGTACGTAGTACCGAGGAGAGCTAGTAGTGTTAGGAGAGTACTAGCTACCCCACGGGCCCCGGGGTTCTGCTAGCCTCCTTCACCGACTTGTTAGGCCCACTAGGGCAAACCAGGGTAGTCAGGCGAGGGTGCGCGGACTGTGGAGGGGCAAGGCCCCGGTTTGGTTACTGTGGAGGGGTTGGACCCCTGTTACTGAGAGGGCTCTGCCCTGGTTCCATGCTGTGCTTTGGGCGCACCCGTTAACGGAAACGACTGATCGCGTGCCAGTGCGGGCTAGCTACCTGTGCGTTTATCGCGCGTGCCGTAGTCACCGTTACGTCTGTCAGTGACCTTGGGGTGGTTGACTGAGGGTAGGATCACCACGGGGGACTCTCCCGGCCAGGAGAGCACCACGTGCTACTTCTACTTTTGGAAAAGACTGCAATCAAGATCGTCCCACGAGGACATTCGAGATCAAGTGAAGGATCTGAGAAATAAATGAAATAGTGAGAAAAATTGAAAGATGTGAATAAAGGAAGTAATAGAACATAACAGCTACTGTACACTCTACTGTTGCCTTTAGTTAGTTTGCCACTCTACTCAGCGTTTTGCTGACGTGTTACACTCGTTACCTTTTCAGGACCAGGTGTTGAGCAGCCAGGGTCGGCGGCTGCAGAGGACGCTGGGCCGAGTAGGGTCCAGTAGAGTTACCACAGCTTTTGTACCCCTTTTGTTTCTGTTCTAGTGAGTAGTTTTGTTTCCGCTGTACCTTCTTTACCTGCAGTTTTTGTTATATGATAAATGTTGTTTTACTGTTGTGGTGGTGCCTACTGTAGTAGTTTCTTTCCTTACTGCTGTACTTTCTTACTGTTAGTTATATTCATGCTGAATGTGGTTTATTTTACTGTCTTTTGGTTACTTCCTCGTTGGACGACTGGGTCTTGGGATTAGTCGAGTCGGTCCGGTTCTCGTGTCTCGTAGGAACTCGGGAATCGGGTCGTTACATATATGACTTATCAACTCGCCCTTTAAATCAAAGGGACTTTTAGTCTAAGCATCTGCACACATTTTTGCACTCACTCACTTCTCGGAGTTGGGTAGCTAATGAACCTTCTAGGGTGGTATGGCTGGCAAGTTGTTGTGGTTAATAGTCCATTGGCCGGTTGTCCAGAGCCCAACCACAGGACCACCTTCTTTTTATTGCCTCTAGGTAAATTTGAGATCAGGGAAGCCACCTACTAAAAAAAAAAAGAGAGAAGAAAAAAGAATAAAATAAGCCACACATCACCGCACGAGTATGGCTGGCAAGTGATCATGGGTAACAGCCCATTGGTCGGTTGTCCAGAACTCAGCTCATTAAATGCACTAAAAGACTCAAAACACTTAAGGAAGAAGCTGGGAAGTAGAGCAAGTCGGGGAGATATACAATGGAAAAATCCTTGCGTTGACCCCAAGTAGAATAAAAGTAAGGAGAAAGCTACCAATCGGACAAATACACCTTCAAGTAAAACACTTCCTTTCCCGGTCACCTAGGGGCGTAGAAACCCGAAGTTTGTCTGAATTACCGTTGAGTGAGTCTATCACGATCTTCACACCAAGATGCTTAGCACTTAGAGTCTTTTCCGAGTTCTAGGTGGGTTGGGTAGCCGTAAAAAGTTACCAACACACTTTCAACTCCAAAGATCTAAAATGAGAAAAGATGAAAAAAAAAAAGAAAAAATATATATACATGCCTTAAAGCAAGGATTCAAGTGATTTATATTTTGGCAGACACCCAGGCGCTATTTAGTCTCTGTAAATCAAGAGCTTAGTATATTTCCCCCTGTTGACAAATAATAAAATGTCTCAGTAATCACTTCCTGAATTCTGACTGAGAATAATGGCTAGAATGAACCTTGCTAGTGACTAGCAAGGAGTAAGCATGGGGGTATGACAACACTACATTTTACGATGATAATTCTACCAAATGGGGTCGGTCTTAAGGGTAAAATGCACAGATAACAAATCATAAACAAGCATGAGAGCATTTCATGCATCGCACATCGAGATTGCTTATAGTGCATTATTAATGGACATTTGTACAAATGCATGTCAAAACAAGCCTCACATGAGCAATCGGACCGCACGAATGGATTCAAAATGACGAACGGAGTCCAACGGACTCAAAATCAACTAAATTCGACATCCGGAGCTCCCACAATTGGCCCAAGAAGTTCTGACCGTTGATCTAATGATCAACGGTCATAAAGTTGCCACCTGTTGACATCGCCACGCCCCTCGACCGCAGCACAACTCCACCGTCCCGCCTCTCCCATCACCACATGATGAATCTCGGCCGTCGATCTTCAATCGAACGGCTCCACAGCGCTCCACGCTCGCGCGCCCTGCCTCCTCTCCGCAACCATCCAGCCTCGCAGTGCAGCGGGTCGTGCGTCGTTCACAGAGGTAGCGGCGGGCATTCTAAACCCCGCACGCTGCAAAATCACTTCTCACATGGGTGCGGCCGATTAAGGCCATGGATTCGCATGCGGAGGGCGATGATCGCGCCACGCGGCGCTCCCTCGAACGTAGATGCCGGGCGTGCATGATGACGTGCGTGATCAGCGCTAGCGCTCCATACGAAAGCTCAGCTGTCCGATCTTCGATCAGACGACCTACAACGCGTGCACACGGATCGTGCGTGAAGAAGAATGGGCATGCGTGTGAGACCAGAGAGTAGGGAGCTACACTAATGCTTTGAGCATGGATTTAGCGATGTCCCAGACGTCGCTAAAGCCCATACATAAATTAGAAACCCCTTCTTCCTATATAAACCCCTTCCAACTACCCATGTAAACCATTGAATACCCTTAGCAAGTGTTGTATCACCCTCCTAGCTTCCCTTAGCACCTCTTGTAGTGAATGGAGTCGACGAGCCACCGACGGAGCCTTCTTCCACCACCGTGGCCGCCTCGCCATCTCCCCTCTCTCTCCCTTTACTCTAACTTTACTTTCCTTTTGTTTAGGCATTTAGCTATTGTTGTATTTGTAAAACTTAAAGTTGCATGATTAAATGGAAATGTTCCTTCTCTAGCTATTGTCTTTCTTTTTCATGAGCTTTCCTTAACCTGTAATTGCCTGAATGTTGCGACAAAAAGAATTCTAACCCTACTCTCTCCCTCTCTTCTCCCACGTTTTCTTGCAAGCAAAAATCCGTCATTTTCGTGACACCAAGTGACAAGAAAAATTCGATTTTCATGCCTCCCTGAGTTCGACACTCGGACTCACGTCCATTTCTTCATTTAAAATTGATGTTGTGAACGCAAACTACAACGATCCTTTTAAACAAGTGTGTCCGTAGCACGTCAATTAGGTATGTCAATCTGCACAAAGTTTGAATCTGATTCCATTTGGGTTGAGGGTCCACAACAACCTCTATTTTCGAACCCGGGCTTTGGGAAATCATATTGATCCTTAATACTGCACCAAGATGTCTCATCAATCTCTGAATGTTGATATGGGTATTTTTGATCAATGGCTTGTTGTAATGTATTTAGCATATAGCCACGTTTCTCCATGAGACCCTGGTGTATTTCCCAAAGTCGTGGATTTGACAAACATTGTATATATTTGGTATTATGTAGTCTCCACAATTTACCGTATTCTAATAAAAGTTCATCTTGAGTTGAATCATGTATCATTTGTGTAAATATCATTTCAGCACGGTTCAGAATGTGGGTTGTTGTTTCTGGTATATTAACCTAAATTTGCCTAAATGGATCTGAGGTTTTGTAATACTCATCATGATGTCTAAGAGTAGCCTCACTCATCTTTTCTTTCATGCTCATGTGGGATTCAGGTTTCCTAAATATTCTTCCTAAATTGTCAGGTTTCATTTTCAAATTAGGTGGTGGATCAAGATGTAGAATCAAATTCAGGTTCAGATTGAATTGATCAAATCAGATCAGAAATCCCCAAGAAGATCAACTCTAATGGAGGCCTCTAGGTCAAAAACCTAGGGACTTTTCCTGTGTATGTGCTCTAAAGAATAGATAAGGGATTGGATATGAATTGGACCCAATCAAGGCACCCAAAGATTTTTGGATGACTAAGGCTGTTTCGAGGCGGATGATACTTCTGAATAAAAAATCCACATACCTGAGAAGTACTTGGGCAGGTTGGATGGGAGAGCCTTGCAAAGATCCCTACACGGTAGAGAGTCCCCACGGGTTACAGGATTTCCCCCACTCGAGCTTCCTTGTCATCATTGTTTCAAGTAGACCAGAATGTATGAATTGAGACCTTAAGTCTACCAATTTTAGTCCTAATTTGTGCCTTGAATTTCACTTGATTAGAAGTTGATTCAATTTGTGACCTAGTTTGGAGGTTGATTGGTCCACAAAGTAGACCAACTTCACCTGACCTGCCCTAAAGATGGAGGATGAAATTTGGGCCAAGACACAAAAATTACCCTGAATTGACTCTCAGATTATTAGGTTCAAAGTTTTAGGATTCAAGTGAATTTACAGCCTGATTTTAAGGTTTACTTGAATAGATCTTTTCAATAAAGGGCTTGGGTGGCACACAACTGCGGGAATGTCAATTTCTTTTAATGCATGCAAGTCTGTACTGGCACTTCAAAACTTTAAAGTGGAAACCCTGATTGGCTCTATTTTAAGTCCAATTAAATCACAAAGGTAACACCTTGGACTTAAATAAGAAAGTGCATAATTCAAGATGTTTACAATTTAAGTGTAAATCCCTAATAGGTACAGGAAATCAGGATAGGGATCTCTAATCAAATCGTCTTACTTCAATTAGATATAAATCAAGTTTGCTAGTAAGGAAACTTTGCCTTTAAATGATGATTATTAGAAAAGTAAGGCAAGTGGATCCTAATTGTTTGTTTCCTTTTTTCTCTTTCCCCAGATTAAGAGGTTGATTAGGGAAGAAGAGAGATTTTACCTGCCCTTGGAGTGGTTGTTTTCGGAAGATCTCTTTGTGATGTACTTCGCAAAATCACAAGCAAAGCAAATGAGGCAAGTTAGTGCTCAAATCAATCAAAAAAGATAAGACTAGTGGTGAATTGCTCATTGCTCCATGGCAACAATGCCAAAATGTTTGGGGGGTGAATGAGGAGATCTATGAAATGGTCATCGTAATACACCTCAAATCACACAACAAACACTTAACTTTGTAAAGCTCAGAATCTAGTTGGAGTCCGAGGTCATTCGCAGGGAGCAAATGGAATTCACAGTACTAATGAATGATATAGACAATGAACACAATAATATATAATGAATCAATAAAAATATATTCAATATCAACCAAATTGTATATCAAGATATCGTGTGATAAAAATAATAAAAACTCAAAATAATTTTGATTTGAATAACCAATTATTCCCTTCAATCAAAGCACATATCCCAAGTATCAATTTACTTAATATTGCTACAGTGGTTAGAACCACTTAACCATCAATTCCACGTCAGATCAGTTGCCATGTCTCAACTCAAATAATGCCACAATACCAAATCAGACGTCGCAAGTAAGGCTGAGACGCCTTAAGTATCAAGGCCTTAGAACAAGCATAGAGCCACTGCAAGGCACCAACCATAGAGCCTCAGAGATTCCTAAGTGTTGGCATGTACGAGGATGCATCCCAAGGCTTGTGTACAGTGCAAAACCCTCTCCTCCTCTTCATATTTCCCTCTTTTAGAACTCTATCGGACCTGGTTAACTGGGTAAATGGATCCATCGCCCAGATCCACGAGGCATGAGCACAAGTGAGGGCACGTGCATTGAGGCGTGCGTAGGGGTCCTCACCCCTTGTGCATTCGAGGCAAGCAGCGTATGGTAAAGGACAAATTTATTCGATGTTGTTGGTCTGGCAATCCATGATGTGGCACTAAGTGGAGGTCATCTTTGTGCGCATACAGCTGCTAGAGTCTCAATCGATTGCTGCTATTGTTGTTGCTACAACGCCCAGTTCAGGGCATGGGAAGTTTCAAGAACGTCAACTGCTTTGATTGTGTGCTACAATTGGTCAAATGGCGGTTGGAGATGAGCGAACATGGTTGGGAAGACGAAGGTGGCGGGGGTGCTCCGGCAAAGATTTGAAGAGTAAAATATGGCTTTACAGCCCAATCAAAATAACTCAAGAGCTTCGCTGGTGTGTGACGAGTGCGGTAGTGGCCGTGATGCGGTGGTTAAAGGTGTAGAGTGGCTTATCGACGTCGGATAAGGTGAGCAGAGGGCATCGAGTTCAACAGGGCGATGGAGAGTTTAAAGCCCTAAATTTCTTTAGGGCTTTTACTCAGTGGGATACGGTAGAGGTTGTGGAGGTGGTGGAAATGTGTTTAGTGGTCAGTGTTGGCCGTACAAGCTTACCGGAGCTTCGCTAGCCATGGAGAAGATGGTGGGGAGCGAGGTGAGCGTCGGTTGAAATAAGAGGGGAAAGGGTTAGGCAAGATCTGGAGAGGAAGAGGAGTAGGTTGGACTTAAATTAGGGATGAATGGGGGAGGATTTGGCTCCGGCTTTGATTGGTTTGCGTCGGAGATGAAGGGAACTCCGTTGAGGGGAAGCGACGATGAGGAAGGGGTAGATGGCCTCTACTTTGGTCGGCAAGAGGTGGGGGAAGGAGAGGAAGGTTGTGGCCGGGCCAATTTGGCTGTTGACTGGCTTGAGGAAGATGTCAAGGAGGGTCGTTGGAGTCGAGCTGGAGGGCGACCGGAGAATGGAAGAACTGGAGGTTTTAAGGTCTAAACTCAACTAGTTTTGGATAGCTTAAGAATCTAGAGCTTATATAGAGCTCAAATCTGAGCTCTAGACAAGGAAGGAGCTCTGATTGACTTGGGAATTAGAGCACAAGGAACCTGTGGATTTCGTACATTCGCACAACCTCCATGCTACAAATCAGGGTCCAAGATCTGTTTCAAACAACTCTCTGTAGTGTGAACACCAATCTCACCAATATTGGTGAGATTTGGTGATGATTTGATTAGGTTTTGATGTGGTCAAAGTTGGCCTGGAGGTCAATTAACCTCTAATGGCGGCAAGGACTGTTCTGTGAAGAATACAAGTTAGGGACCTTTCTGCAAGGATTTTGAAAGTTAGGGGCTTGATTGAGAGGAACAAAGTTTAAATGGACTGAAATGCAAATTAGGTTAAGATGGACTCTGATTGGGCTCAAATTTTAGTACAAACCTAATTTAAACCCAAGAAATCTAATGGTGAAGTCGGATTTGAGTTTTGACCATTTTTAACTAAGTAATTTTCACATAAACTTAAATTAGGACAGAATTTCGTCTATGACTCTATTTAAAGTCAAAATAAGTTCAGATGGCCACACCAAGGTATCAATCCTCAAGAAATATTTTTTTATTTATTTTAGGAGATTTTGATAAATTTTATCCTAACCAGAACCTCTTTAATTCAAGCTGGTCAAAAATTAGGATTTTAGGTGCTGTTGTGGTTCTCGAAACACGTGAAATCCATTTATTGGATGCTCATTAGACATTCAACTAACCCCTATCAAACCCCGTGGTTACTTTGCTTTCATGATGTGATGTTAAAACTGTAGAATTGACCCTGATTTAATATTTTCTTCTCAGAATGGATTTGCATGGAATTATGGCTCTCAGGCGATTATGTAGGAGCATTTGTTACTTGATTTTGACTAAATGAAGCTAGTCATAGCTCGTGATGGTGTTACCATCATGGAGCATCAGATGAGAAGGATGAGGATGAGAGCGATGACATGGAGGGAAAGGAGGAGGGAGAGGAGGAGGGGGAGGAGGCTGAGGATGAGTAGGTGGAGAGTATGCCTCCAATACATGTGGACTAGATAGCGGCAGGTACAAGTGCTGGTAAGAACTCCTGTACTTTTAAGAAGTCACTATCTGGTCCATATGTATCGGAACAAATGATGAGATTCAAAGACTTCTATCCCTTCATCAGATCCCAGCATCCACAGTCGAGACAGCGACGACATGGGCTGGAGTTGGTAGCATTAGGGCAGCAATATTTTGATTTTCATCAATTTTCTTTTGTTATGTTTCCATGTTACCATTTTTTATGTAAATATTTCATTTTCAAACTTTTTATGTATTAGACTCTATATTTGTGAAATATAAACTCCTCTTCATTTTCATTAGCTATTTTTGTATAAAAGCAGGTCTTTTAAGTTGGTTTAGTAGGTATTTCCCATAATTTTTACAATTAACCAAAAAAACCCCTACATTTGCTGTCGGTTTTCCTAGAAAACGACGTCGTTAAAAGGTAAGTATCTTAGTGAATAGAAGGTATTTGTTGTCACTTATTTGCGAAAGCAACGACAAGAAAACATAACTCTATTCTGCCCTTGAAGGGGGATGACAAAAACGTTGCTTATTTGAGCAATCGACGACAAAATTTTTTTACAGTTGCTTATATAAGCGACGACATAGTACTTTAAATGACGGTGAAACTCAAAAAAATGACACGTCAATGTGGAAAAAAGTGACGTACAAACACCGTTGCTTATTTTATAAGTGACAGGAAATAAAATTGCCATCGGTTATCAAACGACGACAAAATATCCAATCTGTCTGTTGGTCGAACGATAATTCGACATATGATGTTCTTTACAACCAACGGAAAAATGAAACGACGCTACTTATGCCGTCACTTCATGGCATCGTTTAAAAGAGTTTTGCCTTCGATTTTTAACTGAAGGCAAAGGTAGAGTATATTGCATCTTCATTATATTTAATAGTAGCAACATATGTAAAGCATGGGCAAACCACAACTTCAGTATAAATGGCAAATAAGCAACATTGTTGTTGTTCCATTATGAGATTGCTATTAATGGATCGAATAACTTCAGAGTTTCTGCTAATCTCATGACCTTTGATGTAGAACCTCATCACGCATTGTTCTCATTCCTAAGTTATAAGAGGGTGCATGGATTGAAATGTGCTTGTGGAGAAACTCACATTACATCAGCCAAAGCACATGCAAGACATCAAAAAAATTCCTCAACTCTATCCTTCTTAGGGAAAAGACCATGAGTTTATTTTGACCAAAATTTCTACATTGCGATGCATATAATCAAATTAGAGATAAATCGTGTGGCTCTAAAAAATGAGCACTCAAAATATAGATGTGTCATTGTTTCATTTCTCTTTGAGAAGAAAGGACATGATCGGATTGCAGCCAATTAGTTTAACAATGACATTTGACAATGTAAGACTATATACCCATTTTGAGAAGCCAAATGAATAATTGGGCACGGGTTAACAAACGCAAAAAATGACGTAAAGAATGACGCACGCACCTCAGACGCGTCACCAACTGACCTCAGACTCGAAACTTTATTAAATACAACTATGGCCCACAGAAATATCTACTGGCAAAAAGTAACCTTCGTGCTTCTTCTACTCCTAAATGCACTCCTCCCTTACGACGTTCCAGCTTCTTCGGACATCTTCCATCACTGCAGAAGCATCATCAAGCCCTATTACACTCGAAGAAGCTCAATCAACATCAAGAAAACTCCACAATGGAAGAAGGAATCATAATGAGAAAAGGGAGTGGATCAAAGAGGTACGCCTCTAAAACCTCCAAAGCAAAAGATTTTTGTATCATCGGAGATATTTCACTCAGGTGATGTCGTAATCTTACCTTTGAAGCAAAAGATTTTTATATCATCGGAGATATTTGGCATAAAATCATCAGAGATATTTCACTTAGGTGATATATTATAATCTTCGGTGATATCTCATCAAAAAATGAGAAAAATGTCCTTTATCATAAGTAATATTCCTCCGAAGTAAATGATGTGTTTATCATTGGAGATATTATGATCGCATTTAGGGCTTATGTAATATACACTACGGTGATATCTCCTTTAGATGAATGATATCTCACTCAAAATGAGAAAAAGCAAAAGGTTTGTTTATCATCGGAGATATTTCGAGTAATATCATCGCAGTTAGGGCTTAGGTGATATACACTACAATGATCTCTTTGAGATGAATGTTTTTCCTTTTTCATCTTATATAAGTAAAAATATTACTTATTTTTCTATCGATGCAAAGTTTCCTTGTATAGGTGCAAAGTTGCATGCTCCACTTTATTAATTTATTTTGTACCGGTGCAAAGTTTCATTGCACAAGTGCAAAGTTGCATTTCCACCTTACTAATTTATTTTGCACCGGTGCGAAGTTGCATTGCACCTGTGCAATATATTATTGTACAACGTTTCCTTTATTTTTATTTTTTGCAGACATGAGATAGACACTAGATTGACGATCTACACTATTTGAAAAGCCTGGAAAATAGTCAAAGAAGATGTGAAGGAGGAGTTTCGAAAGACCCCCTTTGGCATCCTAGTTGGTAGTGGAAAAATGTACTCCAACTACAAAGACAAAGACCTACTTTTTGAATTGGTGCATGCATATAATAAAAAAATAAGCGAATTTCATCTAGGAGAACTAACATTGACTCTCACTCCTAATTACATAAAGGGAATACTTGGATTGAAGAATGAGGGAGAGAAAATCTTCATAAGTGATGGAAAGATAAATGCAAATAATAGACTTGCAATTAGGAGTGAAAATTTCACATCACTAAAGCCCAAGGTGAGAAAAATAGCTGAGAAGATTCAAGAATATAATAAAAAAGACAAGAAAGACGAAAAGGAAACAAGGAAGCATAAGAAATCTAGGGCTCAAGAAAGGAGAAACCAAGTAGTGAAAGAAACAAAAATGTTGGTTCTCCTAACTCTAGGGTCATTTCTTCAACCATATAGAGATCAAGCGATTCTAACTTCATTATTTAACACAGTAGAAGATCTGGATTCTCTAAGCAATTACAATTGGGCTGAATTGGTGCGTGATTACATTCATGAGGGCCTAAGGGAAAAGGAGAAAGAGAAAAAAACATATATCAAAGGTTGTACCATTGCACTTCACCTATGGGCAGTTGAGATGTTTAACATCTTGGAATTCAATAACAATCAGGCAGCAACAGTTGCTGAAAGGTACAACCACGAATTCTCCTTCACAAGCCATGTAACATCATTGGATTTAAAAATTATGGAAGCAACTAAAAAGGATTTAAGAAAAGACCTGTTTGGAGGAGTTGATCTCCCAAAAGCCAAAAAGAAGAGAAAGGAGGTGGAAGAAAAAGAAGAAACTCCAAAAAAAAGAAGAAAGCATGAACAAGAGGAGAAAGGAGTAGAAGAAGAGAAAAAGGAGAAGAAGAAGAGGAGGAAGAGAAACAAAAAATGGTTAAAGTTGGAAAGATCTACCTCAACAACTTGAAAAAAGAAAGTAACTAAACGAAGAAGAAAATTACAAAAATGAATAAAATATTGAAGAGAAGAAATGAGGAAAATGCTGCTTTGAAGAATCAAATAGATTAGTTGAAGGGAAATTTGACTGCTTTCCTTTGTCAAACATAAAGTAGTCAAATTTTTGAATCTCAACAAACTCAGCAATAGTAGCAGCAGCATGAAGAGGTGGAGAGAGTAATGGGGGAAGAAATAATGGTGGAAGAAGAGGATGAGCAGTAGAAGAAGCATTAGCATCATCAGCAGCAGCAATAGTAGCATCAGCTGTAAGAGGATGAGCAGCAGCAGAAGCATCAAAATCAGCAGAAGTAGCAAATGGATGAGGGGCTTGAGGGCCAAGAGAAGCAACATCAACAGCATCACCAGCATCAACAAATGGATGGGGGGCTTGAAGGCCAAGAGAAGAATCAGTAGCAGCAGCATCGCCAAAATGATGATCGAATGGTGAAGTGGCAGCAACAGCAGTAGCAGCACAATAGAGAAAAAGAAGAAAGATGAAGCAATGCAATAGGAGCAGCAGCAGTAGCAAATGAGAGAGGTAGCAGCAGCAGAAGCAATAGAGAAGAAGCAAGATGAAGAAGTGCAACAGCATCAGCAGCAAATCGAGGTTCTATTTATATATCCAATGAAATTATTGTTTATCACTGGTGATATGTCACTTATCACCGGTGATAACTAACATCGGTGCTATTTTACATAAATATCACCGGTGATAAATGACATTGGTGCTATTTTTCACTTAAATATCACCGGTGATAACACATTTATCACCGGTGACACAAGTGCTATTCACTGAAATATCATCAGTGCAAATATATGTTATCACCGGTGATAACACCTTTTCCATCAATCCATTTCAATTAAAGGGGATGCTTAATTTATTTTTTATTCAAAACAAAAAGACGGGACCAAAAAAAAGTCGGAAGTCCTCCAGCAAAGAGAGTAATATTCAGAAGAATAAAAAATTTGGATTAAGCTTTCTTCAAATGCATTGATGACTCTCAAAGAACATTTCTTTCAAGACTAACAGAGATGAAAAAGGAAAAACACCAAAATTTGTGGAGGAAAGAAAAATATTTTGTTGAAAGAATACATATGTAAGAAGTGTTACAAATTAAATAGTTGGATTCACAGAGAGTCATGTAAGTCATAAAGCAAATCTTATATGTCATGCTTTTGTCTTATTTTATAACACTAACATGTGATAAAATTGCAGGTCATTGATGTAGTTGTAGAAATAATCAATGAGAAAATAAGGAATGAAGGGGTATTTTCAACAATCTTTGAATTCGACACAAATTTTTTTGCATGTATAGGATTCAATAACATGAAAGAAGTAAATGCATACTTCGATAGAGCCATTGCATCTTTGAGTAATTGTATAAATATATTTGTACCAATAAACACTGACGATGTTGCGCATTGGACACTTGTAGAGGTCAACCTTGAAGAAAAAAAATGACAAAATACGATAGCTATATTGGATACTACCCATAGTGCACCAATAGAGATGTCAACAAATTGGTAAGAACCATTTTTTATCACCGCTGCTAATTTAAGAACCATTTTATTCTATCTATATTTTTGCCTCTTTAGAAACTAACTCAAGGAAAATATTTTTTTCTCTATTAGTTTGAGGTGATGAAAGAACAACTATCCAATAAATTCACCATTGACAAAAAAGGGTGGCAAAAAGAATTCAAACTTGATGCACCCCAACAAGGAATGGCGAGCAATAACTGTGGCTTCTTTATAATAAGATGGATAGAGTGCTTGCATCGTGGGTTGGATTCAATTGAAACCACAAGGAACAAAGACGTCCACAAGTTACGTGTATATTACATAGCAATGATTCTAATGGATAGAAATACATATCATGATATGATATAAGTTTTATAAATTAATTTTCTTTTTCTTTAAGGGAAGTATGTCCCCTTTGTGTAAAATATTTTTTGACAAAATGTACATTTTGTAAATATGAATAATCTTTTACTCTATAATGTCTTCCTTTTGTTATTTTTTTCGTATATGATTTGTATTATCATTGGTGCAAAATGTACTTAAACTCACATTTTTATTAACATAGCAACTGCACAAAAATTATGATCAAATTTAAATATCCCCGGTGTAATACATAATATCATTGGTGCAAATCTAAAAACCAGGATTACATTGCAAAATCACCTTTGATCCTCGGTGCAATATATTTTATGACCGGAGAAAATCGATCACATTTAAATACCCGGAGCAATATTTAATATCACCGGTGCAAACCCAAAAAACTTGAGATCACGTTCTAAAATCACCTCTGTCCCCAGTGTAATACTTAATATTGTTGGTGCAATCCATTTTATGACCGGAGGAAATCGATCACATTTAAATATCTCTGGTGTAATATTTAATATCACCGATGCAAACCCAAACAACCTGGGTTCCTAATATCAAATATTCCCGGTGCAATACTTAATATTATCGGTGCAAACCTAAAAAACTTTGATCATCAGATCAAAATTTAAATATCTCCGATGCAATATTTAATATCATCGATACAAACACAAAATCACCATCAATCCCCGGTGCAGTACTTAATATCACTGGTGCAATACACGTATAAATTGGTATTATCACCAGCGCAATGTCTTTTATCAGCTAAATATTCTAAAAACTAACATATATAGAAAAAATTAATGTATTATAATAAAAAATTTTTGATGTATCCTACTATATAATTAAAGCTAAAACTACAATGCAGAAGCTCCTAAGGATAAAGATAGACAACCATTTGTAGTATTCTTTTTCTTCCTCCTCTTTACAAGTGAAACCTCGCATGGTTTCTGAAATCTCTTCTCACAAGGCTTACCACGACATCTTGTTAGCTTTGGATCATGAATGATTGGAGAATTTGATGCACCCTAAAAAATAAAAAATTAGAAAACATCTCTTACAAAAAAACATAAAAGTAATAAAAAGATATAAGAAACAGTTATACCTTATCTTCAAACCCTGTCAAAGACACTACTTGCTTGAATGTATCATCAAGCACCTTCAAGCATATATCATGGTTGGAAGAGGATGTTGCACTAACATTAGCAAATTTCACTATCCTTGAACATATATTCTCATATCTATCCGTAGGATCATCAAGAGATAGGATAGCCTCAAAATTGCTTGTCATAGAGGGAAGCTTCATATCTTTTCTCCAATGATCAATAATGTATTTAGATGGAAGATCATATATGCCAAATTTCATCAAAACAAAATGCAATCCCTGCAGAGGATCCCTTCAATCTCAAACAGACAACATAAACATGATACTAATATTGAAAACTTCTCAAATAGGACAGAAAAAGGCAAAGAGCTTGGTGAATCAAACTTCTCAACAATAATGGAATAATTATCACAAATTCTATGTTTAAAAGCCAAAGTTTTTTTTGATATAGATAATGTTCTGCAACTCCTTCTGAAATTGAAAAAACTTTGTAACAGTATAAGCATCCCTTACTTGAGCCTCTATAGGAAACTTAGAATATAAAATAGAAGATTTGAATTGAGAATCAAAATTCACTTTACGATTCTTCTCTTGTTTCGCTTGAAGGCTAAGCTCATATTGCCTTACAAATTTCTTCAAAGTAGTTTTCGAATTAACATATCCATTGAAAAGTGCATTGATCCCTTCACTTCTTTGCGTGCTATACATGCTAGCCCAAAACATGTCATTAAAAAGACAAGGAATCCACATATGTCGAATCTCAAACAAATCATGAAGCCATTTATTCCCCTCCAAATGTCTGTCTCTAACTATTGTAACCCACCTCTCCGCAAAATCCTCCTTTGATCTTGAATTATGAACAACTTGATTAAAAGCTTTCCTAGTTTGCTCATCTATAGGAAACTTCTGAGGTAGCTTTTCTTTGATGTGCCAAATACAAAGTCGATGACAAATACCATAGAACACAACTGATACAACATTAATAATAGCTTGACATTGGTCTGTAATGTGACCTTTGGGATGTATACCCAGAAATTGCACTAGAGGGGGGTTAATAGTGAATTTAGAAAATATTGTAAGATAAAAATACAATCACAAAAAGAGGAACAAGATTTTTAGGTGGAAACCCAAACCGGGTGAAAACCACCACATAAGCTAATCCCTTGACTTAAGATTTTCGATCACAAAGTGATCAATCCACTAACCACATTACTTAAATGAGGGTAGTGTACCTCAATTACAAATCTCATTTCCAATCCCTAAACGGAGGTTTCTCCCTTCATAATGAAGAGATGGAGACCCGACAGGATGGATACCCAAACTACAATAATAGAATAAGAATGAAACAACACCTATAGAACACCCCAAAATATTAATGACTTCCTTATCTATTAAGCATAAAAAGAACTCCCTGAGAATCAGCAGAATGAAGTGCACCGAGAGTGTTGATTTGCCTTTTAATCAGAGTGTTGGCACAGCATAAGGGCAATAGGAAGCAAAGAGTAGCGAGCAAGTGATTTTCTAAGGAAATTGTATCTCAAGAGGTGTGTCTTGCCTAAGAGGGGTTGTAGTCTATTTGTAGGCAAGTTTGGAACCTTCAAGAATGATTGAGAGAGGTCTCCTAACTGTTGGAGGCAAGTCCCAAGAGATTGGGACGAAATCCAACATAAATCAAAACGATCATGAATCTGACAGCAATATCAGACGTCTGATTTTTGGTTTAGATGTCTTGTAAGACTTCTAATTACAATTATGGACATCTGATTCTATTAGTCAAGCTTACTGTTTTCATTGGATCGAAACAAGGACGTCTGATATATTCATATAAGACGCCCGATAAAAATATTGGACGTCTAATTATAAGTGGATTCATTCCTGTTTTGACCAGATCTAAATAGGGTTCTAGGCTTTAAGGAACAGACGTCAGTCTGGACGTTTGTCGGATTTCGTAGACGTCTGGAAAAATAATAAGGACATGCCTCGGTAATCTAAGAGTTGAACTTTGGTTTCTAATAAGATTTGCACAGAAATAAATGGGCAACGGTCCATTGATAGATGTCTGGTGATATGTCTAGACGTCTAAAAGTGTATTTGCCCGTTATAACAGAGAGAAAATGGGCACTTGAGTCTCATGGTTGGTTCAAGGACGTCCAGGTTATGTATTCGATGTCTGGATAAGGCTATGGACATTTTATAGAAGGTTGCTTCGACTGATGCCTAAGAAGTCAGAATGTAAAGGCAATGCTATAGGAAATTAGACGTCTGAAACAATGATCAAACGTCTTAAAGTTGAAAATTAGACGTCTGACAGTTGTTATGGACGTCTGATTTGTATCTTACTGTTAGGTTTTTGTTTCTAATTTATCCTAAGTGTAGAAAGTCTAGGTTAGCTATGTATAAGTTATGTTTGAGGGCTCTTTATAACATCTCTAGACTCAAATAAAATAAATATTACAACCTTTGAAAGTTTATATAAAAAGCCTATGACCTATGACAACACTTATGCTAATCTAGTCTTCACACTTTTAATCTTCCAACTTGGAAAACTCCATGAAACCTGCAATTGTGTTATTGCAGAGAAAAGTTTGCCATGCTTATGTTTTATCACTTTTTCTTTATTTTGTAAAATCATTAAAATATTATTTATGAGGAGTTGAACAACATACCCCACATACAAGACAAAAATGTTTGAAATAACCAAATAAAACTATATGACCATGATTATTTATTCCAATGAAAGGAGCAAAAGGCATGTCATATCGATTAGTCAAGTATGTTGTGTTAAATGATCCTACATCACCAAAAAACTTGTAGGTCAGTCGGCTACTAAAATCAGACCAAAAAATGTTACGGATGCAACCTTCATTGTCAAAATCTATAGAATAAAAGAAGTTGCTATTCTTTGATTCCATCCTAACAAAATAACTTTGAACAACCTCTGCATCACCTACACCAAGCTTCAAATTGCTTATTTTACGTATTGCATTCTTTGCATCTTGGGTGGTAAATGTTAAGTTCTCAAATCCATTGTCCTCAATAGTAAAGGAAGTAACTGATTTTGACAAACTAATACCTGCTTGATCATTTAACACCATTCGACATTTCCTTCCCAATGGTATTTTCTTCTTGGATCGAAGGTACTTCATCATAGTGAATCGCAAAACTCATGATTATGATCATTGCAATAAGAAACAACGACATACTTCCTAGAGCCATCATAAAATCGAAAGCGAACATGAGCCTTGCATCCAACTTCAGATGTCAATCTCTTTGAATAGTAAGGATTGCATAACTTCTTAGGAGGTTCACCTCCTCTTTAACAAATAAGCTTCGCTCTACATACAAAATTCTTATCAACGTTATCATAATTTATGCTTTTTAAAGAATACTCAAAGGAATTACGATAGGAAAAATCTTGACAAAAAGAAATAACAACATCAAAAGAATCAAATTCCATCTCAACTTTAATATTTTGTTCACCTAAAATCATGCCAAAGCAATATAGATGAGTTAAATCACCGCAATGTTAAATTGCACTGGTGCAAAATTTAATTACACTGGTGAAAAAGTGAATTGCACCGGTGTAAAATATTACAAAACAGAAACGCTCCAATGCAAAATAAAATAATACACCGGTGCAAAATAATACAAACATAGATGCTCCAATGCAAAATAAATTTGCACTGATGCAAAAAAATTACAGCTATGCAAAGTTTAATTGCACGGATGCCTAAAATATAGAACCCTAACCTAAATACTAAAATAAAATATCTCCAATGAAAAAAAATTCATAAATAGACAGAAAAATCAAAGATAATATACGCACCTTCATCTATATCAGTAATAGAGTTATCTTGATTGTTCAGATGAGAAGATGAAGTGTTAAATGGAGGTTCACGATCGTCCCCATCAAAGGAACCCAAATCACAACCAATGTTCAAATCCATAACAATGCTATCAAAAATGAAATCACAATGATGATCGCAAATACAAACATAAATTGAAACTTAAAAGAAATAAAAAAACAACATCGACATACTTAGCAAGGACGAAGAAGCGCGGGGAGCGGAACAACTGCAAACAAAGAAGAAGAGAGCTACGAAGAAAAAATATGAGAATTATGGGAGGAGGAGAAGAGGAAAGGAAATATATATAGACTATTATGTGGGGATCACCCAAAACAAGCTGCGTCAACTTCATGCATCTCTAGATACGTTTTCCTACTTTTTAGCTAAATAATTTGATTTAAGGGGGCAAGATTTGTTCCCACAAATCAATTAATATATATAATGAGGTGTTCATGTAACTTAAACTACTTATTTATCTTTTTGAACGGTCAATTAATATTTAAATAACTATTGAGGTGCTAATGTAGCTTCATTTATTTTTTTATAGAGTTAATTATTATTTAAATAACTATTGTAATTATATTAATTTTTGGGGTGAATGCAAGTTTGAGATTTTGATGCTCCATTCATTTCACTTTTTTTGATTTTTTTTCCTCCCTTCCCTCCTCTCTCTCGAAAAGATGGCATGGACATGTAAATATCCATTGATTTTCTTATTTTATAGATAAATTATTACATATAGACCTGGCCATGGGTTGGGTCAATTGGATCAAACTTTTAAAGGTCTTGGTCCAAGATTAGGTCGGGTCGACCAATGGGCTTATAAGCTTGGCCTAAGCCCTGTTTCTAAGGGTTGGGTTGGGCCTAGGTAGACCTATGGGTCAAATATAAAGTATTTTAAAGTTTCAAACACAAACATGGATAAGAATAAAATACGAATCATCGAAAACATAAACATAACCATACTAAAAAAATATCATAAGTGAAAGGAACAATAAGAACCAAATCTACTTTAGTTAAAATGTCGTAAAAGTCATGAAAGTTCATTATTCACATAAAAACTAAGCTACTGAAGTTTCTAAAGTATTAATTTTCCATGAAAACACATCTTAGAAAATTTATAAATCATATGAAATTTAGGAAGAATATAAGTGATCTTATGTTATTATACTAGCTGTTCAATCCTTAATCCTCATTAGTAGCTTCCAATCTATTACTTTATACTGTGTTAATTATCAAGTGTATTGCCATATGTTTTTCTCTTATTGAATGTGCTTATACGGGTATATTATAGGTCCTTGATTCATAATTAAAAAAAAAAAGATAAAAGAATAGACGGTGGAAGAGTTAGAAGGTGGTTGTTGATCCAATAGATGACTCTTGTATCTTAGGTTAAATAGATTGTTTATAGTTTTAAAAGGTGGTTATTGGACATTTCGTATGACACTTGGAGAGGGGTGGGGATTTTGGAGAAGTAATACAATGGTTAAATAGATGAAAAATTTGGCATCCAATGGATGAGAATGGAATTATTAGAGTTACAAGTTCTGACTCTTCGAGTTCTTGATTTTAGATATTAATGATCAGATTGAGTTGGGTTAGGTTATAAATTGGAGATCCAAGTCCTCTTATTCAAAATCAGGTCAGTTAAAGAGTCGAATTAGGTCATGATAAAAAAATTGAAATCCAAATCCACTCATTTTGCAGGTTAAGTCAACTAAGTCGACGAGGCCCCTAGATCAGGTCTAATTATATAGATAATTTTGTAAGTGACCAAGAGAGGTTGGCAATTGTGTAGTTGGTTATTGTGATTATAAAAGCTTAAACTTGCCCGATATGAGTGTTTAAACTTGTGTATGTGATTATTTATAAATTTAGTAAAATTATTATTTCCTTCATCTTGTTTCCATTTTTAAGAGTGTCTAAATTTTTGTATGTGATATCTTATTTTGATTTTTATGTGTTTGACTCAGCGGGCCGAGAGTGTCAAACTTTTCTTAAGTAGTTATTTATAAATTTAGTAAAATTGTTATTACTTTTGTTTTATTTTTATTTTTATTGATATTTTAATTTTTGAATATATAATTTAATATAAATTTAATATATTAAATAAATAAGCATGTTCTTGAAAATGATGAACATTAATATGAATTATTAGTGATTATGTTTATCTTTTTGATTTCCATTAAGTGCTAACTAGTAGGCATTAGAGTGGCTTAGAAATTGATTTTATTTTTTTATTTTATTAGTCTATAAATTTGTTGAAACGAATCGATGTGGGAAGGCAACTGTAACCCCTTGCAAGACTAAATATATGGCTAATATATATGTTCATACACAACATTAATAAATGATTTTTGTATTTTATCATTTATATGTTGTAGATTTTTCTAAATTGTATCGATAAAAGTTTGATAAAATAGTGAATGTTTTATCAAATTTTTCTTAGATTATTATCTTTGATTGCTTCTTTTTTTAATTATCATAATAATTTTATTATTATTCTTAATATTTGTACATTACCCCCTCTTCTTCTAGGATTTTCAAATTTATTTTCACTCCCTCTACAAAGAGTGGGCTAAAAACTAATTATTTTCTACTCAGAGTAATATCTTCTGATTGCATTCATTTGCATATGCTTGGTTAGGAATCAACAAAAAAAAAAAGTTGATGTAATCTCCCCTTGGACGATGGATCCATATCAGTTCATGTTTAACATTTGGGCTGGAAAGAGTATCTTGAATACGGGTTGCAACCTCAGGTTCATACAAGGACTCGATCAAAGGCCCATTCTAGCTGCCATCAAGAAAAAGCAAATCACGAACTAGGGTAGGATGAGCTGTATCAGAAATGTTTGGAAAAGCAAGTAATGGGATTGCTCAAATCCATCTATCATGCTATACATCTCCTACAAGCCAAAAAACTTCGTCTAATAATAAGAGCAGCGTTGCATTCAAAGCCGGCCAAAATAGCGAGGGATTAGAAATGAATATCACTCAGAAATCTAAATGTTTTAAATAAGCAACTTACGCACTAGTGCAAATCTTGAATAAATGGTGCACCAGCTAACATTATTTTCGGTGAATAACTCACTCGGAAAAACATCTTTTAGACTCTATTGCCCCTTTCTTCTCTCCCACACCCCCCCTCCCCCCCCCCCCCGCCCCCACCAAACAAAAATTTATCTTAAAGATTAACATGTCAAGCTTAACAAAATTTGAAATTAAATAAATTGCAAAGGTTCAATGTAAACATACGTGGGACTTGAAAGTTTCCCATAGATCCAAAACTAGTAAGAACTGTATACTTTGTCAGATACGCAATACAACTCGACCAATAATAATGACCATCACAAGCAAAATTAGATTCTCTCATTATATCTAAAAAATTGGCGACCTTCCTCACGTGCACACACTTGATACTTATCGCTAGAACGCATACTTAAATTACATAAAAGCCAACCCATCACCGGTTAGTTCCCTGCCAATCTTCAAATGATAGGTACAGTCACCCTTTTTTTCTCCTTGACCTGCTTACTAGCTTCTGCTTGTGGCCTTCTTCCGGACATCTACATTTTTTGATTAAATCACAAACTATTGAGGAGTAGTCTCTTTCTTTTTCACCATGAAAGGATATATTTTTTAACTATTGTTTTATAATCCTAATAGTTTAATTTGCAACTCAAGCGAACACCTACGGCATAAGTAGAGGTGTTGCTCATGATTTCGAATGGTTATAGATTATATAAGAGAATTGAAGGCCTCGAGACAAGAATCATCAAACTAGAAAAGTGTGATCTCTGGTCAACATGTTGCTTAGGACTTTTGTAATTTTAGAGGAATCTTTAGTGAATCTTGTATAAAAATCTACATGTCGAAGAAAAGATCTATCTTGTCTAACAGATGTGAGAGGTGAGAGTTTCGAAATATGATCCACCTTACCTCTGTCTACTTATATGCCCCTATCAAAGACCACAGGTTCTAATACAATTCCTTTTTCGACCATAAAATAACCCTTTTCCCAGCTAAGGATTAGGTTTATCTTTATAAACTTCTCCAAGACTTTCTCTACATTGGCTAAACATGAGTCAAATGATCCATTGAAGACTACGAAATCTTCGATAAATACTTATGATTGAGCCTAACGAACTCAATAGAGAGTATCACAAACATGCCATCAATGAATGCTAAAAACAACCGATTGGCAACCCAGTTGCACCATGCGGGTGTACGTTTGGGGAGGGAATTTAACCATTAATTATTTACTAGAGTTTTGTTGGGAGTACATTGTCTAAAGGCCTTCTCTCAATACATGAAATTTCATTTTTTAAGGGGTCCTTTGCATGTTATTGGGGAAAAAGAATAATTATTTGGGAAGAATTATTTGTGGCAGATTACCTCGTGTTAAGATCGAGACATCAAACACACTTTAAGACATCTGGGAGTTGGTCCAGACGTCTGGATGCCTTCCTAGACGTTTGGAAACAAATTTTGGCGTGCGTACGATCGCGAGTCTACGCTGCCCTCTTCTTTTTCTCTCTCCCCTCGCTGACCTGCAGACACCTCCCCCACGCCTTCAAATACCCTTCCCCTCTCCCTCGTTCACCACCCCACCGTATCCTCCTTCCTCCAGAGTGAGAGCGAGAGAGAGAGAGCGAGGGCAGCAGCTGCTGCCGGGTGCATCGCTGAGAGGTGAGGTGCAGTGAGAAGGAAGAAGAGGGAGAGCACGCGAGAAAGAGAGAGAGAGCCCGTCGGAGCAGCTCGAGGCCGGTCGGCGTGCACGCGGAGGAGCGTCGTGCTGAGGAGATCTCCCCTAGTGCTGCTGCAGCTCGAGTAGCGGACGAGCGGCTGCGCAACACGGCAGTGCGCAGCAGGAAGAAGGAGAGGAGGTTTTGATTCTGGGAATTTTTCCCAGAATTAGACGTCTGGACCTACTTCTAGACAACGCGGGAGACGTCTGGAGGGAGCTCCAAACGACTAAGAGGTACAAAATTTCTCCTCTACCTCCTTTTGTGGATACGGCCATACAGGCCGTTTCGTCGAAGTTCTGAGACGTGTCGTGTTGAGGAGGTTTTCGTCACGCGTGCAGGTTTTATTTCGGGAAGGCATGGGGACATGCCCTCCCACGCAGTTCAGACATCTGGGCACGGCACCAAACTACGGAGAGCGTCTCCAGACGTCCGGAGAGGTGATCGAATGTCTGGAACTGGGTCCAGACGGTTTAGCAGGATCCCTGGACGTCTGAGGAGCAGCACAGAGTGAGGTATGACCTGGACCACTTTTTAAGACGTTTGGAAGGTGTTCCAGACGTCTGATTTGAGTCAAAATTATCATTTTTGACCCGTTTAGGGTCCGTTCGAGGTCCGATTTCCGCGTTTAAGATTCTGTTCTTCTCAGAGTTAGTTCCTCTACTTGTTTAAAATACTTGTATCCTATTCTAAGTGGTTTCTTGTGATTGACCCTTGTGTTAGGACCTCGTTCTGTTGCAGCTTTGGGGGTTGCAGAGGCACGTGGACCTACCGATCACGCCCCCATTACTCCCAATTTTGCAGGTAGAGTGGCTCCCCTTAGTTATTTACCAACATTAATGCATCTCTGAGATGAATGATAGATCCTAAGGTATGGCATGAATCCTAGGACCTGAAAACTAGATTGAATGATAGATCCTAGGGTATGGCATGAATCCTAAGACTTGAAAACTAGATTGAATGATAGATCCTAGAGTGTGGCATGAATCCTAGGAACAGAAACACTGAAACGAATGTCTTGAATACCTGAATTGCAGTCTTGGATAAGTAGATAGAATAATGATAATTGCCTATAATTGGATAACAGCTGCCTGTGAAATGTAGAGTACTGTTGCTAGTAACTGCTACATGTAATTCCTGTTGTTGGAAACTAAATTTAAGCTGCTTGTATATAAATTGATATTAAATGTTGGAAACGGGCTATATGCGAATGAAACTAAAATGATGAAACCTAGTATGGCTTGACTTGAGAAATATGAGTATGAACCCTACGGGTAATTAGGAGTAGAGCTCCTGGAAAATAAATAGAATGGAACTGGGAAAGTGGATGGGGAAGTGAGCTGGCCCTTGAGTACGAAGTACCAAGGAGAGAGACTGTCCCCCTGTTTAGTGCAGAGCAGAGCTAGCCGCCCTAGGGACCCAAGGTTAGGTCTGGCCACTTTGTACAGACTTTTGGCCCTCGCGTACACAGTACCAGGGAAAGCTACTAGTGTAGGGAGAGAGCTAGCCACCCCACGGGCCATGAGGTTCAGCTAGCCGTCCTACACCGACTTGTTAGGCCCACTGGGCAAACCAGGGTAGTCAGGCGAGGGTGCGCGGACTGTGGAGGGGCAAGACCCCTGTTTGGTTACTATGGAGGGGCTGGACCCCTTTTACTGAGAGGGCTCCTCCCTATACTGGTTTCGTGTTGTGCTTTGGGTCCACCCGTTAACGGAAACGATTGACCGTGTGCTAGTGCGGGGTAGCTACCCGTGCGTTTATCACGCGTGCCGTAGTCACCGTTACGTCTGTCAGCGACCTTGGGGTGGTTGACTGAGGGTAGAACCACCACGGGGGACTCTCCCGGCCAGGAGAGCACCACGTGCTACTTCTACTTTTCGGAAAAGACTGCAATCAAGATCGTTCCCACGAGGAACATTCGAGATCAAGAGAAAGACCTGAGAAATAAATCAAGAAAGAGTAAATAGAGAAATAAAGAAAGAAATTAAAAATAACAGCTACTTGTCCACCTTTACTGTTTTCTTAGCTAGCTGGTTGCCACTCTACTCAGCATTTCGCTGACGTGTCATATTTATCACCTTTTTCAGGACCAGGTGTTGAGCAGCCAGAGCCTACGGCTGCAGAGGGTGCTGGGCCTAGTAGAGCCCAGTAGTTGTACTTTTGTGTACCTATTTTCTGTAGTAGTGAGTATTTCTGTTTCACCTTGTACTCTTTTATTGTAAGCTTCATATTTCTGTACCCGTTTTTAATTCTCTACTGTTGTGGTGGTATGTACTGTAGTAGTTCTTTTCTTTACTGCTGTACTTTGGTTACTGTTAGTTACTTGCATGGTGAATGTGGTTTATTTTACTGCTTTTTGGTTACTTTCTAGTTGGACGACTAGGTCCTGGGATCAGTCGAGTTGGTCCGATTCTCGTGTCCTATAGGGATTCGGGAATCGGGTCGTAACACCTCGTCAATTGTGTTGGTGCATCTATTGCCATGTTTTCACTTCGATTCTTGTGCCACCATCTTGGCCTTTACTCTTTAGGTCCTGGTAGTGCCTAAGGCCATTGGCAGTTTCACTGTTGGAGTGTCCTTAGGAGGGTGAGTCGGTTGGTAGGTTTTGGGCAGATCGCTTTGGTGCCTTTTTTTTGCTAGGTGTGCTTTGCTCCTAGATAGGTTGGTGTTAGTTCAACCTCTCTCAATACACGTTTTGATGATTTTACAAGATAACAAAAAGAAAATAAACAATAATAGAATCACTATCTCTTATCTATATCATAACCAAGTTGCAAGTTTCATCTCATATTATCTCAAAAGGAAAACTTAAGGATGAAGATGTCTTTGTCTAAGTCCTAGGATTATTTGTATATGTACTTTGAATAGAGCTGTAATTTTCCATTTATTGAGTCTAGAAGAGTTGTAAAGAGACTCCATCTAGATATACCAACTCTTGACTTATGCACTCAACACTTAGGCAACTACTTAGAACAAAATCTAATTTCAAATCTAATACATACCATAGGATCAGACATCTGATATCAAATCCAGACGTCTGATGTGAAAAGTTAAATCGTCTGATACTTAGATCAGATGACTAAATACCATATACATTGCTTTAACAAATTAAACACCAGACCTAAGACCATGCATCCAGATGGATGTCTAGAAACATACTTAGACATCCAAATATGTAACCGTTAGACCAAATCAGGCCATATAAATCTCCTCTTGTCAGAACCAAATCTTCTCAAACCAACTTAAGGATATTCCTAGTGTTATATCTAGACATCCAGACCATGTTCCAGACATTCAACATTGGAATGTTGGGACTAATTCAACTTAAAGTAAGATTTGTCAGACAAACTTGAATCATAGATTCGCAAGAAATCCTAATTCCTAGGTCATTATGACCATTAGATGTCCAATAAGAGTCTGACCCTTATACACTAGACCCCTGTTTAGATCTAATTCAATCCAAGAATAAACCCACTCATTTTTAGACGTCCAAAAATTTTATCAGACATCTTGTAATGAGCAATCAGATGACTAACACTTAGTGACAAGTACACTGTTTAGATCCAATCAAGTCCAGTAACACTGGCCCTCTTTATTAGACCTCCATATATTTTTTCAAATGTCCAAAAACCTCATATTAGACGTTTGGCCTATTTTTTAGATGTCTGATTCTGCTATTAGAATTAATAATTACCTGATTTGATTTGGATTTTGACCAAATCAATGAGGATTTGCCTTTAACGATTAAGAGAAGGCTCTCAAGACTTCTTGAAGGTTCGTTTGAAGCTTATAAATAGCCCTTAACCCCCTAGTAGGAAAAGACACCATTGGAGATACACTTCAAGCATTACACTCTATATTGTTCCACTTACTAGTTGCTCTACTGTTGTGCTCTCTCATTTCTTGGGCAAAACTCTGTCTCCCTCACTACTCAGTTGCAAACAATCATCAAAGGGAGTTTCCTAATCACCTATAGTAGCTAGATTATATTATTATTTATTTGGGGTGCTTTATAGGTTGTGGTTTATTTCTGTTTATTTTCTTCTTGTTGTACTTGGGTGCCCAGCCTGTTGGATCCCCATCTCTTCCTTAAGAAGGGAGAAACTTTTGCTTAGGGATTGGAGGTGGGATTTGTATTGGGATACACCACCCTCATTTTCAAGTGGCGTGGATAGTGGTTGGATCACGTTGTGATCGACAAATCTTAACTCGGGTTAACTTAGGTGGTGGTCTCTCGGTTTGGGTTTTCACCTAAAAATCTTGTTATTCATTTTTGTGATTGAATTTTATTTATATGTTATTTTTCAATTACACTATTCACCTCCCACTAGTATTCTTTCAGTTGGTATCAGAGCAAGGTTCCTGCAATCATTGGAGTTACTTCCTCGGGCAAGGATCTAATGGAGGGGAAGGTAGTTGTGACCAATCAGACGGAGGGACAATCCGCCACCCGTCCACCTCTTTTCGATAGAACAAACTACACCTACTGGAAGCTCCGGATGAAGATGTGGCTGCAAGCCAATGACTTCACCGTTTGGGAAAAGTGCGAAACCCGTTTTACAATTCTTGAAAAGTCTGAGATTGGGTACACCATTGAGCAAATCCATCAACTTAACCTCAATGCGAAGGCAATGAATGCCTTGTATTGTGCTCTTAGCTTAGAGGAGTTCGACCGTATAAGTCAATGCCAAACCACTTACAAAATATGGAGGACACTTGAGGTAACAAACGAAGGTACGTCTAAAGTTCAAACTTCTAAGATTAACCTTCTATCTCAAGAATTCGAAGCATTTTCCATGAAGGAAAACAAAAGACTTGGGGATATGTACACTCGATTCACATTGATCATGAATAACCTCAAGTCCTTGGGAAAGACGTTCATTCAAGGGGAACGTCAATCCAAGCTTCTTTGCTCCCTTGGACTGGAGTGAGAGCAAAAGGTGACGGCAATAGAGGAAAACAACCAAGTAGAGGATCTAAACATGGATGATCTACTTGGAAATTGATGACTTACGAAACCAAGATGGATTAGAGACAGAAATTCATCACTCCCGAGCCAAAGAAGACTTTAGCTTTCAAGGCGACTTCTGATGATGAGGTAAATACCAATGACGAAGATTTTATTTTATTGGCTAAAAGGTTTAAAAGGTTTCTTAGGAATAGGAAAGATAACAAGGGAAAGATAAAGGAGGAAGAGCCTCTAGATTGCTATAACTGCAAGAAGAGAGGCGATATGAAGAAGGAATGTCCCTTATTGAGAAGGGATGAAGAGAAAAAGGGCAAAAAGGTGATGGAGAACAAGTCTTCAAAACCAAGGTCATTCAAGTAGAAGGCATTCCAAACAACTTGAGATGACACAAGCTCCGAAGAAGAAGAATAAGAATATTCAAACGAAGAAATCGCCCCTTTGGGTCTCATTGCTACAAATGATGACCCCAACTCTGGATTCAAGTCTGAGGAAACCAAGGAACAAGAAGACCTACAAGAAAGACGATAAAGAAATCATCAAGGAGGTCGATGGGTCATGGACTCGGGGTGCTCCAAGCACATGACTAGAGACAAGCACCTATTCCTGGACCTCCAACCTACGGATGGAGGAACGGTTACTTTTGGAAACAACCACAAGGGCCATATTATTGTCCTTGGTAAGACAGGTAACCCTTCTTGCCTTATCTCGAATGTTTGTATAGTTAAAGGGTTAAAACAAAATTTGCTTAGTGTTAGTCAAATATGTGATAAGGAATATAAAGGAGTATTCACTTCCAAAATATTTGAAATAATGCATGCCTTAACCAATGAAACCTTTTTTAAGGGAACTAGGTATAAGGATATCTATGTTGATGCAAAGGCACCTCGATCGTTAATTTTGATGATAACAAAACACATGTATTTTAATATTTGCATTTAGCGTATAAGTTTCAGGATTTATGCAAATGGAAACAAACATGAGGAACTTGTACATGGGAAAAAGCATCAAGGAGCATGGAGGAAACCAAAGGAGGAGCTTCATGGAGGAGATGGAGCTTCTCATGGAGCAAAGCTTGAAGAGAAGAAGAATAGGACTTAGAATGCTTTATTGTAATCTGTCTTTTATTTCGCTTTTTATTTTCCTTAGATTCTTTGTTAAAAAGCCTAAAGTATAATGCCTTAATCCTAAGAACACTTACACATCCCTAGGACACTTAGGCAAACCTTAGAACAACCTTAGAAATCCGAAAGAGATTTAGACAGCCTGATTAGATGTCCAACATTAGTATCAGCCATTTTGTAATGACCCGGTTCCCGAGTCCCTACGAGACACGAGAACCGGACCGACTCGACTAATCCCAAGACCCAGTCGTCCAACGAGGAAGTAACCAAAAGATAGTAAAATAAACCACATTCAGCATGAATATAACTAACAGTAAGAAAGTACAGCAGTAAGGAAAGAAACTACTACAGTAGGTACCACCACAACAGTAAAACAGCATTTATCATATAACAAGAACTGCAGGTAAAGAAGGTACAGCGGAAACAAAAACTACTCACTAGAACAGAAACAAAAAGGGGTACAAAAGCTGTGGTAACTCTACTGGACCCTACTCGGCCCAGCGTCCTCTGCAGCCGCCGACCCTGGCTGCTCAACACCTGGTCCTGAAAAAGGTAACGAGTGTAACACGTCAGCAAAACGCTGAGTAGAGTGGCAAACTAACTAAAGGCAACAGTAGAGTGTACAGTAGCTGTTATGTTCTATTACTTCCTTTATTCACATCTTTCAATTTTTCTCACTATTTCATTTATTTCTCAGATCCTTTACTTGATCTCGAATGTTCTCGTGGGACGATCTTGATTGCAGTCTTTTCCAAAAGTAGAAGTAGCACGTGGTGCTCTCCTGGCCGGGAGAGTCCCCTGTGGTGATCCTACCCTCAGTCAACCACCCCAAGGTCACTGACAGACGTAACGGTGACTACGGCACGCGCGATAAACGCACAGGTAGCTAGCCCGCACTGGCACGCGGTCAGTCGTTTCCGTTAACGGGTGCGCCCAAAGCACAGCACGGAACCAGGGCAGAGCCCTCTCAGTAACAGGGTCCAACCCCTCCACAGTAACCAAACCGGGGCCTTGCCCCTCCACAGTCCGCGCACCCTCGCCTGACTACCCTGGTTTGCCCAAGTGGGCCTAACAAGTCGGTGAAGGAGGCTAGCAGAACCCCGGGGCCCGTGGGGTAGCTAGTACTCTCCTAACACTACTAGCTCTCCTCGGTACTACGTACACGAGGGCCAACAAGTCGGTACAGAGCGGCCAATCCTAACCCCGGGTCCCTGGGGCGGCTGGCCCCACTCTGCACTAAACAGGTACAGGTACTTCCCTTGGTACTGCGTACCCAAGAGACAGTACAAACTACATCTCAGTTCCATTCCTTTTTCTTTCCAGGAGTTCCACTCCTAATTCCCCGTAGGGTTCCAGCTCTTTATCTCAGAACATCATATGTTTCACTTTCCAGATTCACATTCTCAAAATCCATGATCTCAAACATGTTTCTTTATTCATAACAGGCAGCTGTTAATTAAATTTACAGGAAGCTTTATATATTCCTTTCCAATTTTTCCAAGACTGCAGTAATATACATTCCACTAGTTTTTCCACCCTAGGATTCATGCCATATCCTAGGATCTATCATACAATCTAGTTTTCCGGCCCTAGGATTCATGCAACACCTAGGAGCTATCATTCCATATATTTCTCATTCCTAGGGTTCATGCAATGCCCTAGGTTCTAGTTATGGTTCCATGCTTTAACAGATTTTATTAATACTTAAAGCCATTCTACCAGGTACAACGGGAGTAATGGGGGCGTGATCGGGAATCCCGCGCGCCTCCGCGACTCTCAAGACTGCAACCGAACGAGGTCCTATCACAAGGATCAAACACAAGGAGTGTCTCAAAACAGTGTATAGCTACTGTAGACGAGTATAGGAATTAATTCTGAAAAGAACGCAACTCGAATCGCGGAAAACGGAGCCCAAACGGGCCCTAAACGGGTCGAGAAAGACGATACTGTGCAAAATCAGACATCTGGAACTCCTTCCAGATGTCTTAAACGGTGGATCAGAGAATTACCTGTTCAGCTTGGTTCCCCGGACGTCCAGAAGTCTGCGGGGACGTCTGCCCTAGATCCCAGACGTCCGATGGTCCCTCAGGACGTCTGGAGGTCACTCCCGCCGTCTGGTACCACTTCCAGACGTCTGATTCGCAAAGGATGACGAATCAGCGAACCTGCGCACAGCCAACCCCCTCCCTCAGTACGGTCAGTCGACAAGAAGGAAGAAGAAAGCGGAAACTCACTTTCAGACGTCTGTATGATCTTACAGACGTCGACCTTGCCGTCTGGATATCAATCCAGACGTCTGATTCTGGAAATTTTTCCAGAATCAGAACCCTGCTCGGCCTCCGCTCGCGACGCTGCCCGCGTCGCACCTCGCGCGTCCGCTGCTCCGACCGCAGCAGGCCCCTCTCTGCGACGCTCCGCGCCCCCTGCGCCCTCCGCCGGCCGGCCAAGCCGCTCCGGCGAGCTCGCCCTCACGGCAGAGCCCCGCCCTCGCACGCCGCAGCTCCTCCGCGCTCACTGCGGCTGCCGCTGCCGCTGCGCCCTCGCGTCCGCTCGCTCTCGCGCACAGGCAGGAGAAGAAGGAAGAAGATGGTGGAGACGGGAGGGGAGGCACGCCCCCTTTTAACGCCGCGCGGAGAGGAGAGAGAAGGCGGTCGCAGCCGCCTGCAGCCGCAGAGAAAGAGGGCAGAATCGCAGGTCTGCGCACACAGGCGCGCAGACGAATCTCCCGTGCGAACCTAACTGTTCTCCAGACGTCTGTAAACTATCCCGGACGTCTGGTCAGAGGTCTGGATGTGATCCCAGATGTCTGGTACGACGTCTGGGCCACCTCCCAGACGTCTTAAAAGGCGTCTGGGGCACGCGCTCGTTACAATATAACAAACTCAAAGGAAGTTTCGTCCCCGAAACTTGCGCCAACTAGGGTGCGGGAAGAAGATGTCCAAATAACCATAACAAACTCAAAGAGGACCGAAGCCGGTCTGAAAAGACGTACCCGCGAAAAGCTCTGGGTACCGCTCCCGCATTGCCGCCTCAGGCTCCCAGGTAGCCTCCTCGTACCGCTGGCTCCTCCACAAAACCTTTACCAGGGGTACTTGCTTTCGTCTCAACCTGCGGACGGCTCGGTCTAGGATCTGCACTGGCCGCTCGGGGTAGGTCAGGTCGTCGCTCACCTCGACGCTCTCGTGACTTAGTACGTGGCTGGGATCGGCTACGTACTTCCTGAGGTTGGACACGTGGAACACGTCGTGCACACCAGAAAGCTGCGGGGGAAGGGCAAGTCTGTAAGCAACGGGTCCAACCCGCTCCAGGACCTCAAAGGGCCCCACGAACCTCGCGCGCGAGCTTCCCTCTCACCCCAAACCGCTGTAAGCCCTTCATGGGCGAAACACGAAGAAAGACGTGGTCCCCAACCTCGAACTGCACCTCTCTGCGTCTGCGATCTGCGTAGCTCTTCTGTCTGCTCCTGACAGTGCGGAGTCGTCTGTGGATCTGCTCAACTACCTCCTGACTCTGCCGGATCAACCTGGGGCCAACCTCCCACTTGGTCCCCACCTCAACCCAACTCAAGGGTGCCGTGCATTTCCGTCCGTACAGAGCCTCGTAGGGAGCCATGCCGATGCTCGAGTGATAACTGTTGTTGTATGCAAACTCCGCCAGGGGCAGGTGCTCCTCCCAAGAGCCCCTCCAGTCTAGTACACAGGCACGCAAAAGGTCCTCAAGTGTCTGTATCGTGCGTTCCGACTGTCCGTCCGTCTGGGGGTGGTAAGCCGTGCTAAACCTCAACCTCGTCCCCAAAGCCTGCTGAAACTCAGCCCAAAACTGGGACGTAAAGCGGGTATCCCGGTCGGATACGATCTCCCGCGGAACTCCGTGTAGTCGCACCACATCACGGATATACCTCTCTGCCAACTGTGCTGGTCCCAAAGTGACTCGGATCGGCATGAATCGTGCCGTCTTCGTCAATCTATCCACTATTACCCAGACTGCGTCGTGCCCTCGCTGGGTAACAGGTAAGCCCACCACCAAGTCCATGGTGATGCTCTCCCACTTCCACTCTGGCACTGGAAGCGGCTGAAGCGGCCCTGCAGGCCTCTGATGCTCGGCTTTCACCTGCTGGCACACTAAGCACTGCTGCACGAACTCACCCACATCCCGCTTCATCCCTCTCCACCAGAACTCGCGTCTCAAGTCATGGTACATTTTCGTGTTTCCGGGATGTATGGTGAATCTGGAACCGTGTGTAGTAACCTGCCAGTCCCAGGAAACTGCGAATCTCAGTGACTGAACGTGGTCTCTCCCACCTGAGTACTGCCTCGACCTTGGCGGGATCCACCGCCAGGCCGTCTCCAGAGATCACATGACCCAAAAAGGTCACCTCCCTCAACCAGAACTTGCACTTGCTGTATTTGGCGTACAGCCTGCGTCGTCTCAGAGTGTCCAGAACCATCCGCAAGTGCTGTCCGTGCTGCGTCCGATCTCTAGAATAGATGAGTACATCATCTATGAAAACCACCACAAACTGGTCCAAGTACGGTCTAAACACCCGGTTCATCAGGTCCATGAAAGCAGCGGTGGCATTGGCCAGCCCAAACGGCATGACCAAAAACTCGTAGTGTCCGTACCGGGTGCGGAAAGCTGTCTTGGAGACGTCGGTCTCCCTGATCCTCAACTGGTGGTATCCAGACCTCAAGTCGATCTTGGAAAACACCGTGGCACCCCGCAACTGGTCAAACAAATCGTCAATCCTCGGCAGCGGATATCTGTTCTTGATGGTGACCCTATTCAGCTGTCGGTAGTCCACACAAAGGCGTAGGGTCCCATCCTTCTTCTTCACAAACAGTACCGGGGCTCCCCAGGGAGACGCACTGGGCCTCACGAAACCTTTCTCCAAAAGGTCCTGCAACTGAGACTTGAGCTCTCGCAGCTCAAGCGGTGCCATCCTGTATGGCGCGGTGGAGATGGGGCTGGTCCCTGGTACTAGTGAGATCTCAAACTCGATCTCACGCTCGGGGGGTAGTCCTGGTAACTCGTCTGGAAACACGTCGGGGTACTCTCTGACCACCGGGATGCTCTGGAAGTCCGCCACGGGGCTGTGCTCTGCCACCACACAAGCTAGGAAGCCCTCACACCCCTGGCTCAAAAGTCTCGCCGCCCGAAGTGCCGAAATTCACCTGAAACCTCCGTCCACTGGCTGCCCGTGAAACTCGAAGGAAGGCAACTCCGGAATGGAGAAGACAATATTCCTCTCAAAACAGTATACCAAGGCGTGGTAAGCGGACAGCCAATCCATCCCCAGAATCACTCCAAAGTCCTCCATCTGTATCATAATCAGGTCAGCTGGCAGGCTGTGTCCCCCGATGCTGACCCCGCAACCCGTGTACACCTCCTCAGCTACAAACAGCTGACCACTCGGACCTCTGATTACGAACGGATTCTCTAACAGTGTATAATCCTGGTCCAAACTAACTGCAAAACTGGCTGCGACAAACGAGTGCGTGGCGCCGGAATCGAAAAGCGTGTAAATGAGTCTGCCAGAAGCTGAAACCATACCGGCTACCACGGATCCCGATGCTCTGGCGTCCCTGTGTGTTAGGGCGTTGATACGCCCCTCAGCTCTAGGTGCGGACGAAGCAGCCACACTCTGCGTCGGACGGGTAGGTGCTGGCCGGTACCCTCCTCGCGACTGCGGTCCTCCTCCTCGCGCCTGGGAACCGCGGCCTCCTACGCGCCCTCCAGTGCTCTGCGCGGGAAGTATCTGCTGACCTCCTGCCCTAGATGGGCAGTCCCTCCTGACGTGGCCCAGCTGGCCACACTGGTAGCAGAGGGGAACCCGACTCCCGCCCTCAGTGAGTCCCTGCTGTCGGCTAGGCGGGGGTCCGGTGCTGGCGACTGGCCCCTGTCGAGGGCCCCCAAAGGCCACTGATGGCCCTGCACAACGTGACGGCTCTCCTGCGGACGCCACGTGTCTCCGTTCTCACCGGCCCTGTGAGAAGTCTGGCTGAAAGGGCCTCTTCCGCCCACCGTCGGTCTCTCGCGCGGACGGGTTGGTCTCCTCGTAAGTCATAGCTGCCTCTACCACCCTCGAAAACGTCAGCAGCTTCAGGGGTTTGACATACCCCCGGATCGCAGGCCGGAGCCCCTCGGTGAACCTCCAAAGGCGCTCCTCCTCAGTGGCTACCGCTGTCGCTGCAAAGCGGGATAGCTCCAAGAAACGCGTGCGGTACGCACTCACGGTCATCGTCCCTTGGCGGAGAGTGTGGAACTCCCGCCTCCTCTAGTCCTGCCACGTCTGGGGAAAGTACTGCTCGCAGAAGAGGGTGACGAACTGGTCCCACGTCGGCTCGTCCCTCTCCTGTCCTCGGACCGCCCTCCACCACCGGTGTGCCGCACTCTCCAGCTGGTACGTGGCAAAGGCCACGCGGCACTCCACCGGGGGGCGAAGGGTGTCGAAGATCTTCTCCAGCTGCTCAAGCCAGTCCTCTGCCTCGGTCGGGTCCTCATCCCCCTTGAAGGAGGGGGGCTTCAGCTTCCGGAACTGTCCGAAAAGCTCGAAGTGGTGCTGTAGGGGAGGTGCTGGTGCACCTCCAGGCGAAGGTGCCTCGTGTACAGAAGTGTCGGAGGAAGGTGGGGGCGGCAGGGGCCCATCCCCTCCCTCGTGTCCAGCGCCGCGTCCGTCGCGTGGTCCCACAGAGGACTCCCCCTCTGCAACCCCAGGAGGAGGTGCTCGGGGCGGTGGGTGGAGCTCCTCTCGTACAATATCCCGTATCAGTCTGGCGAGGTCCTGGGCCTGGATGCCAGGGAGTGGTGGCTGGTCCACCGAGACGTCAACGACAGCACGTCCACCTCGCCGACCTCGCCCTCGGCCGCGCCCGCGGCCAGTCTCGCCAGTCCCACGACGAGGCATCTCCTGCAAGGAGACGCGAAACAAAATGGAAACGTCAAAACAGACGGTACCTAACAACACTTCTAAGAGCTCATGTCAAGAGATATGTTGTGGTGGCTACTCTAGCTATAAACATGTGAATTGGTTATTTTCCAGTCAGTTGATTCACTTCTCGGGACGACCTTGCTCTGATACCATCTTGTAACGACCCGGTTCCCGAGTCCCTACGAGACACGAGAACCGGACCGACTCGACTAATCCCAAGACCCAGTCGTCCAACGAGGAAGTAACCAAAAGACAGTAAAATAAACCACATTCAGCATGAATATAACTAACAGTAAGAAAGTACAGCAGTAAGGAAAGAAACTACTACAGTAGGTACCACCACAACAGTAAAACAACATTTATCATATAACAAGAACTGCAGGTAAAGAAGGTACAGCGGAAACAAAAACTACTCACTAGAACAGAAACAAAAAGGGGTACAAAAGCTGTGGTAACTCTACTGGACCCTACTCGGCCCAGCGTCCTCTGCAGCCGCCGACCCTGGCTGCTCAACACCTGGTCCTGAAAAAGGTAACGAGTGTAACACGTCAGCAAAACACTGAGTAGAGTGGCAAACTAACTAAAGTCAACAGTAGAGTGTACAGTAGCTGTTATGTTCTATTACTTCCTTTATTCACATCTTTCAATTTTTCTCACTATTTCATTTATTTCTCAGATCCTTTACTTGATCTCGAATGTCCTCGTGGGACGATCTTGATTGCAGTCTTTTCCAAAAGTAGAAGTAGCACGTGGTGCTCTCCTGGCCGGGAGAGTCCCCCGTGGTGATCCTACCCTCAGTCAACCACCCCAAGGTCACTGACAGACGTAACGGTGACTACGGCACGCGCGATAAACGCACAGGTAGCTAGCCCGCACTGGCACGCGGTCAGTCGTTTCCGTTAACGGGTGCGCCCAAAGCACAGCACGGAACCAGGGCAGAGCCCTCTCAGTAACAGGGGTCCAACCCCTCCACAGTAACCAAACCGGGGCCTTGCCCCTCCACAGTCCGTGCACCCTCGCCTGACTACCCTGGTTTGCCCAAGTGGGCCTAACAAGTCGGTGAAGGAGGCTAGCAGAACCCCGGGGCCCGTGGGGTAGCTAGTACTCTCCTAACACTACTAGCTCTCCTCGGTACTACGTACACGAGGGCCAACAAGTCGGTACAGAGCGGCCAATCCTAACCCCGGGTCCCTGGGGCGGTTGGCCCCACTCTGCACTAAACAGGTACAGGTACTTCCCTTGGTACTGCGTACCCAAGAGACAGTACAAACTACATCTCAGTTCCATTCCTTTTTCTTTCCAGGAGTTCCACTCCTAATTCCCCGTAGGGTTCCAGCTCTTTATCTCAGAACATCATATGTTTCACTTTCCAGATTCACATTCTCAAAATCCATGATCTCAAACATGTTTCTTTATTCATAACAGGCAGCTGTTAATTAAATTTACAGGCAGCTTTATATATTCCTCTCCAATTTTTCCAAGACTGCAGTAATATACATTCCACTAGTTTTTCCACCCTAGGATTCATGCCATATCCTAGGATCTATCATACAATCTAGTTTTCCGGCCCTAGGATTCATGCAACACCTAGGAGCTATCATTCCATATATTTCTCATTCCTAGGGTTCATGCAATGCCCGAGGTTCTAGTTATGGTTCCATGCTTTAACAGATTTTATTAATACTTAAAGCCACTCTACCAGGTACAACGGGAGTAATGGGGGCGTGATCGGGAATCCCGCGCGCCTCCGCGACTCTCAAGACTGCAACCGAACGAGGTCCTATCACAAGGATCAAACACAAGGAGTGTCTCAAAACAGTGTATAGCTACTGTAGACGAGTATAGGAATTAATTCTGAAAAGAACGCAACTCGAATCGCGGAAAACGGAGCCCAAACGGGCCCTAAACGGGTCGAGAAAGACGATACTGTGCAAAATCAGACGTCTGGAACTCCTTCCAGACGTCTTAAACGGTGGATCAGAGAATTACCTGTTCAGCTTGGTTCCCCGGACGTCCAGAAGTCTGCGGGGACGTCTGCCCTAGATCCCAGACGTCCGATGGTCCCTCAGGACGTCTGGAGGTCACTCCCGCCGTCTGGTACCACTTCCAGACGTCTGATTCGCAAAGGATGACGAATCAGCGAACCTGCGCACAGCCAACCCCCTCCCTCAGTACGGTCAGTCGACAAGAAGGAAGAAGAAAGCGGAAACTCACTTTCAGACGTCTGTATGATCTTACAGACGTCGACCTTGCCGTCTGGATATCAATCCAGACGTCTGATTCTGGAAATTTTTCCAGAATCAGAACCCTGCTCGGCCTCCGCTCGCGACGCTGCCCGCGTCGCACCTCGCGCGTCTGCTGCTCCGACCGCAGCAGGCCCCTCTCCGCGACGCTCCGCGCCCCTTGCGCCCTCCGCCAGCTGGCCAAGCCGCTCCGGCGAGCTCGCCCTCACGGCAGAGCCCTGCCCTCGCACGCCGCAGCTCCTCCGTGCTCACTGCGGCTGCCGCTGCCGCTGCGCCCTCGTGTCCGCTCGCTCTCGCGCACAGGCAGGAGAAGAAGGAAGAAGATGGTGGAGACGGGAGGGGAGGCGCGCCCCCTTTTAACACCGCGCGGAGAGGAGAGGGAAGGCGGTCGCAGCCGCCTGCAGCCGCAGAGAAAGAGGGCAGAATCGCAGGTCTGCGCGCACAGGCGCACAGACGAATCTCCCATGCGAACCTAACTGTTCTCCAGACGTCTGTAAACTATCCCGGACGTCTGGTCAGACGTCTGGATGTGATCCCAGACGTCTGGTACCACGTCTGGGCCACCTCCCAGACGTCTTAAAAGGCGTCTGGGGCACGCGCTCGTTACACATTTGATCTTGGACTTTAAGTTGTCTGATAGTCTCACTTGACGTCCAATAACCTAGGATGGAGATAGTGGTCTCCAATCTTTGTAATTAGACGACTTGACCCTATTCCAGACGTCTTAGAAGATGTCTGACACCTTTGCCCAACATCCAACAATAGGATCGTTGGCCCTGCAGCCCAACTTCTTCGAGAACGTTGTCAGGAATATTTTATGAATATTATCAGATCTCCATAGAGCTGCCAAGTCGTTTGATAAAGAGACGTTAGACCAAATCTGACTTAAATTAAGATCTGTCAGACCCATATGGTCGTTGGCTTCTTGGGAAATCAATTCCTCAGAACACCCTTTCTATCAGACGTCCAGATCATCTATCAGATGTCCAACCTGTTGTCCGACACATATACACAAGAACCCCGTTTGGATCTGATTCAAAATAGAAACGGACCCGTACAGATTTAGACGTCCAAAAATAGCTTTCCACACATTTTACTAGATCCCTATTTAGATCCGATCAATTCTAGGAAACACTCCCAGTAGAATTAGATGATCAGACCTTTCATCAGATGTCCGACCCAAAAATCAGCTGTCTGATAATGCTATAAGACTCATTTATGAGCTAATTTCTAGCTGATTTCTCTTGGAAACACTCGCAATGGCTATAAGGCCATTCCCAAGCCTTTTTTAAGGTTCCTAGCACATCTATAAATAGATAGGAGTCTCTCCTTTGTGAAGATACACTTTGAGAAAATTCTTTCAACCATTATACACATTTTGTGAAAGATCAAGAAGAGAAAATTCTATTAATTGCTCTCCAAACTCTAGACTTCACATCCAAGAGAACCGAATCCTTGCACAATCACGCCTACTCAGTTCCATCATAAGAGAAGTCACCTTGCCTATAGTAGCATAGTTTAACATATGCTTTGTGGCTCTATAGGTTTGATTGTATTTTTCATTTTCTTTGGTTGGGTATTCCCATGGTGAATTCCCGTCTCCTTCGTGAGACAAAATACTTTTCATGGAAAAGAGTGGTTTGGAGGTACACTACCCTCGTTGTAAAGTAGTGTGGCTTATAATTGAGGTTGTATCACCCTTGGTTTAAAGTGATACGTTAGTGGATTTGATCGACTTAGTAAATCAGGAAATCCTAAGTTGAGGGCTTAAGTGGTGGTTTTTACCCTTGAGGTTTCCACCTAAAAATTTATTGTCTCTTGTGGTGAATAATTTTATGTGATTGAATTTTTATTTTCATATATTTTTATACCACACTATTCAGCCTCCCCTCTAGTGCAATTTCAATCTATATAGTTGAGTTTGATAAAAATGGAACATATGAATGTCTTGCTGTAAAAGATGAAGTAAATATTTGGCATAGGAGACTTGGACACATTCATATGAGGCTAGTTCACAAACTAGCCAAACATGAACTAGTTCGAGGTCTTCCTAAAAAGAAATTTGCAGAAAACTTTACTTGTGATCTAGGCCAATTAGGAAAAATCATGAAATCTAACTTCAAAAACAAAGAAATAATTTCCACCTCTAGGCCATTGCAATTTCTTCACTTAGATTTGTTTGGACCTACTAAGTATGAGAGTCCTAGTGGGTGTAAATATTGCCTTGTTATTGTAGATGATCTTTCTCGATTTTCATGGGTCTCTTTCTTAAAATCCAAAGATGGAGCATTTTTTGTATTTTCTATTTTTTGTAGGAAGGCTCAAACTGAAAAAGGCTACTATATCACTTTGATTAGTAGTGATCATGGGGGTGTGTTTGAAAATTCCTTATTTGTTGATTTTTTTCAAGAGTATGGTATTGCTCATGAGTTCTCTTTCCTCAGGTACCTCAATAAAATGGGATAATCGAGAGAAAGAACCTCACTCTTCAAAAGTGTGCTCGTACTTTGCTCATAGATTCCAAATTATTGAAGTACTTTTGGGCCGAGGTGGTTAACACGGCTTGTTACGGGTTTATTCGCATCTTAATTCAATTTGGATTGCGAAAATTTTATTTTGAACTATGTTATGGGAAAGTACCCAAAATTAGTTATTTTAAAGTTTTTGGATGCCGATGCTTTGTTTTTAATACTTGTACTAATTTAGATAAATTTGATGTCAAAAATGAAGAAGCCATTTTCATTGGTATTCTTCATGAAGCAAGGCATATTGGGTGTTTAGTAAGACCACATTAGTAGTAGAGGAGACCCTTCATATCTCCTTCGATGAATCACTCAACTCTTCTATTGGCTATGTCAATATGGATGATGAGGATGATTCATTTATCGATGTGTCTAACATTCAAGACTCCAATATTCATAGTCTCCTAAAAGATTGGATATTTCAAAATGATCATCCTGAAAGTCAAGTCATTGGAAGTATTTCTAATGATGTTAAAACCCAATCTCGATTTAATTGTTCTCTCACTCTTTCAACCTTTGTATCTCAAGTTGAACTGAGGAGTGTTGAGGAAGCATGTTCTAGAGAGCCTTGGTTGATGGCTATGCATGAGGAACTCAACCAATTCTAAAGAAATAAAATTTGGGATCTAGTATCCAAGTCCAAAGGGCAAACGGTAATAGACACCAAATGGGTATTCTGGAATAAGTTGGATGAATTTGGCATAGTTATTCAAAATAAGGCTAGGTTGGTAGTATAAGGTTATAACCAAGAAAAAGGGATTGACTTTGACGAGACCCATCTCCCATAGCTAGACTCGAGTTGATTCACATGCTTCTTGCTTATGCCCCCTTCCTTGGCTTTAAGCTCTTTTAAATGGATGTTACGAGTGTCTTTCTTAATGGTTTCATTAAGGAGGAAGTTTTTGTAAAACAACCTCCTAGTTTTAAGTCTCATGACAAATCAGACTTTGCCTACAAGTTGAATAAGGCATTATATGGGCTAAAACAAACACCTAGGTATGAGAGACTTAAAGAATACTTGATAGGAGCAAACTTTTCTATAGAAGTCAATTCTACTTTGTTTATTAAAAGAAAAGGAAAAGAAATTCTATTAGTACAGATATATGTAGATGATATATTATTTGGTGCTACTAATGAATCTCTTTGTCAAACATTTTCTAGGTTAATGCAATAAGAATTTGAGATGAGTTTGATGGGTGAACTCAAGTTTTTCTCAAGTTTACAAATCACTCTACTCAAGTATGGTTCATTTGTGAATCGGTCCAAATACACAAAGGAAATGCTCAAGAAATTTGGAATGGACAAGTGTAAAAGTAAAAACACTCCTATGATTATTTCTATTTCATTACATATGAACAAATAAGGTACGCCCATTGATAAAAAAAACTTTATCGTGGTATGATTGGCTCATTGTTATATTTGACTGCTAGTAGGCCTGATATCTTGTTTAGTACTTAATTGTGTGCTAGGTTTCAATCAAACCAAAAACAATCCCACCTAAATGCTGTTAAAAGAATATTTAGGTATCTAGTAGACACATCAGATTATATGGCCTATTCTATCATAGGCGTACTGATTTCCACTTAGTAACATATAGCGATGCTGACTACGTAGGTAGCCGCATCGATAGAAAGAGCACTAGTGGAATGTGCCAATTTTTGGGTGATTCACTAGTCTCTTGGTTCTCAAAGAAATAATTTAGTGTAGCCCTATCGACCACAGAGGCTGAATATATAGCTGCTACACTAGCAGGTTCCTAGGTTTTGTGAATGAAAAATACTTCAAGAGATTTTGATTTAACATTTAGTAAACTAAAAGTACTATGTGATAATACTAATGCTATCAACCTCTCGAAGAACCCTGTACATTACTCCTGTATAAAGCACATTGATGTCAAACGTCAGGGTTTGAGGGACAATGTACTCAAAGGGGAAGTCGAGGTTGAATTTATTTGTACTAAGTTGCAGCTTGCTGATATTTTCACTAAACCTTTAAACTATGATTGTTTGAACTTTATCCGTAGAAAATTAGGCATATGTATGTTCACCGATATTTGAAGGATTTAGTGAGTTGGCTGTTAATTTTGTTTGTCAATGAACATTGGAGGAACTTTAACTTTCTCAAGTCAGGGCTCCTTTAAATCAGTTCAGAAATTAAAATGCGCAATATGTACAAAATCAGATGTCTTAAGTTTCAAAACCAGATGTCTGATGCCATATGTAGACATCTAATTATCAAGATTAGGTTATATATATTTTTGGATATCCGTTGTCCAAAGGTCTATCTAGACGACTTGGTTTCAAATTCAAAGTTAATGAAATATTTATTTTCAAACGTTTGGAACTATGTCCAGGCATCTGATCTAATCGGTCAATTGATGGTCAATTGTTGGACGTTTGATCGAAAAATCAGACGACAACCTATAGCTTGGGTCTAAACTCAGGAGTTCTTAAAATCAGAGATCAGAGGTTCGATCCCTATGTCAAATGTCTGACCAGAAAATCATACGACAACCTATAGTGGGTCAAAATCCTTGACTCTTGATCCCAGACGTCTGAGGGACCCTGTAGATGTTTCATTTCTGCAGAATTCGAGTTCTGCGCTTCTAATTTGGGGCAGTCTTTGGGTAAATATGCCTAACTTTGGGGGGACTCTCACTCGACCCCAAGAAGTATTTAAGGTCCTCTCTCCTCTCAAAATCCCTAACCCAAACATCCCCAAATCTCTTCCCTAATCCCTCCAGTCGATGACTCCATCTGCCCTAGCAAAGTCAAATGGCTGCCGAACCTCTCCCATGCCCAATTGTCGACAACCACACCCTCCTTGCAATAGGGGGAGGTTTCTAGTCTAGGTATAACTCTCCTTGGCTCTTCCCTTCTCACAGTTTCTCTCAAATCGAGCCATATTCTCGGGCAACTCTTGATGTTTTTCTTTAGGATGTCTTGGAGAGTCTCTTGAAACCCCTTTCTTGATGAGTTTTGTTTCTCTACATTGGTTTTCGATGCCTTGATTTCAAGATCTGTTCTACCTAGGGCTAATGACCTAGGTCAAGTTTTGTACCTTGCCAAATAAAATCTGTTCGTTGATTTTCACTCTCCTTGGTTTTGAATTTGATTGCCAAAGCATCTTGATCCATCGTGTTATGACAGGGGTACTGCCTGCTTTTCACCATGGTTTTTGTGAAGTGATGGTAGGTGTGTTGCTTGATTGTTTATGTGATTGGATGCTTGTCTGGTAGAGGTACTGCCCTTCTTAGACATCAAATTTTTAATTGATTGATTTCTTATATGAAAGGCAAGAGTATTGCCCAAGGAGATTTGTGTGAAATGTGTGGTTGATGATGGCAGGTGATTGCCCTCTTTAGGATAGATACATTTTTTGCAAAAATCTTAAATATTGTGCTATGTTTGTTTTGCAGGTATCCCATTAATCCCTAAACCCATCCTAAACCCCATCCACCCACACTAGCCAAAATGCCTCATCATAGGAAGACTACTGAGGGGTCCTCTTCCTCCCAATTCTAATCCACCTATCTAGTTGATCAACTTACGAGTGAAAATGCTAGGGATAGGTTAGGTTTCATAGGTTCGCAAATGTGAGGGTGAAACCTCCTTGCTACTTAGAGTGGACCAACTTCACTCACTTGAATCTTCATGAACACTTTGAAACCCTTCACCTATTCTGATATTTCGATCTCTCCTTCCATCCTGGGGTTGGTTGCCTTGGCATTTTTCCCGACCTTATCAGGCTTTTCTATGCCAATATTGTCGAGGACTATAGTATCAACCATCTCCAGCTTTACTCTATAGTCCTAGGCACTAGGATCACCATCACCACTGATTATATCCTTGAGCTCTTAGGCATTCCAAATGAAGGGAATGACTTTGATGACATCCTCTGAGAATATGACTCAGAGGTAATTAACCAAGAGCTCGTTCTAGGAGAAAAATATGAACCTCACCTTGGAACTCTCCCTTGCAAGAATCTCAATCCTCTCCCCCGCTTCTTGTCTCATATCTTTTTTTGGGACCTCTTCAACAAATCTGGAGGTTTCAACTTCATCTCCCACCAACATAAGGCGCTCCTCTTTGCGGCAGTATGCCATATTCCCTTCAACTATTGTTGCCTCATCATTAGGGTTTTGAATGACAACCATTCTGCCTCACTCCCCTTTGGTTTTCTTCTCTCCTTCATTTTCGGAAATTACAATATTTGCACATCCAATCAAGCCACCAAGAAAAAGGTGGAGCCCTACAATTGGGCCACCGCTGCTAAGATGCAGATCCTTCTTGAAGATGTCCCCCAAGAAGCCAAAGAAGAACTTCCTCCTCAACCCAATCTATATGCCCATAGACCACTCATGATTGAGGCTCCTCGGACAAGCTTTGATGAAAGCTGGGAGCTCGATGCAGACAATCTTGTTGATGGCGTCTCCCTCCTTATGCACCGCACCAGTGACATTTACCAGTATCTGGGTCACATGTGTTCAAATATGAATGAGATGCGGGAAGATATTTGGAATCTTCAGATGGGTCATAGACCATCTTGTCGCCACCGCCAGGACCGCCAAGACCCCCAGTAGTGGGAGTATGTCAGTGCTTGCTGGTTTTTCTCTTTCTTTCCATTTTCCTTTTTCTTTTAGGATGGTTGGCTATGTGATTGTTTTTTGTGTTTCTTTTGTCTCCATGGCTTGTTTTATGGGGCTCCAACCCTGCATTATATATTTAGTTGGGAACATTGCTAGACCTCCTTAGGGCACATGCATTTCGGATTATGATGTTACCTTTTAATTCCTGCTCATATATATATGATGCTATCTTTTTATGCAAATTTTCTACAATGATATGATGATGTTTCTCATACATGATCTTGTTATACTACGATACTTTTGTTATTGCTTAGTTCCACTCGTATGACTCATTTTGATAATATTCAAAAAGGGGGAGACAAACATAGGATAATCAAACAAATGTTAGCTGATAAAAATGTTGTTTCACGAAATTCACCTCTTTTCAAAAACTCTTTTTTTTTTTTTGCAATAATCCATTTCATCTAAAACTCTAGAAATAGTGCTTCAAGTACATTAATAAGGGGGAGGAAATGGATGCTAAGAAAGGATTTTGAAAATCATCAAAGAAAGGGAAATTGTTAGTTCAACCTCTCTCAATACATGTTTTGATGATTTTACGAGATAACAAAAAGAAAGTAAAAAATAATAGAATCACTATTTCTTATCTGTGTCATAACCAAGTTGCAGGTTTCATCTCATATTATCTCAAAAGGAAGACTCAAGGATGATGGTGCCTTTGCCTAGGTCTTAGGATTATTTGTATATATAAAAAGAATCAAGTAAAGAGCCCCCATCTAGATATTTCCAACACTGAAGCAACTACTTAGAACAAAATCCAATTTCAAATCTAGTACATACCTTAGGATCAGACATTTGATCTTAGATCCAAACGTCTGATATGAAAAGTTAGGTCATCTAATACTTAGAATAGATGACCAAATACCATATACATTGCCTTAACAAATTAAACACTTAGGCCTTAGACGACCATACCTAAGACTAGACATCTATACTCTAATCCGATCGTCAAGTAATACACTCAGACATCCAAATATGTGACAAATCGTTGACATTCGAGTTGTAATAAAAACATTATTTTATGTGTTGTTGTTGTAGTATATTTGTCACAAATGCAAGCCGATATCGCTTCATTTTTATTTAATTACAATTTTTAGTGATTTATTCCAGGTCGTTCATTGGGAGACAATTATTGATATACATCACTCTCTAAGTCCAAAAATATTCTTTTATTCCAAAAATGTTAATTTTATTTACAAAATAAATGAATAAATCAAACAATCAATGAATTGGTCAATTATATAAAAAAAGAATCAAATAATATGCATTACAATGCCTTAAAACAAATGTACAACTAGCAGGCATTAAGAACTAGTTACTACAACATTATATTAATTATATATAATTACTATAAGTAATACCTAAGTATGGGTACAAAAATAGTTACCTATATGTACTATACTAAGTTATATTAACATACTAACATCTTTAGTGACATATATTATATTTACAGTAACATAAATATACGTCACTATAGCCCTAGTAACATATGTACACAACCTAAGGCAAAAATAGTTATCTATACTAACGTATAAATAGATATACAGTCACAGATATATTCGTCACTAAAGCTCTAAGGTTATTTATAAATATAAGAGCTCAAACAATACTTACTGTATATACATATGTGTATTTATTTATTTACATATACTTTATGTACTTTTGTTTATATACATACATATATATTACATTATACTATACGTATACTATACACATATATATACACGCACACAACACTTAAGGGGAGGGTTCAACACTTAGCCAACACTTAGCTGTTTACTCGGCCTTCACTCTCCTCTCTTCTCTTCTTTCTTTTGTTCTCAACACTTAGTCAAATTTAGGATTCACTCTCTCTCACAACGCACAGACACCATTCACAAGACTAAAATTATGTTTTAATGGGCGGGCCGATCCAATTTGAGAGGTATATAGCGCCTAATAGGGTAGGATCAGACTTCTACTAATGGGCCGACCCTAGTTCATTTTAGGTATATTTTGTTCCATTTTCTAGGTGCATAACAGGCCTGCACAACCCAACTACAGTGCAGGGCACCCGGCCCAACACTATTCACAAATCAGACTCATATATGCCATGCTTGGATCAGATAGTGGAGAGAGTGGTATGGGTGTGCCTTGCACTGACGATTGAGCCGTCGTTGGCTTAAAAGCAACTTATACCACTATGAGTGGTTCGCCAAAAATGATGTGGCACCAATCCGAGGCACTTATTTGGTGTGACGTAGTGCTACAGTGCGTCTATATGCGTAGATTTTGGCCCTCGATTTGAGGGCCATAAATTATTTTAAATTAAAATTAAATTATATGAATACGAAGTTCTTATATAGGGCTACCTAATTGTACAATTAATTTAGAGAATTAAGTTAATTAGATATATAATAAAATTAGTTAAAGTTTGTTGTTTGTACACATTAAATTAGAGTTTAATTTGTTAATTAACGTATAAATTAGTCAATTAATTACCAAATTAACTTTATAAAAAGTTAATTTATATAATAAATTATTTATTACACATTTTTATTGTATTTTAGAAACTTTATTTTAATTTATTTACATTTAAATACATGTTTTAGCTAGTTATGTACATAATTAATTTATAAATACTATAATATACTATAAATACAGTATAAATAGGTTGAAAATACTTAATATAATATCATACAAGTGTACATTATAAATTACTTTATTATTAACTTAACTTACCAATTTATTTGATTTTAAGTTAATAAATTACTTAATTAACTTAATAACTTAATTATCTACTGTAATTACTTAATTAAATTAAATTACAGGTATTATACAGTATATATTACATGTTTAAATATGTATATACAGTATTAGACATAGTTATGTACATATAGATAGGTTTATATAATTACTTAGATTAGTATACATTTAAGTTAATATAAATTAATATATAATAATACAATAAAGTCATATATATATATTAAATCATTCTAAATATTTAATTTAATACATAGAATACGTATATAGGTTAATTATAGATATTATTTACATATTATGCATTATATACATATAGCCTAGGTTTAAATTAGATTATAGAAGTATATATATAGTTTACAAGTTATTTTTGGGTATTTTGGGTATTTTCTGATTTTTATAGTTTTTATATGTATACTAGAGATAGGAGATGGGAGAGAAAGGGTGAGGTAAGAGAGAGAAATTTCTTTTTGTTGTTTTGAACTTGGTTTTCTTTATTAAATTTCCAAATATACTGAACTGTCGGCTGGTATGTTCTACCAAGTTGGAGGTTCAGAATACTTTGAAATTTTGCATACACCTAGAGAACTACCTAATTCTACTCAAGACACCTTTATTTTATTTATTTACAATTTTTTTATTTTTTTATGTATTTTCAATTTCATCTCAACAAGGCTTAATTGGGTATTCAACATGCAACCAAGGTCTTAACATGCATTCTAAGGTCTGGAAGAGTTCTATAAGCATTCAAATACACTCAATACATCTCATGAGAGGTGGTTCAACATTTAAACATGACTTTCAACTCAATTTCAATTCAAATCTCAAGTAGGATAGTTGGACTTCTTACAAGTAGCTGACAAAGAAGATTAAAATATGATTTACAAGCTATTCAAGTTAGATTTTATTCCAATTTTAGTACATGAATGCTTGTTCAATGCTATTCTACAAATGTATGCAGAGTCAGCTTCTTAATATCCTCAAATCCAACCAAAATCCCTTCCATTAGTCATTGCTGCTACAATGAAAACAGTAGCAGCTGCTACTCAATTTCAGCATCAAGTTTAGTTGCTATTGCTGCATTTAAGATCAGATGCTACTCCTTCAGCAGCAGATTCAGACGTCTTAAGGTACACAACAGTTGCAAACACACAGCAGCTGCTACTATACTGTTGTTGCTATCTGCAGCAGAACTGTTGGATGACCTGACCTATAAGGTGTGATTTAAGGTTTCTAGAATCACAACCAATCTAATGATCTCCCTTAATGATCATATCTATATCAGAAAATCCCAGCAATAGCTACTGCTACTACTGCAGTGCTATGCAAAGTTGCAAAGTCAGATTAAACCCAGATTAAAAAATGCTATGGTCCAATCAAACTCCATTGATAAAAATCTTTCACACATTTCACATGGGTTACAGACATCGTTCCAAGGCTCCTTTTTATCATTTCTATTCAGAATAACTAATGGAACTCCCAAGTTAATTTGAAGCATAAAGATTGAAAGAATTCAAACTCAGAACTCCAAATTGAGGTAAAAACCATGGAACGCCCAAAACCATCTATTGTAAATGATTGTAAATGGATCTGGAAGTCTTTCTTCAGACTACAACCGATGGATTAAAACAAATGCAAATCACGAAACATTGTTGCCTAAATAGTCCATTAGCGTGCCATTATTTTGATGATATGATCATCTTACCGTCCTACACAACATTGATTGGTGTTTAGGAAGGTTGGATAATGCTTAAAAATTAGATCGATCATTGTGAGGGCTTCATAACAGTGCATCAAAAATCCTCTTCCCTCACTACCCAATTTGATGAAAACACAATCCAAACATCAACTTAGGCATAAGCACTTCTCATGATCAAAACTCAATTAAAATAGCTTATGCCTATCTTCATTAGTCAAAACAAATAGTTGTGAGCTCAATTTGATCAATCAAAACCTGATTAAAACATGATTGTTTCAAAAATTCTCATTCAACCCTTAAAACTCAAACCAGATCCAAACAACCAAATAATCACAAATCAAAGCGTAGTGAGGGTGATTGTGACTTAATGATATGGATGAGATCACCCTCAAGTGATTTTTAATGTGATTTAGATCTAAAAGCTAGAAAAGTTCAGATCTAAATCAGCTAATGTGGATGGAGTGTTCAGGTGACTAAAACCATCGGTAGATCAGTGAATGTGGATTGTGGAGTGAAGAGGGAGATTTATGAGTCGAGGTGGAAGTGAAAAACATCTCTATGATTTGAATTGATTAGAGAGGGCGAAATTGATTCTAGCTAAACTAATCTAATCTAAACTAACAGTTCATTAGTGAGTTACTAACTATTTCTACTCCTAGAAAATGGTAAATGTAATCTATGAAAGCATTAAAAATCCTAGCTAAGTGGGGCGAATGCGATGCCTGGATCCACAATGGGTTGCTGTGTCGACGAAGGAGGGTGAGAGGATCTTCAGCGATTGAATGAGGTCCCTGGGCTACAGCTGGTCGCTACAACGACGAAATTGAGGAGGAAGAACCACGCCCCTGTCACAGGCGCAATTGATGAAGGAAGAAGAAGAACTGCAGAGTGGACGATTATAAACTCAGTGGGGGAGGGAGTCAATCCTGCGGGTGACCTCAGGTAGCTGCTTAAGTAGGCATTTTAGTGGATCAAGACACTACGAGGGAAGATTAGGCAAATAGGGTTTTGATAGTGGATGTGAGCTACGTGGAGGTGCGGGAAAGTAAAACCAAATCATAGCCGCTAGATCAGATTTGGGGAGGATGGTGATTCTATGCGCGAAGGCGCACGGAGGTTGGATAGGGATCAACAGTAAATCAAGGATACACGGGAGCGATGGTTGTGATGGCTTGAGTTCTTTGAGCTACAGTGGACCGCTAGCTACAGCAGGTGTATTGGGAAAATAACACGGATGCCCTTAAGGTGCGAAGTGGTTTGGAAAATGCAAAGAGACCCATTAGTGAAGAAAAGTGTTGCAATGTAGTCCTCAAGTGTTGCAGTAAGGTCCCTGATGGCTTTCAAATGGGTCCTTGGCAGATTTTTATGCATGAAAATATTAATGATGAGGACCTATTTGTAATGTCATGAATGCAAGGTCCTAATGATGTCCTAATGCTACCATGTTTTTATTGAGGCTCAATTGAACATTCAAGAAGTTGAATTCATTTTCAATTTGAGCTTTTGAACCCAAATATGTGTTCAATTTGCAAGTGGATCATTAAGTTACATTTTTGAATAGAATATCTCAATTTGTGACCTAATTACGAGTTTTTAACACTGATTTGCTGTTTTAGGTCATATCTGTTATTTCTCACACTTAAACCAATTCTTGTGTCAATTATGCAGTGTTTAACCTTATTTCTAACTTAACTTGGACATTTTAGCTATGATGAGCCACACCTCATCAGTGACCGTTAGAACAAAGTAGGCCTTACAAACCTCCTCTTGTCAGAACCAAATCTTCACAAACCAACTTAGGGATATTCCTAGTGTTATGTCCAAACATCCAGACCATGTTTTAGAGGTCCAACATTGGAATGTTAGGACTAATTCGACTTAAAGTAAGATTTTCCAAACTCTCAAATCATAGATTCGCAAGAGATCCTAATTCTTAGGTCATTATGACCATCAGACGTCCAATAATAATGTCAGACACCCATTAGACATTTGACCCTTATACACTTGATCCCTATTTGGATCTGATCTAATCTAGGAACAAACTTGCTCATTTTCAAACATCCAAAAATTCATGAAACATCTTATAATGAGGAATCAAACATCTAACACTTAGTGACAAATACACTATTTGGATCCAATCAAGTCCAGTAACATCGACTCTCTTTATTAGACGTCTAGAAACCCCATATTAGACGTCTGATTTTGTTGTCAGAATTAATGATTACCTGATTTGATTTGGATTTTGACCAAAGCAATAGGGATTTTCTTCCAATGACTAGAAGTCTCCCAAGCCTTCTTGAAGGTTCTTTCGAAGCGTATAAATAGCCTTTAACCCCCTAGTAGGAAAATGCACCCATTGGAGATACATTTCAAGAATTACACTCTATATTGCTCTACTTATTAGTTGCCCTACTGTTGTGCTCTCTCATTTCTTGGGAAAAACTCTCTCCCTCACTACTCAGTTGCAATCAGCACAGGGAGTTTTAAAATTACCTATAGTAGGTAGATTATATTATTATTTATTTGGGATGCTTTATAGGTTGTGGTTTATTTCTGTTTATTTTGTTCTTGTTGTACTTGGGTATTTGGCCTGTTGAATCCCCGCCTCTTCCTTGTGAAGGAAAAAACTTTCGTTAGGGATCGAAGGTGGGGTTTGTATTGGGATTCACCACCCTCATTTTCTATTGGTGTGGATAGTGGTTTGATCACGTTGTGATCGGCAAATCCTAAGTTGGGTTGACTTAGGTGGTAGTTTTCTCTCGATTTGGGTTTCCACCTAAAAATTTTGTTGTTCACTTTTGTGATTAAATTTTATTTACATATTACTTTTCAATTACACTATTTACCACCCCTCTAGTGTACTTTTAGTTGGCTTTCTTCTTGAGTTGTTCTTTGGTGGGTTTTTGGGCTTGTTTTGTGAGAGCATTCTTTTCTTCATTAGTTGCCCCTACCCACACAATCTGGTCGTTCCAGTTGCAAGAGTGTCTTGTTCATTTCTTCTTTTCCTTTTCCTTTTATTGGGGGTAGGGGGTTCTCTCCTTTCCCCCAGTAGCAATAAGTTGAGTGTGTCGGGGTGTAGGTGCTTTTGATGCCTCTTGTTGCTTTGGATCGAGAGGTATGGTTGTTGCTTTGGTGGTGCTTTTCCTTACCCCCTTAGTAGAAGGTGGTGTGGTGGGCGAGTATTTCGCAAGGAAAATCAGGGTTTTGGAGAACCCGTCGTCGTGGTCACAAAATATCGCTACTAGATAAAATTTATACTGAAACTCAAGGTTAGTCCTGGGTTAAACACAGGAAGGCGAACGTTTGGTTTTGAAATCCACGCTTCGATTTTATTTCTTTTTGTTGTTTTTATCTTTTGCAATTTTTTTTGGTATTTTATACGGCAAGAGATCAGATCGATGAAATCTAACTAATCTACTTGCAAAATAAGAGAGAGAGAGAGAACATCAATGTATATCTCAAAGAGTTTGCTACAGATAAGAAAGTGGGAAACTATACTAGAAAGCAACAAGATAGAGAGAGGTGAGAAGAATCCCCCTCGATGGTCGGTTGGAGGACGACTTGCTCGATGATGCCCTGGATGAATATGGTGGGAAGCTGGACAAAGAAGAGTAGAGTTGGAGGAAGGAGGACGGGGCAGGATGGCGCTGCGGCAAGGATTTTCTTCTGGAAGGTGGTGAGAGGATGGCCACGGGATGCTCCATGAAGGGGGATGAGAAGCAGGAAAAATATTTAATTTTCTACTCTAGAGGTGCATCCCAGGTTTGGGACAAGCTCTCTTTAGAGCCTTGGAGGTGGTGAAGAAGAGAAAGGAAGAGATGAAGATGGATGGATGGGTATAAGTCCTTTTATAATGGAGGAGAAGAGCCAAAAATCTATCCATGGGCTATAGCGACATTCAAGTCGTTACTGAAGATTCGCCATAAGAGTTGCTAAAGGGCCTGCTGGCGCTTGCACATGCGCGTGCGGCGAGCGTGCTCTGCTAACTTTTGCAAGGACAGTTGGCAGCCATTGGATCAGAAGTGGACGACTGAGAGGGCGTGGGGATTGCGTGCTCAGATCGCGCGTAAGATGGCACATTAGATGGAGAGTTGGTCAGTGCGTGATCGTGCACATGCAAATCGTGTGCCTTTGATCACGCCATGTCATGAAGTCTTTGCCGTTTGATGGCCATCCAACGGATGCAATTGAATTATGCCCGTGCTAGCAAAATCAAGCACTGCGGGCAGGCTTCGAACACGCGTTGGTGGCTTGAGAGCGCCACCTGCAACTGCTGTTCTACATGCGCACAAGTGTCGTATTTAGGAATTTTCGCTGCGTGGTGGAGGCGACTTCTCAGCCGTTGGATCTTGATCCAACAGCTGAGATCTCTTCGCAAAGATGCTCCTTAAGGGTGAGCGGTGCTGTTGCTGCTCTTGAGCAGCTGTGATGGCGCCATAATGGTCGTTCGTTTTCTTTGATCTGTAGGTGACACCAAGGATGTCAAATTGGGTCAATTTTTGCACCGTTAGGCTACGATCATCGATCTGGATCCATTCGTACGGTTGGATTTGTTGTTTGAAGCTCCGAATTGCATCACCTAGCCCCTTGGTTGTTGATCTTCCTTGGACCGCACAATGTGCTACAGCACTCCGATTAAGACGATTTCAGAGGAGTTAGACTCCAATTGCCATCTTGATCAGATCCGTACAGTCAGATCATCAATCCAAGGCCGCAAAATAAATCTCCTTCTCTCTTGGCCACAAAAGGATGCAAATTAACCTAAAATTTATACAAACTATTCTAATGTAGAATGATGCATGCTATGCAATATTTATAATATGGAATGCATCTCTAAGCTTAGGAATATGCATAGATAGTCATTTTAACCTAAATGGATGTGTATACATCATACCCCCATGCCTATCTTTTGCTAGTCCCTAGCAAACCTAACCTATATGCTATGTATAAAAATAGAATTATGACTCGATCTCTTATGGCATTAGCTATTTATTAACAAAAGAAAATTTCGACTAAGGTCCTAAACTACGAAGACTCAACAGTACCTAGGTGTTGGCCAAAATGTAGATTGCCCATGTCCTCGCCTTATTTTGAAAAGGGAAGATACATTTTTCTATTTTTTTCTTCTTTTCTAATTTTTTTTGGATTTTTGACTTTAGAGTTTTGGGTTAGCTTTCTATGGCTACCCAACCCACCCAAGACTTGAAAAGTACTTTAAGTTCTAAGCATCTTAACGTGAAAAAGTGATAAACTCACTAGATGGCCGTTAAAATGGACTTAAGGTTTCTATGACCCTAGGTGACCTTAAGAATTTTTGCCTAAAGGCATATTTTTCCTATCGGTAGCTTTCTTCATACCTTTTATTATTATTTTTTTATGGGGTCAACATAAAGGCAAACCCAGTATATATCTCTACGGTTTATTCTACTTCCCCTCTTCTTCCCTAAGTGTTTTGGGAATTATTTATGCAGTTTTGTGAGTTGGGCTCTGCACAACCGGCCAATGGGCTATTACCCACGACAACTTACTAGCCATACTCATGCGATGAAGTGTAGTTTATTTATTTATTTTTGCTTTTTCTTTTTTTTTCTTTTTTTCTTTTTTTTTCTTTTTGAGTATATATTCCTTTCTCTTTTTGAGTAGGTGGCTTCCCTGATCTAAGATTTACCTAAAGGCAGTAGGATGAGTATGGTCATGTAGTTGGGCTCTGGACAACTAGCCAATGGGCTGTTACCCATAACAACTTGCCAGCCATAGTACCTTAGAAGTTCATTAGCTACCTAATTTCTGTAAAAATCCTCAAAAAGTGAGTTAGTGCAAATAGTGTGTAAATGTTTTAGACTCAAAGTCTCCTCAAATCAGAGGATAGGTTGATAAGTCGTGTACTTATCATCCCAATTTATTAACTAAATTAAAGTAAAATTAACTTGGCAAGGACTTGAGAAACAAGTCGACATTTTAGTGGACACTCGAGCTAATTAAGCCCGAAGACATGAAGAGTCTAAGTGTTCAGGTCCTAAAGTATCATTTCCTAAAGTTAACAACTCCTAATGCCTAAGTTCTCTTCCCCTAATTTTTTTTGTCTTTTTGAATTTTTAATTGTTTTTTAAGAAAATAAAAGAAATTCCACAGAGCTAACAAAATAATTTCAGAATTAAGTATCTACCCCCCATGCCTAAATGATGCAATGTCCTCATTGTAAAAATAAAGATATGAAAAGGGTGGAATAAACAGAATATCACTTGAATTTTGTGATAGATCCGGTCAGCTCCGCAAAGAGAAAGGAGCATACACACATGCTAAGTTTATTGCCTTTAGCTAGGCATATGATTGCGTAGCAATCATAGGTCTTAATTTACCTGAATTAGGTTAGATCTTAGCTTAACCTAAGAATAATGCATGCATAAGTATCTTATTTTGCATCATAATCGATTTGTTAGCTTTGTAAATGGTAATGCTATATATGCTCTAATTGAGAGGTAATAATAATTGTAGATAATTCTGGGCCGCGGATGATGAATCTGATCATACGGATCTGCAAGTACGACGACGGGAGTCCAATGCTTTCGAGATTATCTTGATCAGAATCCCGTAGCATCCTATGGAGTTTGCGGAAGGGCATAGGCCAAGAGGCAAGGAGGAAAAAATCCGAACCTTAAATGCCAAATCTGACCACACCGATAGATCCAAATCAACGATCGCAGTCCAACGACGTAAAAATTAACTCGATCAGAGCCCTACAATACCATCTACAAAGCAAAGAACATGGACAGCCATGATGGTTCCATGTGGTGCCATCATAGCCGCCCAAGGCCACTGCCCTCATCCACTGAAGAATGTTCTATGTGCTTTGTGGGCCGTTGGATTGTCATCCAATGGACACAAGAGCGCCACATCGCCACTTCACCCATGCCTATTCAAGGAGGAGATATCTCATCCACGTTGGATCTCCATCCAACGATTGAAGGCAGTCGAGTGGAAAACCAAGACTGCGACCATCCGCACTCATAGTGCAGTGGTTAGCACTCTCGCACAAAAGTGAGCAATGCAGGGTCAAGGCATGCGATTTGTGAAATTGAAGAGGCAATGCGCAGAGGCGAAATTGAGCCTCACAATCTCGATCAAGCGGTGCAGCATGAGCTACACGGCACACGGATGAGCATTGGATGTGGCGGTGTGGCGTATGCACAGATGAATGAGTGTGTCCACCCACCGTTGCATGCACAATCAAAGGTGGTCGTGAGCGCATGTTTAAGCCATCCGATCCCATGATCGGACGACTAAAATTGAACATGCGTGTGCGTGCGAGATTTTAGCAAGGCGGTGGATTGGGCGACTGGACGTGCACTACGTGGCGCATTCTAGAGTGTTGTGCGCGTTGAAGGCGCGTGGATGGCTTTTTGAAGGCGCGATCTGATCCGTCCATCTTCCGATCAATGGATATGATCGTATCAAGGCTGTTGCATAGTTTTGAGGGCCAAATATCTGCTTTGCCCCTCATTTTAGCTATAAAAAGGACCCCAGAGCCCCCATTTGAAGACATCATCTCCTCCAGCATCCTCTCCATCTCTCCCTCTAGACCTCCAAGCTACTCTAGACTCCCTCTTCCTCTGAGGCCTACATCAAGACTACCTTTGTGCAGCGTTGCTGCTTTCCTCAACCTCTCCAAAGGCCACGAAGGACCACCCTTGGTGCCCTTATTCTAGTAGCTTAGTTGTTTTCCATTCTAGTTTTACCTGTACATGTTCTAGTTATAGTGTAATTGCAACTCATAATCAACCAATTGCCTGATTTGCTTATATCCATTGTGATTAGTATTTAGTTATAGTTAGTTCTAAATCATTTTTAAAATCAAGTTGTTTTCTGCCTGCCTGAGTTCGACTGGGACTCACATCTTGTTATATTTATTTGTTTCGATGTATTTTCGTGCTATGCTACGATGTATCTATTCTTGAAACGTGATTTTACGATTGAATAAATTGGCGCTATTACCGGGGAGGCACAGCGATTGTTGATTTAATACTTGATTTAGTGTATTTCTCTGATGTGCAGGTATGAAACGAGGATTCGCGTACACATCGAGTGCGGGTGAAGACAATCAGGTGCACACGAATATCTCAGTAGGATTTTAGATTAGATTTGATTAGGATATGAGTTATTTGAAAAAAAATTTTTTTTAGGAGTTATTTGTTAGGTAGTTAGGAGTTGCTTTGCTCTAAAAGAAAAAATTTTAAAAAAATTGCTACTAATATTTTTAGAAACTCGGTCAAAAATTGAGTACGAATTTGAAAATTCATTTGCCGCATTTCTAGTGGTTTAAAATTTTGAAATTCGAGCAGGAACTAGATTTTTAAGCTATCTTTTTAACGCCACTATTTCCAAGAAAAAAATTCAATTTGAAAAATTCATGGAGTACACAGGGGTTAGATAGATTGAAAACTAAATTTTTTTGAACTTCAAAAATCAATTTTGATCAACACACAAATCTGATTGACTCAAAAATGGTGGAGTTTGAAAGATAATTAAGTTAGCTTTCATTTCCATATTTTTCCCAAATTTTTGGATCACATTTGTACTATTTCAAAAAGAAAAACCAACTTGGGGTCAAAATCTCAAATCTGACCCCTGTTAGTTTAAAATTCATAAATATTTATTTGAGATAGTAAAAATTATGAGAAAATACTTTTTGAAAATTTATTGAAGAAGGAATCTTCCTGCCAATTTTCAATTCATTTGGATCCCAATTTTATCTGAGACTATTTCTTTGATTTGTGGCCTGAGAAACTTAGAATTGCATGAACCCTAGGACCACATTGGACTAGCCTGGACTCAATCGAGCCCAGTGGTTAGTTGGTGAGTCGAGTTACCTTATGGACCACTCACCACATACCAAATTGAAGAAAAGGTTAAAAAACATAAAGAATATCTTAATAACCCACATTTGCCCTTTGACTACTGGGTGGTCTCAACCTCTTTTGCAGAACCTTGTGACTAACCCTGCGGGGTAGTGTCAAATGACTGCATCTAAGGGGTATAAAGGAATCGGAGGCGAATGCCGAAGGTAGAACCTTTCTCTTAGTCCCCTCACAAACAGACTGGCCAGGTTAGCTTAAGAGGCGGGGATCATTTTCAGTCGGTTTCTTGACAAATTTTCTTCAATAATTTAAACTTGAATGAAAAATCTGGTCATTTGATTCTAAAGGACCAATCTGATTAACAAGGCCTTAGCCTTGTTTGGCCTAGTTACACCAACCCTTGTTGTTGGTGTATGTAAGGAAGAAGGTCTTTAAGACCTAAACTTATTAGACCTTGGGGACCAAACCTGAGGCAGCGAAGGCGATTTTCGCCTGACCCTTCTTCCCAACCCTCATCCTCCTCTCGATTAGCTGAGATGGCTAATCCTGGTCCTAGTCTTGGTTAGGGCCCCGAAAATCTAAACCCAATGGTTCGTCTGGAAGCCAGGGTCGAGGAGTCTGAATAGAGATATGAGCAGAGCATTGACAGGATTATCACTACATTGGATAGGATGCAGCATCCACCATGCGGAGAACAACTGCAGGACTTCTATAATCCGGCGGCAATGACTTTGGCACCTCAAGGCTGGATTCCTGTAGGCAAAGATGTATTCGAGTTGAAGCCAAACCTAATAAGTCTGATTCAAATTCATTTTCACGGAAACTCGAACGAGGATCCCTTCCAGCACATTGAGGATTTGAGTCAAATTGTAGAATCAATTCGACCTAGAAATGTTGATATAGGGATTGTTCTCATGACACTTTTTCCTTTCTCTCTTAAGGATAAAGATTCTTATTGGTTTAAGACCATCAAAAGGCCAATTGGAACTTGGGCGGAATTACGTCGCGAATTCCTTCAAAAGTTCTTCTCGATTGGTCGAACAAATGTGATGAGGCATGAAATTACGACTTTCTCCCAAGGACAAGGGGAGAAATTGCATGATGCTTGGGACAGATTTCATGACTTTCTCAGGAAATGCTCGCACCATGGTGTACTTAGATGGCACGTAGCACAAGTCTTTTTACCATGGGCTGGATGACACACATCGGTACCTGTGATGGGAACACCATCTTGAGCCTCAACTAGTCCATTTTAATCTGGAATAAACGATAAAAGCTTATACATATTCCTTTGAGGGTTATATCTCCACCTTATTATGTTTTGTAAAGAAAATAAGAAATTAGAGTTAATTAAGTAATTTTTGTTGGTGCTAGAGCACCACGATCATTTGTTTTGATGATAACAAAACACGTGTTATTTAACATTTGCAATTTGAGTCCTACATCTCAGGTCAATTGCAAATGTAGACGTGCTTAAACGGAGTTCGAGCTCGCATCCAGGACGGATTGGAGGAGCTTGACGAAAAACAGAGGAGGTTCGCGTGGAGCGACAGATTGAAGATAGAAGACAAGAAGAATAGGATAGATTCTTTTTAATCCTTTCTTGTATCTCTTGTCTTTATTTTCTTGCTCTTTTTATTTTTCTTAGAATATTATGTTAAAGAGCCTCAAAGTACCCTAACATTAGTCCTAGGAACACCTGCACAACCCTAGGATACTAAGGTTTCTGTAGAACACTTAGAAAACCAATATAGGGTTCAAACAGCACTTCCAGACGTCTAATTCTCAAATCAGACGTCTAATAAAGTTTTTTAAGACGTCTGACTGTTATTTCAAACGTCTGATAACTGTTAGGCTGGACATAGCTAGTTCTGTCTGATGAAATCAGACGTCCAGACCTTAGACCAGACGTCTTAGGAGACGTCTGATGACTTTGCCAGACGTCCAATTAGTGGACCGTTGGCTGGCTTAGTAGACACTCAAGAATATGACCGTTAGAGCCTTATCAGACGTCCATAGGACTGTTCAGACGTCTGATAATTGACCGTTTTGCCTCGGCTGACCCAAAATCTCTTCTCAGAGATTTTTTAGCCGTTGCAATGTTTGGAAATCCATTCCCACAGTAAAAGTAGGTTTCCAGACGTCCAGACATAGTGCCAGACGTCCTATATGTCGTCTGATGGACTTGCGCAAAAACCCTGTTTAGATCTGATCCAAGTCAGGAAGAGACCCACCCAAAATCAGACGTCTGACCTTGAAATCAGATGTCTTAAAGTGGCCTTCCAGACGTCCGATGCCAGAGTTAGACGTCTGATTACCCTGTCAAGCGCAATCATTGTCCTGATTTCGGGCTGATTCTCTTGGGCTTTGTACCTAACGGCTATGGAAGCTTTTCTAAGCCTTCCAAAGCCTTCCTAAGGCCTCTATAAATAGAGGGGAGCCTTTACACACCTAGACACACTAAGACACACTAAGAGAAACACAAGACACACTTAAGCAACATAGTTCCACTCTCTTGTGTCCTAGCTAGCTCTTGCTCTCCAAGCTCAAGCTCCATTCTCTTGAGAGCATCAAGCTTCGCGCACCCGCTCTCCCGCCGTTGTTTACGAGAGCGACGTTGCGCCGTCGCGTGGCACATGCACCGCGTCATCAACTCGACGCAGTCCTTGCAAAGGGGAGTTTCCTAATTCCTATAGAAGCTTAGATTAAAAATTATTTTGTTGGCTCTATAGGATTGTTGTTGATTTTATCTTTGTTATTTAGTTGGGTATTCGCTTTGCGAATTCCCATCTCCTTCGTGGGACAAAATCCTTCTCGTGGAGAGAAGGGGTTGAGGAACGCTACCCTCGTACTTGTAGCGTGGTTGTATTGAGGTTGAATCACCCTCGTTTAAAGTGATTCGGTTTAGTGGATTTTGATCAACTTGGTTGATCGAAAAATCCTAACTCAAGAGGGTTAGGTAGTGGTTTTCACCCGGTTTGGGTTTCCACCTAAAAATACCTATGTACTGGTGTGTTTGTTTATTTTGTGAGATTGTTTATTTTATTTCCGCAATTATTACGTCACCCCCTTCGAGCGGAAAACTTTCAATTTTAACAGCAAATCATGAACACAGAATAACCAAGGGGTTTGCTATGGGTGAATAAAGGTCAAATGAGCTTTAAAGTCTAATAAGTGGGTCATGCAGACATAAATGGGGTTTCGCGCATTTTGAGAACTAATACAGCATCCAAAACCCTAATTTTAGACCTGCTTAAATTATTGAGGTTTTGGTTAGGATAAAATTCATCTAAACCTTCTAAAATTCATATAAAAATACTCCATAAGGTTTGGTACCCTTGATTTGACCTTTGAAACCCATTTTGATCTTAAACAGAGTCACAGACACAATTCTGCCCTAACGTAGGTTTTTGCATAAATTGCCTAGTAAAACTTGGTCAAAACTAAAATTTGACTTCACTATTAGATTCCTTGGGTCCAAATTATGTTTGTACCAAAATTTGGGCTCAATTAGAGTCCATCTTGACCTAGTTTGCATTTTGGTTCATTCTGAGTCTTTCTCTCTCACTCATGCCCTTAACTTTCGAAATCTTTACAAACAACCCCCTAACTTCTCTTCATTTTCTTCAAATGGGTCCCTACCGCCATGGCAGGTGTGAACCCATAAATATGAGCTTTCAATCACGGATTCCTCCCTGATTGCATGGCCAATCCCTTCCAAATTTGGAAGGGATGATCTCGAGGAAACCCTAAACCATCTAAACTTAGTTCTGGACTTGTCTCAACAAACCCATGCGAATCCATGGATTTCAAGGTTATTCTTCTTGAAAATATGAGCTTCTTAAGCTTTTTTCCAAGCTTAGAACCTTGCTTGCAACCCTATAAAAGAGTCCCCCTCACCAGGCCGAACTCCTTAACAAGTTTGGGCAGGAGAAATCCCTCCTCTCTCCGGCCATCTTCAGACCTTGCTCTAGCTACCCTCTCTGCTCACATTCAGCCACCCAACAATCAAATTGGATGGTCCTCTACCTTTCTCTCTCAATTCCACCCCTCGCCAGCCACAGTAGGGGCTCCCTTTCCCTTTGTCGTCGCTGCTCCAACTCACCATCGACTTCATCTTCTTCGGCTTTGGCTTGCCAATGCTGGTGCTCTCCGTCCATCTCCTTCCCCCCTAAGTCCTCTATCCCTTCCTCTCTCCCTCTACTTTTTTTCCCCACACTCATAACACACTCATGACCACCGTACCGCCTGCTACATCACCTTTGTCCTCTGCTCCAGCAATGCTCTAGCATAGCCTTCAAACCACTACACTTCACCAAATGCCTCTGCTCCACATCGACAAGCTTCGCCAAGATGCACCCTTCAAAATCTCTCTCTTAATTTGGGCTTCCACCCACTGAACCTCTTCCTCGAACACTGCTTTCTCCACTCATCGTTTCTGTCATTGTCAGCCCCCCGCAGACCACCACACGCCACACGACTACCACCACTGCACTTGCCGCTTCACGACGAAGCTTTTGAGCGCATTTGACGTGGTCGTGAGGCCGTGTTCTTGGTTTTAGGTCTTCACCGGATGATAGCTTCTGCCCTTGATGATGACTCTACAATTATCAATGTTAATATCATCAATTAGAGTTAATTTCGAGGGTACTTGTGCGAGAATGACATTTTATAATGGGCTTGGGAGCATTGCATGAATATTGCATGATCTTTACATTTTAATTGCTTAGAATTAATGTTTAATGACCTTGTATGCAATTGCATTTTGAAATAGGTCCCAGATGAGCAATCGGACTGTACAGATGGATCCAGATCAACCAGTGGAGTCCAACAGACTCAAAATCTCCTCGATCCGACCTTCGTAGCTCTCACATTAAGCCCAAGAAGTCTTGACCATTGATCTGATGATCAACGGTCCTCAATGCACCACGCAGCGCTCATCTGCACCCCACCCCCACGCCTCACATCTGATGAAGCCAACTCCAGTGACGTCTCTCCATCGTCAGATTAAGATCCAACCGGCGTCGTCGCAAGCATCCGTGTGACCATCCACGTAGATGGCACAGCGGTTAGCGCCTCGACCCATGCACGGAGGACCCACGATTGAGACGCACCGCTATGCAAAATTTGAAGGTGTGAGCTGTGGGCGAATTTGGACCGCCCGATTACCATCGAGCGGCGGAGACATCGGCTACGTGTATCGTCCAAAAGTGCACGATGCGAGCACGTGAGATCTGATGTGCAACCGCATGCTAGATCTAACGTGCGCTCATTTAAGACAACTAAACGCACCCTCCACCTTCCGATCGTGGAGAGGCATGAAGGGCTACGTTCAAATCTTGTGAAGGCGCGATCAGAGCGACCACAGCCATGCGATGAGATCCAACGGCTGCGATGGCTCGTGCACTATGTGCGCGTGGAGGCAGTTGTGTGTGCATTGAAGGCGCGAGGGCAGGGGCTAGGGCGACGATTGCGGTGGGTCCTTAGTGACATTTTGAATGTTGCTATTGACCCAGTGATGAATTTGAGACCTTTCCTCAACTATAAAAAGGAACCTATCCCTCCCATTTGCACCAAGCTTACCCTCAGAGTTTCCACCACTTCATAGAGCTCCCAAGCAAGGTTGTGAAGACATCAAGCCGTTGATGGAAGCCCCTCCACCGTCGTGGCTATCTCGATGTCATTCGCCACCTTACATTCAGTTTTTATTGTTGATAGTTGTAGTTCATCTATTTTTCAAGCATTCATCTATATTTTTGTTGGTCATAACATTTGATAGTCAAGATAATACATCTTTTGATATATTATTCTCATATGTTTAGATTCTCGAACCTTATTCTCTCTCTATCTCTCTCTCCCTCTCTCTTTCTCAAATTGGTTTGCAAGCAAACAAGCGACATTTTTGTGACACGAAAGCGATTAGTAGATTCAATACTTTGCCTCTCTGTATTCGACACTCGGACTCACATCCGATTATTTTTCTAAGTAAAATTGATGTTGTAAAATGTGCTACAACAAACGTTTTTATGCAAACGCGTTAGCGAACGTCACTTGACTTCTCCGATGATAGCTGCAATCCTCTAGCCATGATTCTTCCAGACTTGGCTTCCAGGCTTCACGGCTGACTTCTAGGTGCATCTCTAGGTCCTCAATTGAAGCCTTCGACCGCACCTGCTACCTCAATTGTAGCTTACAACACCTACTGTTGCATTGCGACGAAGAGGTGTGGGATAATCCCACATCATGGAACAGAGACTTCACGATTGTGCACAAAAGCAATTTGTGCCTCTGCCTATTCTCCTTCGACACAAGGGTCAGGTCCCTCACAAGACCCTCCCCACGCATGCCTTCACCTGCAGTCACGCTCCGCAGGTCTAGTCTCTGATCCAATTACCTGGCTAGCCGGGTCTGGTTTAGTTCGTCTGTTCTGAGAGAGAAAATAAGAAAGAGAGAGAGGGAGGGGCATTTTGCCCTTTGTGCCTCTTTACACTTAGCTGATTCGTGAAGAGGCCATTGCCTCTGTGGTGCTGTGCTTGCCTCTCTCTTGAGGCACGAAGGAAGGAGAGAGGAGGCCTTTGTCTCTTTTGTTGGAGCTGAGCCTTGAGCACTTAAGGCGTGTGATGCCTTGTGCCTTCGTCTGATCTTTGCTGGTGCTTCAGTGCTATACACTGTTGGGATATTAAATATGATTGATATGGAATATTTGGTTGAGAATTACTGTTCAAATATTCAAGATACTTGAGCTTAATTTCAAGGGTTAATTTAGTAATTTAAATCACCATTTTAATTCATTCTTTTTGCACTATGATACTTGATTTCATATATAAATCATTTTGAGTTGTTCTAAATAAAGTTTTAATCATAATTGCTTATATTTCTTGTGAGATTCAATTACCATTATTTGCTCCCTGTGTTCAACCTTTTTCTCTTGTGATTTTGAGTTATAAATTTAAATGATTTGAGCGATTTTGTCCTATACTACGATGCACTCTTAAACAACGACGAATTTGCTTAAAGAACCTGGTCGATGCATCTAGTAACAGGAATTTCCTCGCAAAGGATGAGAATAGCGCATTCGAACTATTCGAGTCCCTAGCAGAGAACTCGATGAATGACAAATCTATGAACCAATTGTAGTGACTTGGACAGCAATGAGTTATAGTTCACAAAGCTCACATCGAATTTGCTCAAGCTGATATCGACATTGTCACTAAGAAGCTAGATAAGGTGAATCTGCTCGACAAGAAGCTCGACAAATGGGTTCAAGCTCAACCTGGATTTCTTGGCAACTATGCTCCATCCCACTTCTCTCGCATCCCGAGCCCCTCTTGCTCGAGTACATCTGCTCACTTGGGATTCATCTTCTCCACCTTCTCGGGATCCTGCATATTAGGAACTTGTGAACAATCTGGATCAAGCACCATATAATCAGGGTTAAGCACCCCATGATGATTCTAGTGCATATTCTTTTGATGAATATGCATCACAGACATCTTCGGCCTATGAAGATGTCAATGTTATCCAAGGTTACAGGTGTAATAACCCTTATTTAGAGATGTATAATCCTAGTTGGTGCCAGCATCCTAATTTTTCCTGGTTTGGTAACTCACAGAGACCAAATAAAGATCCACACTACCAGACCAAACAATATGGAATGCGCAAAACACATACCCGAGGTAGCATCCATTTCCATCTCAGCAGTAATCCTATCCTACTTATCAGCCATTGCATCAAGCTGCCAGTCACCTTCCAAGGCAGGTTGACCCTTTTGAGGCGTTGAGAGAAGAATTGAAGGAATCTATGCGTCAATTGAATTATGACAATTTGAAATTCATGAAAATGATGGAAGATTAGATTCAAAACATTCAGAATACGCAGAACCAGTTGCTACAGAAACATAGACCCAGGGAGCATTGCCTTCCCAACTTGTCCTTAACCCAAGATATGTACAGAACTAGGGCGCCCGCCTAGGTTCCAGGCACCACAGGGACAAGCACATGTAATATAACAAGCACCTCCTGCACCTTCGGGCTATGTTTCAAGTCAGCCGATCTTATCATCAAATCCCACCCATTCTACCCCTTCTGCTCCTCCCCCACCTCATAGACAGTATGCTGATGCAAATGCTATCACACAAAAGAGTGGAAAAGCTACGAAAGACCCACCATGTAGGTAGGTGGGTCATGATACTTCTTAGGCTAGTTCCTCTTCCTCTTCTATCCCTTCAAAGGAGCAGCCTAAGGAAAAGAAACCAATCACTGAGATCACCGACATCCCTTTACCCTTCCCTGGAGCCTTAACTCGTGAACCTAAAGAAAAGATAAAGGGAATCCAAAGCAGTGAGGACTTAAAGAAAATCTTCAAAGATGTTCACATTAAGGTTCCCCTCCTTGATGCCGTTGATCACATTCCCACTGTCTCTAAATTCTTTAAAGAATATTGTACACCCAAGCGACAACCGAGGAAGACCAATAAGGTGGTATTGTCCAAGGAAGATAGTGCAATCATTTTGTTTGACTTGCCACCTAAGAAGAAAGACCTGGGAGCCCCACTCATTTCCTATTAGCTACAAGATGCTTCTTTTGACTAGGCCTTGCTTGATTGGGTTCAGCCATTAATTTAGCCCCCACTGCTATTTTTGATCACTTCCAATTTGGAGAGATAAAACCCAGTTCGGTCACTATCCAATTAGCTGATAGATCAGTCAAAGTGCTTTGAGGTGTGGTGGAGAATGTCATTGTAAAAATTCATGGGTTCTACTTCCTAGAAGATTTTTTCATCTTAGATATGGACATTCCTCCTAGTCTCCATGATGCACCTATCATTTTAGGCCACCTAGGCTAACATTAACTGTGCATCTGGGTGTATGGAGATCGTCCTGAGGGATGAAAAACTCAGATTGGATATTGTCAGGGCAAACAAGGACCCACATTGTAATTTTATCGAGGAGGACTCAAATGATGATGAATCTGAGCACTGTGGGAACATAGAACTTCTTGGTGAATTAGCTCTGCACATAGCTTTTGTTGGGCTCATTGATTTGAGTTATAATGATTCTGACACTGTGGTGAACATTGATCCGCTAAAGGCAATTGATGAGGCACATGATTTGGATTATGAAAGATCTCGAGTGGAATTGCATAAAAACGTCATGACAAGATCATATGATAAATACATCAATTTACATGAGATTCCATACATCCATGGGGTTGATTTTGAATTGACAAAGAATCCAATTGAAGTTGAGGAAGAATCTGATAAAAACCCCATTTCTGATTGTGAGGAAAATCTGAAAAATCTTGAGGCATTTTTGGATTTGGGGGTGGATGAATCTATTACATCTTCGCTACAGAATGAAAAGTGAAAGAATTTAAGGCTTTATTGAATCTAGATTCTGATTTTCCACACCTTGGGGATAATGAATTGCCACCCATTATATTTGAGGATTCGCACCATGAACATAATTTGGGTAATTCGTACGAGATTTCTGATCAACCTAGGGATGACACTGAATTGAGCGAATCTAGAGCTGTTGGGATGGAACACCGAATCTTATTCCATACACCTACTTTGCAACCACCCACACCTAGATCCACTCACGAAATGGTTCCTTATACCATTTCAGATTTACACCACTCGGGTTTCTCCTTTCATTTTCCACCACTTTCAGGACATGTATGACTTGTTTCCCATTCCCAACTCTTTATCCACCTCATCTACATTACTCATACACCACTCTTCAAAGTTGCCACTTGCTACCTATCACCTTGGCACCCGAATTTATTTCTCTTGTAGCACCTAGCTACAACCAATTCCAAGCCCTGATTTGTTATTTTGCCGACCCTGTGGGCTTGGTATTCATGGGCAGCTGCTCTACGTTTTTGGTTTGTTGATGACGATGGAACTCCAAGTGCTTACCATCTTGACTCTGTCTCCTGCAATCATTGATCCATCTAATGGAGTTTCGCCCAGTTGGAGGCATTAAACTCAGTATTTATCTGCCTTCGATATATAGCATATTTCATTTTGGCAGATTAGTCTGCATATTGTGATTATCATTGTAGTGTTGGCATTCGCTGAATGATGAATCAGGAGTAATTCCAGGTTATTTCTATCTACTTACTCCCTGCCTTAATTCATTTTCTCTTATTCATGCATGAGGACATGCAAAAACTTAGGCATGGTTGGGGGTGTTCTTGGCTTGATCGTGTTTTAACAGTTAGTTACATCGTAGTATAGGTGACCAAGCATTGTCAACAAATAAGAATTTATTACTCGAAAACATAAGTATCTGAGGTCGAACACAGGGAGCAATTGAAATTTATTACTAATTGTGGTAAAAATAGAGGAATTGGACTAAAAAGATGTTTTCTCCTGTCTGCTTCTTGTTCTTCGTCTTCTGACTTCTGATTTTCCTCTGTTCTTCTTTTCTTATTTGGCCATGTGCTTCTTCTTCCTTGTTTCGTCTCTGCAGCTCCTTTCTCTGCTCTTGCCCTTCTTCTTCTTTCCTTTGTCTTTTGCCTTGCCTCTCTTCTGCAGGTTCGTTCTCCTTCTTTTCTCTGCAGGTCTTCTTCTTCTTCCTTCTTCAGTTCCTCTTCTCTTTGGCTTCTCCTCTTCCCTCTACCTTGCCTTTCCTTCTCTTTTTCCTCTGCGACTAAGTGTCAGCTTTGCTTCTCCTTCTTCCCTACACAAACCGAAGAGAGAAAAACCTACCCCTCTACCCACACCTGCGTCTCTCTCTCTCTGTATATCACTCTTTAGTACGCTCTCCCAGAGCTGGGTAATCGGGTTGGGTCGCGCGCCCGGGTCCAGGAGCATTGGCGTGGGTGTGGTGCGCGAGGAGTGCTTAGAAGGGTAGTCAGGTCGGGTCACCAGGTTTGCGGGATGAAGTCACGGATGAGGCGCGTGCATAGGTGATGGACCTCACCCCATGTGTTCTCGAGGCGAATAGCTAATATCACAAATTCAATTTAAACTACGCAAACACCTCACGACTTACCGAGGTGGGACTAATGTTCCATCGCTTTTGCTCGCACACCCGCAGGAGATCTTCCGTCCAATTGCAGCAGCTGCAGGCCTTGTAGCGCTAATTGCTTGGACAACTGGATGCGCGAGACTTCCTCGAACCTGCTGGACCTAGAATCCTGAAGTGCTTCAGCCTGGAGCGAGCTTGCAACCTCCTTGAGTCGTCGCTAATGGCGGCTGGTGCTCAGACCCTGCACGACATAAAAAGGGCCTTGCAGCTCATCAGACTACAGGAGGACCTTCGCTGTGTCACGACGAAGGTGAGGCAGTATGTGGCAGGTCGCAGGGTGGCCTAGGTGTGTGTGCTTAGGTCGCTCTGTGGCCGGATGGATGGGTTAGGTCTGGGGGTGGTTGTGGTGGTGTAGGTGGTCTGTGGATGAGTGGAGGATGTTCAGTGGAGTGTGGCAGAGGTTGTGAGGTGGGTGGCGAGACATGTGGGGTTGCGGAGTGACAGAGGCGTCTCGCCGGAGGGTGGCCGGAGATGGGGAAGATGGCGGTGGACCGTGGTTGTCGAGGGGCATTTTGTGAAATAGGTTGAGGGGAATTGAAGAGGGGATAAAGACGAACAGTTCTAACATAATTAAGTGGAAGAAGGGGGTGAGAGGGCGGCTGGCAGTACTTGCTATCGTCGGAGAAGAAGGCGTCCAGTGGAGGAAGACGGCGGCGATGATGGGGCTAGGGATGCGTGCGCGGGTGGTGCGCGACGTGGAGGAGGAAGGGGAGGATAGCTATGCCACTGGTATTGTGGCAGAGCGATGAGAAAGAGGAGGGGGGATCGTCGGAGCTCGCTGGACCCCTTGGCCGGAGGAGAAGAAGAGGAAATCGAGGTGGAATTCCGGCCAAGTCGAGTTGAAGAGGTGCGGCAGGAGTTGAGGGTCAATTTATAGGCACTGGCAGGGGTTCCTATGCTTGGAAGACAAGCTTCCAAGCACGGGAATCCTCACCGAAGATGGAAGTCTGTTAGGTACCCAAATCTCCCATGCGTTCGCACGAGAGATTGGGTGCAAATCATATATCAGGACCACGCTCAGATGGAAGGGAATTCCCCAGAGAATCTCCCTTCCAAATTTGGGAGGAGATCTCTGAGGAATCATGGAATATTCCCCCTCCATTCCTTGCTGGAGTAGGATTTCTCCCCATTAATGGTGGAGGGACCTTCTTGTAAGAATGGTGAGGAAGTTAGAGGGGTTTATGTAATGGTTTTCAAAAGATAAGGGCCAAGATGTAATTAGGTGTACTAATTTGCAAAGTAGGTCAAGATGACCTCCCCTTAGGTCCAAATTTTGGTACAAACATAATTTAGACCTAAGGAATCTAATGGTGAAGTTGGATTTTAGGTTTGACCACGTTTGATTGGACATTTTGTGTAAAAACCCAAATTAGGTCAATTGATGAGCTAGGACCCCAATCTAGGTCAAACTAGGTTCTAAAGGCCAAATTGAATGTTCTAAACCATAGGGGATATTTTTCCATGAATTTTGGAGGGTTTACTTGATTTTTATCCTGATCAGAACCTTGTTGAATTAAGAGGGTCTGATTTAGGGTTACAAGATGTCATTTAATCCCTAGTTTGCACATAAACCTATTTCTGATTAAACCAACCCACTTTTTATCTTATTCAGACCATTTGACCTATGTTCTGCCTTTGAGAAATTCCGTTTATGTACTTCAATGGTAAAATTACAGTTTTAACCTTTATTTCATATTTTCTTCTCAGAACATTTATTCCTTCAATTAAGCCCTCTTCTAAGTTATGTAGGAGCTTTTATTCTCTTTCTTGGGTCAAAATGAGCTAGTTATGGCTCATGATGAGTCTCTCATTAGGGGGTAGTACATATAAACTGAAAAATTTTCTGCCAACACCTTAGGAAATAGATCTTTTTATCAAAAGATTTTATTAGTGATTTATTCTTTAGTTGATTCTTGAACTTAGAATCCAATACAATTTCACACTTACACGTAGAATTTGTAATGGATCCACTGTGAAGACTGATAGACATCTTTAGTTTATGGAGAAGAAGCATTGCTTCTTTTCTTGAACCCTTGGACAGTAATTAGGGAATCATGCAAACCATCTTCTAGTAGATCCACCAAACAATTATGAGGTGAGAGTAGAGAGTCTACTGGTGCTCTAAGTCTAGTATGAGGAATCTTAATTTTTGGGTAATTGGATAATGATACTTGGAGTTAGGCTTAGTTTTCACTTTCAGTTCCTGTGTACAAATTCTTTGTGTGAATCTTTGTGAGAGCCACCAACTAAGGCAAATACATAGAGAGCGGGTTCTTATAAAACTAGGACTAAGGTGGATGGTCATGATTGTCCTTTATGGAATCCTCAGCTGAAGGAGGGTGTTAATGTCAAGGTTAGAAATATGTTGTCCTATCCATTCCTTTCCCGATGCCGAGAATAAGCACTTCCACTAAATAAGCTACCCAATATCCTCTTGAACACAACCAATCCTGAATAATGCCTCATGAATAAAAGTGCATATGTCATGTGTTGGTAGATTTATATGCGAAAAAAAAGAAAGAAAAAAAAAGAAAAAGAAGAAAAGGTATAAAAAAAAGAAAAGAAAAGAAAAAGATTTGAGTTGCATTTATTTCATTTTATGGCAAGCACATTGAGGCAAAAATACCTGCTACCCTTACCATCCACTAAATATAGCCTTGACCTACTTTTCCTGTATTTCTGACCACCCGAATACTGGTTGAGGATTTCTGACTTAGTTATAGGGTTATCAGAAATTAATTGAAGTGTAATGCCATGGGAGATCACCAAATATATTTACAAATCTGGTGAGATGTGAGCTCAAAAAGAAAAAGAAATGAAAAAGAAAAGAAAAGAAAAGAAAACAAGAAGAAAGAAAGAAAAGAGAGAGAGAGAATGAGTACAGGGAACTTAAGAGAGCACAGTTTTTCCATCTCTATCTAAGTTAATTTATTTGATAGTCTGGAAATCTAGATTTTGAAGTACTAGTCTCTCTGTGGCACCAGAGGAGCATGAGCCACCAAATACAAACCCATTTGACTCAGACATCTTCTACCTAAGCCAAAAGCTGAGGTTAAAATTAGAGACTATTTTATATCCCCAAGGGAAGAAGTTTGCCTAGCCCAATAGACTTTTACTAAGGGTCAAGTATGACCTTTAGATGGATCAACTTTTTGCTTGGATCTATTGCATAGGCTACAACACTACACTTTCACGATTTTCTGGATTTCTAAATTTTTGGATGAAAACAAAAGAAATAGATTTCTAGTCAAACTCTTGATAGAATGCATTTAGTCTTGCATTTGCTAGAGACTAGTAAGATTTAGGCATGAGGGTATGATTGCATAGCAATCATAGGTCCTAATTTACCTGAATTAAGTTAGATAATAGCTTAACCTAGGAATAATGCATGCATAAGCATCTTATTTTGCATCATAATCAATTTATTAGCTTTGTAAATAATAATGCTATATTATGCTCGAATTGAGAGGTAATAATAATTGTAGATAATTCAGGGTTGCGGATGATGAATCCGACCATACGGATCTGCTCAAAATGATGATGGGAGTCTAATGCTTTTGAGATCGTCTTGATCAAACTCCCGTAGCAACCTATGGAGTTCGCGGAAGAGCAAAGGCCAAGAGGCAAGGAGGCAAACATCCAGACCTCAAATGCCAAATCTGACCATACGGATAGATCTGAATCAACGATCGCTGTCTAACGGCCCAAAAATCAACTCGATTAGAGTCCTACAGTACCATCTACAAAGTAAAGAAGATGGACGGCCACGATGGTGCCATGTGGCACCATCATAGCCGCTAAAGGCCTCTGCTCCCATCCATTGAAGAATGTTCTATGCGCTTTGTGGGCTGTTGGATCATCATCCAATGGCCACAAGAGTGCTACGTTGCCACTTCACCTGTGCCTAATCAAGGAGGAGATCATCTCAATCGTTGGATCTCCATCCAACAGCTGAGGGCAGCCGAGCGGAAAACCAAGAGCGCGACCATCCGCGCTCATAGCGCGGTGGTTAGCGTACTCGCACAAAAGCGAGCAACACAGGGTCGAGGCATGCAATGTGTGAAATTGAAGAGGTAGTGCACGCAGGCAAAATTGAGTCGTGCAATCTCAATCAAGCGATGCAGCACGAGCTATGTGGCACATGAACGAGCACTCGATGTGGCAATGCGGCGTATGCGTAGATGAACATGTGTGTCCACACACCATTGAATGCACGATCAAACGCAGTCGCGAGCACTCGTTTAAGCCGTCCGATCTCACGATTGGACGACTAAAATTGAACGCATGCGTGTGCATGAGGGATTTCAGCGAGGTGGTGGATCGGGTGGCTGTGTGTGCACCACATGGTGCATTCTGGAGTGTTGCACGCGTTGAAGGTGCGTGGGAGGCTTTTTGAGGGCGCAATCTGATCCATTCATCTCCGGATTGATGGATCTAATCAATCCAAGGCTGTTGCACGATTTTGAGGACCTTTTACGTGCTTTTCCCCTCATTTTGGCTATAAAAAGGACCCTAGAGCCCTCATCTGAAGACATCATCTCCTCCATCATCCTCTCCTCCATCTCTCCCTCTAGGCCTCCAAGCTTCTCCAGACTCCCTCTTCCTCTAAGGCGTACATCAAGACCACCTTGGTGCATTGCTGCTGCTCTCCCCAACCTCTCCAAAGGCCACAAAGGACCACCCTTGGTGTCCTTATTCTAGTAGCTTAGATAGTTGTTTTCAATTCTAGTTTTAGTAGTACATGTTCTAATTTTAGTGTAATTGCAACTCATGATCAACCAATTGCCTAATTTACTTATATCTGTTGTGATTAGTATTTAGTTATAGTTAGTTCTAAATCAATTTTAAAATCAAGTCATTTTCTACCTCCCTAAGTTCAACCAGGACTCACATCTCAGTATATTTATTTGGTTTGACGTATTTTCACGCTATATTATGAATTATCTATTCTTGAAAAGCAATTTGACGATCGAACAACATAATACACAAACAAGGAAGAAATTAAGAATTCACAAGTGCAGGTCAAAATCAAAATAAAAATATTGATCTCAAGACCTGCTAGTAGGTGTCACAGATGTGGACTAGATTATGGTGCAGACCCATGCCCTGAGGTCGAGTGATTCTAAGGTTTTGGATGAAAATCACCCAGAATCAGAGATTGTTGTGCTTGTAGGGTCAGGCCTGTGGTTTTGGGGTATGCAAGCCAAGTTTGAAATTCTGGACAAAATAAAGTTCTAAAATAATAGGAGCATTTGTCCATTTGGGATTTGGCTTAAAAAGATAATCCAATATTTTATACTTGGGTTGAACATCCTCAGAAAGATTATCATAAGGGTCCTGGTAAAAAGTAGGCGATTTCAGGTCAACAGGAACTGTTAGATCCAACATTGTATTTCCCTCATAATTATCCTCCCAGATTTTCGTTTCCAAATTTCTACTCTCCGTAGTCATAATTTCATATTCTGGGACCTTCTACATATTATTCACCCCATCTAAATTATTCAAGTCCAATTATTGTGGCTGAATCAGGATTGACTTAGGTACAATGATCTCAAAAGTATCATCATTTAATTCTTTGGTGTGTGGTTGAGGAATGGGGCTATAGATTGGATCATCTATAATAGGATCTGAATCCTCCATGTCAGCCCCAATAGGATCATAATCCTCAATTATCGGGCTATCAAATGGTTCATCATGCTCCTCGAGCCCGTTTGTCTCACTAAAATCATTTTTCTTAACTTCAAGTGAGACTTCACTAAGAGATTCCTCACCCTCAGAATTAAAGAATTCTCGATCCTCATTTATATATGTCTCAAAATCATATGCTGTTCCTTGGTCTATAGAGACATATTTTTCCTTGCTCCTTGGTTGAGGGATCTTGGGTGAGAAAAGCACATCATCCTCGATTGGTTGCTCTAACCCAACGTTGTCATCCCCGGTTTCATAAAAAATGTCCCCCCTGATGGTCTCTTGAGTGGGTTTGACATTGGCTCTCCTTAAGGGGGTTCATCGTGAGAATCATCCTAAGATTAGACTAGGGCAACCATGAATTTCATCCTCAATCTTGATATTTCCCAAGTAAAAACTCACCTAGGCCCCTATCCTTAACATCTTGGAGCCAACCTAATAAAGAACTATTAAGCTCATCAATCATTTTGATCATAGGCTTTAATGCCTCAATGCATGGTTGATGCATATGCATCTGGATAGTCTAAAATGTCTATTTATGCATGTTCTTAGTATTATAGTTGCATCATACATTAAAAATATTTCGTAACATGCATCATCTTGCATTTAGGTTAGATTGTGTAAATTTTAGGTTAATTTTCCCTTTTTGTGGTCAGGTAACAAGGTGACTTTTAATCGGAGCCTCGGATCGAAGATCCAACTGTACAGATCTGATCAGGGCGACGATTGGAGTTCAATGACTCCAAGATCGCCCTGATCAGACTTCTGTAGCATCAGATATAATCCGAGGAAGGTTAGAGATCAAGGGCCAAGATGGCATAAATCTGCACTTCAGATGACAAATTTGACCGCATGGATGGATGCGGATCGACGATTACAGCCCAACGACGTAAAAATCGGTCCAATCCGACATCCGTGGCACCATCTGCAACTCACAGAAGATGGATGCCCATGATGGCACCACGTGGCGCCATCACAGCCACCCAAACCGGCCGCAGCATCGCTTCTCAACCTTTGAAGGCGCAGGCGAGGCAAGATCTGGGCCATTAGATCTTGATCCAACGGCCACCGGCGCGCGTGCTTAAAACATAAGCGCGACAAAGAGTCAGCCGCAGCGCAGCGGTCGAGCACTCTTTCGCGAGCATGAGGCACGGGTTCGATCCCTGCTGCGCCTCAAATCAGACGTGGGCGTGGGAGCGGGCTCAATTGAGTCGTTGGATGGCGAGCAAGCGACGCGGATGCAGGCGACGTGGCACACACAGATGCGAGGAACGCAAATGCGCCATCAAATGCATTTTTGTGAGGGCGGGTGAGCGCGCATCCTGAGCCATTGATCTTTGATCCAATGGCGATGAAGGAGGCAGCGTCGCCTCTTAGCAGGTGTTGAGTGAGATTGGGCACGACGCGTTTAAGTAGTTCGATCTCGCGATCGGATGGCTGAGAATGAGCGTACGTGCGCATGCATTGAGGTGCAGGGAGAGGATGAGGCGCGGCGTGCGCGGCAGCTACGCCCACTATCTGGGCTTTAGTGATGGTTTTATCTGTCACTAAAGACCCTGATTTAATATTTTTAAACTAGAATGACCTATTTGCCCATTCAAACCTCACCTATAAATAGCCCTATGACCACTACATTTTCTTCATCCCTTCTCTTCTCTCACCCCCTCCAAAGCTCTAAGAGCTTGTCCCAAACCCGGGATGCTCCTCTAGAGTAAAAATTAGAAATGTTCCACTTCTCCCCCCTTCGTGGAGCATCCTGCGGTTTTCCTTTCACTCCATGCGGGAAGTGGATCTCGCAACGACGATGATGTCCTGCTTTACCCTTGGTTCTTCCTGCTTCGTTCCCCTTCTTCCCGCTTCGTCCTCCATCTTCCAGGCGTCGCCTCATCCAGCTCATCCTCCAAGCAGCTGTCGAGGAGCATAACTTCTCTTTACCTTCTATTTTACTGCTTTCTAGTGTAGATTTCCTGCTTTCTAGTGTAGATTTTCTGCTTTCTAGTGTAGTGGGTAGTTGTAATTGTAATGAACATCAGCTTATGATAATGAAATTCATGTTTATTCTACCTTTCTTTTGTCTTTATTTGTAATATTCTCTCTTTGCCTTCTATTCTTTATTCTTTAAGTAGATAGTTAGTTTAGATTCAATTCGACTAGCTAATCTGCTACATGATAATTAAACAAACGCGATTTTGAATTAAACATCCGCCTCCCTGTGTTCGACCCAGAATTTCTTTACGAATTTCGGTTAAATTTTATCTGTTGACGGATTACTTTGCAAATCGAACTACGACGGGTTTTTCAAATCCAACTTCGATTGCGTAGTTTTTCGCTACCAACAATGGTGTTGGATGAGCTTTTAAAGATTGTATAGTGTTACTCAAGTTAGCCAACACCCTATCTTGGACTTGGTTCACCTGAACCAAATGGTTTGGTTCAGGGTTGGGAGGGTTTGGGTTAAAACTAAGGGAATCAAGAAATTGATGTTCTAGGGGTCCTCCCTACTAATAGGTCATTTCGGGTTGTTCAAAGAAGGGTGATGACCTATATTCAGTATAATCCTGGGGAGGTTCTCTCTCGAGAGATGCGTTAAAGATTATAGCTATCGTTGTAGTGCGAATCACGATGAAACAAATAACATTTATAAAGATTTCGGTGAGTATCGAGTCGTTCGCAGGGAGGCAAAACATGAATTTTATGCGAAAGCTTTTCAGTAAGTCATTCTAAACAAATATTTATATATTTATATATGTATATATAGACGTCAGATATCCAAAAAAATCAGAATTTTATTGCTCTTTGGAAATAATTTTTAAACTAGAAATCATTATGTTAAACAATAGATAGAGAAATATATATATAGAGAGAGATAGAGAGATAGAGATAGCAGATGATGACGACGCTGCTTGTGGGATTCTTGTGTGAAGTGTGGCAACACTTCAGATCCAAAGCACCGGAATGAATGCTAGAGAAGAGTTGTAGAGAGGGAGAGAGGCTGGAGTTGTATTTGGTGGGAGTTGCCTTCAACTGGGGGGGCCTGGGGCTCTTTGTGTAGCTTTATTGAGGAGCAAGTTGGGCATTTTAGCCCTCCAACATGTCTAACAACCTTAGGTTGATCAGATCTGTCGATCAGGAGATCAAAGGCTCTGATCTGGCCATCAATATCAGTTGTCCGATCTCGTGATCAGACGGCTCAACTCGCGTGCCGCACCGCCTTCGTTTAGGCATGTGCAACGATGCGTTCTGTTGGAAAGTGCATTCGCGCGTGGCCATCTGACGCTCCTCCGCTTGTCATGCCTCCACATCTGCACCGTCAATCGATGATCCAATGCTCTGAATTCATCTGCGCATGCGTCTTCGCTGATTTTGTGTGGATTTCATTTTGAACCGGCATCCTCTCTTTGTGGTTGAGCTTGTGAGCCAAAGCGCTAAGGGCTCACTTTGTTGCATTTCCAAATCCATGTGAGGCTGCCTTCTGCCATTAGATGGAGATTCAACAACTGAGGATGATCCTCCTTAGATGAGGCGTGAGGGAGCGATCGACGTGGGCTTGATGTGGGCATTGGATGACAATTCAACAACCCATAATGCGTGAGAAGAGTTCTTTAGAGATTGGGGGCGCGGTGAGGGGCGACTGTGATGGCACCACGTGGTGCCATCACAGCCGTCCATCTTCCTTGCTTTGTAGACGGTGCTGTAGGCCTCCGATTGAGATAATTTTTACGTTGTTGGACTGCTATCGCAGATCTGGATCCATTCGTGCAGTTGGATTCAGCATCTGAGGTTCGGATTTCTGTCCTCTTGCTCCTTGGCTTCTGATCTTCTATGGGCTACACGTGATGTTACGGACGTCTGATCAGGACGATGTCGGAAGCGTTGGACTCCCGTCATTGTGCTAATCAAATCCGTATGGTCTGATCTATCATTTATGGCCTTGGATCATTTGCAATCAATTTTGTCTCTCCTTTAGAGCATAAAATGGTAATATTATCTATAAGGCTATTAAACTAACTATTATGCAAATGCTTATGTACGCATTGTTCCTAAGTTATGCTAGATTCTAACTTAATTCAGGTACACTAGGTCGTATGATTGCTGTGCAATCAGGAGGGTAGGTGTTATAATCATCATATCTTTCCTGATTGTAGATTGGGTTGGTTTATTCTTAAGAGGGCAGTGATCTATAATCAGTGTAGCTCTAGGAAGGATAATAATCATAGTCTTGTTGTCCAGGGTTAGGTCTTGGACATTGAGGTTTGGAATCATATCCCTAATCAAAGTTATCCTGACTAGGAGATGGGTAGTCATAAGTTGGGTCGGGGTAGAAATCATTTTGGTGATAAGTGCTGGTAGGAGGGTAGGATTGGAATTGTGTGTATGGTGTGGAAGAATGCATGATGAAGTAGGAGGAAAAACAAAATAGAGAAAGGTGCCCTGCAATATAAACAATCAAACCTGTCCTTAGGTGTGTTAGCCTAAAGATCTACAAACTCCCAGAACTTGTCTTGAGATGAAAGAAATGATTTGGTCTACTTCTATCCGGTCAATCCAACCAGTTAGAGGGAAGGGTTGGGGAGAAAGTTCCTTCTTTGGCTTGTGCCTCCTATTCCTTTGATACCCCCCAACCACGGTCATTTGACGCTGCTCCCCTAGCTAGACATTAGATGGACCAGTAGAAGCAGATTAATAAAAAACAATCTCAGTTAGAGTCCCAAAAAGCGAGTTAATCCTTAAGGCCAACGTCTACTCAATTTTAATTAGGCTTGGGATGTTGTGCTCTTGGAATGTGATGGGCCCTTTAGATGGGTTGTGCCCTTAATAATCAATTACAATGTGCGTGTGTGCACAACTATGGTTTTCAAACAAGATTTTGATAATGTGTCTTTTAGGGTTTATCCTTGTTTAGTAGCTTTTAGGGTTTAATCTTTCGGTGTATTCAATCAAGTTCAAGAGAACACTCCAAGTTTTGAAATCACAAGTGATGTATATTCCTTTAAAACTCAAAAATAATGTGCAGTGATTGGTTCAACCATAAAAGTCAACCTCATGAGGCAAACTACTGATGAATCACTTTTAATTTAAGTGGTGCGGCCCAAACAGTTCAAGCAATTGGCCTATTGCACCACTTGATTAAGGCACACAAAAATGTTTCACCTAATCAAATTTATACTCACTTATTTGTGTGATGAGTTAAGGTGTACCGGATCCACAGGTTAGATTCCGGTTAAGTAGTAGAATCAATGTGATTATGCACCTTAGGTCGAGAAATTTGTGGGTGTTTAAGTGTGTCTCTTTTAGTTTAATCCCACAAAAAGAGAAGCGTATTTTTGTTTTGTATTTTTTTAAAATCTATGTGGATGGGTGAGGTGATATGAAGTGACAATCAAACAACCAGGACTAACCTAGGATTTATGCAAGCTCCTAGGTTAATTAGGATTTGAGTTATTAGCGTGGTGAAGTGAAATCTAGGGTGGAGGTGGTGAGGATACACTTACAGAACCTTCATTAGCACTTTTCTTCGATCTAACCGCTCTGGCTGGCCTTAGAAGAGTACCTGCAATCATTGTAAGATTAAAGAAAAAGTGAGATAAACATTAAGTAAGGCAGAAAAATGTGAGAAAAACCAAAGAGAGTTGCCTCCCTGGCAACGGCACCAAAATGGTGGGTGAGTATTTCATGAGGAAAATCAGGGTTTCGGAGAACCCGTCGTTGTAGTCGTAAAATATCACTACTAGATAAAATTTATACTAAAACTTGAGGTGACTCCCGAGTCGAACATAGGGAGGCGAACGTTTGGTTTTGAAATTTGCGCTTCAATTTTATTTCTTTTGTTGTTTTTATCTTTTGCAATTTATTTTGGTATTTTATACAGCAACATATCAGATCGATGAAATCTAACTAATCTACTTACAAAATAAGAGAGAGAGAGAGAACATCAATGTATATCTCAAAGAGTTTGCTACAGATAAGAAAGCAAAAAACTACACTAGAAAGCAAAAAGATTGAGGTGAGAAGAATCCCCCTCGACGGTCACTTGGAGGACAACTCGCTTTGACGATGCCCGAGATGAATGTGGTGGGAAGTTGGATGAAGAACGAAGTTGGAGGAAGGAGGACAGGGCAGGACGACGTTGCGGCAAGGATCTTCTTTCAGAAGGTGGTGAGAGGATGGGATGCTCCATGAAGGGGGACGAGAAGCAGGAAAATATTTGATTTTCTACTTTAGAGGGGCATCCCGGGCTTGGGACAAACTCTCTCTAAAGCCTTGGAGGTGGTGAGGAAGAGAAAGGAAGAGATGAAGATGGATGGAGGGGTGTAGGTCCTTTTATAGTGGAGGTGAAGACGCAAAAATCCGTCCATGGGCTATAGCGACATTCAAGCCGTCGCTGAAGATTCGCCAGAAGCGTTGCTAAAGGGCTACTGGCGCTAGTGCACACGCGTGCAGCGCACGTGCTCTGTTGGCTTTGGTGAGGACGTTTGGCAGCCTTTAGATCGGAAGCGGATGATTGAGATGGTGCAAGGATCGCGTGCGTAGATAGCACGCTAGATGGTGTGTCAGATGGGGCGTTGGTTAGCGTGTGATCGTGCGTGTGCAGATCGTGCAGCTTTGATTGTGTCACATCATGAGGTCTTCACCACTTGATGGCCATTCAATGGACGCAATCAACTTGCGCTCACACTCACAAAATCAAGCGCTGCGGGCGAGCTTCGAACGTGCGTTGGTGACTTGAGAGCGCCACCCGCAACCGTTGTTCTACGTGCGCACAAGTGTTGTGTTTAGGAATTTCCGCGGTGTGGTGGAGGCAACTTCTCGGCCATTGGATCTTGATCCAACAATCGAGATCTCTTTACGGAGATGCTCCTTAGGGGTGAGTGGTGCTGCTGCCAATCTTGGGCGGCTGTGATGGCGCCACATGGTGCCATCATGGCCGTTTGTTTTCTTTGCTCTGTAGATGACACCACGGACGTCTGATTGGGTTGATTTTTGCACTGTTAAGCTGCGATCATTGATCCAAATCCATCTGTGCAGTTGGATTTGTTGCTTGAAGCTCCGAATTACATCACCTAGCCCTTTGGTTGTTGGTCTTCCTTGGATTGCACAATGTGCTATAAGACTTCGATCAAGACGATTTCAGAGACGTTGGACTTCGATCGTTGTCCTGATTAGATTCGTACAATCGGATCATCAATCCAAGGCCCCAAAATAAATCTTCTTTTTCTCCTAGCCACCAAAGGATGCGAATTAACTTAAAATTTATACAAACTATTCTAAATGCAGAATGATGCATGTTATGCATTATTTATAATATGGAATGCATCTCTAAGCTTAGGAACATGCATAAATATGCATTTTAACCTAAATGGATGTGTATACACCATGGTGCTAATGCGCTATCCTCTTATTGTGTTGGGTGATGACTGTTGACCCCTTTTCCTTTGAGACTTATCTTTTTGGGTGGCCTCCATGCTTGTTTAGTGAGGTAGGTTTTGCTTCCTATTGCGCCCCTTTGGGGGGTTCACCATTCTAGCAAAAATGTTTTCCTATTTAAGTTGGGTGGGTAGCGTTTGTCGTTCCCTTCCTCTATTTGGGGGTTTTCTGGCTTCGTCCCGCTTGATGCCATTTCTTGTCATAATGAAAAGAGTATTTTTATGTTCTTACTGCATTATCATTGATGTGGAATAATTGTGTACTTTTGTTTGCATCCTCCCTTTTTCCTTTATTGCGGGGGTGTGAGCTTTTGAGAAAGGAGGAGGTACGGAGGCTGTCCCCCTTTAGTGATTGTTCGCCACTCAGCACTGGTTCGACGTCCAGTTGATTTGCTTCATGCTTTGGCATTCTTTGGGGGGATGGGGAGAGGGAGGGTGGGTCTTCCTCCTCCTCTAGTTCTCAGTTCTTCCTCTGGTCTCGAGGGTAACAGTCCTTGGGGCCCAAGTTTCCTAGGCACACTCTCTCAGTGCATGTGCTCCCTCGATGATGATGCAACGATCTTGTCCCAACACTTTTTTGTGCTCCTTGTGATATGTCAGGCCAACTCGAAGTTTTTCCTAACCACCACCTTTGGATCTTGGATCCCGTTCATGTACCTCCTAGGTTGACAGGTCCCCTTCTTCTCACAGGAGGTGGGTCTATTGCACTCTGGGAAGGTTCTCCTACATTCAGGGGTGTCGTACTCGAGAAAGGGGGTTTTGCCGACGAGTCGCTATAGGGTGAGTGGTTACATGGGCGCTATGTAGGGAACGTGTGCATCCTTAAGTGTTAGTCAGCCATTGAGGTGGGGGTAATGTTCGAGTGGGGTAGTTGCTGTGGGGAAGCTGGTTGGCCTCTTCATGTCCCCTTTGTCCAGTCACCTTGCTGTTGGCCTCAAGGTGACTTGTGGAGTCTCTTGGCTGGAAGTGCTCACTCTCATTGATCGTGGAGTACTATGTAGTTGGATTGGGGGCATCCTAGCCAAGGGGTGCTTGGCCCTTGGCGAGCAGTCCACTCCACCAAGCGATTCTTGAAGAAGATTGCTTTGGCTGGGTGCCTTGGGAAAAAAGTAGTGTTGGGGGATCATACCTCCCTAGATTTAGAAGTGGCTAGGCATCCTTTTGGGTGATTGCTGGGTTAGGGAGGGTGAGTTGTATGATGCTCAGTGTTGGCAACTTCTAGATTGGGGTACTTGGAGGCCTCTCCTGTAATGACCTGGGTCCTGGCAATCGACGAAACCCGAGTCGTTGGGTGCTAACAACAAGCACAAACAACCACAAGATCGCAGTCACCTAACACATCACCATAGAACATCAATAGCCAAACATTCATTAGTAATGCATTAAGTGAAAAATAAAAGTGTTGACAAATACAATAAAATGCACCATAGAAAGCAGAAAAGGTAACAAATGCTCAAGTGCTAATACAACAATCACAAAAGAATGGAAAAGAAAGTCTAATAGTGGAAACAAAACTAAATGAACCACAATGCACAATACGGACTGTCTCCTATAGTAGAGTTAGGTCCCACAGCAGAAGGACCAACAGCAGCCGCTACACCTGGTTGCCCAGCAACACCTAAGTACAGAACTCGAGAAAAACACGTTAGCAAAAACTTAGTAGAGTAGAACAATAAGAACAAAGTAACAACAACAAGAGCAAAAGGAAAGAGGATATTGTATCATCAATAATTTCATTTATTAATTATTACTTATTTGAGTGTGTTATGCATTAAAGCCCAAGTTATTAGAATCCATATTTTGGAAATTGATGCCTCGAGCATGAGATGATCTCATATAACTTCCTGAGATGCAAGGCAGGTATAAGCCATCTCCTTGGTCGAGGAGGCAGCTTATACCCATCAAGTTGCCCCAATCTGTCACCCTAGGGTCATAGCGAAAAGGAGTGGTGATTGTGTCATGTAGCGTGAACACTTACAAGTGCTATGTACATTGAACCATAGACAGCCAATGACCCACCCACAGCTGAGAAAGCCACTCCCAACCTCCAGCAAAGCCCGCTATCCTAGTTGGCCGCTAAGCCTAACCAAAGAGTCATAGGGAGGCTAGCAACTTCCTAAACTAGCCCAGAATCGGTCTAAAGGACCAAAGCTACCGACAAATCTAACGAGTAGTGAGGCTAAATCCAGTTATCTAACCCATAAAGCCAGGCAAATCTGTCGTATTGATTAATTCAACAACTTTAGATAACCGAATCATTAACTATTACCAAAACGTTCAATAACTAATCAATTAGATCCATTGATTCAGAACTACGAGGTATTCACATTATATCCCGTGTTATCTGTTTTCAAGTAATTTCCCAATTTATGACTGTGGTCCCATAATATTTGTTAATTCACGAACACAATGGAGCTTGTTTCATGTAAATCGAAGTTCATTTAATACATGCGATATAGGGTCACATTTAATGCTCTTATTATTCAACATTCATGCATCATCAATTTAGTTCATATTAAAGTACCCCCAAAATAAAAAATAATACTCTCACCAGGGTTCCAAAGTTAGGAAGGAGAGAGCACACACTAACCAACATGACATACGCAAATAACTTTGTGGAACGGGTCCACAATACCCAAAAACAAAATGGAAACAAGGGAATGGTAGACTACTCTACCTAACATCACCGGAGGGTCATGGTGGCTATGGATTGTGCACTAAAGGTCCTCCTTGTGATCCGTACACGCACCAAGAAGTCTTTCTGAGTCAAGAACACCAAGAATAGTGTTCAAATCACATAGACACATTGTTGATTTTTCACATTAGGAATAGTGGTCAATAATGAAAATAAAGTATACCAATGCTTAGTACGCATCAATATGAATCCAATTGTGCCTTATTTGTCAAATTTCAAGGTCAGGAAGGCCTCAAACCACTTGAAATCATGTAATGTTATGAACATGGGCATCAGACGTAGTTTAAGACATCTGGGAAGTGGCCCAGATGTCTGGCCAAACGTCTGGAACCCTTCCCAGACGTCTGGTATTAAATTTTTTCGGCATACGGGTTCGTGTCTGCGCGCGTGCGCGTGCAGACTGAACCCGCCGCCTTCGTTCTTCTCTTTTCTCTCCCTCCCTGCAGATGACGCCGCTTCTTTTCTCTCTCTCCCAGCTGCCTTCAAATACCACCGCCCTCTCCCTCACCCTCACTCCACCGCCTTCTCTTCTCCTTCTCCCTACCAGCGAGAGTGCGAGCGAGCAAGTGAGCGAGTGCGACTGCTGCGAGCGTGCGGGAAGGAGGAGTTGTTGCGAGAGGAAGAAGAAGCTCGACCGCTAGGGTGTGAGCTTGCCGGGGCAGCTAGAGCTGGCCGGCGGGGGAGCAGCAAGAGTGGGGTGTCGCGGAGGAGCTGCTGCAGCTCGGGCAGCAGGCGAACGCGGCGCGGCGCGGCGGTGAGTCGCGGGCGGAGAGCGAAAAGGGTCTTGATTCTGGGAAAATTTCCCAGAATCAGACGTCTGGACTTACGTCCAGACGACGCAGAAGACGTCTGGAGGAAGGTCCAGACGTCTGACAGGTACAATATTTTCCTACCTTCTTCTATTTACGCGTGTATGGCCATGCAGCCGTTCGCCGCGTTCTCTGCGCCTCTTCGTGATGAGAACGGGTGCGTGTGTGCGTAGGTGTTGTTCGGGAGGACGCGAGGGCTCGTCATCCCACACAGATCAGACGTCTGGGTGCAGTGCCAGACGACGGAGAGGACCTCCAGACGTCTGGGGTGACAATCGGACGTCTGGGAACTAAGAACAAACGATTCAGCGGGCTTCTGGACATCTGAAGGACTGTGCAGACCAAGGTATGGCCTGATCGACATTTTAAGACGTCTGGAAGAAGTTCCAGACGTCTGATTTTGGACAGACTCATCGGTTTTGACCCGTTTAGGGTCCGTTCGGAATCCATTTTCCGCGTTTCAAGTTTCGTTCTTCCCAGATTTATTTCCTCTACCTGTTTACAGTAATTGTATACTGTTCTGAGAAACTCCTTGTGTTGATCCTTGTGTTAGGACCCTGTTTCGTTGCGATTTTGAGGGTTGCAGAGGTGCGCGGGATTGCCAACCACGCCCCCAGTACTCCCGATTTCGTGGGTAGAGTGGCCCTTTAATTTATTTAACAAAATTTGTACAATTACGAAATAATTAATAGAGTCTAGGGCATTGCATGAACCCTAGGACTGAGAAATTATATTGAATAATAGATCCTAGGGTATTGCATGAATCCTAGGACTGGAAAACTAGATTGAATGATAGATCCTAGGGTATGGCATGAATCCTAGGACTGGAAAACTAGTTGAATATATAAACATTGCAGTCTTGGAAAAGTGGAAAGGAAATGATAACTGCCTGTAAATTGGTTAACAGTTGCCTGTTATGAATGAATAAATACGGTTGAGAACATGGGTTATATGAATATAAAGCTGGAACGGTGAAACCTAAATTGGCTGAGTTAAAAGAGCATGAACCCTACGGGGAATTAGGAGTAGAGCTCCTGGAAATAAATGGAATGGAACTGAGAAAGTAAAACGTGAAAGTGTGTTGTCTCTTTGGTACTTGGTACCAAAGAAAGCACATATTACCTCTTAGTGTAGAGGGGAGCTTGCCGCCCTCAGGTTGAGACCAGGGTGGGTTTGGCCACTTTGTACCGACTTTCTGGCCCTTGTGTAACAGTATCGAGGAGAGCTACTAGTGTAGGGAGAGCACTAGCTACCCCACGGGCCCCAGGGTTCTACTAGCTCTCCTACATCGACTTGTTAGGCCCACTGGGCAAACCAGGGTAGTTAGGCGAGGGTGCGCGGACTGTGGAGGGGCTGGACCCCTGTTACTGAGAGGGCTCTACCCTATACTGGTTCCGTGCTGTGCTTTGGGTGCACCCGTTAACGGAAACGACTGACCGCGTGCCAGTGCGGGGTAGCTACCCGTGCGTTTATCGCGCGTGCCGTAGTCACTGTTATGTCTGTCAACGACCTTGGGGTGGTTGACTGAGAGTAGGACCACCACGGGGGACTCTCCCGGCCAGGAGAGCACCACGTGTTACTTCTACTTTTCGGGAAAGACTGCAATCAAGATCGTTCCTACGAGGAACATTCAAGATCAAGAGGATCTGAGAAATAATCAATAGTGAATAAATGGAAAAATATAAAGAAAGAAAGTAAAAATATAACAGCTACTATACACTCTACTGTTTCTTTTAGCTTTTAGTTGCCACTCTACTCAGCGTTTCGCTGACGTGTCACCCTTGTTACCTTTTCAAGACCAGGTGTTGAGCAGCCAGAGTCAGCGGCTGCAGAGGGCGTTGGGCCTAGTAGAGCCTAGTAGTGTTACCTGTAGTACCTTTTGTACTTTTCTTTCCGCTGTAGTGAGTAGTTTTCTCTTACTCCCTGTGCTCTCTTTATTGTAAGCTTCATGTTATGTACATGTTTATTTCTCTTCTGTTGTGGTGGTGTATACTGTAGTATTTCCTTTCTTTACTGCTGTATTTTGTTACTGCTAGTTATATACATGGTGAATGTGGTTTGTTTTACTGCTCTTTTGGTTACTTTCTCGTTGGACGACTGGGTCTTGGGATCAGTCGAGTCGGTCCGATTCTCGTGTCTCGTAGGGATTCGGGAATCGGGTCGTTACATGTAAGGGGGTCGCTGAACCAATCGGTTCAAGTGAATCGGTCAACCGGTTCATGCGAACTGCGTGCACACCACATGTCGCATTCTTATTCTTCGGTGCACCTCGCACATGAATCGCCTGACACCTCACCTCACTTCCCGCCGTCGGATTGCCATGCGTCAGCAAACCAATGGTCAAGTCCGCTCGCCCTTCGCGTAAGTGCACCTACAATTCCTCCTGCATGCGACGTGTGGTGAGAATCTATACCCCACTGCCGAATCCAATGGCCCGTGTCCACCACCGCACTTCCTATGCAAAAATTATGGAGGGAAGCCTCATTTTCTTGAATCTACGATTAGGTCCCTAACTTTCTTAATTAAGAAAACCTAATTGATTTTCTACTTCTTTGCTCTCTCTTTCTCTTGGACTTTGGAGACCCTAAGGATGCAATGATGGCTCTAACTCCAAGGAGCCCTTTTTATAGACCTAATATTAGGTTTAGGTTTAGGATTGGTGGGAAAAAGATCTAAATTACCCCTAGGTTTGGTTCCTCTTACACTTAGGTCCTTTTAACTTGTTTTGGATATAACTTGAGCTACATAACTCAGATTCGCGTAAAACAAGAGTTGTTGAAAAGCTTGAAATGAGAGGATTTCAAAGGTACCATACATGGTACTCTTTTGATGAGGTGTGACTGGGGGTTGATAGGAAATATGCATTTTTACATGTTTTACGAGGTTTTCGTACTCGCACCGAACGTAATGCATGTTCGCGGGTTTGAATGATAGTAGCCACTTCGAAATGACTCAGGATATGGATTTTAGGATGTTGCTTCTCCCTATTGTGCAGCTGATAGGAGGGAAAGTGGGAGTAAGGATTCACTCCTCACCGCTTGGGCATTTAGTTGGTGGATGCTCCTGCTATCGAGAGGAATGACCGTAATGCCTCCTTTTTCCACTTGTGAGTCTCGCCATCTCCACCTCAAGGGGAGGGGGCAAGTCCTTCTTAATCTTTGGTGTTGGGTCCCCAACATATGTCTGGTGCCTGTTTGGCTGAGTTTGATGTTAACGATCGCCCTGGTACAGGTAGGGCTGAACATTGACGTCGAAAAACATGTTAAGTTTATTTGTACGTTATAGTGGGTAATTATGGCATCAATTTTAAAAGAAGACATTGAGTCCAAGTGTTGATCTCAGGAGGCGAAAAGAATCGAATCTTCTAGTCGCTTATGTTTACTGCCACATGGTTGTTTGCTTACGTGAAAAGTAGAGAAAGAGAGAGTAGGGTTAGAAATCTGGTGAAGATTACAGTTGCTAGTTATTCATCAGAAAAGACAAGCACAAAATGTAGCGATCGTAACACAAGCATAAGACGAGTGAAGTAGAAGCCTAATTTAGAATGCATGAAAATAACACCAGGATACCATAAAAAATTGCTTCTATGAATTATCAAAATTGTCTTACAAACATTAACATAAAAACTAGAGAAATGCTTGAATAGAATGTGAAACATAAGCTAAAGAAGAACTAGGAGTGAGTCGAGGCAGCCATGCTGGTGGGAGAGGCTCCGTTGGTGGCTCGGCGGCTTTAGGGACTTGCTTTGGGCTTTATGGAGGTGGTGGAAGACTTGTGGAAGAGATGGATTGCAATGGGAGGCCATGGGGGGCTTTTATAGGTCGTGCCAAATCATTTGACATGGAAACACACTAAATGCTTTGTGTTAGACACGCACATGCATACTGCGGCTGTGCACAGCTGTGCGCAGTGCAGTGCACTAGCGTTGCTTCGCTGGATCACGCGAGGAGGCACACCAAAATTAAAATTGACTTAATTTTATTGAAAATAGAATGAGTCGGGTTGATTCCTCAGGGAATTGGTATTTTTGTATTCTCTAATCAATTAGGAGAGTCTAGGAATTTTTATGATTTTAGGGGGAAATTTCCTATTTTTTTGGGATTTTTTTATTGCATTCAGGGTAGAAGGACTATTATGACCTTACTAGCTTGAGACATGACCAACCTAAATCTAGTAACCTTAGAAAATTATGGTAATTTTATCTCAGACACTGCATTCAGTAACAAAACAAATGCCATAGATTTCATGAAAATTGGAGTTGCATAGAAATTACTAAAATTCTAAATAGGCGAAAATTCCATGTTCTGTTTGCAGCTTGACCCCAGATAGTATGCAAATTTTATAAAATTTTGTAGAAAAAATTATGCCCTAAAATTTTGTATCGTTAATCCCTACGTGTCTAACTGCCTATAGATGAAGTTTTTTTTTAAAATTTTTGAAAGAGTACCTATGGGCGAAGTTTGATAAGTTTTGGAAGTCTAGATCTGATTGCATGAATTTTCTAACCTAGACTATGACATAGGATAGAAAACAGAGTTAAGAAGGGGCTTTAAAAGGCTCTAATAGAAGGTGTTTTCAAGATCGATGTTATGTACGTGGTTCAGGAAATAAGCGAGATATTTTAGAGGTAAAATAAATGAGCTAGACCTCGAGAGTCGCTTCCCTTAGGCTTGACCTATCCAATGCATGCCTACTAAGGGTATAATCTAACTCAAAATCGAGGTTTGTAGGCTTGGACTATCTTAAGTAGGAACCTATGGGTATAGATCAACTTGGTTTACCAATGACACCAAAAGATGCACCTATCTCATCACCGATTAAGCATGATATCAAGCCTACCCCCTTTACCCCACGTGCAAAGAAAATTAGCCACTCGTATTTGTAACGGAAACCGAAGCCATCTCATAAAGATGGAATGGAATCGGAGGGGGGGAGAAGGGATGTGCGTGGATTGGGATGGAGGGAGGAGGGTTATGCGTGACTTGGGGAGGGGTTATGGACTATTTTTGGGAGGGAGTTGGTGCTAATTGGGGAACAAATTGGGAAGGAGTGATCATGAGTTATTTTGGGAAAAGTAGAGGAGGTGTTATGTGAGATGGGGTGGGGAGGGTGTGATGTGGATTGGTATTTTATGGGGAAGGACAAGGTTGTGGTGAATTTATTTTGGAGAGGGATAGGTGGCATGAGATAATGTGGAGGAGAGGAGTGAAGGAGCAAAGCCCAAAAATCTCTACTCTAATCTCTTCTGTGAATCTTCACCCTGAACTACCTTGCAAGGAAAATAGTTGCTTATTACAACTTATCGCATAAATATGCTAAATGACACACCATTGACCCATAATGCTTGTGTACCTAGGTAGATGCACTAATGTTTGACATGCACTAATTCACATGAAATTGTGCAGTTATAGCTGCGAAACCAACATAACTTAAGCTTGATAAATCTAGATATCCATGTGTTTATCATTGGCTCTTTTCTTGCATCAGTCTTTGGTGAGCTTTTAGGGTTTGTTTTGAGAGAGTTCATTCTTTCCTTCAACAACTTCCATGAAGTCACCCACCATATTCGAAAATATTGGCATCATGCACTTTTGAAAAGCTGCAAATGCATTGTAGAGACCAAATGGGATTCTGATGTTAAGTTTTCTCATATTTATAAGAAATGTCATTTTATTGTAGTATATAGAGCAAGAGAACTAACATATTTTATAATTTATATTGGTTGAGTCCAGGTCATTCGCGGGGAGGCTTATTTTGCATATTATTCTTTTAATTATTCTTTATTCATGCAATTAAGTTATCCATACTTAATAATACTAAGTTCTATTAATTAATAAGTTATACTTATTACATAGCTTACAAAATATACATAAGCTATATTTATGTTATAATGTATAATACATAATATAAATGACTTCAATTAAACTTACTTAACATAACTAATATACATATATAATTTACTCTACATAACTATCTATTAATAATTTACTTAATTAATACTAACTATAAATTAACACTAGTTAACTTATGAACTTAACTAATTATAAGTTAACCTACATATAAATAATAATTACTTAATTTAACTACTTAATCTTAGACTTAACTTAGATAATAAACATATAACTTAATATACTACTTAATTTACTTAACTTACTTAACTACTTAACTAATAACTTAACTTAAATAACTGTAGACATATAACCTATTTAACTTAGCCTAACTACTTAATTAAGTTATATAATTACTTAACATAAACCATACTTAAGTTAACATTAGCTTACTTAACTTAATTAGAATATTAAGTTATTGCTACGTTAATTACTTAATTAATATACTTTAGACACAGGAATTAATTGTAAGAAATATAAACAATAAATATGACAACTAATTCCATTTGAATGATAAGCATGCATTACAAAAATTAAAATGATTAATCATTGATTGCATATAAAAGAATGACAAAAAGTTGTTTTAGAACAACTAATGAAGCTCTTAATTTCTCAATTAATCACAACAAAGGCTTAGCACAAATCAGCCTCTTTCAATTCACGCTAAGTGTCAACACAACACTTAAACTCTTCACAGCACAAGGCAAAAGCACAATCTCCCTTATAAAAAAATTTGGTTTTTGGCACTATGAACTGAATCAATAGCCATAAGGTTGGATCGATAGTTACATTGATGCCACGTGTCAACATCAGAATGCATCATCGCCTGCAGGCCACCCCTCTTGGGCTACCCTTAGTGAGCTACATTCATAAGTGCCCTAGCCTAATGGGCTCTAAGACTAATTCTCTCTCTCTCTCTCTCTCTCTCACAAAGTCTGCACATCAGATGATCATGGGGAGCCCACCCCCATTTGGGTGATGGGCTAATACACATGTTTCACAATATGTGCGATCGGTGGCTGTTCACATTCGAGGTGGGACTATAAAGTCCCCCTCTCTTCAATGCATGCTGGAGCCTTATCTTCATCATTGCAGTAGCAATTCAACATTCAATTCAAGGCATGTTCTTTATCAATTAGTTGATAACATCTTAATTTATTACCCTAACTTGCTTAATCTAGGGCTATAAATATTGCATTTAGATCATGCATGCATATTTAAGCCTTGTATCTATTTTATAAATAACTATCTTCTAATTTTACTCTTTTTGTGGATAATGTAGGTATTGGGACCTAGTGAATAAGCTGTGAGAGTACTGAATAAAGTTGGAGAGAAGATGCACCTACCTAGGAGATAAAATAATGAAGACTAAAGGGAGATCAAGACATGAGCTCAAGTAATAAAGACAAGGAGAAGAATTAAAGACAAGGGAGGACACATGGTGCTTCCTAATCCCTCTCTACCTTTGACCCTTAGAACAACCTATTCCACCAAATAAATCTTGTTCTAGACCTTCCTATCTTTAGAAAACCTAAGCTTAGACTAATCCTAACCCTTTATCATTAATCTACGGGCCTATGCACCACCAACCAAAGAACCAATCCAAACACTTCTAGCCACCACCTATACCCTACCCATCCACCATCAAAACTACATCCTAGGGCTCCCTTTAAAACACCTTAGTCGACCCTTACCTTTTCTCTAAAAACCTAGATCTTATCCCCTCCCAAAAATGCATAAAAGAACATATCCTCTTAGATTTAATCTCACCCATCCAACACCTATCCTAAGGACCTACAACTCTCCATGTGGCCAACCACCTAGCTTCCTAGAAACACCCTATATTTTCGGCCAACAAACCATCACACACACCCCCTTGGATCACTATCCAAGGGTCCACAAGTCCCTTAGGTTGTTAGTCTTCCTTAACCTTTAGATCTAGATCCTACGACATACATTTATCTCCAAACTCTATAAATACACTTAGCCTCTACCACATAGAAACTAATTAGCCTCTTAGATAATTAGTCTTAGTTAATTCCTGGCATAGTTTACTAGTAGCCTTAACCCTATAGTGCATGCCCACCACCCTTCCTCTACCTTCTCTGGTCTTCATTTGTTTCCTCCCAGCACCCTAGATCTGAAGCTCCACCAGAAGCTTCTCACAAGCATCTCTCAAGCGGCTCTGCATTTCTTTCTCCTTCTATTTTATTATGCTCTTCTTCTTGTATTCTTTTATATAGCTTTGTAACACTTGCCATTATTAGAAATAAAGTTATTCTTCATGTGATATCATTGCTTCTATCTTTATTAGCTTGCTATCTATTACATTGATTGATATTCTATTCCTAAAAAGACAAAAAAAACTAATCATTGTGAAAGGTTTTGAAAATAGCGACTGCCTCATTGTATTGAACCTGGACTCCTTGTAGTTTAGAAATATAAATTTTAATTGATCGCTTTATTGTGTGCTACAATGATTTCAGATTTTTAATTGCGTAACCTCCCGCAAAGCTTCAGCAACTCCAATATGATCCAGATCATCACTTGGATCCATCGATTGCTTGATTAGAATCCTTGAATCAACTTGAATTCAACTTGCTTCCATGGCTGCTTGAACAGTAGTAGAGCTTCAAACAGTACCTACAATCCATGTGTCTAATACCTTAAATCCCTTTCTCACTCGCACCTAATAGCTCTCTTAGTACCTACAAGACATTAATACATTTGTGAAGCATAAAGGAATGCTTTTGAGCTTATGTAGCTTTGAAGAATCAATCCAATAGAGGAGGGTAATCAACTGTTCGAATCAATCAAATCCTAGTCTTGAGCTTCTAGATTTGTTTCCAATATTTTTCACAAGACTTAAATGCTTTTAATTGAGTTACAAAGAGCCTTTAAATTCATCTAGGATTCAATAGAGCTTATCTGCAGCTATAAGAATCCAACAACTACAATGATGAGCAACAGTTGCAAACAACTTCTAAACTTCATATAACTAACTTCAACAAACTTCTTACAACCTAAGGAACACATTGCATCCCTTAGAACTAAGCTTAAGAGCTCTGAGATCTAATGGCGACCGTGGTTGACAAAAATAGGTGAAACATTGACTCTAATCTCAAGACCAAATCCGATCAATCTAATGACCCAGATAGACTCAAAATAGACACAGGAACTCACTAGGACTGAAAATACTGGAAATTGACCTATCTCCTATGGTTCTTAGATTTATTGCTTGAGCACAAATGAAGTTTTGCTCGACGGAACAATTTAAACATCTAACAACCTAAACAACATATATTCTTAACTTAGTGGAATACAACAATGCTTCTAGACCTAAATAAGAGCTCAGATGATGAGGGATTATCTCTACATGATCTCACTGGAGCTAAGGAAGACGGTGATGCTTAGGATGATGTAATCATTAAAATTCATATTAGAGTAGTGGAAATAGATCGATGAAGACTTCTTAAGTGAATTAAGTCACTGAAATTCAATTCAAACACTTTCTTTCAAGATCAAAATCGTTGGAGCTCAATGGAGCTCCGGTGATTGACGACGTTGTTCGTTAGAGTATGAAACATAATGAAACACCTAGGAAACAAGCTCAAAAGCTTCCTGAGGTCTTCAGTAACCTCAAGATCACATCAATTTAACAAAAGAAGTCTTGAAGAAATGTAGAGAACTCAGATTAGTTAAAAATGAAACTTGAGTTTGTTAAAAAAAATGGATCATCGAATCACTTAATTACTTGGGGAGAATTAATCCTTGAATTGAGGCGAAGGTGTAAGGATGGTCGATTAGGCGGAGGAACTCCACCAGAGCTATGCCATAGACGGCAGAGTCTAGAGGTGGAGTGAATTAGGTGCTTAGTGGATTTAGGTTAATCAGATAAGGGAGAAGGTGGAAGATGGTTGTGAGAAGAAATAGAAGGTGAAGAAATGGTGAAATTGATGAATCGAAGGTCAGATGACATTGAATTGACGTTGTCGGAGTTGGAGAAGGAGGTGAGGTGCTTGGAGTTACTCTAAGGCTAACTAACCTAATTAACTAGCTAAAACTAAACTAAAGAACTGGACTAAGCTACAACTACTATTACCTGGACGAAAGAAGTAGAAGAACTTCGATAATCGCTCACCGGAGTTGGGATGAAATCAGAAGATCTGAGGAAGAACTCTGGTCTTGGATCGAAAGCAGATAGGAATGGTGTAGCCCCACCTTGTACCAGTCAGAGTTGAGGAAGAGGAGGTGAGAGAGATGATCAGTGCTGTCGGAGCTGACCCGAGATCTAGGTGAGAGGTCGCCGGAGGTGTGGAAAGAATAGCCTATGATTGACTCCATGGGAGAAGTAGGATAGGGAGCCAATCCCTTTCATCTATCGATAGCATGGGGTATTTATAGGTGTTGTGAAGCTCAGAAACCTTGTATTTGGACAAGAAGAAGGGTAGGTTCATCGGAACGATGATCGTCGTCTTCGACGATGATAGGGGTCAACATGTCAACACAGGTGGTTAACAAGAAACCTAAACTGTTAGATTGATAGGGTTTGTTACACTGTGGCTTTTCAGCTGCAGAAAAGCAGCGTCAACATCCGATCTCCAATCGTCGGAGAGAAAAGTTATCGGTTGTTGTCAGCTGTTGATGAAGAAGAGAGGAAGAAGAAGGTGCTTGAAGGATTGAATTGTAAATAGTGAAGGACCAAATAGAAATAAAAAGGACTTATCTGAAATGAATTCTAGGGACTAAAATGCAAATTATTAATTTAAATATGTAATTAAATTTATTTCTTTTTCAAATTTTTGTTATAGATTAATTATACATTAAATAATATATTTATGGCTTCAAATTACATTTTTTCCTCCTTATGCATTATTTAATTTAGTGGTTAATATTGATGTTAGTATTATTAACTATACTATACAATACATATAAGCTTAATTTAACTTAATTATAAATAGCTGAATGCATAGATTTAAGTTCCTATTATTAATTAAATATAAAGGAATGCTTATTATACAATAATTAAGCTAAATTAGGGTGTAATTAAGGTCCTTATACAATATTAACTTATTTATTAATTAACCCTATTTTAATGATATTGGTAATTATTTAACTAGGTAAACTAGCTTACTTCAGAGAATGAGGAGCCATGATGAGTCCCTCATCACATTCTATGCAAGGTGAAGATACCATAGGGACAGGTGAATGTGGTAAGACTCTTGATCTTCAGGGCTTATAGAAACATGGTTATAACTTGAATAGCCATCTAAGAAATAGAAGAACTTTTGGTCAGTTAGCCTTTTCAAGATTTAATCAATGAAGGGTAGGGGGAAGTGGTCTTTCTTAGTGGTTGAGTTGAGCTTCTTATAGTCACTACATACCCTCTAGTTAAATATGTATGTGAACCCTCTGTCCATATTTATTCCTACCAAATAAGAATGAACACAATTAATATTTATGTAACGAATATGCTATGCAATACAATATGGACAAAAGTTCATGAAGTTTATACAAGTATTCTCTAGATGCAATAATCTAATTCATGCGTTAATCTAATGTGATAATGCATGCAGTGCTATGAAACTAACATAAATTAGGCATGATTAATATTAATCTATGCATGCTTAAAAATGTCTTAATTGGCCATTTTAGACGTCTAACACTTTGTCTGGATGTCCAATAAGGCATTTGTGGTCCTATTTCATGTGAAAATTCCTTACGAGAATTGAGAACTAGATCTACTTGGATAAATCTAAGCTAGATACCAAAGAATGAAGGTATTAGATCCCGTTTAGAGTCTGGAACTCGAGTTTAAGGGTCCCGAATGAAACCCTAAATGAAACTAAAAATGGAAACAAATGTGATGCCTAGATTGAAATAGGGGGGCACGTAGGGCTAACACCTTGACTGTTTGGAGCTATGGGTTCATGATTGTTGGTGGAAAAGCCTAGGAAATCAGAGTAGCTAGCGGCTACCAATGATGAATCTTGGAACTTGAGCAGTTCCCAGTTATGGTGATGAGCTATAGGCTGTCATTGAAATAAGGTACTTGTAGCGATAAGCTCAGTAGGTGCCTGCAAGTGAGGATGAAGCTGGGGTACCTGGTACTTATAGCGAGAGCTCAGTAGGCGCCTGCAAGAGCGGAAGACGTCAAGGTACCATAGAGGATGGTGGGGACCTCATCCAATGATGGATTAGAGAGGTCACATTAGGAATGTAAGCTTTAATAGGGAGAATAGATGTGACCCAACAATGTCTAACCATGTCCTGCACTATAATCTAGAATGATCTGAATGATCAATGACCTATCTTCGTGGAACTTGGCTTGTGTCGGCTCATCATGTCTGCGAACCATTTGGCTTGGGTAGCTCCTAAGAGGCCTGACTCCCTTGACTAAAGTCAGAAAACGTTCTCATAACGTGGGAATAGATACGCTTGCTTGAGAATCGCTAGCGCTGCTAGTCTCTCCCCTATTTAAAGAGGGACTATCAGGCTGTGGTTCGAGAGGAGGATACGTCGACATCTCCTCGAGTAGAGAGGAATTATTTTTTGAGAATCTGATCCTCTGAGGAAAGTGAGTGAGTACCAATATTAATTGAATGAAATGCATAAATTGATTACAGGGATGGGATAGATGGTTTAATTAGCTTGTAATACAGTGGTTGTACACTACCTATTGGTTCTTGTGATACATAGCTTTTCCCTGCTGAGTCTATTGGCTCATTCCTACTTTGTGACCTATTTTCAGATCCTGAGACTGTATGGCCGACTTTGAGCTCGAGAAATCGATGCTCGCTGGTGATAATTCCATTGATGGAAGATCTCAAGAAGGATCTCAGAGGCTCGGGCAAGATCTCAAGAACAAATTCACCAAGTTTGGCACATTTTGATTGAGATTCTTAATTAATTTGTCGATTGCATGTTGTTGCCTTTGGGTTCCTAAACGTGTTGCTGCTGCGTTTGGAAAGTCGTTGGAGGAAGGAGGTGGTGGAGGGGCTGAAATGCAATCAAAATCAAAACTTAGGGATCTAATTGTAATGGAACTCAAAAACCTAGGGGTAAATGCATAATAAATAGAAACCTATGGGTTAGAATGCAAACTGAGTTAAGATGAACTCCGATTGGGCTCAAAATTTAGGGATAACCTAATTTGGACTCGAGGAATCTAATTGTGATCTTAGATTTGGGTTTTGGCATAGTTTGACTGGGTAACTTACACTGAGGCGCAAGAATGGAGCAAATTCTCGCCTAAGTCTCTGTTTTTGGTCAAATAGGGTTCCGTTAGTCAAAGTGAAGGTTTCAAACCTCATAGAATATTTTTTAATGATTTTTAGGAGGTTTAGTTTATATCTATTTTCACCAGAACCTCTTTAATTGAAGTGAGGTTGTAATTAGGGTTTTTATTAATAAAATAATCATCAAAATGCAAAAAATCCTGTTTCAATTGGTTCGGGTCCACTTCTTGGAAATTTAAGTTCATTTGACCACTGATTAACCCCTCATTTATTCTACATTTGTGATTTTACGTTAAAACAACAGAATTAACGAGATTTCCTGTCTTCTTCTTGTATCCAATTTAGAACAGAGTTATGATTTTCTGATGAATATTAAGGAGCATTTATTATTGGAATTAAGCTAATTTAAGCTAGTTATGATAAATGATGGTGTTACCATCACTAGTGATGCCTAATTATTCTATGCTTGGAGCTTTGACATATTTTCCATCCTTTAATAAAAAACACACTTACCTTAGTTACCCACAAATTGAATTGCATAATTTATTATTACTAAAGTAAACATCCTTACCATTTCTTCTCCCAACATCTCGACTTCACTTGTACCTAAATTTATTCCTCCAACATCCAATGTCTCCTTCATTACATTCCACTCCTCCTTTAGTTTTATGTACTCTACCCGTTGCGAGCTAAACTCCTTTTGCAGCTTGCTGATCCTCTCATCTCTTTCTTCCAATTGCTTCCTTAGGTTGGTAATCTTTAACTCATACTGTGCCTCTTTGCTTACATCTGCCTCAAGCAGATGTCCTAACAGATTGCTGCCAACAATAACCCCCTCATGCCTCTGCTCTTCCCTTGCCTCCCATAGATTTGATGCTGCTACTGTCATCTCTTCTTCTGCCTGACCCTTCCCAACATCTCCTGCCACTTCGGAAAGCTCTGCATTGATTTCATCTTCATTCTCTGCATTTACAACTGGCATGCAAAACAGGTATCTATTAGTTTTTGTCCTAGGCAAACTTCATAACTTCAAGTTTGCCCTTTCAACAAATTCGAGATCATGACGTTTGAATTCCACCTTTCGGCCAACGGATATGCATCGTCATTCATTGTTGTTGCTAAGGTTGTGTTCTCAAACAACTATACCTGCAACAAACACAATGTCTAAGTGTTAGTAATTACCATGACCTTATCTTATTTTCATATAATATATTCTGTGTTAGTACTGATCGTCAACAGAGGGCTGCATCCTTTTAAGTACTTATAGTTCTTGCCTTCAATAATGTTCGTTAAAGTGTACTTTAAAGATGAATGGATATGCTCATGGATTGCTCTGGCCCACTCATAATTATGAAGGTCTTCCAGCCTCATTACGTAATGGAAGAAATTGCGGTAAATACTGTGGTCCCCATGCGGAAATAGGAAAGAACCTAAACATATAAGGATCATGCGCTGCAATTCCTCCTTCCTAATTGCGGCTCTATCAGTTGTAGTCCTTTCCTTTTGCAATAATTTTGTTAGGGCTACCTTCACATTAAACACAGTAAGCTTGTCTGCAGGAAAGTGTTTCTTCATGAATTCTCCACCCTCTCTGCACTCACTATCAAAAGAAACCTTCGCCCTATCTAATTGAAGTCCTGTAATGTGTGCAACATGCTCCGACAGGAACTTCAATGTCTTCCTTCATATTTTGAATGTTTGCTTCTCCTTATCATAGCAGCACAATAGCTGATGATATAGTTGAATGCCCTTCTTGGGATATTTACCCCTTGCAATGTTGGAAAATGGTGTATGCAAGAAGGCTTCCTTCAGATGATTGGGGCATTGCTTTAAATTCACATCCTTGAAGCTCTTGTACGAACACCTAGCATTTAGCTTTCTTCAATTGCCATTCACATCTATTTGCAGAACACCCTCAATTCAATGTCATAATCGACATCATATGAATCTGATTGCTCCTTAATGATCTCTCTTTCCTTCCTCTCTTTCTTATTCTTCTTTGTTTCTCTCTTCTTTCTAACCCCCTTGAAGAGCTGCTATCAGTAGGCTCTCTCCTTGCATGCTTCATTTGCGTACCGATAGTGCCTTCCACTATCTTTCCTTTTCTCCTTCTCTTGCTTCTTGCCGATTTGCTTGCATGCTCTCCAGTGTCAATCTCCATTTTCCTCCTCACCACACCTCGCATAAGCATCCCACAAGCGGTGTCGTCTCTCTGCATCTCTCTCTATCTCTCTCTCTTTCTATCTATCTGCTATCTCTCTTTCTCTATTTAGCATAACACTTTCTACTTTGAAAAACTATTTATTAATGCAATAAAATTCTAATCTTTTGAATGCCTGATATCTATCTATACATATATACACATATAAATATCTGCTAGAACTAGTTTTCTAAAGAGCTTCTACATAAAATCGTGATTGCCTCCCTGTGAACGACCCGGTACTCACCGATTCTTATAAATTTATTTGTCGACATGTTTTGCACTATACTACGACTAAATTATCTTTTAAAATGCGATTTATGTGCTAAACAAGTTGGCACTGTTGTCGGGGAGGCAACATAAATTTTTGAAGCTTTTTGGTATGTACTTGAGATTTCTAACTTGCTATTTTTTTGTTGATTTCATGTGTGTAGGAAACGAAGAAATCTAAACTAGACATGACAATGGAGAAAGTGTAGGTTCAAATCTCAGGAAGTACCCATAGTTTAGATTAGTTAGATTTTTAAAAAATTAGGATTTGCATGAACCTTAGGATTAGTTAGAATTTGCTTGATTATTGAAAGAAAAATCTCTTAATTTTCAAGCTGAAATAAAGTCTTATCTTATAAATTCAATTTCCAAAGATCCGCACATCCAAAAATTCTCAAATTCAATTCCTGAAGATCAGCAAAACCCCCAGTACACTTTAAATCAGAAAAAAATAGAAAACGTGCATTAAAATTCTTGAAAAAATATTTTCTGAGTGCCTAGTTAGTGGTGCAATAGGACCAATTGATTGTGTTGCTTGGGTCGCACGACTTATCTAATTTTGGACTTAACACAATCATATAGAATATCTTGTTTAGGGTTTTACATTAAGGATAGAGCACACCTGCATTTCCCTACTTAAGGGAAATCTATCAAACAAACTGGGATTTGCAAAACTCTTGTGCGCCTCATAAGAACCTTGATTGAAGACATTAACTCAAGTGAACTATAAAACACATTAACACAAGCACTTGAATCTTAAAATTCACTTCATCATAAAAAAAAAAATTGCTTGTGAACCCTTTTGCCTATGCACTCACACATCTAAAATCAATTTTAAGGGAAAACACCCCCTTAACGACCATCATATTCCAAAAGTACATCAAACCCAAGCCTAAAATTGAGTAGACGAGCTCTAGGCAGGACTAATAGTCTTGGGGACTTGAAACTAGATTGGACTAAGGTCAAGGCCTTGTCTGCATGGACCCACTGGTGACAAGAAAGGTTGGTGCGGTAACCGCATTAACCCTTAGTGGTGTCCCGCCATGCAGGGTGTCCTAGGGGGTCCCACCCTGAAATTTCCCTACCTGGAGGGGTGAGATCAGCGTGACAAAAAAAATACGGAATTGAAATATATATAAAGCAATCTCACAAAATAAGCAATCACAAAATGTGCACAAGTAATTTTTAGGTGGAAACCCAAACCGGGTGAAAACCACCACCTAACCCTCTCGAGTTAGGATTTTCCGATCAACCTAGTTGATCAAAATCCACTAAACCGAATCACTTAAAACGAGGGTGATTCAACCTCAGTACAACCACGCTACAAGTACGAGGGTAGCGTTCCTCAACCCCTTCTCTCCACGAGAAGGATTTTGTTCCACGAAGGAGACGGGAATTCGCAAAGCGAATACCCAACCAAATTACAAAGGTAAAATAAAACAACAAACCTATAGAGCCAACAAAGTAATAAACCTAAGCTTCTATAGGATTTAGGAAACTCCCCTTTGCAAGGAGTGCGTCGACGATGACGCGGGTGCGTGAGCCACGCAACGGCGCAACTTTGCTCTCGTAGACAACGGCGGGAGAGCGGGTGCGCAACGGTTTGATGCTCTCAAGATGTAGAACTTGAGCTTAGAGAGCAAGAGCTTCTTGGACACAAGAGTGTGAAAGTGTGTAGCTAAGTGTATCCAAGTGTATATTGTATGTGTTTTTGTTGCAAAGGCTCCCCTCTATTTATAGAGGCCTTAGGAAGGCTTTGGAAGGCTTGGAAAGGCTTCCATAGCCGTTGGGTACAAAGCCCAAGTGAATCAGCCCGAAATCAGGAACAATCATTGTTCTGACAGGCTTATCAGACGTCTAATTCTAGCATCAGACGTCTGGAAGTTCACTTTAAGACGTCTGATTAAACGGTCAGACGTCTGATTTTGGGCGGGTCTCTCCCTGACTTGGATCAGATCTAAACAGGGTTTTTGTGCAAGTCCATCAGACGACATACAGGACGTCTGACACTATGTCTGGACGTCTGGAAACCTACTTTTACTGTGGGAATTGATTGCCAAACGTTGCAACAGCTAGAAAATCTCTGAGAAGAGATTTTGGGTCAGCCGAGGCAAAACGGTCATTTATCAGACGTCTGGAAAGACCTAAGGACGTCTGATAAGGCTCTAACGGTCATATTCTAGAGTGTCTGCTAAGCCAGCCAACGGTCCACTAATTGGACGTCTGGCAAAGTCATCAGACGTCTTCTAAGACGTCTGGTATAAAGTCTGGACGTCTGATTTCATCAGACAGAACTAACTATGTCCAGCCTAACAGTTATCAGACGTCTGAAGCAACAGTCAGACGTCTTAAAATACTTTATCAGACATCTGATTTGGGAATTAGACGTCTGGAAGTGCTGTTTGAACCCTATATTGGTTTTCTAAGTATTCTACAGAAAACCTAAGTATCCTAGGGTTGTGCCAGTGTTCCTAGGACTACTGTTAGGGTTCTTTGAGGCTCTTTAACATAAAATATCTAAGGAAATAAAGAGCAACAAAAGAAACGAAAAATACAACAAGTACAAAAGAAGGAAATCTATCCTATTCTTCATTTCCTTCCATCTTCAATCTTTCGCTCCATGCGATCCTCCTCTGTTTTCCGTCAAGCTCCTCCAATCCATCCTGGATGCGAGCTCGAACTCCGTCTAAACACGTCCACATTTGCAATTGACCTGAAATCTAGAACTCAAATTGCAAATGTTAAATAACACGTGTTTTGTTATCATCAAAACAATTGATCGTGGTGCTCTAGCACCAACAATCTCCCCCTTTTTGATGATGACAAAACCGTAAATAATAATGCATAAAAATCCTCCCCCTTTTTGACATTATCAAAAAGGTTTAATTGATTTTAAATTTCCTATTACTCCCCCTTAAAACATACTCTTCTATGAGTTTCTTTTAACAAAGGTAATCTCCTCCCCCCTTTTTTTATAACAACAAGATAGCTATTATTTTTCTCCCCCTTACTAAAGGAAATTTAGCTACCTTACATCTCCCCCTTAAAAATTGACAATTAGCTCATTAATTTTTAACTCCCCCTATCTAAATGCTTATGATAATAAGATAGGGTTAAGAATTTTTACCTCACCTACCATGGCCAATAAAATGGCCCGAATGGTGGTGGTGTATGCCACATCGGATGGGGCTCCCATCCGTAGCTTGGAGGCCCGGGCATCGGCGCCGGTCTCCAGTCTGGTGGTCGACGTGCGGCGGGTCCGTCGTTTGTTCGCCGTCTCGTCGGTCTTCTTGTTCTCCTCCTTGGTCTACTCCTTGGTTCTCCCAACTCGAGTTGACCAGACTTGAGTTTGTAGGTCCAGTCCTTTATGTTGTAGTCATCCCTGAATCCTACAAAACAAGATTCTAATTTTTTCTTCGGTATCCAAGTGAGCTTGGATCCGAGTCTGTTAGCGGGTCTCCTTGATGGAGATCCTTTCTCAACCTTAGGGCTATAAAAATTATCTACTTTATTGATTAATTTGTTGGAGTTTTCCCTAAGACATGCAATTTCTTTTTCTATAATACTCATCTTAGTATTTAAATTAGAGATTTCTAACTTTAGACTATCATTTTCCTCAATCAATTTATTATTTTCATTGATGAGGTCTTGATTTTCTAATAATAGGTTATCAATTCTAGGACTAGCTTCTATGTCCTTAAGTTGTTTTTCTAACCTATTATTTTCATTTTTAAGAAAACTAAGGTTCTTTTTAATACTTTTGTTTTCTATTTTAAGTGATTTACTAATCTCAAATAGTTCATTAAAAGCTTCTTGTAAATCCGAGTTTACCTCATTATCGCTGTCGTCGCTGCCGTTGTTGCTTTCTCCGATTGCCATGAAACCAAGGCACGTGGTTTCCTTCTCCCCGAGATCTTCTTCCGAGCTTGTCTCCTCATGAGTGCCTTCCAACCTCCTCCATATCTCGTGGGCGGTGGTGCACTCTTGGATTTTCTCGAACTCTTCCGGACTCAACGCGCAATACAGGGCATTCATTGCCTTTGCGTTGAGTGAAAGCTCTTGAATATGCTGCTGCGAGTATCCTCCGGCGGGTTTCTCTGGGATGTTGAAGGGGGTCTCGCACCTAGCCCAGACTGTGAAATCGGTGGCTTGAAGCCACGTCTTCATCCGCAACTTCCAGTAAGGGTAGTTGCTCCCATCGAAGAATGGCGGACGGGTTGTGGACTGCCCCTCGGAAATCCTGCTTGTGGAACAGCTTCCCTCCATGTGATCTTTCCGCGGATGTTACTCCTGTCGGCGGAAAACCTGCTCTGATACCAAATGAAATTTCCCTACCTGGAGGGGTGAGATCAGCGTGACAAAAAAAATACGGAATTGAAATATATATAAAGCAATCTCACAAAATAAGCAATCACAAAATGTGCACAAGTAATTTTTAGGTGGAAACCCAAACCGGGTGAAAACCACCACCTAACCCTCTCGAGTTAGGATTTTCCGATCAACCTAGTTGATCAAAATCCACTAAACCGAATCACTTAAAACGAGGGTGATTCAACCTCAGTACAACCACGCTACAAGTACGAGGGTAGCGTTCCTCAACCCCTTCTCTCCACGAGAAGGATTTTGTCCCACGAAGGAGACGGGAATTCGCAAAGCGAATACCCAACCAAATTACAAAGGTAAAATAAAACAACAAACCTATAGAGCCAACAAAGTAATAAACCTAAGCTTCTATAGGATTTAGGAAACTCCCCTTTGCAAGGAGTGCGTCGACGATGACGCGGGTGTGTGAGCCACGCAACGGCGCAACTTTGCTCTCGTAGACAACGGCGGGAGAGCGGGTGCGCAACGGTTTGATGCTCTCAAGATGTAGAACTTGAGCTTAGAGAGCAAGAGCTTCTTGGACACAAGAGTGTGAAAGTGTGTAGCTAAGTGTATCCAAGTGTATATTGTATGTGTTTTTGTTGCAAAGGCTCCCCTCTATTTATAGAGGCCTTAGGAAGGCTTTGGAAGGCTTGGAAAGGCTTCCATAGCCGTTGGGTACAAAGCCCAAGTGAATCAGCCCGAAATCAGGAACAATCATTGTTCTGACAGGCTTATCAGACGTCTAATTCTAGCATCAGACGTCTGGAAGTTCACTTTAAGACGTCTGATTAAACGGTCAGACGTCTGATTTTGGGCGGGTCTCTCCCTGACTTGGATCAGATCTAAACAGGGTTTTTGTGCAAGTCCATCAGACGACATACAGGACGTCTGGCACTATGTCTGGACGTCTGGAAACCTACTTTTACTGTGGGAATTGATTTCCAAACGTTGCAACGGCTAGAAAATCTCTGAGAAGAGATTTTGGGTCAGCCGAGGCAAAACGGTCATTTATCAGACGTCTGGAAAGACCTAAGGACGTCTGATAAGGCTCTAACGGTCATATTCTAGAGTGTCTGCTAAGCCAGCCAACGGTCCACTAATTGGACGTCCGGCAAAGTCATCAGACATCTTCTAAGACGTCTGGTATAAAGTCTGGACGTCTGATTTCATCAGACAGAACTAACTATGTCCAGCCTAACAGTTATCAGACGTCTGAAGCAACAGTCAGACGTCTTAAAATACTTTATCAGACGTCTGATTTGGGAATTAGACGTCTGGAAGTGCTGTTTGAACCCTATATTGGTTTTCTAAGTATTCTACAGAAAACCTAAGTATCCTAGGGTTGTGCCAGTGTTCCTAGGACTACTGTTAGGGTTCTTTGAGGCTCTTTAACATAAAATATCTAAGGAAATAAAGAGCAACAAAAGAAACGAAAAATACAACAAGTACAAAAGAAGGAAATCTATCATATTCTTCATTTCCTTCCATCTTCAATCTTTCGCTCCATGCGATCCTCCTCTGTTTTCCGTCAAGCTCCTCCAATCCATCCTGGATGCGAGCTCGAACTCCGTCTAAACACGTCCACATTTGCAATTGACCTGAAATCTAGAACTCAAATTGCAAATGTTAAATAACACGTGTTTTGTTATCATCAAAACAATTGATCGTGGTGCTCTAGCACCAACACACCCTTCTGGCTAGCCAAGTAATTCAAGAGTTGATCTAACCCAGTTGTGTGTTGGGGGGCCAAGATCGGGTCTATTTAGGGTTAACACTCTAAGGACCAATTTGATTGCTTGTATTGAAAGGGCGAGGTAATCTCTTATTTGTCTTCTCTCTCATCTATTAACTTTCTTCTGGTACATGGATGCTAAAAGGTCTTCGAACCTTAATTTGGTACCACCTTTAGAGAGTAAACTAAGGAGAAGACCTAACTTTTCTGAATACATTCCATTGACTAATTGTCATGAGGAATAACTGATTGACTAGGAAACCATGGACCCATACTCTTTTGCCTCACACTATTCCTCCTTTTCTCCCTATCCCAACCTTCCCTTCAACTTCTTCAGGATGGGAGAACTCTCCTCAACACCCAGGACTTGATTCCCTTGCCTATATTCCCCGAGTATAGCCAGGCCTACCTCGAATCCCACATGAATATCTGGATATCAAGAATCTCTACAACCTCAAAAGACACTCTCCATGCAGACCTGATTGTCATGACCAACTATCTTGATCGGTTCAGCCAAACTCATCTCTCCCCGGATCAGGGATATGCCTTAGAATCCCAATACCTAGAATATCAATCCTATCCTTGAACTCACTTTGCAAATTATCCCAATTCCACCCAAACAACTTCAGCTTCTTATTGGGATAACCGTACACCACCCAACCAAGGATATGATTCTTACCCTAGGTATTCAAATGATAGATATTCTGATTTGATTGGGGTTAGAAATTCTGAAAATTATTATCCTCAACCTGCTTAAATCCTTGACCATGGCGGTGATCCTAAGATCACCCAATTACTCCAAGTAGTCCAGGGGATGAGAGAAGCTAATAAAAGAAATACAGATAATCTGACAAAATAGCTCAATAGAATCCAAAAAGCACAAGGTGATAAACCTGGTCTGAGTATGCCACAAGTTGGTGGTAAGCCGCTCAAGGTTGAGGATCCAACCTTAAGTATGGCATCTTATCCAATCCCAACCTCTACATACACCGAGCCCACCCACCAGCCTTGTGATTATATAGAACAGATCTTACTTAGGCCTATAGCTGAACTAATAACTAACTTTGATATCCCAAAAACTAACTTTGAGGAGGAAGGCTCACTTGAAGAATTACATCTTGACTTAGGCCCTAAAATGCAACCATTCTATTTCGAGGAGCTAATCCATGATGGGCTAGAGTATGAGTCTTTTATGTTTAAAGACACACAATTGGACTACATGGATGATTTGGGAGAATCGAAACAAGATCAAGAAGATATTAAGATTGGGAACAGTGACTCCCAGCCAAACACGGTTGGATGGCTCTGATGTCATCTTGTCTAAGGATTGCCATAATCAGATGTGCTTAAATGATTCAATATCTAGATTTAGCGATACTAATCATTCTAAGATATCCCATATAGAAGCTGAATCTGCTGTCACTTCTATTTCAGCTAATTTGCACCCTTCCCTTCCCATCCACCAGAGTTCTAAAGAAAATCTGACCCTTATCCCCAACATCTCGAGATTGATCAAGACAAACAATCCCTTTATGAAAAAGTGTTCAAGAAATTACAGAATTACTGGGGATGACTTATGAAGATCTATCTGGGGAAGCAAAGAATTTAGCTGAATCATGGAATCCTGAGGAGTTTGATTTGACTGATGAGGAATAGAAAAACATTCCCTTAGAAGATGTAATTCAAGAGAAAGACAATTGGGATCAAATTTAGAAGTCCACAGAATTAAAAGAATTTGAGATCTTGACTAATCTAGATTCTGATCTTACTCCCCCTGGGGCTGTGATGCTAAGGAATAAATTTCAGTCCATTGCATTTGAAGACTTGCATCATGAATTAAAACAAGATTTGAGTGACTCAAATAGGATTTTTGATCACCCCAGGGATAAGATTGAGGATTCTAATAAGTCCGGAACTATTGAGATGGACCATTGGATCTTATTTGACTCACCTACTCGACATCCATCCATACCTAACTTGACTTGTGAAGTGGTTTCCTATACCATTTCAAACTACACCACTTGGGTTCCTCTTTTCATTTCCCATCACTTTCAGGACCCATATGATTTATTCCCTACGATCCACCCTGTATCCACCTCATCTACCTTCCTCATGCATCACTTTTTAAGGTTGCCACTATCTACTTTCCACTCTGGCATCCGCACTAATGTTTCTCATTTTTGTAGCATCTGGCTGCAAATAGTTTCAAGCTTATTCACTTTATTTTTCCTACCTTTTGGGCTTGGTATTCACCATCAATTGATCCGCATTTGTGGATCACTAATCCTTGCATTACATGATCATATTTTCATATTAATCCTAACTCAACCCATTAATCTGATCATTCATTTTTGGGTTTAGGTCCGACAAATGACGTTAAACTTAGCGCTGGCTGGGAGGCAACCCAATACTCTTTACAAGTAGTTTGCATCCTCTGCATCCATGCTGACCTGGATCAACAAGCATAGTCAAGTGATATCCCCTCCTCTTTCTTATTATATTTTGATTTTCATGCATATATTTCAATGAGGACATTGTAATGAATAGGCATGGGGGGGTGGACATTGCATGTGTAATTTTTATGTCAGAAAAAAAAAGCATTTAGGCATAAAGAATTTTTATTAAGGTTTTATTAGAGATTTATTCTTAAGTTGATTCCTGAGTTTAGAATCTAGTACAATTTCACACTTACACATAGAATTTGCAATGGATCCTCTGTGAAGATCGATAAATATCTTTAGTTTGTCGAGAAGAAGTAGTGCTTCTTCTCCTAAGCCCTTGGATAGTAATTAGGGAGTCAGGCAAATTATCTTCTAGCAGATCCACCAAACAAGTGTGAGGTGAGAGTAGAAAGTCTACTGGTGCTCTAAGGCTAGTATGAGGAATCTTAACTTTTGAATAATTAGATAATAATACTCGGAGTTAGGCATAGTTTTTGCTCTCGATTTCTACGTACAAGTTATTAGTGCGAATCTTTTCAGAGCCACCTAATAAGGAAAAATACGTAGAGAGCGGGTTCTAATAAAACTAGGACTAAGGTGGATGGTTACCACCGTCCTTTATGGAATCCTCGACTGAAGGAGGGTATTAATGTTAAGGTCAAAAATACATTGTCCTATCCATTCCTTTCTTGGTGCCGAGAATAGGCACTTCCACCAAATAAGCCACTCGATATCCTCTTGAACACCCCTAATCCCGAATAATGCCTCGTAAATAAAAGTTTGTATGCTATACTGTGTTGCATTAGTAGATATTTGGATGTGAAAGAAAAAAAAAGAAAGAAAGAAAAAAAAGAGAAAAGAAAAGAAAAGTATATATATACATAGAAAAGAAAAAAGAAATAGAAAAAAAGAAAAAGCAAAAAGAAAATGAGTTTATGAGTTAGAATTTATTTCAAATGTAATGAGGCAACAACACCTACCACCCTCACAATCCACTAAATACAGCCTTAACCTACTTTTTTGCATTTCTGATCGCCTGAATACAGACTGAGGAATTTTGATTTAGTCGTAGAGTTAACAGAACTTCATCAAAGTGATAATGCCAGGAGAGACCACCAAATATACTGACAAATCTGGTGAGATTATGAGCTCTAAAAGAAAGAAAAGAAAGGAGAAGAAAGAAGAAAAAGAAAGAAAGAGAGAGAGAGAATGAATACAAAGGAATTAAAGAGAGCACAGTTTCTCTACCTCTCTTTAAGTTGAATTATTTAATAGTTTGGAAATCTAGATTCTAAAGTACTAGTCTATATGTAGCACCAGATGAGTGTAAGCCACCAAATACAAATCTACTTGACTCAGTTGTCTTCTACCTAAGCTAAAAACCTAGGTTGAATTTATAGATTATCTTATAACCCCGAGGGGAGAAGTCTGCCTATCCCAATAGATTTTTACTAAGGGTTAAGTATGAGCTTTAGATGTAGATTGGCTTTTCACTTGGATCCGTTGCATAGGCTGCAACAAAACATTTTCACGATTATTTGGATTTCTAAAGTTTTGAATGAAAACAAAAGAAATAAATCTCTAGTCAAACTCTTGATAGAAATCTGTCATGTAGGACCACTTTGCTTTTAGTCATGCATTTGCTAGGGACTAGCAAGATTTAGGCATGGGGGTGTGATTGCATAGTAATCATGCGACCTAAATCACCTGAATTAAGCTAAATTCTAGCACAACTTAGGAACAATGCATTCATAAGCATTGTAATTTGCACAATAGCTAGTTTGTTAGTCATATTGATAATATTGTCATTTTATGTACTAAAAGAAAGATGAAATTTATTGTAAATGATTCAAAGCCGCAGATGACAAATCAGATCATACAGATCTAATCAGGACGATGACGGGAGTCCAACGCTTCTGAAATCATCTCGATTAGACAACCAGAGCATCCTGTGCAACACATAAAAGAATAGAGGCCAAGGAGGAAGATGATAGATATCCAAGCCTCAAATGAAAGATCCGACCACACGGATGGATCTGGATCAACGATCGCAATCCAACGGCGCAAAAGTCAACTTGATCGAAGCTCTGTAGTACCAACTACAAAGATGGGAAGATGAATGGCCAGGATAGTGCCAGGTGGCACCATTCCAGCAATCCTTGACGCGCCCCCAACATCTGAAGGAAGAAACAAGGACAGTTGGATCGCCATCCAATGGTTTCAAAGAAGCCACGTCACCTCCTTTTCCCGCGCCTTCATCAAAGAAGAACGCATCTCAGTCGTTAGATCTCCATCCAACGGCCAAGAGCGGAGTTGCCTAATTCCTATCCGCGACATAAAAGGGAGCACAGCGTGTTGGCTCATACGCTCACACGCAAGTGCGAGAGTGAGTTCGAACTGCGCCAACACAAAATCAGGAAGGACGAGTGAACGTGAGTGCGATTCAGCTATTGGATCATCACCAATGGCATAGATGCGACCGCATGGCACACGAACGTTCGTTGGATGAGGTAGCAAAAATCACGCGCTCTCTAATGCCTATCGAAAATGTGCCTTTGCACATGAGTTTCTAAAGGCTGCGGCGTACGTTCTCAATTGTCTGATCGTGAGATCGGACAGTCAAGATTGAATGCACCCAGATTTGGAATTTGAGTGTGCGAGGCAGACAGGCGAGGAGAGAGAGGTGGTGCGAGTGCGAATTTGGGTCGTCTGATCGTTAGATCAAATGGCTGAGGATGAGGTGCTCGAATGAGGCTTGCAGGTGTGCACGTAGAGAGAAAAGAATCGTTTGGTGCACGTGAGGAGGAAGCGAAGCAGTCCGATGGCGATCCAAAGGCCATGGGCATGCCACGTGTTAGCATCTCGTGCGCCTAGAGCGTAGATGGTGCATATGAAGTTATTTTGAGGCCAAATCAGAGCCGTTGATCTTTCGATCGACGGATCTGATTAACCAGGGGTTGTTACACGAGTTTAAGGGCCAAAATGCCCACTTTGCCCCTCATGAAAACTATAAAAGAAGGCCTAGACCCCCTAATTGAAGGGCATCTCTTCCAGCATCTTCCATCTACCTCTTCTTCCATGGTCTCCCACCTCTCTTTTACAACTCTGACCTTCGTCCCAGTGCTCTAGATTTGAGGTGCTGCCGCACCTAGTACAAGCATCCCACAAGCAGCGTCGTCTATTTGCATCTCTCTCTATCTCTCTCTTTCTATCTATCTGCTATCTCTCTTTCTCTATTTAGCATAACACTTTCTACTTTGAAAAATTGTTTATGAATGCAATAAAATTATGATCTTCTGAATGCTTGATATCTATCTATACATATATACACATATAAATATCTACTAGAACTAGTTTTCTAAAGATCTTCTGCATAAAATCGTGATTGCCTCTCTGCGAATGAGCCAACACTCACCAGTTTTTATAAATTTATTTGTTGACATGTTTCACGCTATACTACGACTAAATCATCTTTTAAAATGCGATTTACATGCCGAACATGCTTCTCGTCTTGTTTCCCAACGTGTAGAAAGAGGAAAGGGAGTGGTGAAGGGACGTGATTTTTCCATCTCAAGAGGCGCACTCCCACCTTCCTCTCTCATGCCTTTTGTACCTTTCTCCTCAGGCACCTCGAGGTAGGTTGCTGAGCACAGCACAAGGCATGAGCAGTGTGGCAAGCTCCAACGCGAGGCGAGAAGCGATGCGAGGAGCGAGGCACCACCATGTGTGTGAGGCCAAGCATGCGGGTGCGAGCTTCGAGGGGCGAGTGCAGTGCTCGAGGGCACGTGGGGAGGCATGTAGTGCGGAGCATGTGACTTGCGCGAGTCAACCGGTTCACTTGAGCTGGTCTAGCCTCAATTTATGTGAATCGAGTAGCATATTTAGGTCGATTCAATGCCTAAACGAAGTCCGTTTCACGCAAACAAGATATCGTTGGAAAGCTCTCACATTTTCCCATCTATTGAAACCTTAGCTAGTCTGTTTTAGGCTCGTTCGGCATACTAAAAATCTTATCCAAGCTAATAATCCTTGGTTTGACCCTTGGTTTTGGTCTAAGCATATTCCTTGAGGACGGCTCGACAATCGTTGGAGTTGCAGCCAAGCCACCCATGCCCCTATACCTCCTGAGGCCACACAGTAGAGTGGCGCATCTATTTGTTTCCCTCCCATTTTGATTTAATAATCCATTATTACCCGGCCAAATTAGGCCCAACCCACCACATGAACTTGTGGCCAAGTACCGTGATGGTTAAACTCAATATGTTGCAAGCATATGGCTTGTACTTATTATAATATGATTGTGTATTTTGTTTCTATGTACAATTGCATTCTCTCTCTCTTTCTCCCTATATATATATATATTAATTATGGGTTCTCTTTTTCATCCCATTAAATTTGGAGTTAACTGGGTTTCTTTTGTAGTCCCACTTAAATATAGCCTTGTAAATCTCCATCCAAGGGTTCCAATTTTTACATGCTGTGCGTAGGGGATGTGGGGGTGGTGGTAGGGAAATGCTTTGGTCGCCCCTGCCACCCGTTGGTGCCTCCACGAGTGGAGTGGGAAGCAGAGGGGAAATAGTTTTTTTGCTTTTATGGGTTTTCGCATTATATTGATATTTTAGTTATGATATGACATGACTGATGACGTAGTAGCATGGAGCGTTGATGATACGTATGTATGGGAATTTTAGTGGATGCACGAAAATGTACAAATATGTGTGTTTTGTGTAGAATACTGGTCATGTACCTTAGTAGGTGAAATAACAAGGAAAGCTGCTATACATGGCACATGGTTGTGAAACTAATGATAGGCCAGGTGGTTGGGTGTTGTTTTTAGTAAGAGGATGAGCTGGCTTTTGGGTATACGCTTATCCAGAAGAGCTGACTATCCCATAATATAGGGAGAGAGCTGACCTTCTCGGATAGGGACCTAGGGTAGGTACGACCTTCCTACATCGACTCCTTTTGGGCCCACATGGGGCCAATCGGGATAGTCGAGTAAGGGTGCATAGATTGGTTGAGGGGTATTACCCTTGAGTTGTTCTGTGCTATGCTGTTAGTGTGAACTCGTTAGAGGAAACGACTGACTGCGTGCCATGTGGGATAACCTCCCGTGCGTTTATCACATTTGCCGTAGTCCTCGCTACGTTACAACTGTGACCCTAGGGTGGTAAATCGGGTGTAGAATGACATGGGGTGCTCTTTCGGCCAAGAGAGCACTACGTGTGCATCCTACATCACAAGGATACTACAACAAGATTGTTTCGCTAGGGAATATGTAAATGAGAGGAAGAATGACCCCATATTAGTATGAGTTGGAAATCAATTAATAAGGTAGTGAACATACCATAGAAATATAAAATGTTGGCCAAATTGTTTCTTTTTCTTTTCTTTATCTCAGTTGTTCTCTTGCACCTTTACTGTACTTCTGTCACTTTTCTTAGCTTTTGCTGACGCTTACTACTTGTACTCAAGTAAGGGGAGCGAGCAGCCAGTTCCACTAGCTGCAGAGGGAGCTGGGCCTAGCGGAGCCCAGCCTTAGTACTAATAGTCTTTTCTGCTGTAGCTCGTTTCCTTTCCTTGTTGTAGTGAGTATTTTAGTTCAGAACCACTAGTTCCTGCTTTCTCGTACTTATCTTTTATTGTGATGGCTATGCTAGAATGCTGCTTTTATTCCTTGGAATGGATATTGGTGTGTGGATCTTGTTTCAATCCTTTTCGTAACTAATTATTTCCTTGTTATAATGTATGTGTGATAATATTATGGTTTTGGTTTAATTCTCATTGGTTGACCAGGTCTTGGGGTAAATGACGCGGTCCGATCTGGTTTTCGTATGGAGTCGGATCGGGTCATAACAAGATGGTATTAGAGCAAGACCATCCCGAGTAATAAACTAAAATAGATTCGGAAAAATCATCCATGCAATTGTAGTTGGAATAGCCATCACAAACCCTCTCTTGATCTTGTTTTGAGTCTCGTGTCGGGTTATGCTGCTACTAATCATTGATTTCTTGTCTACTTTATAGGAGATGCCTTGTCGTGCAGCTCATGGGGCCGGCTGAGGATGTGGCCACGGGTGTGGTTGTGGGGGCGGATGTGTTGGACTTGAGGTAGGGGTTGTTTTGCCCCATCTTTAGGGTGTTTCAGCCCAGGAGCTCACACAGTTGATTCAGGAGATTATGTAGGAGGAGTTTCAGCACCCACCAACTCCACCACTGTTTGTCGCGAAAATCATCATTTTAAGGAAATACGTGTTGTAGTCTAGGATGAGAATTGCAACAACACTTAAAATTTATAAAACTCAAAATCAACGTGAGTTCGAGGTCACTTGCAGGGAGCAACTTAGCAATTTCAATAAACTAATCACAATAATCAAGAGAGATATGCAAATATAATTAAAATGATGCTTAATATATAGATCATAATAATATCACTGGAGTGGCTTGGACCACCAAATCAACCCTAATGTTTAAGCTATGCAATTATCTCAAATATTTCAACAGTACTTTCAACCAAATCTCCATGTAAATGAATCCACAGTAGCATCAGATCAGAATCAACACAAGGCCTTAGACGTCGAAAGGAGAGGTGAGACACCTTAACCTCAAGGCACTAGTAGATACAAGGCGCAAGGGCCTCTCAAAGCTCAGCATAACTAAGTGTTGAGAGAAGAGGGGGCACGAATCCCGAGGTGCAAAACCCTCCCCCTTCCCCCTTAGCTTTCTCTCCTTCAGAACCAAGTGGAACCAGGTATCTGGGTAAATGGATCCAAACCCAGACCCGCGTGGCGTGATCCACGGGCGAGGGTGCATGTAGTAGTGCGTGTATGCGAGCCTCACCCCCGGTGCGTGCTGAGGTGAATGACTACAGGCACCTTTGCGTATTATACACCTTTGCGAGCTCCTATGTCCCTGATGTGAGACTAAAATTCCCACTTTCTTTGCAAGTAGCTGTAGCTGAGAGGCTTTGGTGAATTTAGCTGCCGCAGCTAATCCCTGCTCCAGTTGAGAGTGGAGTTGTCTTCGCATGTCGTTCCACATTGCTTGGAGGGGAATTGAAGAAGGTTTGCTGTAGGATTATTGCAAGCGAACACGGTGGAAGGTGCTTGTCCGGCGAGGTCTACAAATCAAGAACATGGCCTCTTAGCCTAGTCAGAAGTGCTCAGGAGCCTCGTTGTGTCCCAAGGAACATAGTGGAGGTGGGATTGAGGTGAATGGCGACGTATGGTGCTCGGCTGACGTTGGAGACGAGGGCTGTAACTGGGTGAGTTCGGTGAGGTGTAGGAGAGATCAAAGCCCCAAATTTCTTTGGGGCTTTTGATTAGTGAAGTGAGGCGATGCTCGTGGACTCCAAGGTAGGTAGTTTCATGCAGTGTATAGGTCGCGTGGCATCGCTGGAGCTTCGCTGACGCTAGGGAAGATGAAGGTGGTTTGGTGTGATCGGTGGTTGAAAGTGAAGTTTGGGTCGATAAAATTGAAGTGGAGGGTTAGAGGAAGAGAATAGAGGGAAGGAAGAGCAGAAAGAGGAAGGGGTTGGCATTGGCGTTGGCAGGCCAACCTCGAAGAAGATGACGGAGTGTGGTAGAGTGTCAGCAATGGAGAAGAGGCAGAGAATAGTCCCTCTTTCGTCGGAGAGACACAGAATGAGGAGGGAAGATCGGAGGGCCATCCAATTTCATGGTTGGATGGCCTGAGGAGGTAGACAGAGGAGGTCGTTGGAGCCTAGTTGCGGAGCTGGCCAGAGGAGGAGAAGAGGAGGTTATTCCGGTTCAGACTAGGCTACGAAGAACGGTGGGATACCAAGGGTTTAAATAGGGCTCTTAGAGGCGTGAAAATAGCCAGAAAAGGCAACCCTGAAATAGGATTTCAAGCTTGAGATTCTAGAGTTTTCCGACGATGAATCCAGCCAAAATTGATCTCAAAACCTAGTCCACTCTGTAGGGAGGATCCTTGTGACCATTCTCTCCAATTTTGGAGAAGTTTGGCCTTGATTTGAGGGAGAAAATCTCCATCGAATCACGCTGCTAAGCTTGAGTTCACACTAATGGCAGTAGGGTCCAGAATGAAGAAAATCATGAAAAGTTAGGGACCCATTTGCAATAAATTTTAAACATTAGGGGATAAATGTAATAAATAGAGTTTTAAAGGGCTAAATTACAAACTAGGTCAAGATGGACTTTGATTGGACCCGAATTTTAGCCTTAACTTAATTTGAACTCAAGGAATCTAATGGTGAAGTTGGATTTGAGTTTTAATCATGTTTGACTAGGCAATTTGTACAGAAGCCCAAATTAGGGTAAAATTCCATCTGAAACTTTGTTCTAGGTCAAAATAGGTTCAGATGATCAAAACATGGGTACCAAACCTCTTAGAATATTTTTATATGAATTTTAGAAGTTTTAGATGAATTTAACGCTGACCAGAACCTCTTGAATTTAAGCATGTTTGAAATTAGGGTTTTATGTGATGTTAGGGTTCTTGGAATGCGTGAAACTCTGTTTCTGTTTGTGTTGACCCACTTCTTGGTCTTTTGAGCTTATTTGACCTTCATTTAATCCCTGAGTGACCCTGTGGTTAATTTGTGTTTATGATGTGCTGTTAAAATTATAGAATTAACCTTGATTTCCCATTCTCATCTTAAATCAGAACAACGTAGAGTTATGACCCTCACATGGTTATGTAGGAGCTTTAATCAATCAAACCTGACTAAATGTGGCTAGGTAGGGCCCATGATGGCGTTCCCATCATACCCCCATGCCTAGCTTTTGTTAGTCTCTGGCAAAATCTTATGGATCAAACCAGATCTCTAAGCCGGATGTAACCGTTAGGATGCCTTACTAAGTTGCATCTTTAGAAATCAAATCAAAATTCAAACAATAGGCTTAGAGGTACTCAAGTACTATCCAAGATCCAGACCTGACCAGCTTTAGCCTGGGTCTGCCACGAAGGTTTCTAAGACCCACAAAAACTACCTAGAGGTTCGTTGACCCCTATGGTTAAAGTCCCGTGCATAGACGTATCATGTCCAGGTTCAGTTTGTCAGTGCATTTTGATAAGAGAGAGGTAGAGAAGGATTTTTTTTATTTTGAGAGTTTTCTCTCTTTTCTTTTTATATTTCCCTAAATCCAGCCTCGGATTGGCCCTAAACACAGTCTATATCGAATTCCTTGTCCCTACCATCAATCCTCGAAGGGTCCCTGGCTTTCAATGCTTTGAGATGGAACCACCCATGGCAACCCCCAGAACCCTGGCTTTCAAGACTTTGGGATAATCCTGCCCATGGCACTTGAACCAACACAAAGTGCTTACATGCCCCTATTAAGATATTTAGATATCCTAGGAGACAAGCACTAAGGAGAAGATATGTTATTATGCATTTCGAGAGGAATATTCCACCTCTCTACGCCAGGAACTCATCCAATCAATTTGTATTTTCGAGCCGCTCCTAAGCTAGATTTTTGAAACAACTTTTTAGAACATAGCACTTTTGGCATTATTTCTTTATTAAGCGCACTGAACTAGACTGGTGTGTGGCTTTTGGGTGCTTAGGTTATCAAGTCTCGCAAACCAATGGGTAGGCAACAGGGTCGAATTCTCCCTAAGCCTAAGAGTTAATACATTAGCCTCGCACTTTCCTCAATCTCTTGAGGATTAATCCAGATCCTAATGAATACTTAAGTGTTTAAACCCTGAAATAGGTCAAAGAGGCCTAAGGTCGGTACTCTTCACTAATCTTCTAAGTTTCAGCCTTCCAGGTCTTAATTCATCATTCGATTTAGCCTAGAAATTAGGTAAGTTTCATTACTCAATCACTAGGGATTATCTCATCTTTCTTTCTTTTTTATTGCTCCTTTTTTTTTCCTTAATTGTTTTCAATTCTACTTAAATTGACTTCTCCTTTCTCCTTTTTTTTTTGAATGAAATCCCTCCATGAATTGATTCTCACCGCATTTTACACTTTAATACCCCCCATGTCTAAGATTTGCAATGTCCCCATTGTAAATTAGGTAGGTTCGAGTTCAGTTCAAATCGTACGTTAGAACAAGTGGGTGGTGAATGGGTCGGAATGACTGTTGCAGATTATTTCTAGCTCTGATACAAGTAACAAAGGTTGAGTCGATTGTTCTAACTGATGAACCCTAAAGTGCAATATGATTTCAGCAAAAAGATAGGTCAGAAGGGTTTCAAATTTTTTAAAATGATGGGTTGCCTCTCGTTAAGCGCTAAGTTTAATGCCATTGGTTGGGTGCAAGTAACACAAAAGGATATGTCATCTATCACATTATGATGAGTGATAGGAGAAAATATGTGATTGTGGTGGATGAGAATCAAATAGCCACAAATGAGTATGAAATCATGATGAAGAGTCATTCCAGAAGGTCTATGATATGAGTCAAGTTGATTCATTTCTAGGTGGCTCTTATTGAGTTTTTGCAGAGGAATCATTGGGAAGATGTAGTGATCATGAGCTTTGAAGTAAGATTATCATGAGTCTAGGACCCAACAGAGGTGAATCTAATCAGCATGGCCCAGATGTGTGGTTCCTCTCATGAAATGTGGCCTACAAGATCATTATCCATCGAATCATCTTGATTCTTTTTAAGTGGTTGCAAGCTCAATTCCTCAAGGAATGACTCGAAGATTGGGTCTTCTAATGAATCTTCTCTATAGAATGTTTGGAGAGTGCCTTTTTTATCATCTAACTCCAATTCTGTAAAGGATTCATACTCTGGGTTGCGGTCACTCTCGATATCTATCATGCCCGAATCTTGGAGATCCTCAAAACAATCCTTATAATAAAATGTCTCCAGATCCATGAACATAGATCAAAATCCCGTCGACTGTTATCTTGATCCCCCAAATCCATGTGTATGTCTTCAAGATCAAAGTTAAATGCCTCTAATACTCTTAATTCACTGGAATCATGCTCGGCTAAATTGAGATCCTCCGTCATGTGGAAAACTTCCAATTTTGGTTCTAGGTTTTCTACTACCGAAATGATCATGAGATCCTGAATCAAACCTACTTGTTTTGCCGAGCATTTTCCTTTTCCTTTAGATGATGCCTCAAAAATATTGATCTTAGTTCGCTTATCCCCAGTGGCAATTATCATGTGCCTTGATTCACAATTGATTATGGCTCTTGCAGTAGCCAAGAAAGGTCTCCCCAAAATCAAGGGCATATCTTGTATTTGTTGTGGCACATCCATGTCAAGAACCAGAAAATCAGCTAGGTAGCTGAAATCCTTGTCTCTAATTACCACATCCTCTATCAGCTCAATCGGGGTGATTACGGTTCGGTTAGCTAATTGTAGAGTAACATCAGTGGGTTTTAGCAGTCCTATCCGTAGTTTCTTAAATAGGGTGGTAGGGATCAGGTTGACTAAAGCGCCAAGATCCATCACAGCCCGCTTGAAATTTGTGACACTGATCTTGCAGGGGATCAATGAGGTGCCTGGATCAGATTTCTTGGGAAGTAGACTATTTTGGAATATGGCACTCACATTTTCAGACAGCACTACCTTCCCTTGTGAGGGTTCCTCCAGCTCTTTTCTGCGTGAGTCAAGTGAGGTGAAGTTGAGAGTGAGGATATCAAGTAACGAGATAGTGACTTGTGCATTCCTCAATGGTTCCGTTATGTCAGATTTAGATAGTCTCTAGTGTGGAGGTGGGATAAGGTTTGGGATAGGGGAATGGATTGGCTATCCTAGGGGATGGGTTTTTGTTTCCACCTCTTGGTTTTGTCTTCGATCTTGTTGTGTTGATCATGAGTTGGGTGAGATTTGGGAGATGGGTTGTTGTGTTGATCATGAGTTGGGTGAGATTTGGGAGATGGGCCTTGTGTCCTGGTCTTGTGTTCTTTTCTCATGCCCACAACATTGGTCATAGCACAGTCATGATGCGGAGGCAGAGGAGAGAGAATTGGACCCTGTTGCCTAATAGTAGGGTTAGTCATAAAGGCTTGATTCGAATCAGTTGAGGTGGATGCTCCAAACACAGGTATGAGTCAATGGGCCTGGATGAGTGTAGCACGATTGACCCTTGATTTGATTCACCACGTGTTTTTGGGTTGACATGTTGTTTGTATTTGGCAAAGGTTGGGAAGGAAGTGCATCAGGCTGGCGAGTCGACGCCATCTGTGTGAGCTGATTTCGAACCTTTATGATCTCGTCTTTGTACTGTTTCTGCGTAGCCGTATTAGACTTCTGGATGTCAGCTAGGGCTTGTAGAATCATGCTTATTTGATCTTCCTTGCTAGGCCCTAATTGGTAATTTGGATTGGGCCTAGGCGAATCGGGCTGATATAGGTGCGGAGCCTGTGGTCGGGGTTGGAATTGAGGTCTTGTGTTTTGATTATTTCCTGACCACGCAAAGTTGTGATGATTGTGCCATCCAAGGTTATAGGTGTTAGAGAAGGGGTCATTCTGGATGGCGTGGAGATCCTCGTAGGTCTGAGGAATTCCAGAGAAGTTAGAATACAAGGGTTCAGAGTTCCCTTAACTAAAGTAGGCAGGTCCAGATTTTCCTCTGAAATAAGGATCAAACGGGGGTGGATACGGGCCCATCCCCTGGTAAGAGTGGTGGTAAATGTTATGCACAACCTTCCTACCTGAGGGCGGTTGCGCATATGTGTTCTGCTGTGAGGCAATGGCTTTGTGAAGATGTTTAGCCAAGTCGTCCACCTTTTTATCAATGATAGAAACCTTATTCAAGTGACTGGCCACCAACTCCAGATCGACGGATGTAGATAGGCCTTGAGTCTCGTGTGCCCCTCGCATGTTTGTCAATGCATGGGTGGTCGTCCGATCGAACACACCCACAGATTCATTATTTATGGAGTTCTCGCACATGTTCTCGAGAATCTCCCAAACTGTATCTTCACGCTGACCCATGATGTTTCCACCAAAAGTTGCATTGACAAAGGGCTTGATATCCTCATAGAGTCCTTGGTAAAAGACTGGACCTGTTCCCATTTAGGAACTCCGTGATGGGGGCATTTCCTTATGAGATCCAAAAAGCAGTCCCATGCCTTACGAAGTGGTTCTCCCACATTCTGCATGCAGTGCATGATCTGGTGCCTCAAAGCATTCGTTTGACCAACTGGGAAGAATTTCTTCAGGAATTTAGATTGGAGTTCCTCCCATGTGTTGATCGGACGAGTCAGAATCCGATACCAGTGGGCAGCTTTATTCATGCAGGAGAAGGAGAACATCTTCATGAGTAAGATATCCCGATTTTGAATAGTAGGCCTGAAGGTCTGGGTCAGATGTTTTAGCTGCTGTATGTGTTGGAAGGGATCTTTGGCCTTTGAGTCGTGGAATTTGGGAATTGCACCGATCTTATTTGGTTTGAGTTCAGCATCAGGGCCCCCAACTGGGATTTGCACCCTGAGTTCGATCGCCACCACAGAGGGATTGTAGTGATCTCGTATTTGAGGCCGTGGTGGAGAGTTCATGAATGCGTCCATTAAATCTGTGAAACACTGCACCTGATTCTGGACATTGGGTTCTTCTTGTTTCTCCATGGATGTGGATGAAGGAGATCTGGGCTCAGAAGTAGATGAGTCGAAAGAGATGTCAATCTGGTCGGGTGGTAGCACAAACAAATGGGTCGAAGCTTGGCCTCAACGAGAATGAATAGCTAGTGGAGGCCTAAAGGGTGGTCTTAAAGACCTCCTCCCGAATATGCAGTAGAGAGCTAGATGAGGGACAGAATGTGTGATGGACCCAATCGAGGCACCCAAAAAAAATCTATTGATGACTAATGAGGTTCAAGGCAGATGATACCTTTGGATCAGAAAGTCACTCACCTAAGAATTACTTGGGTGGCCAGGAAGGGAGAGTTTTGCAAGGACCCCTACACGGTAGAGCGTCCCCATGGGTTACAGGGTTTCCCTTACCCAACCTTCCATGTCACCGAAAATCCAAGTAGACTGAAATGAGCAAACTTGAACCCTAACTCTACCAATTTTATTCTTGAATATTGTACCTTGAATTTCACTTAGACTTTAGAGTTGATTGTGATTTGTGACCTAATTTGGAGGTTGGTTAACTCACAAGGTGGGTCAACTTTACCTAACCTACCCTAAAGTTTAGGATGAGTTGGGTAAAGAACCCAAAATCACCCTGAGTGGTTTGCAAACAAGTTATTAGATCCCAAATTTTAGTGATTCAAGTGATAGAACCTTCTTTTAGGGTTTACTTGATTATGTCAATTCAACCAAGGCTTGGGTAACACACGATGCAGGAAATCAATTCTCTTTTAAATCCAGCAAGGGTGTTTTCTTGAAACCCTAAAATGGAAACCTTCATTTGGCTCTGTTTTTCAGGTCCAATTCTTACCAACATTGGCACCTAGGGCTCAATCAAGAAGGTGAATAGCCCCAGGCACCTTAAGTCCCTAATAGGTGCAGATAGTAGGATGGGAATTTCTAATCAAATCAAACCAAATCAGGCAACTCAGGTGATTAATTCTATGAAATAATGCGAGTTGATCCCAATTGATTCTTATTTTTAAACCTTTCCAGAAATGAGGGGCTTAAGAAGAAGGGAACGAAGTTACCTGCTCTTGCAGTGGTTGTGTGGCTGATCTTCAGATGCACCTTGCAAAATCACAACAGATAAGATAAAGCAAGTTAGTATCAAATCAAAATTGTAATTAGTGAACGAAAATGCGCATTACTCCCCAGCAATGACGCCAAAATGTTTGTTGTGAAAATCATCGTTTTAAGGAAATATGCGTTGTAGTATAGGACAAGAATCGCAATAACACTTAAAATTTATAAAACTCGAAATCAATGTGAGTTTGAGGTCATTCACAGGGAGAAATTTGGCAATTTCAATCAACTAATCACAATAATCAAGAGAGAAATGCAAATATAATCAAAATGATGCTCAATATATAGATCAGAATAATATCATCGGAGTGGTTTGGACCACCAAATTAACCCTAATGTTTAGGCTATGCAATTATCTCAAATATTTCAATAGTACTTTCAACAAAATCTCCACGTAAATAAATCCACAGTAACACCATATTAGAATTAGCACAAGGCCTTAGACATTGAAAGGAGAGGTGAGTCACCTTAACCTCAAGGCACTAGTGCTAGAGCACCGTGATCATTTATTTTGATGATAACAAAACACGTGTCATTTAACATTTGCAATTGAAGTCTTAGATTTTAGGTTAATTGCAAATGGAGACATGGTTAGACAGAGTTCAAGCTCGCATCCATGGCGGATTGGAGGAGCTTGATCGAGAACAAAGGAGCTTCGTGAGGAGCGATAGCTTGAAGAAGGAAGGAGATGAAGAATAGGATAGATTTCCTTTCCTTTGTACTATGTATTTTTGTTTCTTTTGTTGCTCTTTATTTTTATTTCTTAGATTTATGTTAAAGAGCCTCAAAGAACCCTAACAATAGTCCTAGGAACACTTGCACAACCCTAGGATACTTAGGTTTTCTTTAGAGATCTTAGAAAACCAAAATAGGGTTCAGACAGCCTTATCAGACGTCTAATATGAAAATCAGATGTCTGATAATGACTTTTAAGACATCTGACTGTTGACTCAAACATCCGATAACATCTAGGCTGGACTTAATAGGTTCTGTCCATTTGAATCTATCGTCCAGACCTTAGCCCAGACGTCTGATACCTTTGCCAGACGTCCAATTAGTGGACTGTTGGCTACCTTAGTAAACACTGAGAAAATGATCGTTAGCCTCATATCAGACGTCCGTAGAGGACCCCAGATGTCTGATACTTGACCGTTTTGCCTTGACTGACCTAAAATCTCTTCTCAGAGATTTTCTAGCCATTGCACTCCCTTGGGAATCCATTTCCGTAGAAGAGTAGGTTTCCAGACATCCAGACCTTATGCTAGACGTCCTGTGTGTCGTCCGATGGATTTTCACTAGAATCCTGTTTCGATTTGATTCAAGTCTGGAAGGAAACCCGCCTAAAATCAGATGTCTGACTTTGTTCCCAGATGTCTTAAACGAGTTTTCCAGATGTCTGATGTCAGGACCAGACGTCTGATAACCCTGTCAGAGTCATGATTGATCCAGATTTTGACTTGATTCTCTTGGAGGTTGTACCCAACGGCTATGGAAGCCTTCCAAGGGCTTCCAAAGCCTTCTTAGGGCCTCTATAAATAGAGGAGAACCCTTGCCACTCAAACAAACACCTAGACACACCAAGCAACATACTTTCCACTCTTTTGTGTCAAAAAGAAGAAGATCAAATAGAAGAAAACTCTTTCCCTCCAAGCCTTGTTCTACATCTAGAGAGCTTCAAGCCAATTACGCACCTGCTCTCCCACCGTAGTTCATGAGAGGGCCGTTGTGCCATTGCGTAGTTCATGCATCCACGTCGTCAATGCACTTCCAGCAAAGGGAAGCATCCTAACACCTATAGAAGCTTAGTTTAAGAATTGCTTTGTTGGCTCTATAGGACTACTCTTGTATCTTTTACTTTGTTATTTGGTTGGGTATTAGCATTGTGAATTCCCATCTCCTTCCTGAGACAAAATCCTTCTCGCGAAGAGAAGGGGTTTGAGGTAGCTACCCTCGTATAAAGTAGCATGGCTGTAATTGAGGTTGTACTACCCTCGTTTAAGTAGTACGTCAGTGGATTTGATCAACTTGGTTGATCGGAAAATCCTAACTCGAGAGGGTTAGGTGGTGGTTTTCACCCTGGTTGGGTTTCCACCTAAAAATACTTGTGCCTAATTATGTGATTGCTATTTTTGTGAGATTGTCTATTTTTTAATTTCGCATTTTATTACGTCATGCTGATATCCCCCCTTCGAGTAAGGGAAATCTACAACTAGCAGATACAAGGCACAAGGGCCTCTCAAAGCTTAGTATGGCTAAGTGTTGAGAGAGGAGGGGGCATGAATCCTGAGGTGCAAAACCCTCCCCCTTCCTCCTCAGCTTTCTCTCTTTAAGAACCAAGTCAAACTCGGGTATCGGGGTAAATGGATCCAAACCCAAACCTTCGCGGCACGATCCGCAGGTGAGGGTGCATGCAGTGGCGCGTGTATGGGGACCTCACCCCCAGTGCATGCCGAGGCGAACAGCTACGACACCTTTGTGTATTATACACCTTTGCGGGCCCCTATGTCCCCGATGTGGGACTAAAATTCCCACTTTCTTTGCGAGCAGTTGCAATTGAGAGGCTTCGGCAAATTTGGCTGCTGTAGCTGATCCCTGCTCCAATTGAGAGTGGAGTTGTTTTTGCATGTCGGTTCCACGTTGCCTGGAGGGGAATTAATGGTAGTTGGCTGTCAAATTACTGCAAGCAAACACGGCGGAAGGTGCTTGTCTGGCGAGACCTACAAATCAAGAACACGGCCTCTCGCCCCAGTCAGTAGCACTCAAGAGCCTTGTTGTGTCCTAAGGAACACGGTGGAGGTGGGATTGAGGTGAATGGTGGTGTGTGGTGCTCGGCCGATGTCAGAGACGACGACTGTAAGTGGGTGAGTTCGGTGAGGTGTAGGAGAGATCAAAGCCCCAAATTTCTTTAGGGCTTTTGATTAGTGAAGTGAGACGATGCTCTTGGACTCAGTGGCAAGTGGTTTTGTACAGTGTAGTGGTCGCGTGGCATCGCTAGAGCTTCGTCAGCGCTAGGGAAGATGAAGGTGGTTCGGTGCGATTGACAATCGAAAGAGAAGTTTGGGTGGATAAAATTGAAGTGGAGGGTTAGAGGAAGAGAATAGAGGGAAATAAGAGGAGAAAGAGGAAGGGGTTGGTGCTGGTGTTGGTAGGCCGACGCCAAAGAAGATGATGGAGTGGGGTGGAGTGTTGGAAATGAAGAGGTGGGGAGCAGTCCCTCTTTGGCCGGAGAGATGTGGAATGAGGAAGGAAGACCGGAGGGCCATCCAATTTGATGGTTGAATAGCCTGAGGAGGTAGACAGAGGTCTTTAGAGCCAAGTTCGGAGCTGGTCGGAGGACGAGAAGAGGAGGTTATTCTTGTTCAGACTAGGCTAAGGAGAATAGCAGGGATGCCAGGGGTTTAAATAGGGCTCTTGGAGGTGTGAAAATAACCAGAAAAGGCAACCCTCAAGTAGGTTTTTGAGCTTGAGATTCTAGGGTTCGCCGGTGATGAATCCAGCCAAAATTGATCTCAAAACCTAGTCCAATCTATAGGGAAGATCCTTGCGACCATTCTCTCCAATTTTGGAGAAGTTTGGCCTTGATTTGAGGGAGAAAATCTCCCTTGAATCTCGTTGCTGAGCTTGGGTTCACACTAATGGCGGTAGGGACTAGAATGAAGAAAATGATGAAAATTTAGGGACCCATTTGCAATAAATTCGAAACATGAGGGGCCAAATGTAATTAATAGAGTTTTAAAGGGTTAAATAGCAAACTAGGTCAAGATGGACTCTGATTGGGCCCAAATTTTGGCCTGAACCTAATTTGAACCTATAGAATCTAATGGTGAAGTCAAATTTGAGTTTTGACCACGTTTGGCTATGAAATTTGCATAGAAGCTCAAATTAGGGTAAAATTCAGTCTAGAACTCTCTTTTAAGTCAAAATAGGTTTAGATGGTCAAACAAAGGCTACTAAACCTCTTAGAATATTTTTATATAAATTTTAGGAGGTTTAGATGAATTTATCCTGACCAAAACCTCTTCAATTTAAGCAGGTCTGAAATTAGGATGTTGTGTGCTGTTACGGTTCTCGAAATGCGTGAAACCCTGTTTCTATTTGTGTTGACCCACTTCTTGGTCTTTTGAGCTTATTTGACCTTCATTTAACCCTTAAGTGACCTCATGGTTAATCTGTGTTTATGATGTGTTGTTAAAATTACAGAATTAACCTTGATTTCTCATTCTCATCTTAAATCAGAACAACGCGGAGTTATGGCCCTCAGATGGTTATGTAAGAGCTTTAATAATGCAAACTTGACTAAATGTGGCTAGTTAGGGACCATGATGGTGTTCCCATCAACTGCCTCTACCACCCCTTTCTGTCTCATCAGAGGGCATGGAGGGGGAATCTTTCGTGAGGCAAGGGAGTCGCCGCATTGCCAGATGAGATGGTGAAGGAGGGGGTGGCCCTTCACCATCCCTATTACCTTCAGACAGTACTGAGCAGGAGCCCTCCCTACCTGAGGGTAGATTTGTGCCCCTGTTGTAGCTTCACCACGGGTTGTTCACGCAGTTCTGGAAGTTGATGCCTCCTTTCTTCAAATGGAAGGAGGGCCCATTTGAGGCAGAGGACTAGCTGAAGTAGATGGAGAAGATTTTTGACACACTTCACCCTTTTATGGAGTGCTGCGTGGCCTTTGCAACGTACCATCTAGAGAGCATCGTCCATAAGTGGTGTCTGGCGATTCAAGGGTAGGAGGGGGAAGAGCCATCCTGGGATCGGTTTATCACCCTCTTTTGCAAGCAATATTCTTTTAGACATGGAAAGACTAGAGGAGGATGGAGTTCCACACTCTTTGCAAGGAGGAGATGGTAGTTAGCGCATACCGCACGTGTTTCTTGGAGCTATCATGCTTCACCCCATCTGTAGTGGCTACTGAGGAGGAATGCCTATGGAGGTTCATTGAGGGCCTCTGGTCTGCCATATATGTGAAGCTCTTGAAGCTACTCACTTTCTCTCGCATGGTTGAGGTTGCGATGACCAATGAGGAGACAAACCCGGTCGCGCGAGACCCCAACGAAGGGAGTTCGAAGAGGCCCTACTAGACCGACCAATTCTAGGGTCGTCAGAAGAGGAGTCACCCTCTGCCCCAGCGTACTGCACCAGCAGGAGAGGTCTCACATTCTGTAGGGTTGCTAGTGACTTTTGAAGGCCTCATGTAGGGACCAACTATTAGCACCGGACCTCCGTCCATGCTACTAGTGTGGCCAGCCAGGCCACATGAGGGACTACCCATCTAGGGTAGGAGCATACCAGATGCTCCCAGTGACAATCATAGGAGGCCGAGCTGGAGGCCATGGGTACTAGGCTCGAGGGGGAGGACAGCAGTCACGGGGTGGGTACCAGTCAGTAGCGACTCACCCGACCCAGAGCATGGCTGCCTCTTCTGCACCCAAGAATGAGGGGAGTGTCAACACCCTGACTCACAGAGATGCCAGAGTTTTAGGTTCAATGGTGGCAAGTATGGTTACATTTTCTGGCTAATTAGTTTACATGCTTTTTGATTTTGATGCCACACACTTGTTTGTCTCCATAAGCTTTGCTCTTAGCTTAGGAAAGACTAGTACATTGATAAAGGACCCACTCTTGATTAGAAGCCCAGGGGGACAGTTATTCATGGTAAAGAAGGTCTTCACTAACTACGAGGTCACGATAGGAGGGTAAAGTCTTCCATCCAACCTGATTATGATACACATGGAGGACTTTGGCATGATCCTGGGGATGGACTGGTTATTCTCATACCATGCCTTGGTGAATTATTTTGGGAAGAAGATTGTCTTCTCCATTCTTAAGTTGCCTTCCTTTGAGTTCCATGGCTAGCCGGTGGATGGAGGTTTTAGGTGCATATCTATGCTTCGAGTAGCGAAGTTGTTGAGCCAGAGGTGTGTGCACTACTTGGCTTATGTCATGGTAGAGTCTAGTTTGGGAGTCGACCTGCAGAGCATCCTAGTGGTCAGCAAGTACCCGAATGTCTTTCTTGAGGAGTTGTCGGGATTACCACTTGAGTGTGAGATCAAGTTTGAGATCTTGCTGATACTGGGGACTAGCCCTATCTCTACTACGCCACATAGGATGGCACCACTTGAGTTGCGGGACCTCAAGTCCCAAATGCAAAACTTGTTGGAGAAGGGCTTTGTGAGGCCCAGTGCATCCCCCAGGGGGGCCCAAGTCTTGTTTGTGAAGAAGAAGGATGGTACACTTCGGCTTTGTGTTGACTACAGGCAGTTGAATGAGGTCACCATAACGAATAGGTATCCACTGCCTCACATTGACAATCTCTTTGACTAGCTGAGAGATGCCACTGTGTTCTCCAAGATTGATTTGAGATCTGACTACCACTAGTTGAGGATTAGGGAGACAGATGTCTCCAAGACAGCTTTCAGGACGTGATTTGGATACTACGAGTTTTTGGTCATGCCATTTAGGCTGACCAATGCCCCCGCTGCTTTCATGGATCTGGTAAACCGCGTCTTCAGGCCTTACTTGGACCAATTTGTGGTTGTCTTTATTAATGATGTGTTAGTCTACTCTCGTGACCAATCCTAGCACAAGCAGCATGTACGTATGATTCTAGACACCTTAAGGCGACACAGGTTGTACGCTAAGTACAACAAGTGCGAGTTTTGGCTGAGGCAAGTTACCTTTTTGGGTCACGTGATCTTTGGAGATGGGATAGCTGTGGATCCGTCCAAGGTTGAGGCCGTGCTCAGGTGGGAGAGGCCACACACAATGACAGAGATACGCAGCTTCTTGGGACTAGTAGGCTATTACAGATGGTTCATTAGGGGCTTCTCCAGATTGCGTGCCCTATGACAAGCTGACCAGGAAGGATGCACCCTTCACTTGGATCGACAAGTGAGAGATTTGCTTTCAGGAGTTGAAGGCGAAGCTAACTTCAGCTCTTGTACTCACTATCCCAGATAGTAGTGGTGGGTTTGTGGTATATACTGATGCCTCATTATAGGGGTTGGGCGGTGTGCTAATGCAGCGGGGTTACATTGTCACATACACATTGTGGCAGCTGAAGCCCCATGAGCATAACTACCCCACTTATGACTTGGAGTTGGCAGTTGTCGTCTTCGCTTTGAAGACATGGAGGCATTACCTATACGGTGAGGCTTTTGAGATTTTTACAGATCATAAGAGCCTCAAGTACTTGTTTGATCAGAAGGAGCTCAACATGAGATAGAGGTGTTGGATGGAGCTCCTGAAGGATTATGATTGTAGCATCTCATTCCATCCAGGGAATGCTAATGTGGCGGCCGATGCCTTGAACTAAAAGGCACCCACTCACTTGGCTAGCCTCCAAGCGCAGAGTTGGCAGCTGATGTAGAAGGTTGGTAGATGGAGACCTCATGAGCCAAGAGGACACCATAGGGAAGTGATAGTGATGAGGCAGGCATGACCTGAGCTCCTTGACCACATTATAGTTAGGCAGATGACAAATCCATACTTGCAAGCACTGTAGGACAGAGTACCGATAGGGGATTGATGGGAACACTATCATAGACCCTAACTAGCCACTTTTAGTCAGGATTGAAAGTTAAATGCTTCTACATAACCATCTGAGGGTTATAACTCTACTTCATTCTGTTTTGAGAAGAGAACTGGAAACTAGGGTTAATTCTATAATTTTAATAGCATATCATGAACACATAATAACCATGGGGTTGTCAGGGGTAAAACTAAAGGTCAAATGAGCACTAAAGACTAATAAGTGGGTCCATGCAGACAAAAATGCAGTTTCACGCATTTCGAGAACCTAAACAACACCCAAAACCCTAATTTCAAACTCGATTAAATTACAAAGGTTTTGTTCAAGATAAAATTCATAGAAAAATATTCCTTGAGGCTTGGTATCCTTTATTTGACCATTTGAACCTATTTCGACCTTAAATACAGTCACAGACAGATTTTCACCCTAATTTACGTTTCTGTGCAAATTACCTAGTCAAACTTGGTTAAAACTAAAATCTGACTTCATTATTAGATTTCTTGGGTCTAAATTAGATTTGTACCAAAATTTGGGTCCAATTAGAGTCCATCTTGACCTAGTTTGCATTTTAGTCCATTTAAGCTCTATTTTTCACACCTAAGCCTCTAGCTTCTGAAATATTTACATTTAGCCCCCTAACTTCTCATCATTTTCTTCAAAATGATCCCTACCACCATTAACAATGTGAACCCAAACACATCGACCTTCAATCTAGGATTTCTCCTTGATTTCTCAATCAATTCCTTCCAAAATTAGAAGGAATGATCTTGAGAGAATCTCTAATCATCTGAACCAAGTCTTGGGCCTTAATGCACATCCAAAAGCTTGTGCAAATACCTCAAGATCAGATATCTTCTTTCCCAAAAATTTGAGCTCCTCGAGGTTGTTTCCAAGCTTGGATGTTGCTTTTTGGCCTTTAAAAGGTCCCCCATAGTGAGGCCTTGCTCCGTATCAAGTTTTAGGCCTAGAAAACTCCTCTAGTTCCTTGACCTACGGCCTGCTCCACCTTGCTCCAGCGACCCTCCTCCTTTGGCCTATTTGCTTGCTGCCATGTACTATAGGTAGCAGGTCCTTCCTCTCCATTGTCAACACCTCACCATACCTGCGAGGGGCTTCCTCCTCCTTTAGACATCACTGTTCCTTTCTTCGGAGCTTCCTTCATCTCTGGCGCTGGCCAATCATAGCCGGTGTCGCCTCCACCCTCTCATCATCCGCAACTACCTCCCTTCGACTCCTCACCTTCCCCTAACTCTACTCACCCACTTACACTTCAAATTCACATGCCCACACGATTACACCTTCTTGTCTCCTAGGATAGACCCCATCGAATCCCAGCTCTTCCAACTCCTTGTTTCTGTATCATAGATCGATTTGACTTCCAAAAAATCAATCTGTGTCTCTGAGGAGGTTAGAGAGGTGTAATCATCAAATATACTTCCACAATCATAGTCTGAATAAAAAATATGATTCTCTTCATATGGGGCCTCATGATCATCCCAAATAGGCTCGAATCTAGATTCTAGGTCAAAGGTGGGTATTGGGTCACTAGAATCTAGACTAGGTGACGAGTCGACTTTCCGTTTTGCGTTGTAGTATTTAAGTGGTGGAAAAATCAACTAATAAAAAAAATAAAAATAACCACTCACAGAAGAGCGGATTGTATCCACATGGAGGCAATTATGCAATAAATTTTATATTCTTTCGGTTAAGTGTGAAATCCCTATTCAAATCTGACATAAAATGCGAAGGAAAGTAGATTCACAATAACTTAAAAAGATAAGGGTATATGTGTAGTTTTCCCTCACTGAAATCTTCAATAAATATATGATGATTTTATGCAATTTTCATGTGACGTGTATTAGAGAAAATTAGTGCTCAGGTTAAGCCCAAAATCAATCTTGAAATAGGTGAATATCATTAATGTGCAATAATCAGAGAATATGAGTGTGCACGCACAATTTTTTCATAATATAATAATAATAAATAAAAATCAAATTCTGGTGGCAATGGCAGTGAATGTAATTTTTAATATGAGAGGAAACAGAGCATTTGCTCTCTCTCCTCCTCGTGAGAGAGAGAGAGAGAGCACCGGCGGGGCTTTCATGAGCAAGGGATATTGGCGAGGATGAGGGCTATCCGATGGAGGCTGCGGCGTCGACGGAGATGGCCGGAGGTGGCTGGACGGTGGAGAAGACATCGGAGGAGGCTGCTGCTGCCGTGAAGGTGCTGTGGTTGTGGCGCAAGAGCCTACAGGAGGGGTTTGGCATGTGTGCGCCTGCGGGCAGGAAGGAGGGTGCGGTGCAGTGTCTGTGGGTGCCTGCAGGCTGAGGCGCAGGTCTGCAGGCGCTGCAGAGGGTTGAAGGCACTGGAGGTTGAGGTGGGTGCGCTCATGCGGCTGAAAGCGGGCGGTGGAAACGCTGCGGCGTGGTGTAGTGCCTACGGGGGTTGAAGGCGCTGGAAGGGAGGTAGCGCCTGTGGCTGTTGAAGCGGAGCAGGCGCTGCGGTGTGCGCGGTGCCTCCAGCAGCAAGTGCTGGACGCTTGCAGGCGCAGGTTGCGGTGCCTGCGGGAGTTAAGGGTGCGCCTGGCTGCCTGAAGGAGGGGGCACGGGTGAGGCGGTCTGTAGATGCGCCTGCAGGATGGGTGCGAAGGCAGGCGCTGGAGGTTGAGGCACGCTGGGGTGTCTACGGGTCGCTCTATAGTGGAGAGCACTGGAGGTGCTTGGCTTGCGTGCCTGCTGGGAGAGCTAGAGGTGCTTGGCTTGCGGGCTTGCTGGGAGCACTGGGGATGCTTGGCTTGCGCGCCTACTGGGAGCGCTAGAGGGTGAAGAACTTGGTGATGGCGGGTGCGGGCAAAGGTGGCGTTGGAGAGGTTGGAGCACGCATGGAAGGAGTAGGGCACGCGCTGGTACATAGTGCACGCTTGGGGTTGTTCCCCGTAAGGGGGAAGATGGATCCCTTCTCCTTTTTCCGCCTTGCCTTTTTAACTCCTCCTCGTTTGCGCCTGCGAGAGTTAAGGGATTTTCAAATCCCTTAACTATTTCTGGCCGGCGGTTGTTGAGGGTGCCCAGAGGATGGGGGAAGAGTGCAGCCGTCAGTTATTTGAAAGGGTAATTTACCCTTTCCTCCTCATTCTTTTGCCAATTATTTTTCCTGCACATAAGAAGCACATATTAAGTTATAGAATAGATGTAAACCTAAATCATGATGCATGCAACCATTCTATAACTCAATATAGTTATTATCAAACCTAAAAGATATAATTAAAGTTACTTAGGCGTAATATTAGTCCATTAAAATGGACTCATCAAATACCCCCATGCCTAAGATTTGCTAGTCCCTAGCAAAAATAGAAGTAATCAGAAGATTTCTTCTTTTCTTACTTCAAAACTTTAGAGATCCAGACAAATGTGACGTGATAATAGCCTAAGTAATGGATCCAAGTGAAAAAGCTAATTCGCATTGGGAGTTCGTACTTCACCCTTGTTAAATATTGCATCGGGATAGGCAACTACTTCCCTCGGGGATAAAGCAGATGATAATATGTAATTTGACCTCGGCATTTGGCTTAGGTAGGAGATATCGAGTTGAATGGCTTTATATTTGGTGGCACACACTCATCTGGTGCTACATATTGTCTAGTACTGTAGATTCTAGATCACTAGACTATTAGACAAGTCAACTCTGAGAGAGGCTATACAACTATGCTCTCTTGATGTTCCTGGGCGCTCCCTCTTCTTTTTCCTTCTGAGATCACAAATCTTGCCAGATTTAGAAATTGTACTCACTATTTGGTGGCCTCACATGGCATCCGTACTTCAATTAAAGTCCTAATAACTCTACAACTAAGTTAGAGTCCTCAACCAGTATTCGGGTGATTAGAAATACTAGAAGGTATGTATGAGTCATATTTGGTAGAATGCGATAGGTGTTTTGTTGCCTCAAAAATAGTGTTACATCATAAACTTGGACTTTTTTTTTAATATAACTATTTCTTCTTTTTGTTCTTTCTGTTTCTTCTTTTCTCTCTTCTCTTCTTTTTTTTATATATTTCTTCTTATTTTTGTTTCTTTTTCAATCAACACAACATGATATGGACTTTTATTTACGAGGCATTATTAGGGATAATGATGGTCAAGAGGAAGTTGTGTGGCTTATTTGGTGGAAGTGCCTATTCTTGGCACCGGGAAGGAATTGATAGGACAGGCGTATTTCTGACCTTTGACACTATTACCCTCCTTCAGCAGAGGACTCTATGAAGGACGGTCGTAACCATCCACTATAGTCATAGCTTTATTAAGACTTAATCTCTGTGTATCTACCTTATTTGGTGACTCTCAGGAATTCACTCAAAGTACGCACACAGGAACAGAGAGTGAAAACTACGCTTAACTCTGAAGTATCATCATCTAATTATCCAAAACTTAAGAGTCCTTCACTAGACTTAGCGCACCAGTAATCTCTCTACTTTCTTCTCACAAATATGAGGTGGATCTACTGGAAGATAGTATGCTTGACTCCCTATGAACTGTCCAAGGGTTCAGTGGACTACAAATGCTCATTGGTTTTCCTTAAGGATCCATTATCCAGTCTATGTGTACGTGAAATAAATGTACTGGATTCTAAACTTAAGAAATAATTCCGGAAGAAAAACCTCCAATAAAAAAGGTATTTTGCTAGGAACTAACCCATTTAGCTCAAGAAAAGAGGAATTTTTTTTTTCTATACTAACCTAAATGCATGAATATTTCCTAAAATGCAAATGCACTCCCCCATGACTAAATCCTACAATGTCCCCATTGTAAAATTAAAACAGGAGGAGAGAGGAAAAAAATCACCTAACACGGTCCGCTGGGTTGCCTCCCAAAAAGCGCTGCATTTTCTGTCAGCAGCCAAACTAAGAAGGAGCCTATAAGTCTGGTTCCAAATAGAAATGGTTAGGCCCTAAGAATATGCGTAACAGCGCAGGCCTAGAAAACAGGTAACCACGGATGTTGGCGAGCTGATGATGCAATGTAATTCCAAATGCTCGCCAGAAGAAATGAAAATAGAAAATCTCGTTGGCTACCTTGGGAGGTCTAGGAATAATAAACAGAATATGAAAAGGGACCTCCCGAAATGGAATAAGTGGAGGATAACAAGGATCCTCCAAAGCAGGATGGGTTTTAAAAGATATAATCATTATTAGTTTAAACCCTTGAATGACGAGAGTAAATGTACAAGCATCAATCCATACTCGCCATTCTACCCTAGGATGTACTGGCCTAATATATTCTCTAGAAAGAATGTACATGAGCAGAGATCTGAGCCAAGGATCGGTTAGGGAGTATAAGGGTTGTTTGTAGTGTTGGAAGGTAATGGTTAAGTCCAATGAGGGCTTAGTCTGGTCCAATTCCAACAATGATTTAGATCGTGTACACTCCCTAGTTGTAGACAACTTCACGTTACCCTGCCTAGTATTAATGATCGGAGTCATATTTGAATCAAGGGTAGACTCCAAATAACTCTTTGATGGCATGGTCAAAATGTAAGAATCATTATCATTCAGCTCATCCCCAGATTGTTCTCTCAAATATTTGTCAGGGTGTATATGTGATTCATTAGGAGTTGGATCAGTATCTTCAATTATTTCTAACGAAGGATCAGTCTTAATATTTTGGAGCAAGCCTATATCCTTGAATTCGTCATTCTTCTCGGGGTATAAATCCTCAATTGACGTGTTTTGTCCCTGAGAGTCTCCCATAGACTTATTATTTTGTTTTTCCTCCTTTAATAGCAACTCCTGTTTTGATGGAGGATGATTCTCAAAAGAAAGGAGGAATCTGGATTTAATCATATTATTTCTATCCTTTGGAGGTAAATCCTCAAATGATAAATAATTCCCCTGTGGTTCACTCCAGATTTTTAGTCCAGGTTCCTCTACTAGGGCATCCTCATTTTCTGAAATAGACTCTTCATATCCCTGAGACCAAAATTGATCTAATTCATCTTCCATTGTATTAGGGTCACCTTCATTGAGTGCATTTAAATCCTCCGGATACTAAATGATAGGTGTTGATTCCCTAAGTGGAGGGTTATGGGTAGGCTCACTAAGGGTAGAATGAGATTCCACCAAATAATCAATAGGGGAAGTGATAGGAACAGTACAACCTTGGCCTGGGTTGGTAGGGGTAAGGAGAATACTGTCATTAGGGTCAAGGTCCTCAAGAGGTAGCATCTTCCCTTGCTTTTGATTGCAATATAATTCAGGTGGATAATCATTATGATCGTTGTCCTCTAGTGGCCGTGTCTCATTGGGAGAGTCTAAGTGATAGCTACATAAAATTGGATCCCTATTGTCATTAGGTTTCTCAGAATGATCATGGTCTATTGGGTAGGGATTAGGATTATTGGGAAGCGTGTAGCTAAGTTGTCTTATTTCTTCATTTAATTGTTGACTATTCCTCAACATCTCTCCCATTGATTCCATCACTTCCTTTTACTGTTTTTGCATTTCTATCATAAAAGAGGAGAGGCTACTATTATCAGGTTGGGGAGGATAGTCAATTTCAAGCTTTGGTTGCCTAGGGGTATCGGTCCAACCTCGATACGGAAAACCATGAAGGGTGGGAGGGTTGGGTGTTTGCATGGAAGTAGGGATTTCAGGATTGGAAAATCCTACTCCTAGGCTCTGCTCAAAAGTGGGAGTTATCAAGCCAGTACTCCCAGGATAAGAATGAGAATGATCCCATGAATTGTCAATGTACCCATCAAAGGATGGATACGCTCAGGGCATGGGATCCTGATTAAAAGATGGAAAGTATTAACTTTGATAATCTGAATGATAGGAGTAAGAGTAATCCATTTCTTTAAGTAAAATAGTTTTAACTCTCTTAGGATTTAGCAAAATTCAGAATATAAGCAGAAAACTTCCTAGAGAGTTTTATTGTCAAAGCAAACGCAAATTCAAAGGGATCTATTTTTAGTAGATTGTAGGTCTTAGAGTTATATGTTTAGTTGGTGGCCAAACAAGTTTTGCAAAAAATTACGCTTCCTAGGCCAATCTTCGCTAGAGCCTATAACCTACTCGCAAGGGATGGAAGTCTCGAATCGAGCCCACACATGAGGAACCGAAGTAACTTGGTGGATAGGCTTGTTGATTTCCGACTAACTTCCCTTGTGGTGCAAAAGAGGAGAGGTAGAAATTTATCTAGTGACCTTATGTGTGAGGTGCATAGTGTCTCAAGTGTGCAAGCATATGATCGTATTTTGATTTTTGAAATTCCGCAATCAGGATCCTTTTGCACATAATTTTCAGTCACAGATTTTAAAGTCCAACCTATTAACAGTCCCAATTTTTTAAAGTGACCACTGAATTAATTTGATTCAAGCACTTTAGTGGTCTTAGATTTAGGTTCAATGCATATGCATGACAAATAATTAATGCTCAAGAGAAGATGTACCTTACTCCAGCTTTCTTCGTGCAATAATGAATGCAATGCAATAGAAATAAACTAGATGCTGCTCATTCAGTCCTAGATGGTCGTCCTATAGATATGCAGCTTTTAGCAGGTAGTTCATTTTTTTTTATATATAATAAACAAACATACCTAATCTAACTAACTAACCGAAATGCAGTTCAAAATAGTTGAAATAATCCTATAATCTAAATAAATGGGAACATGCTCTCGAAAATATGCTCCCGCATACAAGAGCGATAAGAAATAAAGTGGCACTAGGAACACGTTCCCAAAAATACCCAACAAGGGTCCAAAAGGCAGAAATTAAATTCTAATGTCTATCTAACTAAATCTAACTAAGATCCACTGCCTAAATCAGAAATAGGCTTCTCCGTAAGCCCATGGGCGTGGGATCAAGGCCCACATGTTCCTGCTGCCGTCCTCCAGGTGGCATCAAGGTCCACCAAAAAGATCGTCTTCATCATGCGCATCTTCAGGTTCAATGTCGTCGCTCTGCTACTCCTCGTCGCCGTGTCAGATTCCTCGCACAATAATAAAAATGATTAGATGATTGCGCAACTCATAATATTCAAAAAATAATAACGTGAAACTATTGCGTCTGTTGCCTCCTCGGCAACGGCGCCAATTTGACGAGTCGACTTTCCTCTTTGTGTTGTAGTATTTAAGTGGTGGAAAAATCAACTAATCAAAAAAATAAAAATAACCACTCATAGAAGAGCGGGTCGTATCCACAGGGAGGAAATTATGCAATAAATTTTATATTCTTTCGGTTAAGTGCGAAATCCCTATTCAAATCTGACATAAAATGCAAAGGAAAGTAGATTCACAATAACTTAAAAAGATAAGAGTATATGTGCAGTTTTCCCTCACTGAAATCTTCAATAAATATATGATGATTTTATGCAAATTTCACGTGACGTGTATTAAAGAAAATTAGTGCTCAGGTTAAGCCCAAAACCAATCTTGGAATAGGTGAATATCATTAATGTGCAATTATCAGAGAATACGAGTGTGCATGCGCAATTTCACCATAATATAATAATAAAAAATAAAAATCAAATTCTTGTGGCAATGGCAGTGAATGTAATTTTTAATATGAAAGGAAACAGAGCATTTACTCTCTCCTCCTCGCGAGAGAGAGAGAGAGAGCACTGAAGGGACTTTCACGAGCAAGGGATGTTGGCGAGGAAGAGGGCTATCCGGTGGAGGCCGTGGCGTCGACGGAGATGGCCGGAGGTGGCCGGACGGTGGAGGAGAAGACGCCAGAGGAGGTTGCTGCTGCCGTGAAGGTGCTGTGGCTGTGGCGCAAGCGCCTGCAGGAGGGGTTTGGCGTGTGCGCACCTGCGGGCAGGAAGGAGGGCGCGGTGTAGTGTTTGTGGGAGCCTGCGGGCTGAGGCGCGGGTCTACGGGCGCTATAGAGGGTTGAAGGCGCTAGAGGTTGAGGTAGGCGCACGCCTGCGGCTGAAAGCGGGTGGTGGAGACACTGCGGCGCAGTGCAACGCCTGCGAGGGTTGAAGGCACTGGAAGGGAGGTAGCGCCTGTGGCTGTTGAAGCGGAGCGGGCGTGGCAATGTGCGCGGTGCCTGCAGTAGCAAGCGCTGGATGCCTGCGGGTGCAGGTTACGGTGCCTGCGGGAGTTAAGGGTGCACCTGGCTGCCTGAAGGAGGGGGCGCGGGTGAGGTGGTCTGTAGATGCGCCTGCAGGATGGGCGTGAAGGCGAGCGCTGGAGGTTGAGGCACGCTGGGGTGTCTGTGGGTTGCTTTGCAGTGGAGAGTGCTGGAGGTGCTTGGCTTGCGCACCTGCTCAGAGAGCTGGAGGTGCTTGGCTTGCGCGCTTGCTGGGAGCGCTAGAGGGTGAAGAACTTGGTGATGGCGGGTGCGGGCAGAGGTGGCGTTGGAGAGGTTTTAGCGTGCATGGAAGGAGTAGGGTGCGTGCTGGTACACAGTGCAAGCTTGGGGTTGTTCCCCGCAAGGGGGAAGATGGGTCCCTTCTCCTTTCTCCTCCTTGCCTTTTTAACTCCTCCTCATTTGCGCCTGGGAGAGTTAAGGGATTTTCAAATCCCTTAACTATTTCTAGCCGGCGGCTGTTGAGGGTGCCCAGAGGATGGGGGAAAAGAGCAGCTGCCGGTTATTTGAAAGGGTAATTTACCCTTTCCTCATTCTTTTGCCAATTATTTTTCCTGCACATAAAAAGCACATATTAAGTTATAGAATAAATGTAAACCTAAATCATGATGCATGCAAACATTCTATAACTTAATATAGTTATTAACAAACCTAAAAAATATAATTAAAGTTACTTAGGCGTAATATTAGTCCATTAAAATGGACTCATCACTAGGTTCTATTGGGATGTCAGAATCACTCTCGAGAATTACCTTAACAGGATAAGGCTCGGGAATTACATTCTTGAGAAGTTCTGATTCAGGCTTATCATTACAGGTGTTTGGGGAATCTAGGCTTGATGGACCAGCTTCAAGGTCTCTATGGCTGGTTCAGAATCGGGAACACTTGCAATTGGATCCTCCCAACCCACATCAAGATTAGGCATGTCAATTTGCACATAATGTGGATCAGATTCCATTTGGGTTGGGGGTCCACAACAACCTCTATTCTCAAACCCAGGTTCTGGGAGACCATCAATTTCTGACTTCTGATATGGGTACATTTGATTTATGACCTGTTTCAACATAGTTATCAAGTTTTCCCTTTCTCAAGGTCATATTGGTGCTTTTCCCAAAGTCGTGGATTTGTTAGACATTGAAGATACTCGAAATTATGCAATCTTTCTATTTCAATGAATCCTGTCATGAGAATATCTTGGGTTGAACCATTTGTCATCTGTGTTATTATCAATTGGGTACAATTTGTAATGAAGGTTGTTGTTTCTGGTATATTAACCAGAATATGTTTAGATAGATTTGAGTTTTTGTAATATTCGTCATGATATCTCAGAGCATCCTTAATCATCTTTTCTTTCATTCTCATTTGGGATTCAGGTTTCCTAAAAAGTCTTCTTAATTTGTTAGGTTGCATTTTCAAATTGGGTGTAATGTGCATACATCTAAATAGCCAAAAATGTCTATTAATGCATGTTCTTAGTGTTATATTAGCATCATGCATTGTAAATAGTGCATAACATGCATAATCATGCATTTAGGTCAAATTGTACAAATTGTATAGTAATTGCCTCCTTTTATGGTCAGGGACAGGGAGCTTTTTAATCGGGGCCTCGGATCGAAGAACCAACCGTATGGATCTAATCAGGGCGACGATTGGAGTTCAACGACTCTAAGATTACCCTGATCGGACATCCGTAGCATCAGATATAGTCCGAGGAAGCCCAGAGATCAAGGGACAAGATGGTGTCAATCTGCACTTCAGATGACAAATCCGACCACACGGATGGGTTCGGATCGATGATCACAGCCTAACGGCATGAAAATTGACTCAATCCGACATCCGTGGCACCTTCTACAAGTCACAGAAGATAGACGGTCAAGATGGCGCCACGTGGTGCCATCTCGGCCACCCAAATCGGCCTAGCCAATACATGAGGACTCACCGCGCTCTCACTCTCCTCAATGCAAGATCAGATTTGGGCCATTGGATCTTGATCCAATGACCATGAGCGTGCGCGCCGCGGTTGGAGATTCGACAATGAGGAGGAGGTAGCGTAGCGGTCGAGCACCTTTGCGTGAGTGCAAGGAGCGGGTTCGATTAGCAATCAGAGGCACACGCGCATTTTATCTCGACCGCACGATCAGTTGTGAGCGACCCAGATCACCCAATCGGGCGCACATGCAATTGGACGCCCCACCTCATGCCCAATCGCACGTGCATGCGTGCGAAGCTGAAGCGGGCGAGGAGCGATCTGAGTCGTCCGATCTCGCGATCGGATGACTGAGATTTCTTGGACGTGCACTTGGCATTAAGGCGTGGGAGAGGAGGCATGCGCGGTGGGCACACGTCGCCCACGATCAGGCCTTTACTAACAGATAAATTCAGCACTAAAGACCTGATTTTAATGTTTTTGAATATGGAATGGCCAAATTGCTCCCAATCCTTGCAACTATAAAAGGAGACCCCTACCCTACGAAATTCTCTTCCCTTCCTTCACCTCTCTCCCTCTCCAAAGCTCAAGAGAAGCATGTCCCACACCTGGGATGCTACTCTAGAGCCAAATCCAAGTTTTCTCACCCCCGTTCCGAAAGTGGATCTCACGACGATGACGACATGCTACTTCATTCCCACTTCTTCCTGCTTCGTCCTCCTTCTTCCCGCTCTGTCCTCTGTCTTCCAGGCATTGCTCCGTCTGGCTCGTCCTCCAAGCATTCGTCGAGGAGGATAACACTCTCTCCCTTCTTTTTATCTCTTTCTAGAATAGAATTTCTCTCTTTCTAGCTGTAATCATTTCCCGCTTTCTAGTTGTAAAAATAGTATTATTATATCGAGTGATTGTTCTCTCTCTCTATCTTTCTCTTATTGTTTATATCAATTCAATTGTAATTATCTTGCTTTCAAACAAAAATACAAAAAAAAATATAATTGTGGATTTTAGATTGACGTAGCCTCCTTGTGTTTGACCTGGAATTTCTTTATGAATTTTGGCAAAATTTTATCTGTTGATAGATTGCTTCGTAAATCGAACTACAATGATAGGTTTTTCAAATCCAACTTCGATCGCGTAGTTGTCCGCTCTCAACATTTTGGTGCCGTTGTCGGGGAGGTAACGATTTTCGATTTTCTTTCCGCATTTCGCGTACTTTATTATTTTTTAACTTGCTTTATTTCTCATCTATTCTTTTGCAGGTACCTTAACAGGGAATCTTCAAGTGGTAGATCAGAGTAAAGTGCAGTTGAAGACAACTGTAAGTGCTCCCCATTCTTCCCCCTCCATAGATTTCTTCTCACAACATTAATTCAAATCCCAATTAACCTAGGTGTTTGCATAAATCCTAGGATTAGTTTGGTTGCTTGGATTTCCACTCACATTCATCTCACCCTCATATAAAAAAAAATCAACAAAAAGATACTTCTTGTGGGATAAATCAAACATACACACTACACCCACATTCAAGGCACATAACCTAATTGATTTTTATCTACTCAATCGGATTTTGATATGTGGAGCTGGTACACGCAAATCAACATATAAAAGAGTAGGAATCAGTCTAGGTCAATCATTTTGTGTGCCTCACTCAGTGGTGCAATTTTGGCCAATTGTTTGAGTTGTTTGGACCACACCACTTAATCTAAAATCAACTCACCAAGTAGCTTCTCCTTAGGGTTTTCAATTTAGGTTAATACCAGACACTCCATTTTACTTTTGATTTAAAAAGGAAAAATATCTTCACCTGTGCTTGAAATTTGGTTTGCTTCGGAACTTGATTGAATCAACCTAATTCCAAACCATAAAAGGTACTTAAGCAAGATTTGAACCTTAAAATCTACTCATCAAAAATAATCTTTCTTGAAAACCCTGGTTGTGCACTCACTCACACATACTCAATTTATCATTAAGGGCACAACACATTTTAAGGGCCCACCACATTGCATAAGCACTACAATCCCAGGCCTAAATAAAATCAAGTAGACGTTGGCCTTAAAGACTGATTCGCTCTTCGGGGCCCAGGCTGAGATTGTTTAGGATTAACCTGCTTGTACTAATCAATCTGATGTCTAGCTAGGGGAGTAGCGTCCAACGACCATGGTTTGGGGTACATTAGGAACCGAAGGTGCAAGCCGAAGGAAGAACCTTCTCCCCAGTCCCTCTTTCTAATTGGTTGGATTGATTGGATGCAAGTAGAGTAAATAATCTATAATCTTAAGACGGATTCTGAGAATTTGTAGATCCTTAGGCTACCCCACTTAAGGACAGGCTTGTTATGTTATGCTGCAGGGTTCTTATCCTCAGTCCTTCCGATCTCTTCCTAGTTTATGCTGGGAAGGAGGTCATTGAATCCCCGATTGGAAGGACCACTAGAGTATTCTAGGAGGCGTATATTGGATTTTGGCCAAATTGATCCCATGGTCGATCAACAACCTCCTCTGCCTCAGAATCCACAAGAGGTGTTTCAAAGGTAGCTGGAACAAATGCAGAGAATGAAAGAATGGTTCTAGAGAATGCAGGGCACTCAGCCCTTGAAGGATTTTTATGATACTTCAAATTACGGGGAACGTCCTGGCATCCAGATTTCTACTGGAGACATAGAAATCAAGCCCCAGGTGTTAAGCCTGATCAAACACTTTCATGGGCTTGGCTCTAAAGACTCGTTTCAACACTTGCAGGACTTGACCACTTTGGTCCAGACCACCAAGGCACGAAACGTGAATGAAGAGCAGATGATCATGAGGCTCTTTCCCCACTCTCTTAGGGATAAAGTCGCTCATTGGTACAGGACCATATGAAGGCCAATTGCAACATGGAATGATCTGAAATCAGCTTTCTTGAAGAAATTCTTCCCTGTCAGACATACCAATGCTCTGAGACAGGCGATTACTACCTTCACCCAGCAGTCGGGGGAGCTGTTTCATGTTGCTTGGGAGCAATTCCAGGACTTATTGCGGAGGTGTCTGATGAGAACCTCATCATGAGCCATAACTAGCTCATTTTGACCTAATACAGAGGATAAAAGCTCCTACATAACTCAAGGAAAGGCTTAACTCAGAGAATTCTGAGTCTAAGAAGAAAATAAGTCATAAGGGCTAAAAATGTAATTTTACCAGCACAATCTGCAAACAGGGTAACTCAGGGTCCAAACATAGGTCAAACTAACCTAATAAGAAGGAAAGTGGGATGATCTGATCTGATAAGGGCTACAGCAACTCCAAGGAATTAAATGACAATCTGTAACCCTAAAACAAACCCACTTCAATTCATGAGGTTCGAGGCAAAGCAAAAATCTACTAAACCCTCTAAAATTCATATAAAAATAATCTCTAGGGTTTAGAACCTTCAATTTGGCCTTAGGAACCCATTTTGACCTACATTGAGAACCATGCCCAATTAATGATTTAATTTGGATTTTTACGTAAATTGGTCGGTCAAACAAAGTCTGACCTAGAAATAAAATTCACCATTAGAATCCTTAGGTCCCATTTAGTCATGCATAAAAACTTGAGCCTAAGAAGAGACCTTCTTGACTGACTTTGCATTTTGGTCCTCATCCATTACTTTTTGACCCTCAACTTTTGAAACCCTCGCATTTTGGTTCCTAATTCTTCATCATTTTTGCATTTGGGTCCTCCCTGCAAAACCCTGAGCAGCGCCATGCTCCGGCGAGGCATGGCGCCACGCAGGGTGAGGGCAACCCCCTGCTAAGACAATGGGGTGTTCCCTGCGACGTATGCTGTCACAGGGACACCTCCACGATCTCTACCATCGCCCACACCTTCCGTGCGAACGCGCGGAAGGCATGGGTCGCGATCCGGCCATCCTCCGGCGAGGGAGGCACGTCGTCTCCCTCCGCCCTCCTCTCTGATTTCGCCTCTATAAAAACCGCCACCGTCTGCCGCATTCAGTAGCTTGGATCTGACGGAGAAACACCCCCCTCCTTCCTCTCTTCCCACTCCGGCAAAAGCTCTCCAGCTCCGGCGGTTCTTCCTCCTCCTCCTCGTCACTCTGCCGCAATATGAGCAGCAGAGCCACCTTCGCCCGCTCTTCCTGCGTCGCGCCGTACCCAGCGCGGGCTCTTCCTCTCTCTCCTCGCCGCCGCTCCCTCTCTCTGGGCACCTTCTTCTCCGACACTCCGGCCTCCTTCGCCCCTATAAGTAGGTAACAGTTACTTCTCTTCCTCCCCTCTTTCTTTTCCCTATTCTAATTTGTTCAATTATACCCTCGACCGACCCGACCACCATCACCTTCCACGCCTCCGGCCCACCTCCAGCGAGTCGCTCCCATTATTCCGCCACTCCACACGACTCGCCGACCGACCCAAAACCTCCGCCTCATCCCACTGAACCATTTCCGCCCCTTCACTGCCACTCCTCACCTCCACATCACTCCCCCGAACAAACCCATTCCCCCGGCCATAGTCCGACCTAGGGCAGCCCCTACACGTCGCCCCACGCCTCGCCACCACCCGCACGAGCTTCGCCGCACTCCGACGAAGCTCCCTGCACCTTCTGACTAGGCCGAGAGGCCGTATCTCTGTGAACAGGTTACCCGTCCTTCGCCGCCATTGCCGAACAGGTGAAGCTCCTTCGTTTTGCAGCTGCAGCTTCGCTTTCGCCCAGGCTTGCGCTCCAGGACGCGCGGATTGCAACCACGCAGCTGCCCAGGCCTTCAGCTAAAGAGAGAGCCTCGCGCACAGCGGCAATTTCCTGCAGCTCTCTCAGCTGCAGGCGCCCAATTGGGGTGGGACATTTAGTCCCACCTCGGAAGATTCTGCAGCCGCGCACCCATATAAAGGTAAAAAGTGCTATAGGTTTATCGCCTCAGCACACGGGGTGAGGTCCCTCTCACCCGATCACCCGGCCTCGTCCGCGACCACCCCCCGCGGACCTGGCCCGACCCGTTTACCCGACCTGCACTCCTCGCCCACCACCGCACGCCGGTGGGCCTAGACCCGGGCGCAACCCGTACCCGAATACCCGGCAGCTCTGGGAGAGCTATCCTACAAGCGGAATCTGAGAGAGAGAGACGCGGGGAGGGTAGAGTAGGTTTTTGCCCTGACCAATCTGTGAGTGTGCAGGCACAGAGGAAGAAGAAGAAGAGAAGGCAGACCGCAGAGAAGAAGAAGGCCAACGAAGAAAGACTGAAGGAAGAAGGAGGAGCACCAAGCAGCACTGTAGCAGCGGCGACTTAAGTCGTCTGATTGGAAAATTAGACGACGCTCTGCAGAGGAAGAAAAGAAGAAGGAAAGAAGAGCAGGCACCACAAAGAAAAAAAAGGCAGAAAGAAGAAGAAAGAAAAGAGAAGCTAAAGAAGAAGGCGAGAAGCGCAAGGAAGACAGAGCTGAAAGAAGAAAGAAGATGAAGAGAAGAAGACAAGAAGCTCTGGAGAAGAAAAGAAAGAAGCAGAAGAAGAACTGAAGGCAGAAAAGAAGAAGAGAAGCCACAAGACTCAGATTTATTTCTCCCTCTCTCTCTCTCTTATTTTTGTAATAGAAACATTGTACTTCTGGAATACAACTTGCTCCCTGAGTTCGACCTTGGGAACTCTTTTTCCGAGTAACAAATTGTATTAAACTGGTAACCACTTCTCTATACTATACTACGACGAAATAATAAAAACTATAGGGGAGTCGCGTTCGCCAGTTTTTGGCGCCGTTGCCGGGGAGCAACGGCTATTCTAGAAGATTTAAATTTCTTTCAAGAGATTGCTAATCTTTTTCTCTCTCTTGTGTGCAGGTAAAAATTGGAAGAGCAGCCGCACAACAAACAGGTAATCTTCATTAGCCCTCTCTTAAACTCCCTTAAAATCTAAAAAGGAACAAAAAGAAAAATCAACTTAGGGCTACCTGCATCATACATAGTAATTCCTCAAAGTTGCCTAAATTTTTCATTTCAACACATTTTAACTGTCCATCTAGCTAAGGTAACTAGGGCTAAAACCTTCTTGATTGAGCCCTAGATACTACATTTTTGAGGCAACTAAAATGGTCCAACTAGAGCCAACTCAGGAATTGAAAAGCTAGGTTTTTTTTTTAGAGACACACTTTCTATTAACAAAGAAAAGATCTTCCCAAAAAGAGGTGTACCTAAACCTTGCTTGAAAAAATCTATACAAGAGAAACCCTAAGCAATTGGCTCTCTAAACACTTGAACCCTAAAAAGAAAGGACCCAAAAGCTCTCAAAAGAACAAGAGGTGAAGTTGACCCCTTGGGTCAACCAACCTTAAAATTAGGTCACTTCTTCACTCAAAAATACCTAAAAGTTCAAGTGAAACCTTAAGCACCCTGATCTTAAACTAAAATTGGTAGACTTAAGAGGTCAAGATCCCCATTTTGATCTACCTGGAACCGCAGTGACAAGAGAGGTCGGGTGGGGGAAACCCTGTAACCCGTGGGGACGCTTACCGTGTAGGGGTCTTTGCGGGACTCACCCTCTCTGGCTGCCCAGGTAATTCTCAGGTGGACGATCTTTTTGATCAAGGGGTCCATCTGCCCCGCACCTCTATAGTCACCCAACAATTTTTGGGTGTCTCGATTGGGTCCAGCACCTTCTAAACTCATCTATTCCAACAGTGCATGTACGGTAGGAGGTCCTTAAGACCACCCTTAAGACCTCCTTTAGAAATTCACTCTCGTCTAGGCCAAGCCTCGACGCCCGTGTGTGTGCAGCAACCCCACCACATTATTCTCTCCTCTGATTCAGAACCAAGCTCTTCTTCTTCCCCCATCATGGCTCAGCCAATTGAGGAAGAAAACAATCTAGAGAATCAGCTCCTGAGACTCAATGACCTCTTCCAAAACTTCATGCACCCACCGCAGCGTCCTATGATGCGGGACCATTACAATCCTACTGTGGTGGCCATTGAGCCTCGAGTCAGAATCCCGACTGGAGGACCTGATTCCGAATTGAAGCCCAACATGATTCATGCTATACCTAAATTCCATGGGATTAATTCCGAAGATCCCTTTCAGCACATCAAACAGCTAAAGCATCTGGCCCAAACTTTTGAGTCAGATGCGCAAAATCGGGATATTCTTCTCATGAAGATGTTCTCCTTTTCTCTTATGGACAAGGCCGCTCATTGGTATCAAACTCAGACTCGGCCGATCAACACTTGGGAAGAACTTCAGTCCGAGTTCTTGAAAAAATTCTTCCCCGTTGGTCGGACCAATGCCTTGTGCCATCAGATTACGCACTTCACTCAACAAACAGGGGAACCTCTCCATGAGGCATGGGATCGTTTTCAGGATCTCATGAGGAAGTGCCCCCATCACGGAGTTCCTATATGGGAACAGGTCCAATATTTTTACCAGGGACTCCGTGAGGACATCCGTCTTTTCGTCAATGCAACTTGCGGAGGAAATATCATGGGTCAACATGAAGACACCGTGTGGGAGATTCTCGAAAACATGTGCGAGAACTCCATCAACAATGACTCCATGGTATTATTCGACAGGACGAATACCTGCGCATCGACGAATCTTAGGGGAGCACATGAGACGCAGGGCCTGTCCGCATCAGTCGACCTGGAGTTAATGGCCAGTCGATTGGACAAGGTCTCAATCATTGAGAAGAAGGTGGATGAGCTGACTCATCACTTGCAGCGAGCCACCTCTGCGCGTAATTCCTTTGCACAACCTCCTTCCCCACAGGAGACTGTGTAAAACATTCTCCACCGATCTTCCCCTAGGATGGATTCATATCCATCCCCATCTGATTCTCGAATCGGAGGGTCATCCGATCCTTTCTACACCAACCTGGGGAATTCCATTCCCCCTTTCTCTGATTCTCTAGAGGTTCCTCAGACCTGCGAGGACCTCAACGCCATCCAGAATGACCCATTCTCCAACACCTACAACCCTGGATGGCGAAACCATCCCAATTTTCAGTGGACGGGAAATTCCCAAACTCAAAGACCACCTTTTTAGTCCCGCCCACAACCCCCTCGTCATTACCAGTCGCCTCAGCCTCGGCCCAACCCTACTTATCCATCAGGGCCAAATCAGGATCAAATGTCCCTTATCCTTCAGACTCTGGCTGACATTTAAAGAACGAATGCAGCTATCCAAAAACAACACAAGGACAAACTTACAGAGGTTAGAACTCAACTGGCCCAGTTGGAAAATTCTCGCCAGCCAGGCACACTTCCTTCCCAACCTCTTCCTAACTCGAATAACGTGCCAACCCAGCGGCGCGTTATGAACCCAAACCTGGGCCATGCCCATATGATTTATCAGGCCCCCTCTGTTCCTTCACCCAACGGGATAGAGGCCTCCACTTCTTTTGCAGGTTACCAGCAGCAACCTATCTTACCCAATCCCAACCAAAATCAGGCCGGATTAAATTCTGTAACAACACGTAGTGGTAAAACAACTCAAGACCCGCATTATCCAAACCACTCCAAGCCTGATAACCAAGACCCTAGGATAGTTATCCAAGATACCACTGTCCCAGATCAAGAACCCGGACCTATCCTAGAAGAACCAACCAAGGTCCCATTTCCCGAAGCCTTAACCAAAGGAAAGAGAATAACCAAGCCCGTGGCACCTGAGGAGGACCTGGTCAAGCTCTTTGAGCAGGTCCACATAAACATCCCTTTGATGGATGCAATCCGCCACGTACCGGCTTACGCACGATTCTTAAAGAATGTGTGTACACCCCAGCGTAAGCCGCGAACCAAGAGTGGGAGTCCAATTGTTCTGTTAGAGCAAGCCAGCTCTGTAATCTTAAGTAGACTCCCACCCAAGGCTAAAGATCCTGGTACTCCCCTGATTTCCTGCAAGATAGGTGATACACAATTTGATAGAGCATTGCTAGACTTGGGTGCTTCCATAAATCTGATACCCACATCCTTACTTAACCATCTAGAAGAATTTGAGCTGAAACCAACTGAGGTGACATTACAATTAGTAGATCGATCTATAAAGTCACCAAAAGGGATTCTCGAGGATGTTATTGTGAGAGTGCAGGATTTCTACTTTCCTGTAGACTTTATAGTCTTAGACATGGATGCACTTGAGAACCCTAGGGATACACCAATCATTTTAGGGAGACCTTTCTTGGCCACTGCTAGAGCCAACATTAGCTGTGAGGAGGGCCAAATAGAGCTCAAATTTGGGAATCAAACCCTGAAAATTGATATATTTAAGGCCCAACAAGGAATCAATTGCGGTGTCATCGAACAGATTTGTGACATTAGGGCTTTGGTTGATGAAACACACTTCCAGAATGACCTGATTATACCTCATCAACCGCAGAAAGATCTTGACCCGCAAACTGAGGAGTCGAATCCAGATACGAACAACCCAGTAACTCCTACCCTTGAACCTCACGTTTATACTGAACCACCCGCTGCTGCTGATAACCCCATCCTCGAACTGAAGCCCCTTCCTGCTCACTTGAAATACATCTTTTTGGGTTCTAATTAGACCCTTCCTGTGATTATCAATTCCAACCTCAATCCTGAACAGGAATCCCGTCTGATTGCTGTCCTCCAGCAACATCGCAGAACCATCGGGTGTACTCTCGATGATTTGATTGGAATAAGTCCCTCTTATTGTACTCATCATATCTATTCAGAAGAGGGCGCACGACCTTCTCGTGAAATGCAGAGACGCTTGAACCCCAATCTGCAGGAGGTCGTGAAAAAGGAGATCATCAAGTGGTTAGATGCTGGGATCATCTACCCGATCTCCGATAGTCGTTGGGTGAGCCCAATTCAGGTCGTTCCCAAGAAGGCAGGACTCACCACTATAACGACTGAGACCGGAGAAGTCATTCCTACCCGATTAGCCAACTCGTGGAGAGTCTGTATAGATTACCGCCGACTCAATTCCTCCACGAAGAAGGATCATTTCCCACTGCCTTTCATTAATCAGATTCTCGAGAAACTAGCGGGAAATAGGTTCTTCTGCTTTCTTGACGGGTACTCCGGTTACAACCAGGTGGCAATCCATCCTGAAGACTAAGAAAATACCACGTTCACCTGCCCCTTCGGAACATACGCTTTCCGAAGGATGCCTTTCGGTCTTTGCAATGCACTCGCTACTTTTCAGCGGTGCATGCTTTCCATATTCTCAGATATGGTAGGTGATTATCTGGAAGTCTTCATGGATGACTTTTCAGTTTTTGGAGCATCATTCAACGATTGCCTCCAACACTTGGTCCAGATACTCAGGTGGTGCATCGATGTGAATTTGGTTCTTTCCTGGGAAAAGAGCCATTTCATGGTGCCTGAGGGAATTGTCCTGGGACACTTAATTTCGGAAAAAGGCATCCAAGTGGACCGAGATAAGGTTGATCTGATTTCTCGCCTTCCTATGCCTAGCTCGATCAAGGACATCCGATCTTTTTTGGGGCACATTGGTTTTTACCGTCGATTTATCCCTGATTTTTCAAAAATCGCCCGCCCCCTGACCACTCTTCTCTCCAAGGATGTACCTTTCGAAATTTCCAAGGAATGCACTCAAGCATTTGAGATCCTACGTGACCGAGTTACCCAAGCCCCGATCCTACAGTCCCCTGATTGGTCTCAACCCTTTGAGATCATGTGCGATGCATCTGACTTCGCTGTAGGAGCAGTTTTGGGGCAGAAAATTGACGGGAAACCTGTGGTCATTTACTACGCCAGCAAAACACTGGATGAGGCTCAGCGTAACTATACGGTTACTGAGAAAGAGCTGCTAGCTATAGTATTTGCCCTAGAAAAATTTAGATCATACATTCTGGGTTCCCATGTCATCATATACTCGGATCACATAGCTGTGAGGCATCTCCTTGCAAAGAAGGATGCGAAACCTCGATTAATCTGATGGATCTTGCTGTTGCAAGAATTTGACCTTGAGAGTCGCGACAAAGCGGGAAAGCAAAATGTGGTAGCTGATCACTTGTCCCATCTTCCTTCTGAAATAATTGACCCTTCCGTACCCATTACTAAGCATTTTCCCGATGAGCACCTGCTGACTATCGGTACTAGCCTTCCATGGTTTGCTAATATAGTAAATTACTTGGCATCTCATCAGATCCCGTCTGATTAGCTGAAAGCCAATAAAGATAAATTGCGCTCTGATGCCAAGTATTACATTTGGGAAGACCCGTACCTCTTCCGCATAGGTGCTGATCAAATCATCCGGAGATGTGTCCCGGAAGAGGAATTCAACAATATCCTCTCTTTCTGCCATGACCAGGCATGCGGTGGCCATTTCTCTGGGCATAAAACCGCATCAAAAGTCCTCCAGTGCGGCTTTTACTGGCCCACACTGTTCAAAGACGCATACAGTCACTGCAAGGCATGTAGTCGTTGTCAAACTTTGGGCAACATGAGCCATCGCAACATGATGCCTATGCAGCCGATTCTCGTATGCGAAATCTTTGATGTTTGGGGGATTGATTTTATGGGCCCCTTTCCTATTTCGGATGGTTTCGAATACATTCTGCTGGCTGTGGACTACGTGTCCAAATGGATCGAAGCCATACCGACCCGAACCTGTGATCACAAAATCGTTCTCAAATTCATTCATCAAAACATTTTCTTAAGGTTCGGGATTCCTCGTGCTATAATCTCTGATGGGGGGACCCATTTCACAAACGCTCAGTTTAGGTCACTGATGACCAAATACGGGGTGTCTCACCGAATCTCTACTCCTTACCACCCCCAAACTAATGGTCTAGCTAAGCTGTCTAATCGGGAGATCAAGAAAATCCTGCAAGTCACTGTTCGGCCTGACAGGAAGGACTGGTCGTCCCGACTTCTGGAAGCATTGGTGGCCTATAGGACCGCCCACAAAACCCAATTATGCATGTCTCCCTTTAGACTGGTGTACGAGAAGGCGTGTCACCTTCCTGTAGAACTGGAGCATAAAGCCTATTGGGCAGTACGAAACTGTAATCTAGATTTTTCGAAGGCTGGAACCCACAGAAAACTTCAAATCAGCGAGATCGATGAATTACGCCTAGATGCGTATGAGAACTCGCGAATCTACAAGCCTTCCATGACAAGCATATCTCAAGAAAAATCTTTCATCCTGGTCAGAAGGCCCTACTCTTTGATGCCCGACTCAAACTTTTCCCAGGAAAGCTGCGATCCAAGTGGGTCGGACCATATTTAGTCCGACAGGTTTTTGGAAATGGAGCTATCGAAATCAGTCCGCTTAGCCACGATTCCGAACCTTTCATCGTGAACGGTCAGAGACTCAAGCCGTCCATTGATGTGACTTCTACTGATTCGGCTGAATCATCTTATATCCTCCATTCCCCTTGAGCTTATTGTGCCCGGCCGATGGCGTAAAACTCAGCGCTTAACGGGAGGCAACCCGTCATTTTCCTAAAAATCTAAAACCTTTTTCTGACACCTTTTTGCACTTAACATTCACCCTTGTAGACAGCCGACCCCACCTCAGATGCTTGCATCTGGGATTAGAAATCGTCCGCAAAATTCATCCCGACCCATTCACTCATCCAAATTTCTATCTTAAGGAATGAACTAAGTAAATAAAAAATCCCCTAAGTCACAATGAGGACATTGCAAACCTTAGGCATGTGGGGGGGTATAAAAGTGCAAAACTTGTAAGAAAAGGTTTTAAACAAAAAAATTCACATATGCCAAAAACACCATAAAAAATTAAAAATTTTTCAAAAAAAAAAAGAAAAAAAGAGGAGAAAGGAAATTTTGTGGGAGGAGAAAAAGAAACAAAATGAAAAAGGAGCACAAAATTATGAGAAAAAAGTAGTCATTAGTAAGAAACTAAGGAATTAACCTAAGTTCTAGACCCCATTCAAGAAAAGAACTGAAAAGTGCACAATGGGATTAGTAAGAACGCAAACCTTATGCATTCTTGGATAGACTCTTAGTACTTATTAAGATCTGGACACTCCTCAAGAGGTTGAGGAAAATGAAAAGCTGAAGTATTAGGTCTAAGGCTTAGGGAGTATTCGACCTCATTAACTAACTTTTGGTCTACGGGACTCAGTAACCTAAGCACCCTAACCTCACACACATCCTGGTTCAGTAAGCGTAAAAATCAAAATCACGCAGAAGCGTCGCAAAATTCTGAAAAGTACACATAGAGTAGGAGCGGCCGATCAACATAAGTTGATTTGGACGAGTTCCCAGCGCGGAGAGGCGGGAAATCCCCTCGAAGATGCGTAACAAAATATCATCTCCTCGGTACTTGTCTCTTAGGATATTTACATATCCTACTGGGGGCATGTAAGCACTCTACTGGTTCAGATTCCATGGATGGCATTATCACGAAATGTCAATTGCCAGGGTCTGGATTCGGCCACGGAACACCATGGATGGGATTATCTCGAAATCTCAATAGCCAGGGTTCCGGAGGTTGCCATGGGCGGTGCTATCTCGAAGCATCAATTGCCAGGAACCCTTGAGGATTGATGATGGGAGGAAGGAATCTGATACAGACCGTGTTGAAAAGCCAATCCTAAGCTAGAATTAAAAAGAAAAAGAGAGAGAAAACTCTCCAAACATAAAAATTTTCTATCTCTCTCTCTTATAAAACGCACTGCGAGCTGAGCCAGGGCTAAAATCATTCCAAGCACGGGTGCTTTAACCACAAAGTCAAATAGACCTTAGGTTAGTTCTTGTAGGCCTTAAAAACCTTTGCTAAGGACTGAGGCTAAGGCTAGACAAATCTGGATCTTGATTGGTACTAGAGTACCTTTTAGGCCTAGGGTCAGCATTCTAACCTAATCTAAGCTCAAATGAAAAAGCACTTATCTGAAGCTATTAAGAACTTCATGGTCTAGAACAAAGGTTGAAACCTTAAGTTTTTGCTAAGGGACTAGCAAAAGCTAGGCATGGGGGTATGATGAGAACCTCATCATGAGCCATAACTAGCTCATTTTGACCTAATACAGAGGATAAAAGCTCCTACATAACTCAAGGAAAGACTTAACTCAGAGAATTCTGAGTCTAAGAAGAAAATAAGTCATAAGGGGTAAAAATGCAATTTTACCAGCACAATCTGCAAACAGGGTAACTCAGGGTCCAAACATAGGTCAAACTAACCTAATAAGAAGGAAAGTGGGATGATCTGATCTGATAAGGGCTACAACAACTCCAAGGAATTAAATGACAATCTGTAACCCTAAAACAAACCCACTTCAATTCATGAGGTTCGAGGCAAAGCAAAAATCTACTAAACCCTCTAAAATTCATAGAAAAATAATCTCTAGGGTTTAGAACCTTCAATTTGGCCTTAGGAACCCATTTTGACCTACATTGAGAACCATGCCCAATTAATGATTTAATTTAGATTTTTACATAAATTGGCCTGTCAAACAAAGTCTGACCTAGAAATAAAATTTACCATTAGAATCCTTAGGTCCCATTTAGTCATGCATAAAAACTTGAGCCTAAGAAGAGACCTTCTTGACCGACTTTGCATTTTGGTCCTCATCCATTACTTTTTGACCCTCAACTTTTGAAACCCTCTCATTTTGGCCCCTAATTCTTCATCATTTTTTCATTTGGGTCCTCCCTGCAAAACCCTGAGTAGCGCCATGCTCCGGCGAGGCATGACACCACGCAGGGTGAGGGCGACCCCCTTCCAAGACAACGGGGTGTTCCCTACGACGTCTGCTGTCGCAAGGACACCTCCACGATCTCTGCCATCGCCCACACCTTCCGTGCGAACGCGCGGAAGGTATGGGTCGCAATCCGTTCATCCTCCGGCGAGGGAGGCACATCGTCTCCCTCCGCCCTCCTCTCTGATTTCGCCTCTATAAAAACCGCCACCGTCTGCCTCATTCAGTAGCTCGGATCTGACGGAGAAACACCCCCCTCCTTCCTCTCTTCCCACTCCGGCAGAAGCTCTCCAGCTCTGGCGGTTCTTCCTCCTCCTCCTCGTCGCTCTGCCGCAATACGAGCAGCAGAGCCACCTTCGCCCGCTCTTCCCGTGTCGCGCTGTACCCAGCGCGCGCTCTTCCTCTCTCTCCTCGCCGCCGCTCCCTCTCTCTGGGCACCTTCTTCTCCGGCGACAGTCTATACGACTGTCGCCCCACTCCAGCCTCCTTCGCCCCTATAAGTAGGTAACAGTTACTTCTCTTCCTCCCCTCTTTCTTTTCCCTATTTTAATTTGTTCAATTAGACCCTCGACCGACCCGACCACCATCACCTTCCACGCCTCTAGCCCACCTCTGGTGAGTCGCTCCCATTATTCTGCCACTCCACACGACTCACCGACCGACCCAAAACCTCCGCCTCATCCCACTGAACCGTTTCCGCCCCTTCACTACCACTCCTCACCTCCACGTCACTCCCCCGAACAAACCCATTCCCCCGGCCATAGTCCGACCTAGGGCAGTCCCTACATGCCGCCCCACGCCTCGCCACCACCCGCATGAGCTTCGCCGCACTCCGGCGAAGCTCCCTGCGGCGAAGCTCCCTGCACCTTCTGACTAGGTCGAGAGGCCGTATCTCTGTGAACAGGTTACCTGTCCTTTTCCGCCATTGCCGAACAGGTGAAGCTCCTTCGTTTTGCAGCTGCAGCTTCGCTTCCGCCCAGGCCTGCGCTCCAGGACGTGCGGATTGCAACCACGTAGCTGCCCAGGCCTTCAGCTGAAGAGAGAGCCTCGCACACAGCGGCAATTGCCTGCAGCTCTCTCAGCTGCAGGCGCCTAATTGGGGTGGGACATTTAGTCCCACCTCGGAAGATTCTGCTGCCGCGCATCCATATAAAGGTAAAAAGTGCTATAGGCTTATCGCCTCAGCACACGGGGTGAGGTCCCTCTCACCCGATCACCCGGCCTCGTCCGCGACCACCCCCTGCGGACCTGGCCCGACCCGTTTACCCGACCTGCACTCCTCGCCCACCACCGCACGCCAATGGACTTGGACCCGGGCGCAACCCGTACCCGAATACCCGGCAGCTCTGGGAGAGCTATCCTACGAGCGGAATCTGAGAGAAGAGATGCGGGGGAGGGTAGAGTAGGTTTTTGCCCTGACCAATCTATGAGTGTGCAGGCACAGAGGAAGAAGAAGAAGAGAAGGCAGACCGCAGAGAAGAAGAAGGCCGACGTAGAAAGACTGAAGGAAGAAGAAGGAGGAGCACCAAGCAGCACTGTAGCAGCGGCGACTTAAGTCGTCTGATTGGAAAATCAGACGACGCTATGCAGAGGAAGAAAAGAAGAAGGAAAGAAGAGCAGGCACCACAAAGAAAAAAAAGGCAAAAAGAAGAAAGAAAAGAGAAGCTAAAGAAGAAGACGAGAAGCGCAAGGAAGACAGAGCTGAAAGAAGAAAGAAGATGAAGAGAAGAAGACGAGAAGCTTTGGAGAAGAAAAGAAAGAAGCAGAAGAAGAACTGAAGGCAGAAAAGAAGAAGAGAAGCCACAAGACTCAGATTTATTTCTCCCTCTCTCTCTCTCTCTTATTTTTGTAATAGAAACATTGTACTTCTAGAATACAACTTGCTCCCTGAGTTCGACCTCGGGAACTCTTTTTCCAAGTAACAAATTATATTAAACTGGTAACCACTTCTCTATACTATACTACGACGAAATAATAAAAACTATAGGGTAGTCGCGTTCGCCAGTGTCCACACCACGAGGTGCCAAAATGGCAGCTCGTGCAGATCTTCTACCACGAGTTGACTGAGCAACTCAGAAATCATGTGGACACTTCTTGCGGAGGTAATTTCCTCAACAAAGACGCAGATAGTGCGCACGATTTGTTTGAGGAGATGAGTGAAAATTCAATCAATCATGCCTCCATGAATACTTTTAACCAGTCCCAACAACCCAGATCGAATGTTAATGAAGTCCATGACTCTCATTCAATCGATATGGAACTGATTTGCAATAAACTAGATAAAGTGGACTTGGTTACTAAAAGAATGGAGGAGTGGATGGTGGGAAACTCAATGAACAATTCTCGATCCACTCAATCCCAGAATTCGGGATTCCATTCGGTGTGAGCTCCTTTTGGACGAGAGTTCGTGAATCAACTGGATGTGGCTTAACCTGTAAGACAGCATTATTCGGAACCCCACGGGTTCCAAACTGGGGCCTTTGATCCCAATTTCTTTGATCCCTCCCTTTCTTTCTCTCCATCCTCATCCTATGAGGATGTCTATGCTGTACAGGAGAACGTTAGGTCCAACCCTTACTCCAATGCTTATAATGCGGGTTGGAGGAACCACCCTAACTTCTCTTAGAAAAACCTGGGGCAGCAGACCCAATTTATACCCAGCAATTATGCTCCGCAAAGACCAATGGGTCAAGGTCATGTTTACGCTCAGCCGCCCCCGAATCAGGTCAATCAGCTAGCTTGGAATGCCTGTTAACCCATAGGGCAGGCTGATTTAAACCGACAAATGGTAAAAATGCAAGGATCTATGCTCTAGCTTATGCAGCAAATGAAAACTTCACTGGACAACTTGTAATCGGGTTCATTGATAATTCTCGTCAACCCAGATCTCTGCCATTTCAACCCGTACCCAACCCACGTAATATCCAGAATCTGGGCAATCAAGCCCAAGGGTATGGGAATCAGAGGGACCTGCACTCACATGCTTAGGTGGTTGAGCAGGGTCCTTCCTCTTCTGCTTCTTCTTCAAAGCAAAGGTTTCTGGCTAATGAAGCCCCTCCAATCTCTCCTAACCCTCCCCAAGACCCAAACCCATATGCATCTGCTAATTTTGTTACCTTGAGGAGTGGAAAACAAATTCAGGATCCACAACCACATTGTTCTGATCTACCAAATCCTGGAGAGCCTGAGGAGAGAAAGAACTTTGAAGAAGAAATCAAGGCTCAGGAACCTGATTCCAAAGATGTAACTCATGTTCCTTTTCCTGAGGCCTTGATTAAACCTAGGAAGAAGAAGCCTGTTGATAGTAACGAGGAGCTCTTGAATATATTCATGAATGTCGAGATCAATATCTTGCTCCTCGATGCTATCAAACACATACTGGCTTACGCTAAATTTTTAAAGAATTTATGCACACAGAAGCGTAAGTCGAGGGAATCTATTCCGAGGAAGGTGGTACTCTCCGAGCATGCTAGTTCTATTATCCTGCATCTCCTTCCTCAGAAAAAGAGAGATCCAGGTGCTCCTTTGATTTCTTGTGTCATCGGAGATTACACCTTTAATAGAGCACTTCTAGATCTAGGTGCATATATTAACCTAATTCCGACTTCTCTTTACGAGAAGTTCGGATTAGGTGAACTTCGGCCGACTTCAGTAATGCTGCAGTTAGCGGACCGTTCAGTCACAAATCCGCGAGGTGTTATTGAAGATGTTATTGTCAAGGTTAAGCATTTCTATTTTCCTGTAGATTTCCTTGTCCTTTACATGGATGTACCTGAGAATTTAAGGAACATGCCCATCATTTTAGGGCGTCCGTTCCAGGCTACCACTAAAGCCAATATCAACTGTGAGAGCGGTAGCATGGAAATTGCCTTTGGGGATTAGAAATTGAAATTGGATATTTTTAAGGCGATTAACAAATTCGAGGATTGTCGATTTAGAGGAACTTGAGGAAGATAACTTGAACATTGAAACTTGTATGGTGGTTTCTGCAATCGAAAGTTTCTCCTGTTGTGATGGATCTGACTTGCAACCCTCTGTGGCAAACCTGCCACATTTTGAAGAGGTTATTGATTTTATTCACTTTCAACCTCTTCCTCTTGATTGATCTTCGTCAGCATCATCCTTACCTTCAATCCTAAACCCGCTCCAGCTCGAACTAAAACCATTGCCTGAGAATTTGAAATATCAGTTTTTGAAACCTCAAAAGATGCTCCCTGTGATTATCAGTGCCAAATTAACTAAGGAGAAGGAGATTAAACTGATCAAGGTCCTAAAGGAACACAAGGAGGCAATTGGTTAGATCATTCATGACCTTAGGGGGATTGAGCCATCTTACTGCAATCATAGAATATTCTTGGAAGATGGATCCCGCTCTTCTCGCCAAATGCAGAGGAGATTAAACCCTAATATGCGAGAAGTGGTCAAGAAGGAAATTATTAAGTGGCTCGATGTAGGAATCATTTATCCGATCTCTGATAGTCTTTGGGTAAGTCCCGTACAAATTGTTCCCAAGAAAGCCGTGATTACTACTGTGACTAATGAGAAAGGAGAATCTGTCACAACTCGTTCAGCTACCTCTTGGAGGGTTTGTATCGATTATAGGAAGCTAAACACAACCACGAAAAAGGATCATTTCCCTTTCCCTTTATCGATCAAATCCTTGAAAGATTAGCTGGGTAAAAGTACTTCTGTTTCCTAGATGGTTACTCGGGATACAATCAAGTCCCTATCCATCCTGAAGATCAGGAAAAAATGACTTTCACCTGTCCCTATGGAACCTTTGCTTTCCGTAGGATGCCATTTGGCTTATGCAATGCACCTGCGACTTTTCAAAGGTGTATGCTAGCCATATTCTTAGACATGAAGGGAGAGTTTATGGAAGTCTTCATGGATGATTTCTCTATTTTCGGAGAATTGTTTGATTCTTGCCTGGCTAATCTTGAAATGATTCTTAAAAGATGCATCAAAACAAGACCGGCCCTTAGATGGGAAAAGAGCCATTTCATGACACAAGGCATCGTCTTGGGTCATGTAATCTCTAAACGGGGAATTGAAGTTGACAAAGCTAAGGTTGATGCTATCTCTAAACTTCCTCCTCCCACATCTATCAAACAAATTCGATCATTTCTTAGTCATGTGGGGTTCATCAAGGACTTCTCTAAGGTTGCTCACCCTCTGAGCAACCTTCTCACCAAAGATATGTCGTTTGATTTCAACGAATCATGCCATAGGGCATTTGATTTTCTTAAAACGGCAGTCACTTGTGGTCCGGTGTTGCAACCACCGGTTTAGACAACCCCATTTGAGAACATGACCGATGCTTTTGATTACGTGGTGTTCGTGGCGTAGATTGCATAAAAGATAAATACGTCGTAGTATAGCACGAACTACATCTCGATAAATAAAATTAATGGAACTGGGAGTCCCGGTCGATCACAGGGAGGCAGAAAAACACTTTTGATTTCATTCACTTATTTTAAATCTAGTTACTAAATAATAAACACAATGAATCACAATATATATCACATAGAGAACTCGAACAAGGATTGCATACATGAAACTAAACTGAATGATAACATGAATTAAACTACTTATGGAATAGAACAAGGGCACCATGGGTAGATCGTGGTGGCCTTTCGGAGAGGTCAAGAGAAGCAACAGTGATCCGACAGGGTGGCCCAAGGGATTCTTCAGGCAGAGGCATAGAAGACGGGAAGAAGAAGAGAGAGAGGTAGAAGAAGGAAGAAGAGAGAGTTGAGAGTTGTTTTTTTTTCGAAGGGAGGGGGGGCAGTGGTCCTTTTATATCTCATGCAAATCCTTCTTCTTTCCTCGGTTCTCTCTGATTTTGCCACATGGCACAACGTGCATCCTCAGATTGAAATCGTGCTACTGTGCATGCTCCGCGCTTGCCGTTTCTTCTTTCACATGCACCGCACACACATCGATTGCGCTCGATTTTTCAACCGTCATAAAACAGCACAGCACCACGCCTTCTCAAATCCTAAGCACGATTCATGCACCTTCCTGATTTCGTACAACCCGCGTGCAATCGCATGTCTCGCCCGCTGTTCGCTCTAATCGCGCCACATGGCGCACTGTGCGCTATCGACTTGCGCAATTGCGCCTGCACACGCTTGCTCGCGACGCCGCATCAATTTTGCGTAGCGCAAGGCTTGAACCCGCGTCCCACACTTACGTGCGCGTGCGCGTGAGCCAATGTACCATGCAAAGCCTTTATCATATATATGTGCTTATTTATATTTATACTGATCGAATCTGGGTGGCGACGTGGCAGGTTCGTGGCCATTGGATCTTTGCGAGGAGAGGTGCCTTCAGGAGTTGGGGGCGCGGCTAGGGGCAGCTGCGATGGTGCCACGTGGTGCCATTATGGTCGTCCGTTCTTCTTCTCTTTATATCTGATGACGTAGGCCTCCGATTAAGTTGATTTCTACACCATTGGACTGCGAACGTTGATTCGGATCCATCCGTGTGGTTGGATATGTCATTTGAGGTCTAGATCTTCTTCAATTCGCCCCTTGGCTCTTGCTCTTCTGCAGACTCCCTAGGGTGCTACGGGAGTCTAATTGATGCGATCTTGGATGCGTTGGACTCCCATCGTTATTTCGAACAGATCCATAAGGTTGGATCGGTCATCTGCAGCCCTGGATTACCTGCATTCATTATACCTCTCAAATAACATAGTTTAATACATAAAATACATATATCAACTATGATGCAGAATATGATGCGTATGCATGCATATGCATGCAGAATGTTCATGTTAAGCTAAGTTCTAGCTTAATTCAGGTGGGTTAGGGACTATGATTGCTGTGCAATCACATGGCCGGGGCTATTTTGGGTTAGAAGATTGATAGGAAGTCCTCTATCATCTACTATGCTAGAAAACTTTGGACGAGGCCCAGAGGAATTACACTGTTATTGAGAAGGAATTGCTAGCTGTAGTATTTGCTTTGGAGAAATTCAGGGCTTATCTCTTAGGGTTTCATGTCATAATATATACCAACCACTCAGCCTTGAGACATCTCTTGGCCAAAAAGGATGCCAAACCCTGGCTTATTCAATGGATTCTTCTGCTTCAAGAATTCGATCTTGAAATTAAAGATAAATCTGGGGCATAGAATGTAGTGGCGGATCATCTTTTGAGAATTCTGAGTGATTCTTCTTGTCCGGATATTCCGATTGTTGATACTTTTCCGGATAAGACTATCCTTGCAGTATCAGGTGTCCAAACTCCGTGGTTTGCAGACATCGTAAATTATTTGGCCGTTGGTCAAATCCCTTAGGACTGGACCAAGCAACAACGAGATAGACTCTTATCTGAGGCCAAATATTACTTCTGGGAGGACCTTAAACTATACCGCATTGGCTTTGATTAAATTATTCGCCGATGTACTCCCGAGAATGAATTCAAAAGTATACTCGAGTTCTGCCATGCATCTGCATGTGCTGGACATTTCTCAGGGAAAAAGACGGCTGCAAAGATTTTGCAATCTAGATTCTATTGGCTCTCTATATTCAAGGATGCCCAGGAATTGTCAAGGTCATGTTCCCGATGCCAGGCACTTGGGAGCATAACCAAGAGAGACATGATGCCTCTAAATCCGATTCTTCCCGTCGAAATCTTCGACGTTTGGGGCATTGATTTCATGGGACCCTTCCTCCCTTCATTTAGACACCAGTAGATTCTCATCGTTGTTGATTACGTGTCCAAGTGGATTGAGGCTATCTCCACCTGAACCAATGACCACAAGGTGGTCATCGATTTCGTCAAGAAGAATATCTTCAGTCGGTTCGGGATTCCGAGGGCCATCATCAGCAATGGTGGTACTCACTTCACTAATGCACAGTTCCATAATTTACTGGCAAAATACGGGGTAACTCACAGAATCTCCACACCTTACCATCCCTAGATGAATGGACAGACCCAGATCTCCAATCGGGAGATCAAGAATATTCTTCAGAAAATGGTTAGGCTTGATCGTAAAGATTGGACTCAAAAGCTTGAGGATGCTCTTTGGGCCTACTGTACGACGTACAAAATGTCTATTGGCATGTCACCATTTCATCTGGTGTATGGAAAGGCATGTCATTTACCTGTAGAAATTGAACATAGGGCATTCTAGGTAATCAAGCAGTGTAATCTGGATTTGAGTTTAACCGGACAGACTAGGAAACTCCAACTACCTGAGTTGGAGGAGCTTAGAAATGACGCGTACGAGAATGCTAAGATCTACAAGGCTCAGACCAAAGCTCTTCATGACCAATTGATATCCTGCAAGAGCTTTGAGCCGAACCAGAAGGTCTGGCTCTTTGATTCTCGACTTAAGCTCTTTCCCAGCACACTTAGGTCAAAATGGAATGACTCGTTCATCATCGATTAGATATTTCCAAATGGGGCTGTTCAAATCTTTGACCCAAAGATGGGTAATTCATTTAAAGTCAACGGTCAACGTCTGAAGCCTTTTATTAGCTGTATTGTTCTAAAACCCATCTCAGACACGGTTGCTCTAATCACATTGTGATTTCTTTGGTTGGACTTCGCCTAGCTGATGGCATTAAACTCAGTAGTTGTACAGTCTGACTCAGAGCTGACCCAAGCATCACATTTAGGTGATATCTTCTACATTCTACTTTTCCTTTCATGTCTTTTATTCTCAATGTGGACATTGCATTAGCTGGGAATGGGGGGGGATGGATTCATTTCTGAATCATTTTGTTAGCTCTATGAAATTCTTGTAAATTCTACTTGTTTTCTTATATATATAATTGAATTAGGAAATAATACTTGGGCATTAGGACTTTTCAATCTTAGGAAATATTACAGTAGGATCTGAACACTAAGACCTTTCAGGTCTTTGGGCTTAATTAGCCTGGGTATCCACTAAAATGTGGATTTGTTTATTGAGTCCTCACCATCTTGAATTCCATTTCAATTTGATTAAATAAGTTGGGGTGATAAGTACATGACTTATCAACCCGCCCTCTGATTTAAGGAAACTTTAAGTCTAAGCATCTACACACTATTTGCACTGACTCATTGTTTGGCGATTTTAATGGAAATTGGGTAGCTAATGAATCTTCTAGGGTGGTATGGTTGGCAAATTATCATGGGTAACATCCCATAGGTAGGTTTTCCATAGCGCAACCACTGGACCATTCTTTTCCTACTGTCTTTAAGTAAATCCTAGACCAGGGAAGCTACCTACTTGAAAAAAAAAAGAAAAAGAAAGTCCAAAAAGAAAAAAAAGAAAAGAAAAAGGAAAAGAAAAGGAGAGAAAAAAATAATAAGCCACACTTCACCGCATGAGTATGGTTGGCAAGTTATCGTGGTAACAACCCATTGGTAGGTTGTCTAGATCCTAGCTTAAGAAATTCACGTTTAATTCCTAAAACACTTAGGAAGAAGCAGAGAAGTAGAATTAGCCGAGGAGATATCCACTGGATTCATCCTTGTGTTCACCCCATAAAAATAAAAGTAGGGAGAAAGCTACCGATCGTATAGATACACCTTTAGGCAGAATTCTTTTTAAGGTCACCTAGGGGCGTGGAAACCCGAAGTTCGTTCTGATTGCCGATCAACGAGTCTATCACATTGACAAAAAGATGCTTAGAACTTAGGATTCTCATCAAGTCTTAGGTGGGTTGAGTGGTCGTAGAAAGCTGCTCTGTAACCCTAAACTCAAAAATCCAAAAAAATTAGAAAAGAAGAAAAAGGAGAAAAAGAGATCCTTCTTTTAATAAGGTGAGGGCTTGAGGCGGTCTACATTTTGGCAGATATCCCGGCACTGTTGTGTCTTTGAAAGTTCAAGTCCTAAGTAAAAATTTCTTAATGTTGAAAATGACTTTTGCCCAAGTAATCTAATCCTAATTCTTTTATAAATAGCATGTAGTTTTTGCTAGGGACTAGCAAAAGATAGGCATGGGGGTGTGATGTGCATACATCTAAATAGCCAAAAATTTCTATTAATGCATGTTCTTAGTATTATATTAGCATCATGCATTGTAAATAGTGCATAACATGCACAATCATGCATTTAGGTCAAATTGTACAAATTGTATAGTAATTGTCTCCTTTTATGGCCAGGGACTGGGTGATTTTTAATCGGGGCTTCGGATCAAAGATCCAACTGTACGGATCTGATTAGGGCGACGACTAGAGTTTAACGACTCCAAGATCGCCCTAATCGGACATCTGCAACATCAGATATAATATGAGGAAACCCAGAGATCAAGGGCCAAGATGGTGTTAATCTGCACTTCAGATGACAAATTTGACTGCACGGATGGGTTTGGATCGATGATCGCAGCCTAACGGCGTGAAAATCGGCTCAATCTGACATCCATGTCACCTTCTACAAGTCACAGAAGATGGACGGTTAAGATGGCACCATGTGGCACCATCTCAGCTGCCCAAACTAGCCCAGCCAATATGCGAGGACTCACTGCGGTCTCTCTCTCTCTCCTCATTGCAAGATCAGATCTGGGCCGTTGGATCTTGATCCAATGGCTACAAGCGTGCACATCGCAGTTGGAAAGTCGACAAAGAGGAGGAGGTAACGCAACGGACGAGCGCCCTTGTGCGAGCGTGAGGTGCCGGTTTGATTCGCAATCAGAGGCATGCACGCATTTTATCTCGACCACACGATCAGCTGTGAGCAGCTCAGATCGCCCGATCGGGCGCACGCGCAATTGGACGTCCGCCTTACGCCCGATTACACATGCAGGCACGCGAAGTTGAAGCGGGCGAGGAGCGATTTGAGTTGTCCGATCTCGCGATCGAACGACTGAGATTTCTTGGATGTGCATTTGGCGTTAAGGCGCAGGAGAGGAGGAGGTGCGCGTGGCGCGCGTACATCGCCCACAATCCGGCCTTTACTGAAGGATAAATCCATCACTAAAGACCTAGTTTTAATGTTTTTTAATATGGAATGACCAAATTGCCCCCAATCCTTGCAACTATAAAAGGAGACCCCTACCCTACTAAATTCTCATCTCTTCCTTCACCTCTCTCCTCCAAAGCTGAAGAGAAGCTTGTCCCACACCCGGGATGCTACTCTAGAGTCAAATCTAAGTTTTCTTGCCCCCGCTCCTGAAGTGGATCCCACGACGACGATGACATGATGCCTCGTTCCTGCTTCTTCGTGCTTTGTCCTCCTTCTTCGTACTCCGTCCTCTGCCTTCCAGGCGTCACTCCGTCCGGCTCGTCCTCCAAGCATTCGTCGAGGAGGATAAAATCTCTCTCCCTTCTTTTTATCGCTTTCTAGAATTGAATTTCCTGCTTTCTAGTTGTAAAAATAGTATTATTATATCAAGTGATTGTTCTCTCTCTCTCTATCTCTCTCTTTTATTGTTTATATCAATTCCATTGTAATTATCTTGCTTTCAAACAAAAATACAAAAAAAAATATAATCGCGGATTTTAGATCGATGTAGCCTCCCTATGTTCGATCCGGAATTTCTTTACGAATTTCAATAAAATTTTATCTATTGATGGATTGCTTCGCAAATCGAACTACAACAATGGGTTTTTCAAATCCAACTTCGATCGCGTAGTTGTCTGCTCTCAACAAGGTGGGTGAATTAAGATGTAGAATCAAATTCAGGTTCAGATTGAAGTGATTTGATCAGATCAGAAATCCCCAAGAAGAACAATTCTAATGAGTCCTCTAGGTTAAATAACCTAAGGACCTTTCCTGTGTATATACTCTAAAGAATAAATGAGGGACTAGATGTGAATTGGACCCAATCAAGGCACCCAAAGATTTTTGGATGACTAAGGCTTGTTTCGAGGCGGATGATTCCTCTGAATCAAAAATCCACACACCCGAGAAGTACCTAGGCAACCAGGAAGGGAGAGCCCCGCAAAGACCCCTACACGGTAGAACGTCCTCACAGGTTACAAGATTTCCCCTACCCGACCTTCCTTGTCACTGCAGTTCCAAGTAGACCAGAATGTATGAATTGAGACTTTGTCTACCAATTTTAGCCTATTTTGTGCATTGGATTTCACTTGATTAGAAATTAATTCAATTTGTGACCTAATTTGGAGGTTGATTGGCCCATAAAGTAGACCAATTTCACTTGACCTACCCTAAAAGATGAAGAATGAAATCTGGGTCAAGACCCAAAAATCACTCTGAATTGATTCTCAGGTTATTAAGTCCAAAGTTTTAGGGTTCAACTGAATTTAGAGCCTGATTTTAGGGTTCTTTTGATTAGATCTTTTTCAAGCAAGGGTTTGGGTAACACACAAATGCGGGAGGGTTAATTTCCTTTAATTCAGGCAAATGTAAACTAACACTTCAAAACCCTAATGTGGAAACCCTAATTGGTTCTAATTCAAGTCCAATTTAATCTCAATCATACACCTTGGACTCAAACAAGAAGTCTGTAGTCCAAGATGATTAGAATTAAGCGTAAATCCCTAGTAGGTACAGGCAATTTGGGTAGGGATCTCTAAACAGAATCGTCTCAATCTTCAATCAAATATTTGAATTGAAATTGCAAATTAGGAAACTTGCCTTTTAAGTAATGGTTACTAAGAAAGTAAGGCATATGAATCCTAATTAATTTTGTTTCCTTTTCTCTCTTCAAAGATCAAGAGATTGATTAGGGAAGAAAAGAGAGTTTACTTGCCTCAGGAGTGGTTGATTTGCATGGAAGATCTCTTCGTGACGTACCTTGCAAAATAACAATCAAATCAAATAGGGCAAATTAATGCTTAGTTAACAATAAAGAAAGAAGACTAATGTGTGAATTGCGCGTTGCTCCCCACCAACGGTGCCAAAATGTTTAACGGGTGAAAGAGGAGATTTAAATATGCATTTGTTGTAGTAAAGTCTCAATCGCTTGAAAATAAATAAAATTTATAAACTTAGAATCAAAACGAGTCCGAAGTCAAACACATGGAGCAGATATGGAATTCACAACATTAATTGCATTCAGAATCAATGAGCACAATAAATGAAACACAAAATAGATATGCAATGAATATAATTTGTCAGATTTTAATTCAAATAATGATGAGATAAAAAGAATAGAGAGAATCTAAAAAGTAATGATTTGAATCACCAATTAAATCCTATAATTAAGCATGCATCTCATATTCAATATTATCTATAGTACTTAAATCATTCAACAGTAACATTCAAATAATGCCACAGTGTTCACAACCAAATTAGACGTTAGGCATTTATCATCAGACGGCTTAACAGCAGAAGGCTTCTCAAAGCCTTCTCTTCTTTTCTTCTTCTTCTTCAAAGCTTCCCTTCTTCATAAGCATGCCCTTCTTTTCTTCAGAGCCTCCTCAAAGATTTCCCTTCTCAACACAAGGGAACTAATTCCTCCAGCGACTAAGTGTTGCACAGGGTGTAGCTACAGAGAGCAAAACCCTCCCCTGCTCTCTCACACTTTCTCCTCTTCTCTCAAACCTAGACTCCATGTAATTGGATCCATATTTGGGTCATGTACAGTGCCTAGGGTCATCGGCGTGGGTGGTGACCAAGGAGTGAAGTAGGTGGGTATTCGAGTGAAGGGGGTAGGAGGGACCCGACCCCTCGTGTTACTAAGCAAATAGCTCAATGCATGAAAATAATTTATCCGCTACATTGAGTCTGAGATCCCATGATGTGGGACTAAAGTGCCCTGCTGCTCCTTGCGTAAGGCCCGTAAATGAAGTGCTCCAATTGAGGTCGAAGTCTAGGCGAGGCCTCTAATTGAGGGTTTGGAGGGATGCCTGGAGCTGTTCCGCGTGACTTAAAGATGAACTTGAGGGCTATTGCGGCCTGAGGATTGTGTTCGTGAGCGGAGACGATGGTGGCGGAGGCGGAGAATCGACGATGACTTGAAACACAATGGATAGCCTCATGGCCACATTAAAATACCTCAAGGGAATCGCTAAGTGATGGTGAATGTGGTAGTAGCGGTTTCGTGACGTAAGAGTGGTCGTGGAGGTCAGATGGTGACGGAGAGGGTGAGTGGATGTGGGTGAGTTCAATGGGGTGATTGGTGGGTGAAACAGGGAATTAAGTGGACGATTTTGTGCAGTGAGGTGAGGTGGAGCGGATGTATTTGGTGGTGTGTAGTGAGCTCATGACCTCGCCAGAGCTTGGTTAGTGTGGAAGAAGACAAAGGGGATGAGGAATGAATGGTGGTCAAAACAAGAGGATAATGAGGGGGAAAGAGAGTAGAGGGGAAGAGTAAGAGGGTTTACCTTCTTACAGGATGAAGAGGTGAAGGTTCACGCCAGCTTTGATTGGCCGGTCTCGAGGAAGACAAAATCTCCGACAGGGAGAACGGTGAGGATGAAGAGGGATAGGGCACCCACTGGTATTGCAAGGCATGGAAGATGTTGAGGAGGAAGAACCGGCCGACTATGGGCTATGGCGGCTGGCGAAGAGGCAGATAGAGGAGCTCATTAGAGCTTGTGGAGAATTAGGCTGGAGAGAGGGAAAGAAGGGGGATTTTCGGCCCAAACCAAGCTAACGAGAACGACCGTGCATAGGGGACACTTTTATAGGGCTTAGGGAGGCATTCCAAGCTTGGAAGCTTGAGTCTTTCATGAAATAGGAAACCCTCATGTTCAAACCATTCGCATTAGGTTTTGGGCAAGAATCAGAGACCAAGATGCGACTTAGATTGAAGAGGATCTTCTTAATAGTTCCCATTCCAATTTTGGAAGAGATTGGGTGTGAAATCAGGGAGAACTCCTTGATCGAAGGTTGGCAGCAAGATGCGTTCACATGGCCATGGCAGAAAGGACCTAAATGCAAAGATGATGATAAACTAGGGACCGGTTCGCAAGAATTTCAAAAGCTAGGGGATTTTGTGAGATAGAAAGAGTCTGACTTGATTGAAATGCAAACTAGGTCAAGATGAACTTTGATTGCGCCTAAATTTTGGTATAAACCTAATTTAGACCTAAGGAATCTGATGGTGAAGTTGGATTTGAGTTTTGACCAAGTTTGACTAGGTAATTTACATAGAAACCCAAACTAGGGCAACTTTCCGTTTGAGACTCTGTTTTAAGTCAAAATAGGTTTAGATGGTCAAATAAAGGATACCAAACCTCATGGAATATTTTTCTATGAATTTTATAAGGTTTAGATGAATTTTATTATGATCAGAATCTCTTTTATTTAAGTGGTCTGAAATTAGGGTTTTGGGTGCTGTTTTGACTCTCGAAGTGCTCGAAAACCCGTTTCTGTCTGCATGAACCCTCTTATTAGTCATTAATGCTCATTAGACCTTAGATTAGCCCTTGGGAAACTATGTGATTATTCTACATTCATAATATGCTGTTAAAACTGCAGATTTAACCCTATTTGAATGCACTCTTCTCAGAAAGGATATGTAGCCAGTTATGATTCTCTGGCGATTATGTAGGAGCATTTGTCTCTTGATTGTGACTAATTAGAGCTAGTTATGGATCATGATGACGTTATCATCACCAGGCGGGACTTAATTCTGTTACCACCTGTAGTGGCAAGTTGACTCAAGATCCGCCTTATCCGAGCCACTCTCAGTCTGGTAGTTTAGAGCCTAACCCTAGGTTGGTTATCCAGGACACCCCTATCCCAAATCTAGAACCTGAACCAATCCTAGAGGAACCTATAGAGGTTCCATTTCCTGAGGCCTTGACCAAGGGAATGAGGAAACCCAAACTCGTGGCACTAGAGGAAGATCTGGGCAAGCTCTTTAAGTAAGTCCAAATAAACATCCCCTTGATGGATGCAATCTGCCATGTACTGGCTTACGTGAGATTTATGAGGGATTTATGTACACCAAAGCGTAAGCCACGAAGCAAAGACGGGAGTCCGATCGTATTGTTTGAGCAAGTCAGCTCGATCATCTTAAGTAAACTCCTGCAAAAAGCAAAAGATCCCGGCACCCCTTTGATCTCTCGTAAGATCAGTGATTTAAAATTTGATTGAGCATTATTGGATTTAGGAGCCTCTATAAACTAGATACCAACATCCCTACTAGACCATTTCGAGGAAACTGAGCTCAAACTAGCAGAGGTGACTTTGCAGTTAGTAGATCGATCAATCAAGCCACCTAGAGGAATTCTCGAGGATGTTCTGGTACGAATCCGTGATTTCTATTTTCCAGTGGATTTCATCGTGTTAGACATGGATACTCCTGAAAATCTAAAGAACACACCGATCATCTTAGGGAGACCATTCATAGCCACAGCTAAGGTAAATATCAACTGCGAAGAGGGCCAGATCAAGTTGAAATTTGGGAACCAGACATTAAAGATTGATATCTTTAAGTCTCAGAAAGGAATAAACTATGGGGTGATTGAGCAAGTGTGTGCCATCAGTTCTATGGTTGAGGATCCGCTTGCAGAGGAGGACCCGATTATCTCTAATCCTCAACCCTAAGAAAATTCTGACCCATAGGTAAAGGAGCCCAGAGCTGATCCAGATTCACCCTTAGTTCCCACTTTATCTTTTGAGGCCCAACCCAAACCCCCACCCATTGCTGACAACCCACTTATGGAGTTGAAACCTCTCCCGGATCATCTGAAATATGTGTTTCTGGGTTCCAATCAAACATTTCCTATGATCATCAATTCTTGACTCACATTTGATCAGGAGACAAAGCTGATTTCTGTTCTCTAGCAGCATCGGAGAGCCATCGGATGGACTCTCGATGATCTGACTGGTATCAATCCCTCGTATTGCATACATCATATCTACACTAAAGAGGGCTCACTACCATCTCGAGAGATGCAGAGAAGACTTAATCCGAATCTGCAGGAGGTTGTGAAGAAAGAGATCATCAAATGGTTAGTTCCTTGTATCATCTACCTGATCCCTGATAGCAGCTGGGTGAGCTTGATCCAGGTTGTGCCTAAAAAGGCAAGGCTCAGCGTTATCACAATTGAATCTGGAGAGACCATCCTGACTCATATTGTGAATTCATGGAGAGTCTGCATAAACTATCGAAAATTGAATGCCTCCACGAAAAAAGATCATTTCCCGCTTCCATTCATTGACCAGATTCTCGAGAAACTGGCAGGAAATCAATTTTTTTTGTTTCCTAGATGGGTACTTCGGATATAATCAAGTGGCAATTCTTCCAGAGGATCAAGAAAAGACCACCTTTACCTTCCCCTACGATATGCATGCATTCCGTAGAATGACATTTGGGCTATAAAATGCACTTGCCACCTTTCAGCAGTGTATGCTAGCCATATTCTCAGATATGGTAGGTAATTACCTTGAGGTCTTCATGGACGACTTCTCGGTATTCGGTGAATCTTTTGATGAATGCCTCCTGCATTTGGTCTAGATCCTTAAAAGATGCATTGAAGTGAACATGGTTCTCTCCTGGGAAAAGAGCCACTTCATGGTTCCTAAGGACATTATACTTGGACACCTCATTTCTGAGAGAGGTATCTAGGTCGATCCAACTAAGGTCAATCTGATTTCCAAGCTACGTTTGCCTAACTTAGTCAAAGACATCAAATCATTCCTGGGGCATGTTGGATTTAATCGTTGATTCATACTTGATTTCTCTAAGATCGCACGCCCCTTGATGAATCTTCTTTTGAAGGGCATGCCATTTGAGATATCTAGTGAGTACATTCATGCATTTGAGATCCTACGTGATCGAGTCACCCAAGCACCAATCTTGCAATCTCCTAATTGGTCTCAACCCTTCGAGATCATGTGCGATGCGTTTGACTTTGCAGTAGGAGCGGTGCTGGGTCAAAAAATTGATGGGAAATCGATAGTCATGTATTACGCCAGCAAGACATTGGACGGGGCTTAGCGTAATTACAGTATTACAGAGAAGGAGCTGCTAGCTGTAGTATTTGACCTGGAGAAATTCAGGTCATACCTCCTGGGTTCCCACATCATCATTTACTCAGATCACACTGCAGTGAGGCACTTACTCACAAAGAAAGACGCGAAGCCTAGATTAATCCGCTGGATCTTGTAGTTGCAAGAATTCGATCTTGAAATTCTCGACAAGGAGGGAAAGCAGAATGTGATAACTAACCACTTATCCCGTCTTCCTTCTTCAATCATTGACCCTTTCGGACCTATCACGGAGCAGTTTTTGGATTAGCACCTCCTGACAGTCAATACGAAACTTCCTTGGTATGCTGATATGGTGAACTATTTGACATCACACCAGATTTCATCTGATTGGCCAAGGCCCAAGAAAGACAAATTACTTTCAGATGCTAAATACTTTATTTGGGAAGATCCATATCTATTTCACATTGGTGTTGATCAAATCATCAGAAGATGTGTTCCGGAAGCTGAGATCAATGGCATTTTGTCCTTCTGCCACGACCAGGCATGCGGTGGTCACTTCTCTGGACACAAAACCGTAGCAAAAGTCCTTCAGTGCGGATTCTATTGGCCCATAATTTTCTAAGACGTGCATGACTATTGTAAGGCATGCACTCGTTGCGAGACCTTAGGCAACATGAGTCGACATGACATGATGCCTTTACAGTCGATTCTCGTGTGCGAAATCTTCTACATCTGGGGGAATGACTTTATGGGTCCCTTTCCAAAATTCAATGGTTTTGAATACATTCTCCTAGTCATGGACTATGTGTCCAAATGGATCGAAGCCATCCCAACTCGAACCAATGATCATAAAGTTGTGATAAAATTCATTCAACACATCTTTTCTCGGTTGGGTATTCCATAAGCTATCATCTCTGATGGATAGACCCACTTTGAGAATGTGCACTTGCAGTCCTTGATGAAAAAGTACGAGGTGTCGCATCGTATCTCAACTCCTTATCACCCCCAGACTAATGGATTAGCTGAATTGTCAAATCGGGAGATTAAGAAGATCCTTTAGGTCACTGTTCGGCCTAACAAAAAGGATTAGTCTATTTGCCTTCTGGAAGCCTTGTGGGCCTATAGGACCACCCATAAGACCCAGTTAGGAATGTCTCCCTTTAGACATGTGTACGAGAATGCATGTCACCTTCCCGTAGAAATGGAGCATAAAGCCTATTGGGTTGTACAGAAGTGCAATCTGGATCTTATAAAGGTTGGAATCCACCGCCCGTTGCAAATGAGCGAGATCAAGGAACCACACAATGACGCATATGAGAACTCGCGAATCTACAAAGAGTGGGTGAAAGCCTTCCATGACATTTCGCGAAAATCTTTCCATCCTGGTCAGAAAGTATTACTCTTTGATGCTAAACTTAAGCTCTTCCCAGGAAAACTCAGATCAAAATGGATTGGACCATTCCTTGTGAGATAAGTATTTGGAAATGGAGCAGTCAAAATCAGTGAACTTAGCCACGAATCAGAACCTTTTGTTGTGAACGGTCAAAGACTCAAACCATTCTTTGAACTCACCGACTCAAATTTGGCTGTAGTATCTTTTGATCTCCATTCTCCCTGAGCTTCATTGTGCCCAGCTTATGGCGTTAAACTTAGCACTTAACGGGAGGCAACCTGTCATCTTTGAAAAACCTGAAACCCTTCTAACATATCTCTTTGCTGAAATCATATTACACTTTAGGGTTCATCCGTTAGAATAACCGACTCCACCTTTGGTACTTGTATTAGAGTTAAAAATCGTCCGCAACAGTCACTCCGACCTGTTCACCACTGTTGTCGTGGTGAAATCAAGGTTAAAAACTACGTTATACTATAGTCAAAATCGCTTTGAAAATAATAAATTTTATTACTCAAAAAGGTTCCGAGGTCGAACACAGGGAGCAATATGAAATTTAAAGCTCAAGATCACAATTTAAATCAAGAATAAAGATTGCAATAAAAATAATGTCAGGATCAATATGCCAAAAAGAATGGAGTAAAATGGTGATTTAAATCACCAATTACTCCTCACAAATAACACTTAAATCAAGTCTCAAATATATGCAATTAAAGTATCAGATGTATTAAGTAGCCCTGTGCTTCAGTGCTAGAGACTCAAGGGTCTCTCTCTCTTCCTTTTTCTCTGTTCTTCTTCTCCTCTTCTTCTTGTGTGGCTCCTCCTCTTCTTTCTTCTTGTTCTGCCCTAGCTTCTTCTTTCTTTCTCTGTTCAGCTACTTCACACAGAGGGGGAAACTTCTTGAATTGGCTAAGTGTCAGCCAATTCTCTCTACAACAAAATGCTTTCCCTACCTCGCGCAATCTCTCATTCTCTTTCTCTCTTAGGCTCTGTCCTCTCAGGGCCTTTCAGTGGGTAGTCGGGTAATCGGGTATGCGCATACCTAGGTCCAGGGCTGAGGGTGTGGTCGCAGCCGAGGAGTGCAGGCTTAGGCGAGTCGGGTGCACCAGGTTCGCAAGGTTAGGTGTTGCGGACGAGGCGCATGTGAGGGGAGCATGCGGGGGACCTCACCCCCTATGTGTCGAGGCGATAAGGCCGTATCACTTTTTTAATTTAAGTGCCTTCAACTGCTCTGCCGCTTCCGATGTGGGACTAAACCACGCCCCTTTCTTCGCGTCCGTCTGTAGCACGGAGGTTCCTCTGATTGGCGTAGCTGCTAAGGGCAGGGGCTTCAATTGATCACCTGGAAGTGGTGTTGAGGCTATTTTGCACTGCTTGGAGATGAAATCCTGGAGCTGTAGGCCTGATTAAAGCTTTAAGCAAGCTCGCAATTGCTGCGTCAATGGTGGAGGAGGCTGGAACTTAAAACCCAAGAATAAGGGCCTCACAGCCACATCAGAAGGTTCAACAGATTCGCCATGGATTGGCGAGTGTAACGGTGGTGGTTGTGCACTATGATAGTGTGTGAGGAGGTTTGACAACCTCAAGAAGGGTGGCTGGAGGTGCATGAGTTGGGTGCAGGTTCTGAAGGAGCAATTGACCTAACTAAGTTAGGGCTTTTGCTCTTGAGGTCGAGGTGATGGTGAGGAGTGTGGAAGCGACGCGGTTGGGCGAATGTGGAAGCTGTTAGGGCTCGTCAGAGGTCTATTGGTAAGGTGGAAGTTGAAGGGCGGTCGGGCGAGTCGGCGGTCGAAACAAAGTGGAGAATGTTTGGAAATGAAGAGTGGAAGATGAGGAGTCGTTTAGGAGAGGTAGAAGATGATGGGGAGCGGAGTTGGAGTCGGTTGAGGTATGGCTAGTGTCGGAGACGAAGCTTCTCTGATAAGGGGTGGACAGCGAGGATGAAGGAGATAGGGACGCTGGTTGATGCTTCTCGATGTGGAAGAAGGAAAGGAAGGAGGATCTGTCGCTGTTATTGCGGTCAAATGATGAGGGGAGGCAAGGAGGGTCACCGGAGCTTGAAGAGCAATTTGGCAGAAGGAGGAGAGAAGAATTTGAGGGTTACGCTGGTCGAATTCAAGCTTGAGGGTTTCGGCCTGGCCTGGGCTTTCTTTTATAGGCCATCAGAGGATGGTGAGAGCTTGGGAAGTAAGCTTCCCAAGTTTGGAAAGCTCATCGAAGTTTGGGAATTCTTTGATACCCAAATCTCTCATGCGTTTGCATGAGAGATTGGGTAGGTTTTAGGGCTTAGGATTGGGTTCAAAAGGAAGGAAATTTCTTGACAAACTTCCCTTTCAAATTTGAAAGGGATTCGTCAAGAAATCAGGGAGTTCTTTCCAATTTAAGGTCATCGAAGCAATAGGAATAAGTTTAATGGCGGCAGTGACCTTTTTGTGAGATCGACGACAAAGTTAGGGGTCTGTTTGAAAAGAATTTGAAAGTTAAGGGCAGAAATGTAATTAGACAAGACCCAGTGATGGATGAAGATGAGGTTGCGAAGGTTATGCAAGTGTGCAAATGTCATTCCCTCGGGAGAGAGGGACCCAGTGAGGACTGATGAGGGTGCTCACTTGGAATGTGCATGGGTTGCGCGATAAATGCCGGAGGGCATCACTGATGAGATACTTGAGATAATGGGGAATAGATTGTGCACTCATTCAAGAGACGCACATTGAAGGAAATTCTGACAGGCTGTGGTCTGAACTGAAAGCCTCGGGGATGAATGGCTGTGTTAGCACTGCTATTTGGTGGAGGAAGAGGTGGGCTCAGTGTTTGGAGGTTCACAAAGCCAAACATATGCTGTCATGCAAGTTTCAGATCCAACAAGGGCTGGAATATATATGGATTACTGGTGTCTATGGTCCATACAATGCAGCTGCCAGGCAAGAGCTATGGGAGGAATGGTCTGTGGTGGCTGAATTGGTGTAGGGGGGGATGTGGCTGACAGGTGGCGACTTTAATTGTGTGTTGACAGGGGCTGATAGGCAAAATGGCAGCATGGACAATTCGGGTATTGGGTTTCAAATGATGGTCCAATCCCTGCAGCTGAATGAATAGCCCTCTTCGGATGTCAAATTTACGTGGCGCAATGGGTAGGGGCTAGCCTCCAAGCTAGATAGATTCTTTGGGAATGTGAACATCCTTGTTAGATTTCAATTGTCGAATGTGTGTGGGCTGAGTTGACCCTTTTCAGACCATACCTCGCTGGTATGGGACAGTGGGGAGGAAAGTCAGATTGGATCCTACTTCAAAATGAAGCGTTCGTGGTTGTATGAGCCAGGCTTTTACTAGATGATCAGCTCCTGGTGGAAAGCTAAAGTTGTCCAGGGATCTGCCACTACCAGGTTGGCACCTAAGCTGGCTAGTCTACGCGGGATCCTGAAAGAATTTGGATCTACTGTTAGATTGCTAAGGGATCAGAGGAGAAGGGAAGCTCTGAGTAAAATTCAGGAGCTGGATTCAAAGGAAGAAGCTGATCGGTTGTCAGAGGATGAGTTGGCTGAAAGAAAAATGTGGCAAGGAGTGATTCTTGATGAAGACCTGAAACAAGAAATCGATTGGAGGGAGAGATCTAGGCAGCTTTGGCTTAAGGAGGGGGATGCCAACACAAAGATTTTTCATCTTGCAGCTAGTTCTCGGAGACATGGTAACTTATTTCCTCTATTATGTGTGATGGAAATAGAGTCTCTTCTAATCAGGAGATTAAATCTGAAGCCATCAAATTTTTTAGAGAGGCATCTCAGGCATCTAAGAGGGGGAATTGGAGAATGGAGGGCAATGAGGGTCCTAGGGTGTCAAGTGAACAGGTCGAGCTCTTGACGGCTCCTATTACTGAGTAGGAGATCTTGCAAGCAATCAGTGAATTAAATGTGGAAGGCTCCCTGGGCCCGGATGGGATACAAGTGTTCTTCTACAAGGAGTTGTGGGGGGTGGTGGGTAGGGAAGTGATGGATGTTATAAGAGAATTTGAGGCGGGGAATGCAGGTTTTGAGAGGATTAACAAGTCCTATCTATTTCTCTTGCCTAAATTAATGGGAGCAGAGCACTTTTCTGACTTCAGGCCGATTTCCCTCTCAAACTCCATCTATCTTATCATCAGCAAGACCCTGGCAAATAGGCTGAGAATTGTGTTATAGGATCTGATTCATCCAGTGCAGGCTGCCTTCTTGCCAAGCAGATCTCTCCAAGAATCCTTCATTTTGGCTCAAGAGATGGTTAGTGGTTGGCATCGAAGGAAGTGTAAGGCATTCATGTGGAAAGTAGACTTCCAGAAGGCCTATGACTCGATCTCTTGGTCGTACCTGTGGGAGATTTTTAGAAGAAGAGGGTTCCCTCCTCTTTGGATCCAATGGATAAAACGATGTATCACTACAGCTTCTTTTTCGCCTTTGGTTAATGGTAGACCATGTGGAGCTTGGATCCAACCTTAGTGGGGGGTCAGACAAGGTTGTCCCTTGGCCCCACTGATCTTCAACCTTGCGGTGGATGGGCTTGCAAGGTATGCTTGCAAGTTGGCTGAGGTGGGTATCATTAGAGGATACTCACTATCTAACAGGGGAAATCTAGCCCCCATATTGCAATATGTAGATGACACAGTGTTTTTTGTCGAGGGATCCAGATGTGAGGCACATGCTCTGGGGCTTTTGGTTAAGATTTTTGGTGACATCTTAGGTTTATCTCTGAATAAGGATAAGTCGATTTTGATTTGTTTTGGCATGAATGAGCAGGAGCAAAGGGTGTTGGAGGGAGTTTTGGGGTCTCCCCAGGCTAAATTGCCAATGAGATACCTTGGTTTACCTCTGAGGGCCACTAAACTGAAAAAATCATATTGGAATGTTCTTTTTGAGAGGGTATCTAGCAAGCTGAAGGGCTGGAGTTGTAGATTCCTCTCTAAAGGTAGAAGATTAATCCTACTTAATTCTGTCATAACAGCCATACCGGTCTTCTACTTCAGCATTTTTAAGGCCCCTAAATGTATTTGGAAGAGATTGGATACTATGAGAAAGAGATTCTTCTGGAAGGGTGTAGGACATGAGGGCGGATTCATGCAACCCATCAGATGGAAGGGAGTTTGCAGACTTAAGGAGATAGGGGGCTGGGAATTAAAGCTCTTTAGGAGTTCAATGAAGCCCTATTGTTGAAATGGGCTATCAGGATTCTTGATGGCAAGGAGGGATTGATTGAGGACCTGATCAGGGACTGTTATGGGGAATCTAACAGCAGTCTGAAGAGGCTTCAGCCGAAGAAGCCTTCTCCATTTTGGCGTTCAGTGATTGCTACTGTCACCAACTATTGGCAGTTGTTGCAACCTAAGCTACAGGATGGCAGAGGCTTTAGCTTTTGGAACGAGCGGTGGTCAGAATTGGGCCTGCTGAAAGAGGTCTATCCAAGGGTGTTTGGTGCTGATGCAGATAAGGCAGCCATAGTCTGCAGTAGGTGGTCTTAGGAGGAAGGATGCTGGCAGCTGGAAGGTCTACAGCAGTGTAGGTCGGGCACCTGGCTGTGGGAGGAGAGGCAGAAATTGATGGCAAGTCTACAGCGGCTGCAGCCTGTGAACAGTGGGACAGACACTTACTGCTGGTAGGGTGCTTTCTTAGTGAAGCAAGCATATGAGAAAATTATTAGAGCAAATAATGAGGTGGAATGGGACCCCATTGATAGAAAGATTTGGCTCCTAAAAGTTCCTCTGAAGGTTCAGATCTTCTTGTGGCTATGCAGGCGTGATGGGTTGATCACTGGTGATCTACGACACAGGAGGATGGGGACTATGCTAAATGTTTGTCCTCTTTGCGGATTTCACTCTGATAGTGCATCACACATTTTTTCCTCTTGTTTGGTCACTGATAAGATTTGGAGGATGGTTTGCTTAGAACCCCTTCCTTCCTGGGACTCAGTGTGGTAGAGGTTCATCACTCCTGGTCGACCCGTGGGAGCTATGGCAGCTGTGTTGTGGTGTGTATGGAGGGTACGCAATGAGAAGCATTTTCAGGAGAGAACGGTGAGGTGTGAGATTATTGTAAAGGAGTGCTGGTCTCTCATACATAGTTGGGATTCATACCTGTAATTGCTTTTTTTGTTATGGAATATAGTTCCTTCTGGATTGCTATCAGTCCTTGATAGCAATACTCAATGTTTCAAAAAAAAAATGTAATTAGACAGGACCAATTTGCAAATTAGGTCAAGACAAACTCATCTTGGGTCCAAATTTTAGTACAAACCTAATTTAGATTTAAGGAATCCAATGGTAAAGTTGGATTTTGGTTTTGACCATTTTTGACTAGGTAATTTATGCAAAAACCTAAATTAGGGAAAATGTCTGTCTGTAACTCTGTTCTGGGTCAAAACGGGTTTTGATAGTCAAATTGAAGGTTTAAAACCCTAGAGAATATTTTTCTATGAATTTTAGAGGGTTTAGGTGAATTTTATCCTGATCAAAACCTCAGTTAATTAAGCGGGTCTATTTTTAGGGTTTCAAAAAGTCATTTAATTCTCAGAGCACATGTAAACCCTTTTCTAATTATTCTAACCCACTTGTTATCTTTTTAAGACCATTTGACCTTCATTCAACCCCTGAGAAAACCTGTGGTTGTACTGCATTCATGATAAGCTGGTAAAATTACAGTTTTAACCCTAGTTTCTTATTTTTCCCTTAGAATGATTATGCAGTGGCTTGTGACTCTTTAGTAGTTATGTACGAGCATTTACTGATTTAATTGGGTCAAAATGAGCTAGTTATGGCTCATGATGGTGTTCCCATCAACCACCCTCCTGTTCTAATGTATGATTTGAACTAAACTCGAACCTACCTAATTTACAATGAGGACATTGCAAATCTTAGGCATGGGGGGTATTAAAGTGTAAAATGCTGTGAAAATCAATTCATGGAAGGGTTTCATTAAAAGAGAGAGAGAGAGAGAGAGGAGAAAAGAGGAAAGGAGAGGTCAATTTGAACTAAATGAAAAATAATTGAGGAAAAGAAAAGATGAGAAAGAGAAAAAGGAGCAATCAAAAAGAAAAGAAAATGAGAGTCCCTTAAAATTGAGTATGGAACTTACCTAACTTCTAGGTTAGATCAGATGATGAATTAAGACTTGGAAGGCTAAAACTTAGGAGATTAGTGATGAGTATCGACCTTAGGCCTCTTGGACCTATTTCAGGGTTTAAACACTCACGCATTTGTTAAGATTCAGATTAGTCCTCAAGAGGTTGAGGAAAGTGCGAGGTTGATGTAGTAGGTCTAAGGCTTAGGGACTATTCAACCCCATTGCCTGCCCTTTGGTTTGTGGGACTTAGTAACCTAAGCACCCAAAATCATACACTAAAGTTGCTTCAGTGCACTTAATAAAGAAATCCATGCCAAAAGTGTTCTGTTATGAAAAATCATCTCGAAGATCTAGCTTAGGAGTGACTGAACAACACATGCGGAGAGGTGGGAAATTCCCCTCGAAGATGCGTAATAACAAATCGTCTCCCTTGGTGCTTGTCTCTTAGGATATCTAAATATCCTACCGGGGCATGTAAGCACCTTGTGCTGGTTCAAGTGCCATGGGCAGCATTTTCCCGAAATGTCGATTGCCAGGGCCTGGATTTAGCTAAGAATGCCATGGGCGGCACTCTCTCGAAGTGTCGAAAGCCAGGGTTCTGAGGGTTGCCATGGGTGGTGCATCCTGAAGCATCGATTGCCAGGGACCCTTCAAGGATTGATGGTGGGGACAAGGAATCCGATACAGACCATGTTTAGGGCCAATTCAAGGTTGGATTTAGGAAAAAATAAAAAGAAGAGAGAAAATTGTCCAAATGAAAAATCCTTCTCTATCTCTCTCTTATCAAAATGATCTGGCAAATTGAACTTGGACATGTTACGTCTATGCACAGGTGCTTTAATCGCTGGGGTCAACGAACCTCTGGGTAGTTTTTGCAGGCCTTAGAAACCTTCATGACAGACCCAGGTTGAAGTTGGTTTGGTCTGGATCTTGGCTGGTACTTGAGTACCTCTAGGCTTATTGCTGGTATTTAGATATGATTTCTAGAGATGTAGCTTAGTAAGGCATCTTGACGGTTACATTTGACCTAGAGATATGGCTTGATCCATAGGATTTTTGCTAAGGGACTAGAAAAAGATAGGCATGGCGGTATGATGGGAACACCATCATAGGCCCTAATTAGCCACTTTTAGTCAGGATTGAAAGTTAAATGCTCCTACATAACCATCTGAGGGTTATAACTCTACTTCATTTTGTTTTTGAGAAGAGAATAGGAAACTAAGGTTAATTCTATAATTTTAACAGCATATCATAAACATAAAATAACCACGAGGTTGTCAGGGGTAACTGAAGGTCAAATGAGCATTAAAGACTAATAAGTGGGTCCACGTAGACTAAAATGGGGTTTCATTCATTTTGAGAACCAAAACAACACCCAAAATCCTAATTTCAGACCTGCTTAAATTATAGAGGTTCTGGTCAAGATAAAATTCATAGAAAAATATTTCTTGAGGTTTGGTATCCTTGATTTGACCATTTGAACCTTTTTGACATTAAAAGAGTCATAGACAAATTTCTACCCTAATTTAGGTTTCTGCACAAATTACCTAGTCAAACTTGGTCAAAACTGTAATCTGACTTCACCATTAGATTCCTTGGGTCAAAATTATATTTGTACCAAAATTTGGGTCCAATCAGAGTCCATCTTGACATAGTTTGCATTTTAGTCCATTTAAACTCTATTTTCACACCTAAGCTCCTAACTTTCGAAATCTTTACATTTAGCCCCCTAAATTCTCATCATTTTCTTCAAAACAGTCCCTACCGCCATTAATAGTGTGAACCCAAACACACCGACCTTCAATCTGGGATTTTTCCCTGATTTCTCGACCAATTCCTTTCAAAATTGGAAGGGATGATCCTAGAGAATCCCAATCATCTAAACCAAGTCTTGGGCCTCAATTCACGTCCAAAAGCTCATGTGAACTCCTCAAGATAAGAGATCTTCTTTCCCAAAAATCTGAGCTCCTCGAGTTTGTTTCCAAGCTTGGATGTTGCCTTTTTGGCCTTTGAAAGGTCCCCTATAGCGAGGCCTTGCTTCGTAGCAAGTTTTAGGCCTAAAAAACTCCTCTATTTCCCTGACCTACGGCCTGCTCCACCTTGCTCTGGCGACCCTCGTCCTTTAGCCTCGTCGCTTGCTGCCACATACTATAGGAAGCAGGTCCTTCCTCTCCGTCGTCCACACCTCCCCATACCTGTGAGGGGCTTCCTCCTCCTTCAGACGTTGTCATTCCTCTCTCCGAAGCTTCCTTCGTCTTCGACGCCGACCAATCATAGCCGGTGTAGCCTCCACCCTCTCGTCATCCACAACTACTTCCCTTCGACTCCTCACCTTCCCCTCACTCTACTCACCTAGTTACACTCCAAATTTGCATGCCCACATGATCGCCCCTCCATCACTTTCCCCAGCTCCGACCACACTCTGGCGAGCACGCATGCACTCCACAGTCCACCAAACACCTCGTAAAACCCCTAAAACCTCTACCACATCTCCACAACCAAAACCCCTTATGAAATTGAGGGGTTTACACCTCCAAATCCTCCACCGAACTCGGTCACCTCTGCATCACCTCCTCGACCCCACCCGTCCACCACATGCCTCCTCACCGCACGCCAAACCGACCATCACGTTCACCTCTTCCAGGCAAAGCTTCTGAGCTATTTTTGATGTGGTCGAAAGGCTGTATTCGTGGTTTCAGGTACCCATCGGAGCACCGCCATTGAGATCTTCTTCTCCAACCTCTGCAGTAGTTCTCTGGCCATGTTCTTCGTCGCTACCACTCCCAAGTGTTGCGGGCCATCTCCAGGTTCCCTCCCAGGTCATTAATTTCAGCTGCCAGGGCTTCCTTCATCCCCAATCAAGAGCTACACCACCTATTGCTGCCACACGAAGAAGACGTGGGACATTAGTCCCACATTGTGGACTGAGGAGGCATCAACTATGTATATAAGTGATTTGTGTTCCCTGCTGTTCGCCCAAGACACTGGGGGTTGGGTCCCTCGCGCACTTAGCCCTGCACCCTCGCTCACCTGCACACTCGGTGAGCCTGGACCTGATACTGTTGGACCCGATTACTCATGTTCTGACCCGATTGAACCTGGTTCTAAGAGAGGAGAAAGTGAATATGAGAGGGAGGAGGGGGTTTTTGCTGCCTTGGGATTTAAGCCCTCTCCTCTCTCGACACTTAGCAAAACTCTGAAGAGGCCCTTGAGCCTTTGTGTACTTCTGCTACTATGCCGTGCCTTAGCTCCTGAAGCTCTTAAGGAAGCCTTGTGCTCTTGAGAAAGGCCTTGAGCCTTCGAGGTTACTACCGTGCCTCTTCTGAGGCTTGAAGAAGAGAAGCCCTTGTACTTCTACTGTGGTACTTGCCTTAGCTTCTGTTGAGGCTTTGAGGTTGATTCTGTTGGTTACTATTGAAACATTTAAAATGACTGACATGGATTATTGATTGTGGTTTACTATTTGTTTATTTGAGTATTTGTGAGCTTAAACTTAAGGGTTAATTTGATGATTCAAATCACCATTTTAACCTGATATTTTTGCATCGTTCTTCTAGTTTTTATTGAAATATCATTTTGAGCATCTTATTGATTTCAATTACATATTCTCGTGATGAGTTGTGATTGGTGAATTAAATTCACAATTGCTCCCTGCGAATGATCTCTGACTCTTTTTTGAATTTAAGTTTTATAAATTTAAGTGTTTTGCATTTTTGTTGACTATACTGCATGTGCATTTCCTTAAACATCAACAATTTCGTGTAAACAGGGACCTAGGGGACTTCATCTAGATCGATGAGATCCTACGCATGAGAGAGCGTTTGTGAGTCCCCAGGGATGAGGGGTTGTTCAGAGAGCTCCTAGCTGGGGCACACGGGTCTAGATTTACCACACATCCTGGGAACACTAAGATGTACCATGATTTGCGATGTAACTTCTGGTAGTGGGGGATAAAAAGAGATGTTGGAGAGTTTGTGCAGCAGTCTTGGTATGCTAGCAGGTAGAGGCCAAGCACTAGAGGCCTGTAGGGCCATTGCAGCCACTCCCTATTTCAGAGTGGAAGTGGGAGAGTGTTACTATGGACTTGGTGTATGGTTGCTAGTTACACAGCAGGGACACAATGCCACTTAGGTCATAGTGGACAGGTTGACAAAGATGGTGCGGTTCTCACTGATCTTAGTCACCTTTGGACCAGCACAGTTGGCAGAGCGATATGTCCAGGATGTGGTGCGTCTTCACAGAGTTTCCCAAGAGATCATAACCAACATAGACACCCGCTTCACTTCCCAATTTCGGGAAGAGTTATAACAGGCTTTGGGGACTCGCTTGAGGTTCAGCACCGCATACCATCCACAAACCGACTGACAGTCGGAGCATACCATCCAAACACTTGAGGACCTTTTGCATGTTAGACCGAAGAGGCTTCTGGGAGGAGCACCTACCCCCAGTGGAGTTTGCATACAACAACAGCTACCACTCAAGCATCAGTATGGAAACTTATGAGGCTTTATATGGGCGGAAGTGTATAGTTCCTTTGAGTTGGGTTGAGGTTGGGACCAAGTGGGAGGTTGGTACTAAGTTGATCCAGTAGAAAAAGGAGGTGATAGAGCAGATCCACAAGTGACTTTGGACTGTCAGGAGCAGGCAGAAGAGCTATGCTGACTGGAAGTGTAGAGAGGTATTATTTGAGGTAGGAGATCACGTCTTCCTCCGTGTCTTACCCATGAAGGGATTGCAGCAGTTTGGGGTGAGGGGGAAGCTTATGCCGAGATTCGTGGGACCTTTTGAGGTCTTAGAGAGGGTTGGACCCATTGTTTACATGCTTGCCCTTTCACCCCAATTGTCAGGTGTACACGACGTGTTCCACATGTCCAACCTAAGGAGATACATCACCAACCCCAGCCACGTACTGAGCCAGGAGAGCATTAAGGTGGGAGATGACCTAACCTATCTAGAGAGGCCAGTGTAGATTCTAGACAGAGCTGTCAAGAGGATGAGACAGAAAGAGGTGCCTCTGGTGAGGTCTTGTGGAGGAGTCAAAGGTTGGAGGAGGCGATGTGGGAGCCTGAGGTAGTGATGCCGGACCTCTACCTAGAGCTTTTCATGGGTACGTCTTCCTAATAGACTTTAATACTCTTTAAGTTTGTTATGCACTCATCTCATTTCCTTTCACATCGTAGTTGAGCCCAAGTTTTGGGGATGAAACTTCCTTTAGGTTTGTTATGTTGAAATGACCTGGGGACCATCGCGGAGTATTTGAGTTTTCCAGGGTGGTATTTGAAATTTTTGCACATCAAATCAACCACTCGAGGGCCACCTTGTATTTTTTGGAACCTCGAGTGTTCTGTCGCAATTTCTACGTGTCTTTTATAATACCTAGTAGTCCCAAGGGGGTGCTCGCAAATTGTGCACACTAGAGAACCCATGTAGGGAACCTTTTTGTGTTTTTCTTTCCTTCGTGGAGGGGTTAGACGCAGTTGCTACACCTCATGTTTTGTCTTGGGGGCCTCCCACACAAAGAACTAAAAAATAAGACTAATGCTTATATTTCTACCGGCCCCCACCGCACCCCTAATGACCCTAAACCCTACCACACTACCCTATAAAAACCCTTCTCTTCTTGTTTCTCCCACCCCCATCGCACCTCAGTGGCATACCTCACCGCTAACGAGAGTAGAGGAGGAGCGCTCCCTGTCTCGTTTCCCAGCATGGAGAAAAGGAGTGGGGAGGGGATGTGATTTTTCCACCGTAGGAGGCGTTCTCCTGCCGGCTTGTCTTGCACTTTCCCTTTCTCCTCGCATGCCTCTAGGTGGGCTTCTGATCGCAGTACAAGGCACGAGCAGCGAGGCAAGCTCTAACACGAGGTGCGAGGTGAGAAGCGGTGCGAGGAGTGAGGTACCAGCGCGTGCGTGAAGCCAAGCTCTCAAGAATGAGCTTCGTGGAGCGAGTATAGTGCTCGAGGGTGCGTGGGGAGGCACGCAATGTGGAGAACAAGACCCGCGTGAGCCAACTGGTTCACTTGAATCGATCTAGCCTTGACTCATGTGAACCAGGATGCGTATTTAAGCCGGTTCAATGCCTAAACAAAGTTTGCTTCGTGCAAATAAGGTATCATTGGGAAACTCTCACATTTTCCCATTTGTTGAAACCTTAACTATGTTTTAGGCTCATTTTGCATACTGAAAATCTGGTCCAAGCCACTAATCCTTGGTTTGACCCTTGGTTTTGGTCTAGGCATATTCTCCGGGGACTATCCAACAACCGCCGTAGTTGCAGCCAAGCCACCCACGCCCCCATACCTCCCGAGACCTTACGGTAGAGTTGCGCATCTATTTGTTTCCTTCCCATTTTGATTTAATAATCTGTTATTACCTGGCCAAATTAGGCCCAACCCACCACGTGAACTTGCGGCTAAGTACTGTGATGGTTAAACTCAATATGTTGCAGGCATATGACTTATTATAATTCGTTTGTGTATGTTTCTTCTATGTATAATTGCATGCTCTAAAGGTGTGTGTGTGTGTATAGGGGCCCTATCTAGAGAGCACTATGCTCATAAAGACCCATATGAGCACTAATTCCTATCCATTAGATTTGCATTCCACGGAAGAGATCAATACCACCGAAGTGAGAATTGGTGGTTTTGTAACCAACGCGGAAATAATGGAGTTGCCAAACAAACACCGATCCAAACAAATATTACCCTATAAACATGTAATAGAACAAATTTGCAATTATTATATGTCATAATTAGAATGTAATTACAACTACTCATGCAATCTAAATAAAAAAACATGGCAATAAATCAACTCACAATCAATAAGACAACGTTACAAGTCAACCGAAAAACATTAATGTAACAAAATAGTAGATGATTTGTAATGGGAAATGGAGTTGTTTGTAACCACGATGCTTTACCGTTGTAATGTATACAACGGATATTGTAACAACATCGAATGCATGTTGTAACCGGTTAAAAGTAACAAAGCCTTGTAACGTCTATGAGTGACTACTGTAACGATATGCATATGCAATTGTAACCAAACACGAGTAGCAATGATACGCAAAAAATGTAAGTTGTAATGAATTTATATATAATTATTATAAGCATTAATATTAAATACATGTGGTAACTAATGATGTATAGTGTGTAACGATAGTGTAATAGTGGGTAAAATAGTAATACAGAATGATTGTAACACATATTAATACAAATAACTGTATTACAATTGTTCTATTCAATGTAATGTCTATAAGTGACTATTGTAACGATGTGCATATACAATTGTAACCAAACACGTTGCAATGAAATAATAAAGCATTATCATACAAACAAAATGTAATAAAAATTGGAAACAGTTGTATCACAAGATGTTTATGTCCATCAAAAGTGATCTCTGTTGTATTACACGTGACTTATTAGAACATGGTACCTACATGAGAGTAGTTGATGGAAATGAAAAGACGTATTTAAATAAAAGGAAAGAAGGCACTCTATTAACCGCACTTACTCTTAAGGCAGAAGCAGCTCAAAATCGAGAGTAGCGAGAGACCAACGACTTGATGAAGGAAATTACGTTGCTAAAGGAAATACATCTCAAGACCAGGGTAGTATTTTCGAAAAAAAATGTATAACGATGGACTTGCATTCGATTTTAGTGTATTCTTTTGATTTTACATCCAAAAAACTCTGTTATATATGGAAAAATGAAAACTAATAGGTGTGGTACATCTTTCTTTATTAGATTCCCTTAAATAACATACAAATGAAAAATGAGACTATATTACTAGCTATCTACAATCTTATACCACTCCTATCAGAATAGTGCTTTTATATGACCTATAGATTACACAAAATACTAATATGAATAAATAAAACCACTGGGATGTGTAATAGATTAGGTCCTACATAGATGCTGTATCAAGATATTTAAACAAAAAATTAAACAACTCTAGGATATCCAATGGCGAGCAAGGCAAGGAGAAGCTCCAAAAAGTTGGGGGAAGAAGGCACTGCTAATAGAGTGCATGAAGTAACATCTAGTGCTAAATCAAGCAAAGCTAGTGCAACATCGAAACCAAAGGGTACAAAAATCCTTTCTAATATAATGAACAATCTTTAGTTATTTAACTTGCATTTTGTAAAGTAATTATTTTAATAATATCCTTTACTATATGCAAATTTGTAGATGATGGAAAGCTTACACATAGGTGTTATATACAACATTTCAAGGACTTTATGGATAAATATCAATTGACCAACAAGCATAAGGAGTTACTTGAAAAGGCAGCCCTTCATAGCCTTTTAGGTGTATCAAAGGTCGTTATGGATATCAAAGTCTTGAAGTGGATAGTTGAGTGCTACGTGGGAAATAGAAAATTCCTCATGGGAGAAACAGTACTTTAGTTCACAAACGATGACATAGGCCTCATACTTGGAATTCCTAGTAGTGGCTATGACATCAAAGTAAATGATAAATCACTCCCATGGACAAGCTATTGCAATCGAACAATCTTCAAACACACAAAACACATAGACAGGTGGTCGTTGGAGCCGATGATGAATACCTACTATCATTTTGACGATGACTACTCTGTTTACATCTACGTAACTTGCTTGATATGAATGATGTTTACCACCTTTTTATTCCTGAATTCGGGATACTCTTTCCCAAGGATATTGTTGAATTACATAGACTCCTTGGAGGACACAAAGTATTTCAATTGGTCATCTGCGGTTGTGGAGTTTATTCTGCTGAAGATGAAAGAAATGTCAAGGAAGATAACCTCAATGAAGGAAACAGGAGTTGGTGAGAGCCTTGGTTACTTAAACGGTTGTGCTGCTTGTTTATATGTAAGTTTAACCTCAAATGTTCATTGCTAAACAAACATTTTTTAATAAATGCATATAAAAATATAAAATAGATGAATTGCAAGTTTGGGTGCTAGAGCATTACTATGAAGATTCCTACATCAATCGGGATTTGCGCCCAAGATTGAGGAAGTGGAGTGGGATAGTAATTCTAAAGAGAAAGAACATGGAACATATTGAACCATCGATGGTAATTAGTTGAAACAATTTTCATATTTTTATGATGGATTTATTGTACATGTGTAATATAAAATGTCCCCAATGTAAATATCTATAAAGTCGACGCCCGAAAAGAATGAGATGTTTCGTGTTGGAGCAAATGACCTTATATTCTCCCTCAAAATGTTTGAGGCCAAGGGCTTTGTAATAAGGAGACTAACACAACTTCTTGACAAGATAGTGGATGTCGTTCCACTAAAAATAGATGTCAGTAGCTCCACAACCATTGGACAGGATGGAAATGGAAATGGTAAGAAATGCATGGCTATTGCCTGCATTGAAGAAAGGAATAAGTTGAATGAACTTAACATGGAATACAAGAAGACCATTGAGGTGTGGAAGGGTGAAATTGCTGAGTTGAAGAGGGAAAATGAAGAGCTGAAGAAAAAATAAGTAATGAAGAAGGAAAATGTCCAACATGTTGGTGTCCAAAAAGAAATTGAGACAAGGAACAATGACACTCCAACCATAGCCACCAAGAAGAAACTGTTGAATGATGCAGTTAGTTTTGATGGACCAACATTTGATTTGGGACTAACCTAGCAAGAAGAAAGGATTCAAGAGGATTCTAAAAATGCAAGTGAATGTGTTGGGGAGACAAATGAAGAGGAGAATCGTGCTCAACCCATGGAATGTAGCACGGGTACAGACAACCCATGCAGGATCGAATCAACCATTGAGATAGGAGAGGGTTTTGAAGGTCATCTCATGAAAGGGAAGAGGAAGAAGAGGAAGAGAACACTAAGTTCTATGGTGGAGAGGATCAAAGAACGAATAGTGATGTGAAAGGTAATAGAAATAAGCTGCTTGAATGATGTTGCCAAAAATTTGGATGAAGAAAATAAAAAAATTAGTGAACATAGTGGGGTAAACTTAGAATCAAAAAAGGAAGAAGAAAAGAGAGAGAAAATAATGCAACATGATATGGAGAATGAACAAAAAGCTGCTCAAGATGAAAAACCTGATGGTGAAAAGGAGACCCAAGACCAAAAAAATTCAATACCTGTGAACATTGACGTGGACAGCGATACTGTAAGAATTCATATCGTCGATAACATGCATTTTAATGTTATAGCTGACATAAGTGATATGTCCAATGCAATGTAATAATATTTTGCAGTATCTATGTGACCCTCGTGATGACTACGAGGGACGCGATCATGTGACAGAGGAAGAGAACAACATAATACAATCCTTCCTACGTGATCTAGCTGACAAGTAAGTCATTCTAAGTTTTGTTGATCGCAATTATATTAATTAAGTTATTAAGCAAATTGTTCCTGACAATGTTAATAGTTTACGAAAGAACTACCATACACCATTGGATAACTATTGTGTCGGACATCATATTCACAACCATCTGTATGATGGAATGGTTGAAGATACGGTATGTAATTTAAACCACATTTAAACATCTATTCTTATAATATATTGAATAGAATAGTATTAACTTATCATTTTTTATAAGCATGAAGACAATAGACTCTTACATGGACTTCTTGTTCTTTAAATATTCCACAATTAGTAGAGGAGAAGCACCATACCTTTTTGCATCTTTGACCATCATGATAAGGAAAATGTAGATTTAACTATATGTATTACAATGCTTGTAATATTTGTAATACTTATAAAATGATATTATATAGAGTGATGAGAGAGATTTCATACGCTAAAACAGTGAGTTAAAAATCCATCATTGTAGTTGCATAAAAATCCACTATCAAATAAAATTTATAACTGAAACTCTAGTGAGTCCCATATTGAACAAGGGGAGGTGAACGTTTGATTAAAAACCACGTTTAGAATTATTTTTCACAAAGTAAATTAGTTGGTTAAAATTAATCTACACTATCTATTCTACTTAAAGAATAAATAATAGAAAGAGAGAATAATACCGAGAAAAAGAGAGAGAGAGTGAATTAATATTTCATAATCATATGTTCATTACAACTAATTTCTACAACTAGAAGCTGGAAATCTACACTAGAAAACAGTAAGAAAGAAAGGGATGCTAAAATCCTCCTCGACGGTTGCTTGGAGGACGAGCCACGTTGACGGAGCGCATGGACGATGACGATGAGATGCTGGATGAGGAAGAACGGAGCTGGAGGACGAAGAAGTAGGGCGGCATCACAGCGGGATTCGCTTCTCGAATGGCGACAAGAAGACAACCACAGGACGTTCCACGAAGGGGGTGACAAGAGAAAATTATTTTATTCTAACTCTAGTGGAGCATCCTGGGTATGGACTAGCTCGGAGAGCTTTGGAGGAGATGAAAGGAGAAGAGAAGGGATGGTGAAATATGTGGTAGGGGTGGTCCTTTAATAGTTGTAGGAAAAAGGGGTAGAAAGGTCATTTCCAAGGGTTAAAATTAATTCAGAACCTTTAGTGACATTTATGCGCATCACTGAAGACAAGCGTTGCTGAAGCCGTGCCTCAATGAGAACAATGAGATCTCGATCCAACGCTCCTCGTGTAACCACGTCGCTGCCTTCTCGCCTTCAAGCGTTAAGTTGCGCTCACAAAGCGTCGCGTTGCGAGGATCATCTAGTGGAGATCGGACGCTCGAGATCGCATTGCGTAGATCGCCATCAGACGTTTGTTTGATGGATCAGATGACTTAAACTCGCGCTTCATCTGCCGCACGTCAGATCATGCGTAAGAATCCACGTGATCGTGCCCGTGTAGAATGCTTGCCATCCAGCGCACAACATCGCGCCACGTCGCTGCTTCACAACCACTTGATCGCGATCCGGCGATTGAATTTCGTTGCGCACCTCTTCTCACTTGATTTAAGGCGAGGTGGGGCTCGAACTCGCACCATGCCTTTGCGGACAAAGGCGCTAGCTAATGCACCACCAGCCCCTCTTTGTCACGTTTATGAATTAAGGCCACGATGCTCTCAGCCGTTGGATCTCAATCCAACGGTCGAGATCACGCGGCCTTTACTGAGGAGGGAGAGTGCCGAAGGCTTTAGGCGGCTTGGATGGTGTCACGTGGTGCCATCTGAACCATCCATTATCCCATGCTTATGGATGGTGCCACGAATGTCGGATTGGGCTGATTTTTGCATTGTTAGGCTGCGATCATCGATCCGAACCCATCCATGCAGTTGGATTTGTCATCTGAGGTATGGATTTGCACCACCTTAACCCTTGACCTCTGATCTTTCTTGGACTGCATTTGATGCTACGGAGGTCCAATTGGGGCAATCTCAGAGGTGTTGAACTCCGATCATCGCCCTGATCAGATCCGTACAGTTAGATCTTCATTCCAAAGCCCTAAAAAAAATTGTCCTATTCCCTGACCACAAAAAGAGCAAATTAAACTATATTTTGTACAAACTAATCTAAATGAGGAATGATGTATGTTATGCATTATTTATAATGCTGAATGAAATTATATGACTAAGAACACGCATAAATAGATAATTTATGTGACATAGATGTGTCTACATCACACCCCCATGCCTATCTTTTGCTAGTCCCTAACAAAACTATATGCTATTTATAAAAGAATTAGGATCAAATTACTTGGGCAATAATTATTTCTCAACACTAAGAAATTTCTACTAAAGACTTGAACTACAAAGACTCAATAGTGCCTGGGTGTCTGCCAAAATGTAGACTGCCCAAGCCCTCGCCTTATTCAAAAGCAAGTACATCTTTTTCTTTTTCTTCTTTTTTTTTTTATTTTTGAGTTAAGAGTTTTGGGGTAGCTTTTTACAGCTACCCAACCCACCCAAGACTTGAAAAGAACTCTAAGTGCTAAGCACCTTTTTGTGAAACTATGATAGACTCACTAATCGACAACTAGAACTGACTTCAAGTTTCTACGTTCTTAGGCGACCTTAAAAAGAAATTCTACTTATAGGTGTATCTGTCTGACCAGTAGCTTTCTCCCTACTTTTTATTTTTATGGGCTCAATACAAGGACAAACCCAGTGTATATCTCCCTAGCCTATTCTACTTCCTTACTTCTTCCTAAGTGTTTAGGAATTATTTGTGCATTTCGTGAGTTAGGTTTTGTACAACCAGCCAATGGGCTGTTACCCATGACAACTTGCCAGCCATACTCGTGTGGTGAAGTGTGGCTTATTTATTTTTCTTCTTTTCTATTTCTCTTTTCTTTGGATATTTTTCTTTTCTTCCTTTTTAAGTAGGTGGCTTCCCTGATCTAAGGTTTACCTAAAGGTAGTAGAAAGAGAATGGTCATGTGGCTGAGCTCTAGACATAGGCCAATGGATTATTACCTATGATAACTTGCCAGCATACCACCCTAGAAGGTTTATTGGCTACCCAATTTCCATTAAAACTGTCGAAAAGTGAGCCAGTGCATATAGTGTGTAGATACTTAGACTATAAGTCCCCTCAAATAAAAGGATGGGTTGATAAGTTGTGTACTTATCACCCCAACTTATTTAACCAATTTAGAAATGAACTTAGAAATGGCGACGGCTCGAGAAATAAGTCCACATTTTAGTGGACACCTGAGTCGATTAAGCCCGAAGACTTGAAGAATCGAAGTGTTCAGGTCCTATCATATCATTCTCTAAAGTTGAAAAACTCTAATGCCTAAGTTCTCTTTTTGTAATTCAAATTTTTTTAATAAATAAAGAGAAAATAAAAAGAATTTATGGACCTAACAAAATGATTCAGAGATGAATATCAAGCCCCCCATGCCTATCTAATGCAATTTCCTCATTGTATTAAAAAGACATGAAAAAGATCGAAATAGAGAAGAAATCACCTGAATTTAGTGATTAACAGGTCGACTCTAAGTTAAAAACATACTGTATACGTGCTAAATTTAGTGCCTTCAGCTAGGCACATGATGGGGACACCATCATGAGCCATAACTAGCTCAGTTTGATCTGATTAAGTCAATAAAAGCTCCTACATATTCATCAGAAGGTCTTAAGGGCACAAAACATTGATTTGAGAAGAAGACAAGAATGCAGGGTTATTTTTACAAATTTACCATTCTATCACAAAAATATAATAACCGTGGGTTTTCTCAGGGGTTGAACAAAGGACAAATGGTCTTAAGAGTCTAACAAGTGGGTTAGAACAGACAAAAAAGGGTTTCTGCGCGTTTCAGGAATTAAATGACATCTAAAATCCTAAAAACAGACCCGCTTAATTAAATGAGGTTCTGGTTAGGATAAAATTCACTTAAATCCTCTAAAAATCATATAAAAATTTTATCTGGGGTTTGGTACCTTCAATTTGACCATTGGAAGCCATCTTGACACAAAATAGTCTCAGACAGACGTTTGCCCTAATTTGGGTAATTATGTAAATTACCTAGTCAAAATAGGTCAAAACCAAAATCCAACTTCACCATTTGATTCCTTAGGTCGAAATTAGGTTTGTACCAAAATTTGGGCCCAATCTGAAATCATCTTGACCGAATTTGCAATTTGGTTCTATCTGACTCTTTTATCTCACACACATGCCACTAACTTTTGAATCTTTTACAAATAGGTCCCCAACTTTATCGTCTCCTTCTTCAAATAGGTCCTTGCCACCGTGAAATCTTAATCCTACAACTCTGACGAGCTTGATTTGGCATTTTCTCCTTGATTCCTTGACAAATCCCTCTCAGATTTCAAAGGGAAGTTCGTCAAGCAATTCCCTTCCTTTTGAGCCAGATCCGAAGCCCTACAACCTTCTCGATCTCTCATGCGAATGCATGAGAGATTCGGGTATCTTTCAAGCTCTCATCTTTGGCGAACATTCCAAGCTTGGGAAGATTGCTTCCTAAGCTCAAATCGCCCTCCAGAGGCCTATAAAAGAAGCCTCAATGCATACCATCCATCCCAAGCTTGATTTTGGCCGGAAATTCCCCACATTCCTCCTTCCTATTTCGGTTGAAAGGCTCCTCGGGCTCCGATGATTCCTCTTGACCTCCCTCATCGTCTGTCCATAATACCAGCGGCAGATTCAACTTCCTCGTCTTTCTCCGCGTCACGACATACCAACAGGTGTCTCTCCCTCCGTCTTCCTTGCCGTTTCCTTCTCACCGGAGTCACCTTCTTCCCTGGTGCTGACCACACAGCAACCGACGTCACCTCTACTCCCCATCGTCTGCCGACCACCTAGATAAATTCCTTAACTCCTCTACTTCATTCACACACCAACCACACTCCGCTTCGACCGCCATATCCATTGTTCGCTCTCTGTCTTCCACCTCGTCGGCATACCTCTAGCAAGTTCGCATGGCCGCTACGCTGCACCAAATTTTCCGCCACTTATTCCTACACCTCCATCTCAATCCCAGGAGAAAAAGCCCTAACTTAGTCAGGTCGATTGCCCCTCCTAAGCACCTATCGAACACCTCCATCGCCGCACTCACTTCCCTACCTCACTTTACGCACACACGCACTCCCACAGCATGCCACCGCCACCATCACATTTTTCGCACTCATACGAAGCATTTGAACTTGTTTAACAGGGCCGAGAGGCTGTTCTGTTTGTTTCAGGTCTTCAAGTCATCTCCGCCATTAATGAGCAAGTTCAAGATCGCTTGAAGCTTTCTTCAGGTCTCGCCTTCCCCAGGTCTCGACTCCAGCTGCTGTGGAATCATCCCAGGACCGCTCTTGGATCATCAATTGGAGTGGTTGACCATAGCTTGACTGCGAATTCGATGAAGGAACGGTTGCTGCTAGTTGCGCGAAGAAAGGCACTATTTTTAGTCCCACCTGATAACGTGAAGAGCACTAACAATGGCATAAAAGGAATTTTTGTCTATGGCTTATCGCCTTAACACACTTGGGGGGTGAGGTCCCCCGCCACCCCTTCACATGTGACTCGCCTGTGACATGCATCACGTGGGCCTGGCGCTGACCCAGCTTGCCTAACTTGCGCACACCTCGGCTGTGACCCACGCTCGCAACCCTGGTCCTAGGTACGCTTAGATCCAACACCTGACTACCCGGTACTATGCATAGCTCTGGGAGAGCGGATCCCAGAGAGAGAAAGGAGAGAGAGCACGCGGGGTAGGGGAGGGTTTTACTTTGAGGAGATTTCGACACTTAGCCAAAATCAAAGCCCCTCTATGCGTCAAGCCAAGGCAAAGAAGAAGAGAAGAAGAAGAAGGTAGAGAAGAACAGTGCTTCCCTAGCACTGTAGTATCGGTTGTTTAAGCAGTCTGATATAAGCCTCCGTCGTTTGATTACATAGATTTAATGCTTTATTTCCTTATTTGATACTGTTGAGATAATTGCTATTATTGTAAAGGGTAATTGGTGATTCAAATCACCATTTTACCCTAATTTTTTTGCCTCATTGACATTTGCTTTATCATATACATCATTCTTGCTTGGATTTATTGTTGTACAATGACAAAATTGCAATCTTGAGAGTTAATTGTTACTTGCTCCCTGTGTTCGACCTCGAATTTCTTTCGAGCATAAATCTTATTTGTTTTCAAGTGATTTCAACCTATACTACCACACAGCTTTTAAAACCTCTATTTCGCTTGTCAACATTTTGGTGTCGTTGCCGGGGAGCAACGCGCAACTTTAATCTCTTGATTGCAATATCTGATTTGATACTAACTTGCTCTATCTCTTTTGATTGTGATCCGTTTCAAGGGATTCATTGGAGGAAGGTCAGCCGCACATCAGAACACTCCAGGGGTAGGTGAACTCCATCCAATTTTCCCTAAGCTGCTGATTCTGAAAAGGCTAAAAGAAGAAAAAAATCAATTAGGTTCAACTTGCATTCTATTATTAGATTAATCATCAAGTTGCCTAATTTGATACATTCTGTTTAAAGAACATCCAAACCCTGATTTGTGCACCTACTTAGGATTTAAGGTATTTAAGGCTATCACCTTCTTACTTGAGCCCTAGGTACCATATTTAGACGAATTAAATTGGACCAATCAGAGCAAATTAGGATTTCCAGTTTAGGGTTTTAGAGACACACTTGCTTAATCAAGAATTAACCTTCCCAAACAATGTGTGCCTAAACCTTGGTTGAATTGATCTGTTCAAGCAAACCCTAAAATCAGGCTCTTAATTTCATTTGAACACTAAAGAGGGACCTAAATTTCTCAAAGGACAAAACAGGTGAAGTTGACCCACCTTGTTGGGTTAACCAATCTTCAAATTAGGTCACCTTGCATTAAAACATCCTAAAGTTCAAGTGAAATCATAAGCACCCATGCTCTTAATCTAAAACTGGTAGACTTAAGAGGTTAAGTCCCCATTCTGGCTACCTGGATCCTCAGTGACAAGAAAGGTCGGGTGAGGGAAACCCTGTGACCCCTAGGGGCACTCTACCGTGTAGGGATCTTCATGGGACTCTCCCTTTCTGGCTGCCCAGGTAATTCTCAGGTGGATGATTTCTAACTAAGGGGTATCATCCGACCCGAACCTCTATAGTCATCCAAAATTTTTGGGTGTCTTGATTGGGTTCATCACCTGCTATCCCTCATCTACTCCATTAGTGCATGTTCGGGAGGAGGTCCTTAAGATCACCCTTAAGGCCTCCATTAGCTATTCACTCTCGTCAAGGCCAGGCCTCGACCTCCGTGTTTGTGCAACAACCCAACCACATTGACATATCTTTTGATTTAGAACCTACTTCCCCTTTATCAGCTATGGATCACCAAGAAGATCAACCTAACCTTGAGCAACAATTCCATGATTTCTGAAATCAAATCAATGCCATCATCAACCCACTGTCACGTCCTCAAATGCGAGATCACTATAATCCTGCAGCGGTGGAGATCGAACCCCGAATCAACATTTCCGCGAGAGGACACGAGGTGGATCTCAAGCCTAGCATGCTTCATATGACCCCAAAATTTCATGGCGTGAACCCCGAGGATCCCTTCCAGCACACCAAAAACCTAAAACATTTGTCCCACACTTTTGGGGCAGATGTACATAATCGGGATGGATTACTCTTCAAACTCTTCTCATTCTCTTTGGATGACAAAGTCGCTCACTGGTTTCAAACTCAACCACACATGATTAACACATGGGGAGAACTTCACATCGCCTTCCTGCAAAAATTCTACCCCATTGGCCATACAAATACGATGCGACACCAAATCACGCACTTCTCCCAAGGAGCAGGAGAGTCTCGACACGAGGAATGGGATCATTTTTTGGATCTTATGCATAAGTGCCCCCATCACGGAGTTCTGAAGTGGGAACAAGTCTAATCCTTTTACCACAAACTCCGTGAAGACATCAAGCTCTTTGTCAATGCAACCTGTGGTGGTAGCATCATGGGTCAACATGAGGACATGATCTGGGAGATTCTCGAGAACATGTGCGAGAAATCCTTGAACAATGAGTCATTAGGTGCGTACGACCGGACGTCCACTCATGCATTGACAAACAATCGGGGGGTACACGAATCCCGAGGCCTTTTCACATCCATTGATCTAGAGTTGGTAGCCAGTCAATTGGATAAGGTCTCCATTATCGAAAAGAAGGTGGACGATATCACTCGTCACCTACACAAATCACCTCTGCACCTCAAAGCACATACGCGCACCCGCCTACGGGAAGGGAGGCTACGCACAACATCTATCACTCCTCGGGGATGGATGTATATCCACGTCCATTTGATTAGGGCTTCGGAGGCAACTCTGGGTCAGCCCACCATAGTTGGGGGAACTCTAAACCCCCATACCATGATCATCTCGAAACTCCTCAGACTTGCAAGGATCTCCACGCCGTCCAGAATAATCCTTTCTCCAACACCTACAACCCTGGATGCCGAAGTCATCCTAACTTTGCGTGGTCGGGAAATAACCTGAATCTGAGATCCCAATTCCAACCCTGACCACAGAACCAGCAACCATATCAACCCACTCAACCATGACCTAATCAAAATTTTCAATCTGAACCGCTTAAAGAAGATCAGACATCTTTGATTCTCCAGACATTGGTGGACATGCAAAAACAGCAAATAGAAGAGATCTCTGAGCTGTGTAATCAATTGGCACAACTGGCAAGTGCTCGCCAGCTTGGTGCACTCCCTTCCCAGCCTCTTCCAAGCCCAAATAACGTGCCGAACCAGAGGCACATTATGAACCCAAATCAGGGCCAAGCTCACTTTGTTTATCAGGCCCCTTCTACTCCATCACCTGACAGGATGGATGCTTCAACTTCATACTCGGGATTTCAACAACAGACACCTATTTTGCCCAACCCAAACCAAAATCAGTTAGGATTAAATTCCGTCACCACCCGTAGTGGCAGAGCAACACAAGACCTACCTTTTCCTAGCCACGACATCTTGAGACTGTAGACCCTAACCCAGGATTGGTCATCCAGGACACACCCATCCCTGATAAAGAGCCTGAGACAATTCTAGAGGAACCATCTAAGGTTCCATTTCCTGAGGCCTTGACCAAGGGAAAGAAGACAACCAGACCCGTGGCACCTGAGGAGGACCTGTTCAAGCTCTTTGAGCAAGTCCATATAAGCGTCCCCTTGATGGATACAATTCGCCATATATCGGCTTACGCATGATTCCTGAAAGACGTGTGTATACCCAAGCATAAGCTGCGAACCAAAAGTGGGAACCCAATCATACTGTCGAAGTAAGCCAGCTCCATCATTTTGAGCAAACTCCCGCCTAAGGCAAAAGATCCAGGCACCCCTCTGATCTCCTGTGCTATCGGTGATATACAGTTTGACCGAGCCTTATTAGACCAAGGAGCTTCCATCAATTTGATACCCACATCCCTACTAGACCACTTTAAGGAATCTAAGCTAGTTAGAACAACCCTTAAAGGAAATAATAAGATAAATACTATAAAAGAGGAGAAGAAAACAAAGAGTAAAAGGCTTGCTTGCTAGGTATCTTGTTCCTCCCTTGAGGTCGATCCTCCCCTTTGGGTCGTGGTATAGGGATGGTGTTCCTCTTGCTTCGATTGATGGCTCTCCCTCATCTATTGTGAGGAGCTCCCTACCTTGAAGCTTTATCCTGCTTCTAGTTGAAGTCAATCTCAGAATCGACCTAGAAATAGGTTTTCTTCTATCCCATGGGCTGGGATACCTACTCGGCCCATGGGGCTTGTTATACCTCAATTTCGAGGTTATGCACACCTCAAAATGAGGTGCATGTCTTCACCACAATTGAGCTAGACTTTGCAGTTAGCCGATCGATCTATTAAGTCACGAAAAGGAGTACTCGAGGATGTCATAGTTAGGGTACACAATTTTTACTTTCCCATGGATTTCATCATTTTAGACATGGATGCTCCTGAGAACTTGAAGAATGCACCAATCATATTAGGGAGATCCTTTCTGGCCACATTTAGGGCCAATATTAATTGTGAGGAGGGCCAAATTGAGTTAAAATTTGGGAGCTAAACACTAAAGATAGACATCTTTAAGGCCTAACAAGGAATTAATTGTGGAGTTATTGAACAAATTTACGATTTTGAGGCCGTGGTTGATGACCCATGTATCGAGGAAAACCCAATTATTTTTTATCAACCATAAGAAGATCAAAACCTACAATTAGAGGAGCCTGAACCTAACCTAAACACACCCATAGCTCCTTCCTTTGCTCCCGACACCCACCTTGAACCACCTACTGGTGCTGATAATCCTGTTATGGAATTAAAACCCCTCCCTGACCATCTCAAATACGTCTTTTTGGGTTCCAATCAGACGTTTCCTTTTTTTATCAACTCCCGACTCACATCTGATCAGGAAACATGCTTAATTACTATCCTCCAACAGCATCAGAGAGCCATTGGATAGACACTCAATGATCTGACTGGCATCAGCCCCTCATATTGCACACATCACATCTATACCGAAGAGGGCTCACAACCATCCCGTGAATTGCAGAGACGCCTGAATTCGAACCTACAGGATGTCATCAAAAAGGAGATCATCAAGTGGTTAGATGCAAGGATCATCTACCCGATCTCCGACAGTCGATGGGTGTGTTCAATCCAAGTTGTTCCTAAGAAGGTAGGACTCACCATGATCACGACTGAAATTGGAGAAACCATACCGACCCGTATAGTGAACTCATGGAGAGTCTACATTGATTACCCGTATAGTGAACTCATGGAGAGTCTACATTGATTACAGAAGACTCCATACCTCCATGAAGAAGGATCATTTCCCACTACTGTTCATTGATCAGATCCTCAAGAAACTAGCGGGAAATCAATTCTTCTGCTTCTTCGTCGGGTACTTCGATTATAACCAGGTTGAAATCCATCTTAAGGACCAAGAGAAGACTACCTTCACCTGCCCCTTCGGGACGTACGCATTCCAAAGGATGCTGTTCGGTCTCTGCAATGCACCCGCTACTTTTTAGCAGTGCATGCTTGCCATATTCTTAGATATGGTAGGTGAATACCTTGAATTCTTCATGGATGACTTCTCGATATTTAGGGAATCATTTGATGATTGCCTCCTACACTTGGTCCAAATCTTCAGGCGATGCATTGACATGAATTTGGTTCTTTCCTGGGAAAAGGGCCATTTGATGGTACCTGAGGGAATTATTCTAGGATATCTCATCTCTAAAAAAGGCATCCAGGTGATCGAGCCAAGGTGAATCTGATTTTCAAACTCCCTATGCCTAGCTCAGTCAAGGACATCCGATCATTTTTGGGGCATGTCAGTTTTTACCGTCGATTCATTCCCGATTTCTCGAAAATCACGCACCCCTTGACTAATCTTCCCTCCAAGGATGTCCCCTTCGAAATCACTGAGGAGTGCACTCAGGCATTTGAGATCCTATGTGATCGAGTTACCCAAGCACCTATCCTACAGTCCCTTGATTGGTCTCAACCCATTGAGATCATGTGCGATGCATCTGATTATGTTGTGGGTGTGGTAGTTGGGCAAAAAATAGATGGGAAACCTGTGGTCATCTACTACGCTAGCAAGACACTTGATGAGGCTCAGCGTAACTACACAGTTACTGAGAAAGAGCTGCTAGCCGTAGTATTTACCCTGAAAAATTCAAATCGTATCTTATGGGTTCCCATGTTATCATATACTTGGATCACACTATAGTGAGGCACCTCCTCGCGAAGAAGGATGCAAAACCTCGACTAATCCACTGGATCTTGCGGTTTCAAGAATTTGATATCAAGATTCGCGATAAGGTGAGAAAGCAGAACGTGGTAGCTGACCACTTGTCCTGCCTTCCTTCTGACATTATTGAACCTTCCAGACCCATCACAGAGCACCTTCCTGATGAGCACCTCCTGACTATCAGTATGGGACTTCCTTGGTTCACTGATTTGGTGAATTACCTAGCGTTACATCAGATTCCATCTGATTGGCTGAAAGCCAAGAAAGACAAATTGATTTCCGATGCCAAGTATTACATCTGGGAAAACTCGTACCTCTTCCGCATTGGTGCTGATCAGATCATCAGATGGTGCATCCCGGAAGAGAAAATTCAGGACATTTTGTCCTTCTACCATGACCAGGCCTGCGGCGAACACTTCTCTGAACATAAAACCGTAGTAAAAGTCCTCCGGTGTGGTTTTTATTGGCCCACAAATTTCAAAGACGCATACGATCACTGTAAGGCATGCACTCGTTGCCAGACCTTAGGCAACATGAGCCACCGCAATATGATGCCTTTACAATCGATTCTCGTATGCGAAATCTTTGATATTTTGGAGATTGATTTCATGGGACCCTTCCTTATCTTGGATGGCTTCGAGTACATTCTTCTCGTTGTGGACTATGTGTCCAAATGGATCGACGCCATCCTGACCTGAACCATCGATCATAAGGTGGTAATCAAATTCATTCATCAGAACATCTTTTCTCGGTTCGGTATCCCACGAGCCATTATCTCTGATGGAGGGACCCATTTCATGAATGCTCAGTTTAAATCACTAATGACCAAGTACGGGGTGTTGCACAAAATCTCTACTCCTTATCACCCCCAAACCAACGATCTAGCTAAGCTATCAAATTGGGAAATCAAGAAAATCCTTCAGGTCACTGTTCGACCTGACAGGAAAAATTAATCATCTGGACTTTTGGAACCCTTGTGGGCTTATAGGACTGCCCACAAGACCCAATTAGGCATGTCTCCCTTCAGATTGGTGTATGGGAAGGCATGTCACCTCCCGTTGAGTTGGAACACAAAGCCTATTGGGCAGTACGGAAGTGTAATCTAGATCTTTCTAAGGCAGGAACCCACAGACAGCTTCAAATGAGTGAGATCGAGGAATTATGCAATGATGCATATGAGAACTTACGTATCTACAAAGAGCGGGTAAAAACCTTCCATGATAGGCACACTGTACGACAATCATTCCACCTTGGTCAAAATGTCTTACTCTTTGATGCCAAGCTTAAACTCTTCCTAGGATAACTCAGATCGAAATGGATTGGACCACTCTTGCTGAGACGAATCTTTGGAAATGGAGCAGTCAAAATAAGTGAACTTAGCCTTGATTTTGAACCTTTTGTCATGAACGGTCAGAGACTCAAACCGTTCATCGAACTCACTGACTCGAACTTGGCTGCTATCTCTTTTGAACTCCATTCTCCCTGAGCTCATTGCGCCAGCTGATGGCGTTGAACTTAGTGCTTTATGGGAGGCAACACATCATCTTTTTGAAAAAACTCTAAACCCTTCTTGACATATCTCATGTTGAACTCATATTGCACTTTAGGATTCATCCATTAGAACAGTCGACTCCACCTCTGGTACCCATACCAGATCTTGAAATCGTCTGCAACAGTCACCCCGACCCATCCACCCACCTGTTCTAATGTATGATCTAAGCTAAATTTGAACCCACCTAATTTACAATGAGGACATTGCAAATCGTAGGCATTGGGGAGTATTAAAGTGCAAACATTGTGAGAATCACTTCACAAGAAAGGGTTTCATAAAAAAAAATTCCATATTTCAAACAAAAAAAAAGGGGAGAAAAAGAGAAGCCATTTTGAAAAAAATGAAAAGAAAGGTGCACAAAGAAAAAGAAAACATTGAGTTCCTTAGAAACAATTTGGAACCTACCCACCTTCTAGGTTGGATTGAATGATGAACTAAGACCAGAAAGTTAAAACTTAAGGGATTAATGGCGAATGCCGACCTTAGGCCTCTTGGATCTGTATTAGACTTAAACATTCACGTACTTGTCAAGATCTAGATTAATCCTCAAGAGGTTGGGGAAAATGCAAAGCTTATGTATTAGGTCTAAGGCTTAGGGAGTATTCGGCCCCATTAACTGACCTCTGGTTTGCAGGATTCGGTAACTTAAGCACCCTAAATCACAGACAGTCTGGTTCAGCGTGCTCTAAAGATAAAACCATGCCAAAAGGCATTTAATCTATTATGAAAAAGGTCCTAAGATCTAGATTAGGAGTGACTCAAAAACATAAGTTGATTTGGATGAGTTCTCGGCGTGGAGAGGTGGGAAATTCCCCTTGAAGATGTGTAATAACATACAGTCTCCTTAGTGCTTGTCTCCTAGGACATCTAAATATCCTACTAAGGGCATGTAAGCACCTTGTGCTGGTTCAGATGCCATGGGTGGCATTATCAAGAAATGTTGATTACTAGCGTCTGGATTTAGCTACATAATGCCATGGGTGGGATTATCCCAAAATCTTGAAAGCCAGGGTTCTGGGGATTGCCATGGGCGGTGCTATCCCAAAGCATCGATTGCCAAGGACCCTGCGAGGATTGATGGTGGGGACAAGGAATCTGATACAGACCGTGTTTAGGGCCAATCCGAGGATGGATCTAAGGAAAAATATAATGAAAAGAAAAGAGAGAGAAAGCTCTCCATAAATCAGATTCTCCTTCTATGTCTCTCTCAAAATGCATTGGTAAACTGAATTGGACTAACCATGTTTAAAGCACGGGTGCTTTAACCGCTGGGTTCAACAAACTTAGGTTAGTTCCTGCGGACCTTGGAAACCTTCACGGTGGACTGAGGCGAAAGCTAGTCAGGTCTAGAACTGGGCTGGTACTTGAGTACCTCTAGGCCTATTGTTGGTATTAAGATCTGACCTGGATAATTGGTTGGATTTAGATGGTTTTGCTAAGGGACTAGCAAAAGCTAGGCATGGGGGTATGATGGGAACACCATCATGAGCCATAACTAACTCAGTTTAATCTAATTAAATCAATAAAAGCTCCTACATATCCACCAGAAGGTCTTAAGGGCACAAAACATTGATTTGAGAAGAAAATAAGAATACAGGGTTATTTCTACAAATTTACCATTCTATCACAAAAATAGAATAATTGTGGGTTTTCTCAGGTGTTGAACAAAGGATAAATGATCGTAAGAGTCTAACAAGTGGGTTAGAACAGACAAAAAAGGGTTTTCACACGTTTCAGGAATTAAATGACATCTGAAACCTTAAAAATAGACCTGCTTAATTAATTGAGGTTCTGGTTAGGATAAAATTCACCTAAACCTCTAAAAATCATATAAAAATGTTCTCTAGGATTCAGTACCTTCAATTTGACCATTGGAAGCCGTCTTGACCCAAAATAGAGTCTCAGACAGACATTTGCCCTAATTTGGGTAATTATGAAAATTACCTAGTCAAACTAGGTCAAAACCAAAATTCAACTTTACCATTGGATTCCTTAGGTCGAAATTAGGTTTGTACGAAAATTTGGGTCCAATCTGAAATCATCTTGATGTAATTTGCAATTTGATCATGTTTGACTCTTTTATCTCACACACATGCCCTTAACTTTTGAATCCTTTACAAACAAGTCCCCAACTTTATCGTCTCCTTCTTCAAATAGGTCCCTACCACCATGAAATTCTAATCCTACAACTCCGACGAGCTTGATTTGGCATTTTCTCCTTTATTTCTTGATGAATCCCTCTCAGATTTGAAAGGGAAGTTCGTCTAGGATTTCCCTTCCTTTTGAGCCAGATTCTAAGCCCTACAACCTTCTCAATCTCTCATGCGGATGCATGAGAGATTTGGGTATCTTTCAAGCTCCCATCTTCGGCGAACATTCCAAATCATCCTCCAGAGGCCTATAAAAGAAGCCCCAATGCATACCGTCCATCCCAAGCTCGATTTTGGTCGGAAATTCCCCACATTCCTCCCTATTTCAGCGGAATGGATCCTCGAGCTTCGACGATTCCTCCCAACCTCCCTCGTCGTCTGTCCGCAATAGCAGCAGCAGATTCATCTTCCTCGTCTTCCTCCGCATCGTGACATACCAGCGAGCGTCTCTCCCTTCGTCTTCCTCGCCGTTTCCTTCTCACCAGAGTCACCTTCTTCCCCAGCACCGACCACACCGCAACCGGTGTCGCCTCTACTCCCCGTCGTCTACCAACCACCTAGATAAATTCCCTAACTCCTCTACTTCAATCACACACCAACCACACTCCGCTTCGACCGCCGTATCCATTGTTCGCTCTCCGTCTTCCACCTCGCTAGTGTACCTCTGGCAAGTTCGCACGGCCATTACGCTCCACCAAATTGGCCGCCACTTATTCCTACACCTCTGTCTCGATCCCAGGAGCAAAAGCTGTAACTTAGTTAGGTCGATTGCCCCTCCTAAGCACCTATCGAACACCTCCATCGCCGCACTCACTTCCCGACCTCACCCTATGCACACACGCACTCCCTCAGCACGCCACTGCCACCATCACATTTGCTGCACTCATACGAAGCTCCTGAACTTGTTTAAAAGGGTCGAGAGGCCATTTTGCTTGTTTCAGGTTTTCAGGTCATCTCTGACATTAACGAATGAGTTCAAGCTCACTTGAAGCTTGCTTTAGGTCTCGCCTTCCCCAGGTCTGAACTCCAGCTGCAATGGAATCATCCCAGGACCGCTCTTGGATCATCAATTGGAGTGGTTGACCACAGCTTGTCTGCGAATTCGACGAAGGAACGGCTGCTGCTAGCTGCGCGAAGAAAGGCACTATTTTTAGTCCCACCTCGTAATGTGAAGAGCACTGACAGTGGCATAAAAGGAATTTGTGTCTACGATTTATCGCCACAACACACTTGGGGGGTGAGGTCCCCCGCCACCCCTTCACACATGCCTCGACTGTGACACGCATCACACGGGCCTGGCACTGACCCGACCCGCCTAACCCGCACACACCTCGATTGTGACCCACGCCCGCAGCCCTGGTTCCGGGTGTGCTTAGATCCGAAACCCGACTACCCATTACTGTGCATAGCTCTAGGAGAGCGGATCCCAGAGAGAGAAAGGAGAGAGAGTGCTTGGGGCAAAGGAGGGTTTTGCTCTGAGGGGATTTCAACACTTAGCCAAAATCAGAGCCCCTCTGTGCATGAAGCCAAGTCAAAGAAGAAGAGAAGAAGAAGAAGGTAGAGAAGAACAATGCTTCCTAGCATTGTAGCATCGGCTATTTAAGCCATCTGATACAAGCCTCCATCGTCTGATTGCATACATTTGAGGCTTTATTTCCTTGATTGATAGTGTTGAGATAATTGCTATTATTGTAAGGGGTAATTGGTGATTCAAATCACCATTTTACCCTAATCTTTTTGCCTCATTGACATTTGCTTTATCATATATATCATTCTTGCTTGGATTTATTGTTATACATTGATAGAATTGCAATCTTGAGAGTTAATTATTACTTGCTCCTTGTGTTCAACCTCAGATTTCTTTTGAGCATAAATTTTGTTTGTTTTCAAGCGATCTCGACCTATACTACGACGCAGCCTTTAAAACCTCGATTTCGCTCATCAATAGCACACTATATAAACAAAGAGGAAATAAAGAATTCATAGGCGCATGTCAGGATCAGAATAAAAAGATCAATCTTTGGACTCGCAAGGAGATGTCCACAGAGGTGGATGACATTGTGGTGTAGACCCATGCCCCAGGGTCGAGTGTATCTAAGGTTATGGATAAAAATTACCCAAAATCGAAGATCATTGTGTAAGCGAGGCCTGGCCAACGGTTTATGAGGATGCAACCCAAGTCCAAAAAGTTGGTCAATAGAAAAATCAAGATCAAAAAGATAATCAATGAATTTGTGCTTGGATTGCACATCCTTAGAATCAAAAATATCATAAGGGTCCTGATAGAAAGTTGGTGGTTTCAAGCAAATAGGAACCCTTAGATCAAGAATTCTCTTTCCCCCGGAATTGGCTTCCCAGATCTTCATTTCCAGATTCCTATCCTCCACAATCACAGTTTCTGGGACGTCACAAATGTCATCATCCCCGTATAAAATATCCAAGTCCAAAATTTGTGGCCTAATCAAAATTGACTTAGGTTTGATAATCTCAAGAAGATAATCATGATTATGCACAACGGGGTGTGATTGAGGAATGGGGCTATGAATTGAATCCTTTATGAAATCAAGATCTAAATCCTCCATGTTAGCCCCACTTAGATCAAAATCCTCAATTATCGGGCTATCAAATGATTCATTATACTCCTCAAGCTTGTATGTGTCACTAAAATCATTTTCCTCAAACTCCAGTGAGACTTCATATAATGATTCTTCACCTTCAGAATCAAAGAGTTTTGGATCCACATTTATATGTCTCAAAATCATCAATTATTTCCTGGTCCATGGAGACATTTTTCCTCGTACCTTGGTTCAGGGATCTCGGGTGAAGAAATCAATTAATCCTCAATTGATTTCTCTAGAACAACCTCCTGGTCATCTCAGGTCTCGTAAAATGTGTCCCCCCTATAAGTGCCTGAACGGGTTCTGACATTGGCTCTCCTGAAGGGGGTTCATCATGAGAATTATCCCAAGATTGAACTAAAGAAACCACAAATTTCATCCTCAATTTCGACAACTTCCCAAGTAAAAACTCACCCAGGTCCTTATCATTAACATCTTAGAGCCAATCCAATAAATACTTGTTGAGATAATCAATCATTTGAATCAGATACTCTAATTCTTCAGTGCATGGTGTTGGTTGAGCTTCTAAAGATTGTATGGCTTTCCTTAAGTTAGCCAACACCTTATCTTAGACCTGGTTCACCTGAACCAAATGGTTTCGTTTAGGGTTAGGTGGGTTTGGGTTCAGTCAAGGGGAGTCAAGAAATTGAGGTTCTTGGGGCTCTCCCTGATAGTAGGTCATTTCGGGTTGTTTATAGAGAGGTGGTGACCTGTTCGAATGCTAGAGCAGTGTTTTAAGAATGTCGCGTTGTAGTATAGCCAAAATAGCATTTAAACAAATAAATTTTATTACTTGAAAAAGTTCTGAGGTCGAACACAGGGAGCAATATGGAATTTAAATCTCAAGAATTGCAATTTAAACGCAATATAAGCAATTTGTAATAATACTCCAAACAATAATGATATAGAAGTGAAAACAGATGTCAATAGTGCAAAAAGAATGAGGTAAAATGGTGATTTGAATCACCAAATGCCCCTTCACAATAACAGTAAATTTTTCAATAGTATCAATCAAATAAAGCTTAGAAATCAGTTATCAGACAGCTGAATGGTTAATCAGACGGCTTAAATGTCTGATGCTACAGTGCACAGCCTTCTTTCTCTTCTCTCAGCCTCTTCTTCTTTCTCTGCTACTGCTCCTTCTCTTCTTCTTCTTCCTTCTCCTTCTTCTCATAGGGGAGGGGAACTTCTCAAATTGGCTAAGTGTCAGCCAATGTCTGTAGTAGCAAAACCCTCCCTCTACCCCACGCAATCTCTCTTTCTCTCTTTGAGTCATGCTCTCCTAGAGCCTTCAACAGTACCGGGTATACGGGTAATCGGACCGGGGCTACGGGCGTGGGTCGTAGCCAAGGAGTGAAGGGTTTAGGTGGGCTATCGGGTCAGGCCAGGTCCGCTGGGAGATGTCGCGGACGAGGTACGTGAGGGGAGTGTGCAGGGACCTCACCCCTTGTGCATGCTGAGGCAAACAACCCGTATCACTTTTTCAATTTATTCGTTGGCGGGCACTCTTCAGTCCACGATGTGGGACTAAATCCCACTACCTTTCCTTGCGTGCGGCTATAGCGACTTCTTCGCGTGATTGTAGTCAAAGGATCAGTCAAAGAGCCTAATTGGCTCCTTGGTTGTGATACTGAAAGTGTTCCGTAGCACTTGGGACTTTGCCTGCGGTCTGCAGGTGCTTGAAGCGGGCTTCGAGCTTCTCTTGAAGCTTCAACAATGGAAACGAAGACTTGGGACCTGTAATCACGAAAATGGGCTAAAAGCCCTAGTTAAAATAGTTCACAAGCTTCGCCGTGATGTGGGGAATTGAACGGCGGTGTTGGCGTCGCGTGCGAGTGGTTGTGGAGGTCAATCGACCTCGCGGATTGTGTGTCAGAGTGCGTGAGTTGGGGGGGTGATAGAGAGGCCAAACCCCTCAATTGCTTGAGGGATTTTGGTCGATGAGTCGAGGCGATGGTGAGGAGCATGGAAGCGGTGCAGTTGGGCGAGTGTGAAAGCCGCTAAAGCTCACTGGAGGTCTGCTGGTGAGGTGGAAGACCGATGGCGACGGGGCGAGTCGGTGGTCGAAATAAAGTGGCAGATGGCTGGAAACGATGATGGGAAGTCGAGGAGTTGTTTAGGAGGGGAGGCAGATGAAAGGGAGCGGAGTTGGCACCAGTTGAGGTGTGGCCGACGCTAGAGACGAAGCTACTCAGAGAGAAGGACGACGGCAAGGATGAAGAGGGTAGGAGCGCCGGCAGGTGCTGTGCGACGCGGAGGAAAACAAGGAGGAAAAGTATGCCACTGGTATTGTGGTCAGACGACAAGGGAAGGTGGGGAGAGTCATCGGAGCTTGAAGAGAAAATCGATCGGAGGAGGGGAGAGGAATTAGAGGGAATCTCTGGCCAAATTCAAGCTTGGGAAATCCGTTGTGATATGGGGAGTCTTTTATAGGTCATCAGAAGTCGATTAGAGCTTGGGAAGCAAGCTTCCCAAGCTTGGAAAGCTCACCGGAGTTGGAAGTTTCTTGATACCCAAATCTCTCATGCGTTTGCATGAGAGATTGGGTAGGTTTCAGGGCTTAGGATTAGGTCCAAAAGGAAGGGAATTTCTTGACGAACTTCCCTTTCAAATTTGAAAGGGATTCATCAAGAAATCCAGGAGTTCTTTCCTTTTTAAGGTCACCGGAGCAAGTAGGAATAGGTTTAATGGTAGTAGGGACCTATTTGTGAGAATGAAGACAAAGTTAGGGGCCTATTTGAAGGGATTTTGAAAGTTAAGGGTAGAATGAAATTAGACAGGACCAATTTGCAAACTAGGTCAAGACAAATTCATATTGGGTCTAAATTTTGATACAAACCTAATTTGGATCTAAGGAATCCAATGGTGAAGTTGGATTTTGGTTTTGACCATGTTTGGCTGGGTAATTTATGTAGAAACCTAAATTAGGGCAAATGTCTATCTGTGGTTCTGTTTTGGGTCAAAACAGGTTCTGATGGTCAAATTGAAAGTTCTAAACCCTGGAGAATATTTTTATATAAATTTTATAGGATTTAGGTAAATTTCACCTTGATCAGAACCTCAATTAATTAAGCGGGTCTATTTTTAGGGTTTCAAAAGTCATTTAATTCTCAGAACACGTGCAAACCCTTTTCTATCTGTCTTATCCCACTTGTTATCTTTTTAAGACTAATTGACCTTCATTCAACCCCTGAGAAAACCTGTGGTTGTATTGCATTCATGATGAGTTGGTGAAATTGCAGTTTTAACCCTAGTTATTTTTCCTTCAGAATGATTATGCAATGACTTGTGACTCTCTGATGGTTATGTAGGAGCATTTATTAACTTAATTGGGTCAAAATGAGTTATTTATAGCTCATGATGATGTTCCCATCATGACCTATATGCAATGTAGTTCTGGGAAGGGTATGGATTATAATCAGCATATCCTTCTTTATTGTAGATCATATTAGGTTGTCCATAGGAGGGCAGTGATCTATAATCGGTGTAGCTCGGAGAAGGATAAAAATCAACATCATGGTGTCCAAAGTTACACCTTGAACACGAAGGTTCGAAATTGTATCCCCAATCCTAGTTATCCCAACTAATAAATGGTTGATTACAACATTAGTCAGGATAATAATCAATATAGTGGGGATCAGATGTGTTAGGAGTGTAGGAGTGGAAATGTGTGTAGGATGTGGAAGGATCCATGACGAAATAGGAGGAAAAGAAAGGTGCCCTGCAGTACAAACACTCAAACCTGTCCTTAGGTGGGGTAGCCTAAAGGCCTATAAACTCTCAGAACTCGTCTTGAGATGAAAGAAATGATTTGGTCCACTTCTTTCTGATCAATCCAACCAGTTAGAGGGAGGGATTGGGGAGAAAGTTCTTCCCTTGGCTTTCGCCTTAGGTTCCTTTGATAGCCCCCAACTATGGTCGTTTGACACTGCTACCTTAGCTAAACATCAGATGGACTAGTAGAAGCAGATTAATCGAAAATAATCTCAATTTGGGCCCCGAAAAGTGAGTCCAATCCTTAAGGCCAACGTCTACTTGATTTTAGTTAGGCTTAGGTTTGAATGTAATTGGGAATGTGATGGGCCCTTTATTTGGGCTGTGTCCTTAAAGATTGATCAATATGTGTGTGGTGCACAACCAAGGTTTTCAAACAAGGTTTATTGATGATTTGCCTTCTAGGGTTCAACCTTGTTTAGTAGCTTTTAAGGTTCAACTTTAGGTGTATTCAATCAAGTTCAGTTGTCACACCAGATTTTGAAAGCACAGGTGAAGATGACTTCCTTTAAAACTTAAAAGAATCTAGAATGCCTGATTAATTCCTAAAAGTTGAATCCTAAGGGGCAGCTACTCAATGAATCAATTTTATCTTAAGTGGTGTGACCCCAACAACTTAATTACTTGGCCTCTTGCACCACTTGATTAAGGCACACAAGATGATTAGCCTAATCAGATTTCTACTCATTTATGTGTATTAGGTTAGAGTGTACCGAGCCCACAGGTCAGATCCCGGCTATGTGGTAGAATCAGTAAGAGTGTGCCTTTGTGTGTGGGTGTATAAGGTGTATGAGTTTAAATAAATCCCATAATCATATATTTTTTTTTATGTGGGGGTGAGGTGGGTGGGAGTGACAATCAAACAATCAATCTACCTTAGGGTTTACAAGAGCACCTTGGTTGATGTTCGTTTGTGTTATTATATGGTGGAATTAAAACTAGTAGGTGGGAGGTGGAATATACTTACAAACCCTTTAACTGCACTTTGCTCCAATCTACTGCTTTTTCCTACCTCGAGAGAGTACCTGTAATCACAATAAGAAAGGAGAGAAGTGAGGTAAGTGATAAGTAAGGTGGAAAATGTGGGAAATCAAAGAGCATTGCCTCCTCGGTAACAGTGCCAAAATGATGAGCAAGATTTCATATGCTAAAGAGTTAAAAATCCGTCGTTGTAGTAGCATAAAAATCCACTATCAAATAAAATTTATAACCGAAACTCTAGTGAGTCTCGGGTTGAACACGGGGAGGCAAACGTTTAATTAAAAATCGCATTTGGAATTATTTTTCACAGAGCATATTAGCTGGTTGAAATTAATCTACACTAGCTATTCTACTTAAAGAATAAACAATAGAAAAGAGAGAGAGAATAATACAGAGAAAGAGAGAGAGAGTGAATCGATATTTCATAACCATATGTTCATTACAACTAATTTCTACAACTAGAAAGCTAGAAATCTACACTAGAAAGCGGTAAAAAGGAGAGGGATGATAAAATCCTCCTCGACGGCTACTTGGAGGATAAGCCATGTTTATGGAGTGCCCGGACGATGGGGATGAGATGCTAGATGAGGGAGAATGGAGCTGGAGAGAGGAGAATGAAGCAAGGTGGCATCACAGTGGGATCTGCTTCCTGAATGGTGGTGAGAAGACAACCACGGGATGCTCCACGAAGGGGTTGAGAAGATGGGAAAATTATTTTACTCTAGCTCTAATGGAGCATCTCGGGTATGGGACTAGCTTGTAGAGCTTTGGAGGAGGTGAGAGGAGAAGAGAAGGGATGGTGAAATATGTGGTAGGGGTGGTCCTTTTATAGTTGTTGGAAAAAGGGGTAGAAAGGTTTTTTCCAAGGGTTAAAATTAATTCAAGGCCTTTAGTAACGTTTATGCACGTCACTGAAAGCAAGCATTGCTGAAGCCATGCCTCAATGAGGACCATGAGATCTCGATCTGATGCTCCTCGCGTAGCGACATAGTTGCCTTCTCGACTTCAAACGTTGAGCCGCGCTCACCAAGCGCTGCGTTGCGAGGATCGTCCAATGGAGATTGGACGATCGAAATCGCACTGCGTAGATCACCATTAGACGTTTGTTCGATGGATCGGACAACTTAAACTCACGCTTCATCCACTACTCGTCAAATCACGTGTGAAAATCTGCATGATCGCATGCATGTAGCGTACTTGCCATCCACCACACAACGTCGCGCCACGTCACCACTTCACAACTGCTTGATCGTGATCTGGCAGTTGAATTTTGTTACACGCCTCTTCTCACTTGATTTGAGGAGAGGTGGGGCTTGAACTCACGCAGCGCCTTTGTGGACGAAGGCGCTAGCCAATGCGCCAGCAGCCCCTCTTTGTCGTGTTTATGAATTAAGGCCGTAACACATTCAGCAGTTGGATCTCGATCCAACGATCGAGATCGCGCGGCCTTTGCTCAGGAAGGAGAGCACTGGAGGCTTTGGATAGATTGGATGGAACCACGTGGTGCCATCTGGGCCGTCCATTATCCCATGCTTGTAGATGGTGCCACGAATGTCGGATTGGGTCAATTTTCGGGCCGTTGAGTTGTGATCGCCGATCCGAACGCATCCATAAGGTTGGATTTGTCATCTAAGGTATGAATTTACGCTACCCTTGACTTTTGATCTTTCTCGAACTGCATCTGATGCTACGGAGGTCCAATCGGGTGTTCGCAAGTGAAATAGAGGTTAAAAACTGTGTTATAGTATAGCCGAAATCGCTTCGAAAATAAATAATATTTATTACTTGAATTTAAAGTCTAAGGTCGAACACAGGGAGAAATATGGAATTTAAAACTCAAGATAGCAATTTGAATTAGAAATATAAGAGATTGCAATAAGAATAATGTGAGGTATGAATGTGCAAAAAGAATGGAGTAAAATGGTGATTTAAATCACCAATTACTCCTCACAAATAACAATTAAATCAGAGCCTCAAATATATGCAATCAAATGTATCAGACGGCTTAAATAGCCTGTGCTATAGTGTTGTTTAGAGACTCAAGGGTCTCTTTGCTTCTCCTTTCTTTCTCTGTGCTTCTCCTGCCCTGTCTTCACTTTTTCTTCTCTTTCTCTTCCTATGAGGCTTCTCCTTCTTCTCTTTTCTTCTTGTGCTCAGGCCTTCTCCTCTTCTTCTCTTTCTCTTCCTATGAGGCTTATCCTTCTTCTCTTTTCTTCTTGTGCTTAGGTCTTCTCCTCTTCTTTCTTTCTTCTTAGTTCTCCTTCTTCACGTAGAGGAGGAAGATCTTTCAAACGGCTAAGTGTCAGTCATTACTCCCTATAGCAAAACCCCCCTTGGCCCCGCATGCTATCTCTATTTCTCTCACTGGGTCACGCTCTCCCAGAGCCTTCCACAGTACTGGGTAATCGGGTTTCGGACTTAGAGTGCACCTGGGTCCAAGGCTGCGGGCGTGATCGTAACCAAGGAGTGGAACGGGTTAGGGGGGTCAGATCTACGCCAGGCCCATGGGGGACGGGTCACGGGTCAGGCGCAGGTGAGCGGGTGAGCGGGGACCTCACCCCCAGTGTCTAAGGTGATAAGCCTTAGACACAAAATCAATTTATGCGCTGCGATGCGCTCCACAGCTTCAGAGGTGGGACTAAAGTCCCACCTTCCTTTTGCATGTCTGCAGCAGCACGGTTTCCTCCTCAATTGCCTTAGCTCATGAGGCCAAGGCATCCAATTGAGCACCTGGGCGTGTGCGCGAGATGTTTCCACGCAACCTGGGACTTTCACCTAGGGCGAGGGCAACCTGGAGCGGCCTTGAAGCTTGCTTGAAGAAGCTGCTCTAATGGCAGAGGAGACGAGCACCTAAAATCAACAAGAAGGCCTTTCGACCATGTCAGAAGGCTCAGGAAGTATCGCCGTGGAGTGGCGAGTGAGATGGTAGGTGCAGCATGTGGTGAGAGTGAGTGTGGCAGCCTGACGGTGACGGAAACAGCCATGAGTAAGTGGGTTGTTCAGGGGCGTGTTTGGGTGAGAGATGGAGTGAAATAGGAGAGGGATTTTGTTTGTGGTGGAACGGAGAAGGTTATGGGGCAGTTGGCGAGGCAGATGGAGGAGTGTAGTGGCGGATATGCCTCGCTGGAGGAACGGTCGGAGACGAAGAAGATGGAGGTGGGCAGCGGTGATTCACGGTTGTGTGCATCTGTGAGGGTAGGAAAATGAAATAGAAAGAGGGAGGGAGAAAAAGAAGTACTTATCGAGAGAGTAGGGAGGTTGACGGCTGTCGGTATTGGTTTACTAGAGCCGAAGAAGGAAGATGGTGCGGCAAGGCGGCGACGTCAACTGAGGGAGAGGCACGACCTCACGTTGGCAGGAGAGGTTCGCAAAGACGAGGGGAGGATAGTTGGTCATCCAATTTGATGGTTGGATGGCCAGAGGAGGATAGCAGAGAGGGGCCACCGGAGATAAGTCTGAATGTGGCCAGAGATGGTGGAGATAAGGGTTTCTTCGACCAAAACTTGCTGAAGAACACGGTCGTTTCCTGGGGTCCCTTTTATAGGCCATAGGACGCCCTTCCAAGCTTGGAAGGTGGTTCCAACAGTGGATACCTGAACCTTTGAAAGGTTCACATGACCTTTTGGGAAGGACTTAGAGCTTAAGGAATCGCTCACATGGAAGGAAACTTCCCAAGGAATCCCCGTATCAATTTTGAGAAGGAATTATTGAGAATCGAGTGAGAAATCCTCGCTCGAAACTCGACGATGAAGGTTTTACCTTCCAAGAATGGTGTGGGAACCTACTTGTGGAGAAGAAAAAGAAGTTTGGGGCCTATTTGTAAGGAAATTCAAAAGTTAAGGGTCTAAATGAGATAGAAAGAGTTTGACTGGACCAAAATGCAAACTTGGTGAAGATGATCTCAGATTTGGCCCAAATTTTGGTACAAACCTAAGTTGGACCCAAGGAATCCAATGGTGAAGTTAAATTTATGTTTGGATTTCATTTGAATGGGTAATTTATGTAAAAACCCAAATTACGGCAAATATCAGTCTAGGACTCCATTTTGGGTCAAGATGGGTTCTGATGGTCAAATTAAAGGTTCCAAACCCTAGAGAATATTTTTATATTAATTTTATAGGATTTAGGTAAATTCTATACTAACCATAACCTTAGTTAATTAAGCGAGTCTATTTTTAGGGTTTCAAAAGTCATTTAATTCTCAAAACACGTGTAAACCCTTGTCTGTTTGTTCTAACCCACTTGTTAGTCCTTTAATACCATTTGACCCTCAATTACCCCTGGGAAAATCCGTGATTGTACTGCATTCATGATATGATGGTAAAATTACAGTTTTAACCGTATTTTCTTGTCTTTCCCTCAGAATGGTTATGTAGTGACTTATCGCTCTTTGGCAATTATGTAGGAGCATTTACTGACTTAATTGGATCAAAGTAAGCTAGTTATGGCTCATGATGGTGTTCCCATCATACCCCCATGCCAAGCTTTTGCTAGTCCCTTAACAAAATCTCATGGAATTAACTTTAATTCAAGACCATATGCCCTTCTATGCTCAAAACTCTAATGTGTGCTTTCTTTTGTAGATTAGGTCAGAATGCCGATATAGGCCTAGAGGTACTCAAGTACCAACCAAAATCCAGACCTGACCAGCTCTAGCCTTAGTTCGCCACGAAGGTTTCTAAGGTCCACAGGAACTAACCTAAGGTTCGTTGAACTCCGTGGTTAAAGCACCCATGCTTGTAACATATTTTAGCCTAGGTTCAGTTTGCTATGCATTTTTGTAAGAGAGAGACAGAAGAACTTTTATTTATTTTTGGAGAGTTTTCTCTCTCTTTTCTTTTTATTTCTAGCCTCGGATTAGCTTTACAACACGGTCTGTATCGGATTCCTAGTTTCTACCATCAATCCTCACAGGGTCCCTAGCAATCGATGCTTCGAGATAGCACCACCCATGACAACCTCCAGAACCCTGGATTTTGAGATTTCAAGATAATCCCACCCATAGCGTTCTATAGCTAAATCCAGACCCTGGCAATCGACATTTCGTGATAATGCTGTCCATGGCATCTGAACCAGATAAGGTGCTTACATTCCCCCGGTAGGACATTTAGATATCCTAGGAGTCAAGCACCGAGGAGATGATATGTTACTGCGCATCTTCAAGGGGAATTTCTTGCCTCTCTTCATCGGGAACTCCTCCAAATCAACTTGTGTTGATCAGCCGCTCCTAATCTAGGTAACCATTTCAGAATAGATTTAACGCATTTGCGTGATTTTGATACTTAAGCGCACTGAACTAGACTGTGTGTGGATTGGGGTGCTTAGGTTACCGAGTCTCGCAAACTAGAGGTCAGTTAGTGAGGCCGAATAATCCCTAAGCCTTAGACTTAAAACTTATGCTTCGCATTTTCCCCAACCTCTTGAGGACTGTCCAGATCTTAGTGGATACTTGAATTTTTAAGCCTAGGATCGTAGCCCAAGAGGCCTAAGATCAGTGTTCCTACTAATCTCTTTTTGTCTCTTAGCACTTTTTGTCTTTCATTTTCTTTCTTTTGATATGGTCTTGGAGTAAGTCAATTCCTTAATCTTTTACTAATGACTATCTCTTTTTCTTTTCTTTTCAAATTGTGCTCCTTTTTTGACATTTTTATCTCCTCCCCTTTTTCCTAAAAAATGATATGCAATTAATTCAGAATTTCCTCCCTTCTCCTATTTTTGTTATTTTTCAATTTTTTATTTTTTTGGTTTTTTGGAATATGTGATTTTTTTGATGAAACTCTTTCTTGTGAAGTGATTTTCACGGTGTTTTGCACTTTAATACCCCCATGCCTACGATTTACAATGCCCTCATTATAGATTAGGTGGGTTCGAGTTCAGCTTAGATCATTCATTAGAACAGGTGTTGGGTGGGTGGATGGGTCGGGATGACTGTTGCGAACGATTTTAAGCTCGGGTACAGGTACCAGAGGTGGAGTTGGTTGTTCTAATAGATGAACCCTAAAGTGCAATATGAGTTCAGCATAAGATGTGTCAAGAAGGGTTTTAGGTTTTTCAAAAAGATGACTGGTTGCCTCCCATTAAGCGTTGAGTTTAACACCATAAGCCGGGAGTAATAAGCTCAAAGAGAATGGAGATCAAAAGATACCTCAGCCCTATTCGCATTAGTGAGTTCAATGAACGGCTTGAGTCACTAACCGTTCACAACAAAGGGTTCTGAATCAAGGCTAGGTTGGATGATTTCAATAGCTCCATTTTTAAAGATTCGTTTCACCAAGAATGGTCCAATCCATTTTGATCTAAGTTTTCCTGGGAATAATTTGAGTTTGGCATCAAAGAGTAGAACTTTCTGATCAGGGTGGAAAGATTTTCTCACAGTGTGCCTGTCATGGAAGGCTTTAACCTGCTCTATGTAGATACGCGAGTTCTCATACACATCATTGTGTAGTTCCTCGATCTTGCTCAATTGCAACTGATGGTGTATTCCAGCCTTCACTAGATCTAGATTGCACTTCCGTACTGCCCAATAAGCCTTGTGGTCCATCTCGACGGGAAGGTGACATGCCTTACCGTACACTAATCTGAAGGGAGACATGCCTAATTGAGTCTTGTGGGTGGTCCTATAGGCCCACAAGGCTTCCGGAAGGCGAGTAGACCAATATTTTCGATCAGGCTAAATAGTGACCTGAAGGATCTTCTTGATCTCTCGATTTGACAGTTCTGCCAGTCCATTAGTCTGGGGGTGGTAAGGAGTCAAGAAACGATGCGACACCCTGTACTTTTTCATCAGGGACTGGGAGTGCACATTGGTAAAATGAGACCTGCCATCGCTGATGATGGCCTTAGGAACCCTAAATCTGGTAAAGATGTTCTCCTGGATAAATTGGAGGATAACTTTATGATCACTTATTCTCGTGGGGACGACTTTGACCAATTTAGAGACATAATCAACAGTGAGTAGAATGTATTCGAAGCCATTAGATCTGGGAAAGGGTCCCATGAAATCAATTCCCCATATGTCAAAGATTTCGCACATAATAATCGGGTTCAAGGGCATCATATCCCACGGGCTCATGTTGCCGAGGGTCTGACAATGAGCACATGCCCTACAATACATCTCTATGTCTTTGAACAAAGTTGGCCACAAGAACCATACTAGAGAATTTTCGCTGCGATTTTATGCCCAAAGAAATGGCCATCGCAGGCCTGGTCATGACAGAATGACATTACGTCATTGACCTCGTTGTCAAGAATGCATCTCCGGATCACCTAATCATTGCCATTGTGGAAAAGGTATGGTTCCTCCCAAATATAGTATTTGGCCTCAGCAATCAATTTGTTCCGCTTGGAAGTCAGCCAATCTAGCAGAACTTTCCCTGTAACCAAGTAGTTTACAATATCGACAAACCAGGGGAGATTGTGAATGGCTAGCATGTGCTCGTTTAGAAAATGCTCGGTGATTGGACCAGACAGGTCGATGACGAAAGAAGGAAGATGGGACAAGTGGTCAGCTACCACGTTCTATTTTCTTGCTTTGTCACTAATCTCGAGATCAAATTCTTGCAACAGCAAGATCCAGCGGATTAGTTGAGGTTTTACATCCTTTTCGCAAAGAGGTGCCTCACTGCAGTGTGATCTGAGTATATGATAACCCAGGAACCCAAAAGATATGATCTGAATTTTTCTAGGGAAAATACTATAGCTAGCAGCTCTTTCTGGCATAATAGATGACCATTGGTTTCCCATCTATTTTCTGCCCAAGTATCGCCCCTACAACATAATCAGATGCATCGCACATGATCTCAAAGGGTTGAGACCAATCAGGGAACTGCAAGATAGGTGCTTGGGTAACTCGATCACGTAGGATCTCAAATTCCTAAGCGCACTCCTTGGAGATTCCAAAGGAGACATCCTTAGATAGGAGATTAGTCAGGAGGCGTGCGATTTTTGAGAAATCAGGAATGAATCAATGGTAAAAATCGACATGCCCCAGGAAGGATCAAGTGTCTTTGACCGAGCTAGGCATAGGGAGTTTGGAAATCAAATTCACCTTGGCTTGATCAACCTGGATTCCTTTTTTAGAGATGAGATGTCCTAGGACAATTCCCTCAGGTACCATGAAGTGGCTCTTTTCCCAGGAAAGAACCAAGTTAACGTCGATGCATCGCCTAAGGATTTGGACCAAGTGTAGGAGGAAATCATCAAATGATTCACCAAATACCGAGGAGTCATCCATGAAGACTTCAAGGTATTCATCTACCATATTTGAGAATATGGCAAGCATGCACCACTAAAAAGTAGTGGGTGCATTGCAAAGATCGAACGGCATCCTTCAGAACGAATATGTTCCGAAGGGGCAGGTGAAGGTGGTCTTCTCTTGGTCCTTGGGATGGATTACGACCTGATTGTAATCGGAGTACCCGTCCAAAAAGCAGAAGAATCGATTTCCTGCTACTTTCTCGAGAATTTGATCAATGAACGGTAGAGGGAAATGATCCTTCTTCGTGGAGGAATTGAGTCTTCTGTAATCAATGCAGACTCTCCATGAGTTTGAAATACGGGTCGGAATGGTTTCTCCGGTTTCATTCATGGTGACAGTGAGCCCTACCTTCTTAAGCACAACTTGGATTGGGCTCACCCATCAACTGTCGGAGATCGAGTAGATGATCCCTGCATCTAACCACTTGATGATCTCCTTTTTCACGACATTCTGCAGATTTGGATTTAGGCGTCTCTGCATTTCACGGGATGGTCGTGAGCCCTCTTCAGTGTAGATGTGATGTGTGCAGTATGAGGGGCTAATACCAGTCTGATCATCGAGAGTCCATCCAATGGCTCTTCGATGCTGCTGGAGAACAGAAATCAGGCGTGTTTCCTGATCAGGTGTAAGTCGGGAGTTGATAATCATAGGAAACGTCTGATTGGAACCCAAAAAGACATACTTGAGATGATTGGGAAGAGGCTTTAATTTCGTACCCAGGTTGTCAGCAACAGTGGGTGGTTCAGTGTGGGTGTCAGGAGCAAAGGAAGGAGCTATGGGTGTGTCTAGGTTGAGTTCAGGCTCCTCTAATTGAGGGTTTTGATCCTCTTGTGGTTGATCAGAAATAGTCGGGCTTTCCTAGATAAATTCGTCAACCACAGCTTCGATATTGCAAATCTATTTTATGACTCCGCAATTAATTCCTTGTTGGGCCTTAAAGATGTCGATCTTTAGTGTCCTGCTCCCAAATTTTAATTCAATTTGGCCCTCCTCACAATTGATATTGGCCCTAGCAGTGGCCAGAAAGGGTCTCTCTAGTATGATCGGTGTATTCTTCACATTCTTAGGAGCATCCATGTCTAAGATGATAAAATCCACTGGGAAATAGAAGTCATGTACCCTAACTATGACATCCTTGAGAATTCCTTTTGGTGACTTAATAGATCGGTCGGCTAGTTGAAAAGTGATGAGAACCTCATCATGAGCCATAACTAGCTCATTTTGACCTAATACAGAGGATAAAAGCTCCTACATAACTCAAGGAAAGGCTTAACTCAGAGAATTCTGAGTCTAAGAAGAAAATAAGTCATAAGGGGTAAAAATACAATTTTACCAGCACAATCTGCAAACAGCGTAACTCAGGGTCCAAACATAGGTCAAACTAACCTAGTAAGAAGGAAAGTGGGATGATCTGATCTGATAAGGGCTACAGCAACTCCAAGGAATTAAATGATAATCTGTAACCCTAAAACAAACCCACTTCAATTCACGAGGTTCGAGGTAAAGCAAAAATCTACTAAATCCTCTAAAATTCATAGAAAAATAATCTCTAGGGTTTAGAACCTTCAATTTGGCCTTAGGAACCCATTTTGACCTACATTGAGAACCATACCCAATTAATGATTTAATTTAGGTTTTTATGTAAATTGGCTGGTCAAACAAGGTCTGACCTAGAAATAAAATTCACCATTAGAATCCTTAGGTCCCATTTAGTCATGCATAAAAACTTGAGCCTAAGAAGAGACCTTCTTGACCGACTTTGCATTTTGGTCCTCATCCATTACGTTTTGACCCTCAACTTTTGAAACCCTCGCATTTTGGCCCCTAATTCTTCATCATTTTTGCATTTGGGTCCTCCCTGCAAAACCCTGAGCAGGGCCATGCTCCGGCGAGGCATGGCGCCGCGCAGGGTGAGGGCGACCCCCTGCCAAGACAACCGGGTGTTCCCTGCGACGTCTGCTGTCGTAGGGACACCTCCACGATCTCTACCATCGCCCACACCTTCCGTGCGAACGCGCGGAAGGTATGGGTCGCGATCCGGCCATCCTCCGGCGAGGGAGGCACGTCGTCTCCCTCCGCACTCCTCTCTGATTTCGCCTCTATAAAAACCGCCACCGTCTGCCGCATTCAGCAGCTGGGATCTGACGGAGAAAAACCCCCTCCTTCCTCTCTTCCCACTCTGGCAGAAGCTCTCCAGCTCCGGCGGTTCTTCCTCCTCCTCGTCGCTCTGCCGCAATACGAGAAGCAGAGCCACCTTCGCCTGCTCTTCCCGCGTCGCGCCGTACCCAGCACGCGCTCTTCCGCTCTCTCCTCGCCGCCGCCCCCTCTCTCTGGGCACCTTCTTCTCCGGCGACAGTCGATACGACTATCGCCCCACTCCGGCCTCCTTCGCCCCTATAAGTAGGTAACAGTTACTTCTCTTCCTCCCCTCTTTCTTTTTCCTATTTTAATTTGTTCAATTAGACCCTCGATTGACCCGACCACCATCACCTTCCACGCCTCCAGCCCACCTCCGGCGAGTTGCTCCCATTATTCCGCCACTCCACACGACTCGCCGACCGACCCAAAACCTCCGCCTCATCCCACTAAACCATTTCCGCCCCTTCACTCCCACTCCTCACCTCCACATCACTCCCCCGAACAAACCCATTCCCCCGGCCAAAGTCCGACCTAGGGCAGCCCCTACACGCCGCCCCATGCCTCGCCACCACCCACACGAGCTTCGCCGCACTCCGGCGAAGCTCCCTGCACCTTCTGACTAGGCCGAGAGGCCGTATCTCTGTGAACAGGTTACTCGTCCTTCGCCGCCATTGCTGAACAGGTGAAGCTCCTTCGTTCTGCAGCTGCAGCTTTGCTTCCGCCCAGGCCTGCACTCCAGGACGCGTGGATTGCAACCACGCAGCCGCCCAAGCCTTTAGCTGAAGAGAAGACCTCGCAACAGCCGCGATTGCCTGCAGCTTTCTCAGCTACAGGTGCCAAATTGGGGTGGGACATTTAGTCCCACCTCGGAAGATCCTGAAGCCGCACACCGGTTTAAATTGTAAAAGTGAAATAGCCTTATCGCCTCCGAACGCACCGGGGTGAGGTCCCGCGCCCACACCAGCCCGGTCCGCGAGCTCACCACGCGGATCCGGCGGATCCGACCCGAACCCATCCTGAGCACACCTCGCGCATCACCCACCTGCCGGTGCGCCTGGTCCCGGGTGCTTAGCCTGACCCGATTACCCGGCGGCTCTGGGAGAGCTATCCTATGTGCGAAGTCTGAGAAAGTGAGAGACGTTCGGGTAGAGGGAAAGGGGTAGGTTTTGCGTTGGCTGTGGTGTGTGCAGGAACGGGCCAAGGCAGAGAAGAAGAAGCTCTGAAGAAGAAACGGCCGAGGAAGAAAGACTGAAGGAAGAAGAAGGAGGAGCACCAAGCAGCACTGTAGCAGCGGCGATTTAAGTCGTCTGATTGGAAAATCAGACGACGCTCTGCAGAGGAAGAAAAGAAGAAGAAAGAAGAAAAGAGAAGCTGAAGAAAGACAGAGCTGAAAGAAGAAAGAAGATAAAGAGAAGAATGAGAAGCTCCAGAGAAGAAAAGAAAGAAGCAGAAGAAGAATTGAAGGCAGAAAAGAAGAAGAAGATGAGCTAAGAGAGAGAAGAGAAGCCACAAGACTCAGATTTATTTCTCCCTCTCTCTCTCTTATTTTTGTAATAGAAACGTTGTACTTCTAGAATACAACTTGCTCCCTGAGTTCGACCTTGGGAACTCTTTTTCCGAGTAACAAATTGTATTAAACTGGTAACCACTTCTCTATACTATACTACGACGAAATAATAAGAACTATAGGGGAGTCGCACTCGCTAAAAAGTCATTTCTGTCGGTTTAAGCTTAGATTCCTCGAAGTAGTCCAGTAGGGATGTTGGTATCAAATTTATGGAGGCTCCTAACTCTAATAAAGCTCGGTAGAATTGTATATCACCGATTTCACAGGAGATCAGAGGGGTGCCTGGGTCTTTTGCTTTAGGTGGGAGTTTGCTTAAAATGATGGAGCTAGCTTGCTCCTACAGTATGATTGGATTCCAGTCATTGGTTCGCGGCTTACGCTTAGGTGTACACACGTCTTTCAGAAACCATGTGTAAGACGGTACGTGGCATATTGCATCCATCAAGGAGATGTTTATATGGACCTACTCAAAGTGCTTAACCAAGTCCTCCTAAGGTGCCACGATTTTGGTTATCCTTTTTCCCTTGGTCAAGGCCTCGGGAAATGGAACCTTAGATGGTTCCCCTAGAATGGGTCTAGGTTCTTGATCTGAGATAGAGGTGTCCTGGATGACTATCTTAGGGTAAGGGTTTGTATTACTAGGCTGGGAGTGGCTTGGATAAGGTGGGTCTTGTGTTGTTTTGCCACTACGGGTAGTAACAGAATATAATCCCGCCTAGTTCTGGTTTGGTGTGGGTAAAAGAGGTGCTTGCTGCTGGTAACCCGCATATGATGTCAAAGCCTCCATCCCATCAAGTGATGGAGTAGAGGGGGCCTGATAAACAAAGTGAACTTGGCTCGGATTTGGGTTCATAACGCACCTCTGGTTTGGCACATTATTCGGATTAGGCAGAGGTTGTGAAGGAAGTGCACCAGGTTGGCAAGGATTTGCGATCTGGGCAAGTTGATTGCGAACCTCTGTGATCTCGTCTCTGTGCTGTTTTTGCATAGCCTCATTCGTTCTCTAAATGTCAGCCAGAGTATGAAGGATAAGGGTCATTTGATTTGTATGAATTGGCCCAGATTGATAAGTTTGGTTAGGCCGAGGCTAAGGCGATTGATATGGTCAAGGAGCTTGTGGTTGGGGCTAATATTGAGGTCTCTAGTTTTGATTATTGCCTGACCACGTGAAATTGGGATGATTATGCCATCCAAGGTTGTAAGTATTGGAGAATGGATCATTCTGAATGGTATTGAGTGTAGAAAATGGCCCTACCAGGAGGGGGTGACGTAATAAATTACGGAAATAAAATATAAAGCAATCTCACAAAATTCAATCACACAAAGTACACAATTATTTTTAGGTGGAAACCCAAATCGGGTGAAAACCACCACCTAACCCTCTCGAGTTAGGATTTTTCGATCAACCAAGTTGATCAAATCCACTAAATGAATCACTTAAACGAGGGTGATTCAACCTCAATTACAACCACGCTACAAGTGCGAGGGTAGCGTTCCTCAACCCTTTCTCTTTGCGAGAAGGATTTTGTCCCACGAAGGAGACAAGAATTCGCAAAGCGAATACCCAACCAAATAACAAAGTAAAATAACAAATATAGTCCTATAGAGCCAACAAAGATTTAAACCTAGCTTCTATAGGAATTAGGAAACTCCCCTTTGCAAGGAGTGCATCGAATCGATGACGCGGGTGCGTGAGCCATGCGACGGCGCAACGTCGCTCTTGTAAACTACGGCGGGAAAGCGGGTGTGCAAAGGCTTGATGCTCTCAAGATGTAGAACTTGAGCTTGGAGAGCAAGGGCTTCTCTTGGACACAAAAGAGTGGAAATGCTTGTTCTTAGTGTGTCTAGGTGTGTCTTCTTGGTGTCCTTAGGTGTATGTTGGTGTATATTTGTGTGCAAGAGGTTCCTATCTATTTATAGAGGCCTTAGGAAAGCTTTGGAAGGCTTTGGAAAGCTTCCAGAGCCGTTGGGAGCAAAGCCCAAGAGAATCAGGCTGAAATCAGGAATAATGATTGCACTGACAGGGTTATCAGACGTCTGATCCTGGCATCAGACGTCTGGGAAGCCAGTTTAAGACGTCTGAAAATAAGGTCAGACGTCTGATTTTAGGCTGGTTTCTTCCTGACTGGAATCAGATCTAAACAGGGTTCTAGTGCAAGTCCATCAGACGACATATAGGATGTCTGGCACTATGCCTGGACGTCTGGAAACCTACTTTTTCGTGGGAATGGATTTCCAAGAGAGTGCAATGGCTAGAAAATCTCTGAGAAGAGATTTTGGGTCAGCCGAGGCAAAATGGTCATTTATCAGACGTCTGGAAAGGCTTAAGTACGTCTGATAAGGCTCTATCGGTCATATCCTCCAGTGTTTGCTAAGCCAGCCAACGGTCCACTAATTAGACGTCTGGCAAAGACATCAGACGCCTTCTAAGACGTCTGGACTAAGGTCTGGACGTCTGATTTCATCAGACAGAACTACTAAGTCCAGCCTAATTGTGATCAGACGTCTGAATCAACAGTCATATGTCTTAAAACACATTATCAGACGTCTGAAAAGGCTATTTGAACCCAATATTGGTTTTCTAAGTTCTCTACAGAAAACCTAAGTATCCTAGGGTTGTGCTGGTGTTCCTAGGACTACTATTAGGATACTTTGAGGCTCTTTAACATGATTTCTAAGTAACAAAAATAAAGAGCAACAAAAGAAATGAAAAAATACAAAGAGTACAAGAGAAGGAAATCTATCCTATCTTCATCTCCTTCTTCAATTTATCGCTCCTCGCGAATCTCCTTTGTTTTCCATCAAGCTCCTCCAATCCATCATGGATGCGAGCTCGAACTTCGTTTAATCACGTCTCCATTTGCAATTGACCTGAAATCTAAGACTCCAAGTGCAAATGTTAAATGACACATGTTTTGTTATCATCAAAACAAATGATTGTGGTGCTTTGGCACCAACATTGAGGTCCTCACAGGTCTGAGGAACCTCAAAAAAGTCAGAATACGAGGGTTCAGAGTTCCGCCAACTAGAGTAGGTGGGTCCAGAGTTTCCTCCAAAACCAGAATCAGATGGGGGTGGATATGGGTCCATCCCCTGAAAAGGTCGGTGACAAATGTTGTGCACAGGCTTCCTGCTAGAGGGTGGTTGCATGAACGGGTTTTGCGTAGAGGTGGCTCGCTGCAAGTGTCGAGTTAGCTCATCCACCTTCTTCTCAATAATAGAGACCTTGTCCAGATGATTGGCCATCAATTCCAAGTCAATGGAAGAGGACAGGCCCAGCATCTCATGTGCTCCCTTTGGATTCGTCAATGCACGGGCATTCGTCCGGTCGAACATGCTCATGGATTCATTATTGATGGAGTTCTCGCATATATTCTCGAGAATCTCCCACACAATGTCTTCGTGTTGACCCATGATGTTTCCTTCACAGGTCACATTGACAAATAATTGAATATCCTCACGGAGTCCCTGGTAAAAAGACTGGACTTGTTCCTATTTAGGAACTCTGTGGTGGGGGCACTTTCGTATGATATTTAGAAAATGATCCCATGCCTCGTGAAGTGGTTCTCCTACTTGCTATGTGAAATGTGTGATCTAGTGCCGTAAAGCATTTGTCTGACCAACAGAGAAGAACTTTCTCAAAAACTCAGATTGAAGTTCCGTTCAGGTGTTGATTGGACGCATTTGGTTTTGGTACTAGTGAGTAGCTTTATCCATGAGAGAGGAGAACATTTTCATGAGTAGAACATCCCAATTTTGAGCTTTTGACCTGAAGGTCTGGGCCAGATGCTTGAGTTGCTTGATATGCTGGAAAGGATCTTCGGAATTACACCTATGGAATTTGGGAATGGCATGAATCATGTTGGGCTTGAGTTCAGTGTCAGGACCTCTAGTGGGGATTTGTACTCGAGGTTAGATTGCCACTGCAGTAGGATTGTAGTGATCTCGCATCATTAGATGCTGCGGTGGGTTCACAAAGGCTTGGAATAAATCATTGAGGCGCTAAAGCTGATTTTCAAGATTATTTTCTTCTGCTGGTTGTGCCATGATGATGGATGAAGGAGAATCAGGTTCAGATGAATCAGAAGAGATATCGATTTGATTGGGTTGTTGTACAAACAAGGAGGTCGAGGCTTGGCCTCAACTTGAATGAGTAGCTAAAGGAGGCCTCAAGGATGGTCTTAAAGACCTCCTCCCAAACATGCACCGATGGAGTAGATGAGAGGTAGAATGTGATGGACCCAATCAAGACACCCATAAAATTTTGGATGACTATAGAGGTTAGGGGCGGATGATATCCCGTAGTCAGAAAGCCATCCACCTAAGAATTACCTGGGCAGCCAGAAAGGGGGAGTCCCGCAAAGACCCCTACACGGTAGAGCGTCCCCACGGGTTACAAGGTTTCCCCCACCTAACCTCTCTTGTCACCGATGTTCCAGGTAGATCCGAATGGGGACTTGACCTCTTAGGTCTACCAGTTTTAATTAAGAGCAAGGGTGCTTATGATTTTACTTGAACTTTTAAGATGTTTTTGTGAAAAAGTGACCTCATTTGAAGATTGGTTAACCCAACAAGGTGGGTCAACTTCACCTATATTGTCCTCTTGAGAAATTTAGGTCCCTCTTTTAGTGTTTAAATGAATTTCGGAGCTTCATTTTAGTGTTTTGCTTGTATAGATCAATTCAATCAAGGTTTAGGCACACATTATTTTTGGAAAGATAAATTCTTGATTAGGCAAGTGTGTCTCTAAATCCCTAAACTGGAATCCTTAATTGGCTCTGATTTGGTCCAATTTAGTTTGTCAAAATGTGGTATCTAGGGCTCAAACAAGAATGTGATAGCCCAAGATACCTTAGCTTCAAATGAGTGGACAGATTAGGGTTTGAATGTTTGTAGAATGTATCAAATCAAGTGACTTAATGATTAATCTAGGAATATAATGCAAGTAGCCCTATTTGATTTCTTCCTTTTTTAGCTCTTTCATATTCAGGGGTTTAGAAGAAGGTAGGTGGAGTTTACCTGCCCCTGGAGCGGTTGATGTGCGGCTGATCTTCCTCAATGGATCCCCTGTAATAGATCAAAGTCAAAAGAGATAGAGCAAGTTAGTATTGACTCGGATATTGCAACCAAGAGATCTGAATTACTCGTTGCTCCCCGGCAACGGCGCCAAAATGTTCGCAAGCGAAATCGAGGTTAAAAACTACGTTATATGGAATTTAAAGTCTGAGGTAGAACATAAGGAGCAATATGGAATTCAAAACTCAAGATAGCAATTTGAATAAGAAATATAAGAGATTGCAATAAGAATAATGTCAGGTATGAATGTGCGAAAAGAATGGAGTAAAATGGTGATTTAAATCACCAATTACTCCTCACAAATAACAATTAAATCAGAGCCTCAAATATATGCAATCAAATGTATGAGACAACTTAAACAGCCTATGCTATAGTGCTGTTTAGATACTCAAGGGTCTCTCTGCTTCTCATTTCTTTCTCTGTGCTTCTCCTTCCCTATCTTTTCTTCTTCTTCTCTTTCTCTTCCTGTGAGGCTTCTCCTTCTTCTCTTTTCTTCTTGTGCTCAGGCCTTCTCCTCTTCTTCTTTCTTTCTTCTCAGTTCTCCTTCACGCAGAGGAGGAAGATCCCTCAAACGACTAAGTGTCAGCCGTTACTCCCTTTAGCAAAACCCCCCTGCCCCTGCACGTTATCTCTCTTTCTCTCTCTGGGTCACGCTCTTCCAGAGCCTTCCACAGTTCTGGGTAATCAGGTTTTAGACCTAGAGCGCACCCGGGTCCAGGGCTGCGAGCGTGATCGCAACCGAGGAGTGGAACAGGTTAGGCAACTCGGATTTGCACCAGCCCTGTGGGGGATGAGTCACGGGCGAGGCACAAGTGAGCGGGTGAGCGGGGACCTCACCCCTAGTGTTTGAGGCGATAAGCCTTTGACACAAAATCAATTTGTGCGCTGCGGTGCACTCAGCTTCTTAGGTGGGACTAAAGTCCCACCTACCTTTTGCGTGTCTACAACAGCATGGTTTCCTCCTCAATTACCTCAGCTCGCGAGGCCAAGGCATCCAATTGAGCACTTGAGCATGTGCGCGAGATGTTTTTGCGCGACCTGGGACTTTCACTTGGGGTAAGGGCAACCTGGAGCGGCCTTGAAGTTGCTTGAAGAAGCTTCTCCAATGGTGGAGGGGATGAGCACTTGAAATCAACAAGAAGGACTTTCGACCATGTCAAAAGGCTCGGGAAGTATCATCGTGGAGTGGCGAGTCGGTGGTGAGTGCAGCGTGTGGTGAGAGTGAGGGTGGTGGCCTGACGATGACTGAAATGGCCATGAGTAGGTGGGTTGTTCGAGAGCGCGTTTGGGTAGCGATGGAGTGAAATAGGAGAGGGCTTTTGTTTGTGGTTGAGCGACGAAGGTTATGGGGTAGTTGGCAAGGCAGATGGAGGAGTGTAGTGGTGGATATGCCTCACTGGAGGAACAGCTAGAGACAGAGAAGATGGAGGTGGGCGGCGCCGATTGGCGGTTGTATGCGTTTGTGAGGGTAGGAAAATGAAATAGAAAGAGGGAGGGAGCAAATGAAGGACTTATAGAGAGAGTAGGGAAGCGAAGGGCTGTCGATGTTGGATTACCGGAGCCAGAGAAGGAAGATGGTGCTGCGAGGCGACGACGTCGACTGAGGGAGAGGCACGAACTCTCGTTGGCAGGAGAGGTTCGCGAAAACGAGGGGAGGATAGTTAGTTGTCCAATTTGATGGTTGGACAGCCGGAGGAGGAGAGCGGAGAGGGGTTGCCAGAGCTAAGTCTGAAGGTGGTCGGAGATGGAGGAGATGAGGGTTTCTTCGACCAAAACTTGCTAAAGGACACGGTCGTGCCCTGGGGTCTCTTTTATAGGCCATAGGATGCCCTTTAAAGCTTGGAAAGAAGCTTTCAAGCTTGGAAGGTGGTTGCAACAATGGATACCTGAACCTTTGAAAGGTTCTCATGACCTTTTGGGAAGGACTTAGAGCCCAAGGAATGGCTCAAATGGAAGGAAACTTCCCAAGGAATCCCCGTATCAATTTTGAGAAGGATTGATTGAGAATTGAGCGAGAAATCCTCTCTTGAAACTCGACGATGAAGGTTTTACCATCGAAAAATGGCGTGGGGACCTACTTGTGAAGGAGACAAAGAAGTTGGGGGGCTATTTGTAAGGAAATTCAAAAGTTAAGGGTTTGAATGAGATAGAAAGAGTCTGACTGAACCAAAATGCAAACTTGGTCAAGATGATCTCAGATTGAGCCCAAATTTTGGTACAAACCTAACTTGGATCCAAGGAATCCAATGGTGAAGTTAAATTTAAGTTTTGACCTTGTTTGTTTGGATAATTGATGAAAAAATCTAAATTAGGACAAATGTCAGTCTAGGACTCTATTTTGGGTCAAGATGGGTTCTGATGGTCAAATTGAATGTTCCAAACCCTAGAGAATATTTTTCTATGAATTTTAGAGGGTTTAAGTGAATTTTATCCTGACCAGAACCTTAGTTAATTAAGAGAGTCTATTTTTAGGGTTTCAAAAGTCATTTAATTCTCAAAACACATGCAAACTCTTTTCTGTTTGTTATAACTCACTTGTTAGTCTTTTAGAACCATTTGACCCTCAATTACCTTCTGGGAAAACCCGTAATTGTATTGCATTCATGATATGATGGTAAAATAATAATTTTAACCCTATTTTCTTGTCTTTCCCTCAGAATGGTTATGCAGTGACTTATCTCTCTCTGGCAGTTATGTAAGAGCATTTACTGACTTAATTGGATCAAAGTGAGCTAGTTATGGCTCGTGATTGTGTTCTTATCATACCCCCATGCCTATCTTTTGCTAGTCCCTTAGCAAAATCTCATGGAATTAACTTTAATTCAAGACCATATGCCCTTCTATGCTCAAAACTCTGATGTGTGCTTTCTCTTGTAGATTAGGTCAGAATGCCAATAATAGGCCTAGAGGTACTCAAGTACCAACCAAAATCCGGACCTGACCAGCTCTAGCCTCAGTTTGTCGTGAAGGTTTCTAAGGCCCACAGGAACTAACCTAAGGTTTGTTGAACTCCGCGGTTAAAGCACCCGTGCTTGTAACATGTTTTAGCCCAGGTGTAGTTTGTAGTGCGTTTTTGTAAGAGAGAGACAAAAGAACATTTGTTTGTTTTTGGAGAGTTTTCTCTCTCTTTTCTTTTTATTTCTAGCCTCGGATTAGCTTTACAACATGGTCTGTATCGGATTCCTAATTCCCACCATCAATCCTTGCAAGGTCCCTGGCAATTGATGCTTCGAGATAGCACCGCTAACACGCTATGGACGCATTTGTTTAATTTGGTCGTTGTAGCTCACAAACACTATGTCGATTTTAAATAAAGAAACGAACGTGAATTCGAGTGTCGAACACAGGGAGGTGTGAAATCAGGTTTTTCTGTCACTTAGTGTCACGGAAATGGTGGGTTTTTGCTTACACGAGAAAATGCAGGAGAGAAAAGAGAGAAAGTATGAGGGAGAGAGAGAGAGAGTAGGGTTAGAGTCTTTTAAGTCATGGCAGTCATGTAAATAACAATAAGAAAAACTTAGCAAAAAGAGAGAGACAATAGCTATATAAGAAACATCCTCATTTAACATGTAACTTGAGTTTTTATAAATACATCAATAGCTAAATGCTTGAACAAAAGTAAAGTAATGCTAGGGTAGAGAGAGAGAAAGGAGATGGCGAGGCGGCCACGGCGGTGGAGGAGGGCTCCGTCGGCGGCTCGTCGACTCCGGCGAGTACAAAAGGTGCTAAGGTAAGCTAGGAGTGGGGTAGAACACTTGCAAGTGAATTAAATGCCTTCCATGGGTAGTTGGAGGGGGTTTATATAGGAAGAAGGGGTTTTTATTTTAAGTAGGGGCTTTAGCGACATCTGGGACATCACTAAAACCCTTCCCAAAACGTCGGTGAAGGCCCCTGCCCCTCGTTCTAGCGCGTGCACCCGTTCTTCTTCTCGCATGATCCGCATGTGCTTGCTATGGACCATCCGATCGAAGATCGGACGGTCGAGATCGTGTGCTGAGCGTGCCTCAGATCGTGCCTCACGAGCGTTGTGTGCGTGCGTCATCATGCGCGTTTGGCGTGAGCATTCGTAATTGCACCGCGTCGCCTGCTTCCGCTCCGTTCGATCGCAGATGAATGGCTGTAATCACGCACGCCTCCCGATCACTCGAATTTGAGATGCAGCGGGTGCTTCGAGCCCTCGCCTCTCAGTGCGAGGGTGAGGCGCGTGCCGCTATGTTGCAATCTTTGATTGTCGTAGATACGACGAACTGTCACGGTGCTGGCGACCATTGGATGAAGATCCAACGGTTGTGATTTGTTGCAGGTTCGTGGGTGCTACGGATGTGCAGGCAAGGCTCGTGCTCTCTCAGCCGTCTGATCCACTGATCGGACAACTTGAAGTTGCTGAGCACGGTGAGGTGTGCTGCGCTGTGGGTGAGGGGCGCGACGATGGGGCCACATGGAAGCTTTGTAGCCGTTGATCATCAGATCAACGGTCAGAACTTCTTGGGCCATTTGTGGGAGCTCCGGATGTCGGATTTGGTCAATTTTGGGTCCATTGGACTCCGTTCGTCGTTCTAAATCCATCAGTGCGGTCCGATTGCTCATCTGAGGCCTGTTTTGACATGAACTTGTGCAAATGGCTATTAACACCAGTTTATAAGAAATCTCAATGTGCGATGCATGTAATGCTCCCATGCCCATTTATGATGTGATATTCGTGTATGTTACCCTTAAGATAAACCCCAATTGGAAGAATTATTACCATAAAATGTAGCGTTATCATACCCCCATGCTTACTCCTTGCTAGTCCCTAGCAAGGTTCATCCTAACCATTATTCTCAGTCAAAATTCAGGAATTGATCACTTAGACATTTTGCTACATGTCAACAGGAGGAAATACACTAAGATCCTGATCTACAGAGACTAAACAGCACCCAGGTGTGTTCCAAAATGTTAATCGCCTAAATCCTCACTTTAAGATGTATATATATTTTTTCCTTTTCATCTTTTCTCATTTTTTGGATTTTGGAGTTGAGAGTGTGTTGGTAACTTTTTACGGCTACCCAACCCACCCAAAACTCGAAAAAGACTCTAAGTGCTAAACATCTTGGCGTGAAGATCGTGATAAACTCACTCAATGGTAATTCAGACAGACTTCAGGTTTCTATGCTTCTAGGTCACCGAAAAAGAAAGTGCTTGCCTGAAGGTGTATCTGTCTGATCGGTAGCTTTCTCCCTACTTTTATTTTATTTGGGGTCAACACAAGGGTGTTTCCAATGTATATCTCCCCGGATTGCTCTACTTTCCCACTTCTTCCTTAAGTGTTTTGGATCTTTTTGTGCATTTAGTTGGCTAGGCTGTGGATAACCGGCCAATGGGCTGTTACCCACGACCACTTGCCAATCATACTCGTGAGGTGAAGTGTGGCCTATTTTGTTCTTTTTTTTTATTCTTTTCTATATTTTTTTCCTTTTTCTTTTCTCTTTTTTTTTTTTTCTTTTGTTGTTTAGTAGGTGGCTCCCTGATCTCAAATTTACCTAGAGGTAATTAAGAGAAAAGTGGTCCTATGGCTGGGCTCTGGACAATTGGCCAATGAGCTATTACCCACGATAACTTATCATCCATACCACCCTAGAAGGTTTATTAGCTACCCAATTTCTGTCAGAATCTCTGAGTGAGTCAGTGCAAAAATGCGTACAGATGCTTAGACTAAAAGTCCATCCGAGTCAGAGGGTGAGTTGATAAGTCGTATACTTATCACCTTATTTTATTGGTGGATTAAAATAAATTAATGTTGTGAGGATTCGAAGCTAAATCCATATTTTAACGGACACCAGGGCTAATTAAGCCTGAAGGCCTGAAAAGTCTAAGTGTTGAGGTTCTTTTCGTATTATTTCCCACTGTTGACAAGTTCCTAATGCCTAAGTTTTTCTTCCTAAATTCATCATTTTCTTTTAATTTTATTTTATTCAAACTGATAAAATGAACTCAGAACATGCAAATTACCACCCCCCCCAATGCTTAAGTTGGAGAATGTCCTCATTGATAAATAAATTGATGCAACGGGGGTTTAGAAAGAAATCACCTGAGTGAAGTAGTATATCTGATCAGTCTGAATCTTTTGGGTTGCCTCCTAGGAAGCGCTGAGTTTAGCACTTCTAGTTGGGCGATGCTTTGTGTCAACCCTCAATGAGGGTGACAACTTCCTTTGGGAGAACTTGGGCAAGGAAGTGCTTCAGTCTTTGACCATTTGCTGTGAAAGTGTGTCCACTGTTTGGATCTGCAATTTCAACCGCCTCATTGGAATAGGGTTTGACCACCCTATACGATCCTGTCCACTTGGATCTAAGCATCTCGGGAAAGAGCTTGAGTCGGGTGTCATGTTAAACGATTACAAATCGCTACGCTAACGTGTTTGGTTTTGGAAAACCTATCGTTGTAGTTCGAAAGCGAAGAATTCGTGTTCAACAAATAAAATTTATACCGAAATTAAAATTCCAGGTCGAACACAGGGAGGCGGACGTTTGATTTAAAAACTACGCGTTTCTTTTTATTGGTCACAGAATAATTCAATTTAAAACTATCTAATTATTTACAATAAATAGAAGAGAGAGAGAGTAAGAGAGAAAGAGAATATTACACAGAGAAATCAAAATGAGATGTAGAATAAACAAGGAATTTTTCATTGAGGAGATTGTTCATTACAACTAGAAAGCATAAAATAATTACTCTAGAAAATGATAAATTTACTCTAGAAAGCATTAAAAGAATGGAGGGAGAAATGTCCTCCTCGACGGTCGCTTGGAGGACGAGTAGATTAATCTAGAAAGCAGTAAATCTATACTATAAAGCAGTAAAAAGAATAGGGAGAGAGAAATCCTCCTCGATGGTTGCTTGGAGGACGAGCCGGACGGGACGACGCCTGGACGAAGGAGAACTAAGCAGGACGAAGGAGGACGAAGCAGAAGAACGGGAACGAAGCAGCACGCCGTCATCATCGCGCGATCCACTTCTGAAGGGGAATGAAAATTGGACTTTATCTCGCGAGAAGCATCCCGGGTGTGGGACAAGCCTCTCTTGAGCTTTGGAGGGGTAGAGAGGAGAAAGAAGGGATGAAAGTTTCGTATGGAGGGGGTCTCCTTTTATAGTTGCAAGGAGTGGGGGCAAAATGGACATTACAAGTTCAAAATAATAAATGAGGGGTCTTTAGTGACGGATAAATTCGTCACTAAAGCCTCCTTCGTGGGCATCGTGGGCGGCTAGCGCGCGCCTCCTTGCCTGCTCGCGCGCTCAATGGCTTGCGCATGTTCGTCGATTCTCAGCCATTCGATCGCGAGATCGGATGGCTTAGGTTGTGTCTCTGCCCGCTCGTTGTGCACCCGCCTGGCGTGTGCGATGGCGCGTCCACGCCGCGCGTTCAATCGCACGTGAATGCAATCGGGTGCGCGCAGCCATCCGATCTCCATCTGACGCTCCACGCGCCTCAATTGCCCGTGCCTTCCAGCCCCTCGCCGTGGCTCGAACCCGCGCCCCGCGCTCGCGAAAGCGTGCTCGACCACTGCGCTATGGGGTGCGGATGGTCGAGCAGACGCTTTTAAGCGCGAGTGACCACAGCCGTTGGATTAAGATCCAATGGCGGAGGGCGATCGGGCGCGGGGCCTTCACAAAATGCAAGCGGCCATTTGGGCGGTTGAGATGGTGCCACGTGGCGCCATCTTGGCTGTCCATCTTCTGGAAGTTGTAGATGGTGCCACGGATGTCGGATTGACTCGATTTTTGTGTCGTTGGGCTGCGATCGTCGATCCGAATTCATCCGTGCGGTTGGATTTATCATCTGATGTGCGGATTTACACCATCCTGGTCCTTGATCTTCTAGGGTTCCCAGGTCACTATCTGATGCTACGGATGCCTGATTAGGGCAATCTTGGAGTTGTTGAACTCCAATCGTCGCCCTGATCACATCCATACGGTTGGATCTTTGATCCGAGGCCTCGATAAAATATTTGCCCTGTCCAAGCACATAAAAGGAGACAATTAACCTCCATTTTATTCGAACTACTCTAAATGCAAGATGATGCTTGTTATGCAATATTTATATCATGAAATGCAATCCTATGCTTAAGAACATGCATAAATAGACATTTTAAGTAGTGTAAATGTGTTTACATCATACCCCCATACCTATCTTTTGCTAGTCCCTAGCAAAAACTATATGCTATTTATAAAAGAATTAGGTTGGATTATTTAGACCTGAGTTATTTTCAATCATTAAGAAATTGTTTACTTAGGAACTGAACTTTCAAGGACACAGCAGCACCCGGGTATCAGCCAAAATACAGACCGCCTCAAGCCTCACCTTATTCAAAGAAAATTTTCTTTTTCTCTTTTTACTCTTTTCAAATTTTTTAGATTTTCAAAATTTTGGGTTTAAGAGTGGCTTTCTACAGCCATTCAACTCACCCAAGATTTGATGAGAACCCTAAGCTTTAAGCATCTTATTGTGATTGTGATAGACTCGTTGACCGGCAATTAGAACGGATTTCGGATTTCTACGCCTCCAGGTGACCTCAAAAAGAATTCTGCCTAAAAGTGTATTTTTACAAACAGTAGCTTTCTCCCTACTTTTAATTTTTTTACGGGGTCAACACAAGGGTGAATCCAGTGTATATCTCCCCAGTTTATTCTACTTCTTCGCTTCTTCCTAAGTGTTTTGGAAATTTTTAGTGCATTTTCTGAGCTGGGTTCTGGACAACCGGTCGATGAGCTGTTACCGTCGACAACTTGCCAGCTATACTTGTGCGGCGAAGTGTGGCTTATTTCTTTTTGTTCTTTTCTCCTTTTCTTTTTTTGATTTTTTTTTTTTTAAGTAGGTGGCTTCCCTGATCTAAGATTTACCTAAAGGAAGCAAAAAGAGAAAGGTCCAGTGACTGGACTCTGGACAACCTACCTATGGGCTGTTACCCACGATAACTTGTCAGCCATATCACCCTAGAAGGTTCATTAGCTACCCAATTTCCATTAGAATTGCCGAACAACGAGTCAGTGTAAAGAAAGTGTGTAGATGCTTAAGACTCAAAATTCGCTCAAATCAGAGGGCGGGTTGATAAGTCGTGTACTTATCACCCAAACTTATTTACTCCAATTAAGAAAGAATTAAGATGGCGAGGACTCGAAAGATAAATCCACATTTTAGTGGACACACAAGCTGATTAAGTCCAAAGACCTGAAGGGTCTTTGTGTTCAAATCATAATGTAGTATTTCCTAAGATTGAAAATTTTCTTAAACCCAAATTCTCTTTCCTAATTCCAATTTTTTTTTTTTATAAAAGAAAATAAAACAAATCTACGGAGTTGACGAATGAATTCAGAGATGAATATCCACCCCCCCATGCCTATCTAATGCAATGTCCTTATTGTATTAAAAAGACAAAACAGAGTGGAAAAGCGTAGAAAGCACCTGAATTGCGTGAATGTCAGGTCCGCTCCGAGATGAAAACTAAGAAAAACTGTATATGTGCTGAGTTTAGTGCCTTCAGCTAGGCACACTATACAAGGAAAAGAAATGAAGAATTCACAAGTGCAGGTCAGAATTAGAATGAACAGAAGAATCCTCTGACCTGTCAGCAGAGGTCCATAGATGTGGACCAGATTGTGGTGCAGACCCACACCCCATAATCGAGAATATCTTAGGTTCTGGATAAAAATTACCTAAAACCTAAAATCAGAATGTAAGCGGGGTCGGGCCTGCGATTTATGAGGATGCAACCCAAGACCAAAAAGTTGGGTTACAGAGAATTGAAGCTCAAAAGGATAATCGTTGAATGTGCGCTTGAGTTGAACATCCTCGAAACAAATGTCGTAAGGGTTCTGATTTGATGGTTTCAGCTTAAAAGGAACCCTTCGACTCAATCTTCTATTTCCTCCAAAATTAACTTCCCAAATCAGAACTTCCCAACTCCTATCCTCCTCATTCAGCATATCAAATTCCAAGACCTCTTGTATATTCATCACCCCGTCTGAAATCTCCAAGTTTAAATGATGTGGCAGAATCAAAATTGACTTGGGTATAATTATCTCAAAATCAGAATTATCGATAAGCTCAACAGGGTGTAACTGATAATCAGGGCATTGAATTGATTCCTCCAGAAAATGCGATTCTGGATCCGTATCGTGTGCCCTAATAAGATCAGTTTCCTCAGTTATTGGGCTATCAAATGATCTATCAGATTCCTCAGGCCCAACCGTCTCACAGAAATCATGTTCAGAAAACTCGCGTGAGACTTCGCAACTTGAATTTTCACCATCAAAGAAATCAGGATCCGTATCAATGTATGTCCCAAAATCATTTGTCACTTTCTGTTCCAAGGAGACATACGTTTCCTTGTAACCCGGCTTAGGGATCTCAGGTGAAGAAATCAAATCATCCTTAATTGATTGCTTTAATTCAATCTTGTCAGCCTCGTAACACGTGTCCCCCCCAACAGGTGCCTGAGCGGGTTCTGTCATTGGTTTTTCTGAAGAGGGTTCATCTTGGGAATTATTCCAAGATTGAATCAAAGCAACCACGAATCTCATCCTCAATTTTGCTAATTTCCCAAGTAGAAACTCACCAGGGTTCTTATCCTTAACATCCTGGAGCCAATCCAATAAAGACTTGTTTAAATCATCAATCATTTCAATCAGGGGCTCCAATCTCTCAATGCAAGGTATTGGCTGAACTTCTAAAGATTGAATGATATTCCTCAAGTTAGCCAGAACCTTATCTTAAACCTGGTTAACTGAACCAAATGAGTTGGTTCAGGGTTGGGCGGGTTTGGGCTCAATGCAGGGGAATTAACGAATTGAGATTAGTTATACCCTTCCTGATAATAGGTCATTTCAGATTGTTAAAAAGATGATGATGACCTAAAGGCAGTGAAATCAGAGGATGGGTAAGGATCGGTGTATCCTTCTTGATTGTAGATCGTATTAGGTTGTGCATGAAAGGAAGACGATCTATAATCGATGTAGCTCTGAAAAGGATAGAAATAAGAATCAAAGTGTTCAGGGTTAGACCCTAAACACGGGGGTCCGGAATTGTATCCCCAATCCGAATTATCCCAACTGATTAATGGTTGATTACAATATGAGTTGGGATAATCGTCATGTTGAGGATAATTCACAACAGGAGGGAAAGAGCGGGAATGCGTGAAATATGTGGAAGGATTCATGAGACATGGGAGGAAGAAAGGTACCCTGCAATACAAACAATCAAACCTGTCCTTAAATGGGTTAGCCTACAGACCTACAGACTCCCAAAACCCGTCTTGAGATAAAGGAACGAATTGATCTACTTCTGTCTGTTCAATCCAACCAGTTAGAAGGAGGGACTGGGGAGAAGGTTCTTCCTTCGGCTTGCGCCTCCGGTTCCTAGTGTACCCCCCAGCCACGATCGTTTGACTCTGCTCCCCTAGCTAGACATCAGATTGAACAATAGAAACAGATTAATCGAAAATAATCTCGTTCTGGGTTCTGAAGAGCGAGTCCAATCCTTAAGGCCAACATCTATTCTGTTTTATTTAGGGCTAGGTTTGAATGTGCTTTGGAATGTGATGGGCCCTTTAAATGGGTTGTGCCCTTATTGATTGATTGATTTGTGTGTGCGTGCACAACCAGTGGTTTTCAAGCAAGATTGTTGTTGATGTGGTGAATTTTAAGGGTCAAATCTTGCTTAGTAGCTTTTAGGATTCAACTTTAGGTATTCTCAAACAAGTTTCATTGGCACACCAAGTTTTACAAGCACGGGTGAAAATGTTTTCCTCTGAAGCTTAAAAAGAATGTGGAGTGCCTGGTAAATCCCTAAGAGTTGAACCAATTGGCAGCTACTTGATGAGTTGATTTTAATTGAAGTGGTGCGGCCCAAACAACTCAAACAATTGGCCACATATGCACCACTAAGTTAGGCACACAAGGATGGTTAACCTAGAATGATTTCTACTCTTTTATGTGTTGCTTTATGTGTACCGGTTCCACAGATTAGAATCCGGTTGAGTAGAAACAAATCAATTAGGTTAAGTGCCTTTGAATTTGGGTGTATGTTGTGTGTTTGTTGAAAATTACCCCACAAAATTATCTCCTTTTTTTTTTTTAAGAATGAGGGTGGAATGAATGTGAGTGGAAATCCAAACAACCAAACTATTCCTAGGATTTATGCAAACACCTAGGTTAATTGGGATTTGGATTTAATGTGGCGAATGAAATCTATGGAGGGGGAAAGAATGGGGGATAACTTACAAAACCTTCCACAGCACTTTACTCCAATCTACTGCTTTTGCTCGTCTCAAAAGAGTACCTACAATTACAATAAGAAAGGAGAAAAGTGAGGTAAATGATTTGTAAGTTACAAAATGCGAAGAGAAATCAAAGAGCGTCGCCTCCCCGGCAACGGCGCCAAAATGTTAAACGATTACGAATCGCTACGCTAACGTGTTTGGTTTTGGAAAACCTGTCGTTGTAGTTCGAAAGCGAAGAATTTGTGTTCAACAAATAAAATTTATACCGAAATTAAAATTCCGGGTCGAATACAGGGAGGCAGACGTTTGATTTAAAAACTATGCGTTTCTTTTTATTTGTCACAGAATAATTCAATTTAAAACTATCTAATTATTTACAATAAATAGAAGAGAGAGAGAGAGTAAGAGAGAAAGAGAATATTACACAGAGAAATTAAAATGAGATGTAGAATAAACAAGGAATTTTTCATTGAGGAGATTGTTTATTACAACTAGAAAGCATAAAACAATTACTCTAGAAAACGATAAATTTACTCTAGAAAGCATTAAAAGAATGGAGGGAGAAATGTCCTCCTCGACGGTCGCTTGGAGGACGAGTAGATTAATCTAGAAAGCAGTAAATCTATACTAGAAAGCAGTAAAAAGAATAGGGAGGGAGAAATCCTCCTCGACGGTTGCTTGGAGGACGAGCCGGACGGGATGACGCCTGGACGAAGGAAAACGAAGTAGGACGAAGGAGGACGAAGTAGAAGAACGGGAACAAAGCATCACGCCGTCGTCGTAGCGGGATCCACTTCTGAAGGGGAACGAAAATTGGACTTTATCTCGCGAGAAGCATCCCAAGTGTGGGACAAGATTCTCTTGAGCTTTGGAGGGGTAGAGAGGAGAAAAAAGGGATGAAAATTTCGTATGGAGGTGGTCTCCTTTTATAGTTGCAAGGAGTGGGGGCAAAATGGACATTACAAGTTCAAAATAATAAATGAGGGGTCCTTAGTGACGGATAAATCTGTCACTAAAGCCTCATTCATGGGTGTCGTGGGTAGCTCGCGCGCGCCTCCTCGCCTGCTCGCGTGCTCAACAGCTTGCGCACGTTCGTCGATTCTCAGCCATCCGATCGCGAGATCGAACGGCTTAGGTTGCGTCTCTGCCCGCTCGTTGTGCGCTCGCCTGGCGCGTGCGATCGCGAGTCCACGCCGCGCGTTCAATCGCACGTGAATGCAATCGGGCGCGCGCGGTCGTCCGATCTCCATTTGACGCTCCACACGACTCAATTGCCTGCACCTTCTAGCCCCTCACCGCGGCTCGAACCCGTGCCCGGCGCTCGCGAAAGTGCGCTCGACCACTGCGCTATGGGGTGCGGATGGTCGAGCGGACGCTTTTAAGCGCGAGCGACCACAGCCGTTGGATTAAGATCCGATGGCGGAGGGCGATCGGGTGCGGGGCCTTCACAAAATGCAAGCGGCCGTTTGGGCGGCTGAGATGGCACCACGTGGTGCCATCTTGGCCGTCCATCTTCTGGAAGTTGTAGATGGTGCCACGGATGTCGGATTGACTCGATTTTTGTGTCGTTGGGCTGCGATCGTCGATCCGAATTCATCCGTGTGGTCGGATTTATCATCTGAAGTGTGGATTTACACCATCCTGGCCCTTGATCTTCTAGGGTTCCCAGGTCACTATCTGATGCTACGGATGCCTATTTAGGGCGATCTTGGAGTCGTTGAACTCCAATCGTCGCCTTGATCACATCCATACGGTTGGATCTTTGATCCGAGGCCCTGATAAAATGTTTGCCCTGTCCAAGCACATAAAAGGAGACAATTAACCTCCATTTTATTCAAACTACTCTAAATGCAAGATGATGCATGTTATGTAATATTTATAGCATGAAATGCAATCCTATGCTTAAGAACATGCATATATAGACATTTTAAGTAGTGTAAATGTGTTTACATCATGTCAAAAAGCCAGACTTGCTAGTTGGGCTCGAAGTCTTTCTATGGATGAGTCAATCGTGGGCGGCTTTCATCTTTTCCTTATAAAGTCAATTATTCTCAAAGGCGTCCCGATGAATTTCCTCAAGCTCAGAGAGTTGGAGCATCCTCTGTGCACCAGCTAACTGAGAATCCATGTTGCATTGCTTAACGACCCAGTAAGCCCGATGTTCCAACTCGATAGAAAGGTGGCAAGCTTTGCCAAAGACCAGGTGATAAGGCGACATTCCTATCAGGGTCTTGAAAGCGATCCAATATGCCCACAGGGCATCTTCCAGTCGTGTGGACCAGTCCTTCCTGTCAGGTCTCATGATCTTCTGTAGAATGTTCTTAATATGTCTGTTTGAGACCTTAGTTTTCCCATTAGTTTGTGGATGATACAAGGTGGCAATGCAGTGGTTAACCCCGTATTTTCTGAGTAGGGCATGGATAAAATGACTTCCACCATCACTGATCATGGCCTTCAGTATTCCAAACAGAGAAAAGATGTTCTGCTTAACAAAGTCCATGACAACCTTATGATTGCAACGACGGGTGGCGATGGCTTCGATCCATTTTGAGACATAGTCTACAGAGACTAAGATGTACTCAAAGTCATTGGTTGGTGGAAAGGGGCCCATAAAATCAATACCCCAAATGTTGAAGATCTCGACGATCAGAATGGGCTGGAGGGGCATCATGTCTTTCCTGGTCATGGTCCCCAGAGTCTGGTAGCGAGAGCAAGTTTTAGCAAAGCTGTGTGCATCCTTGAACAAAGAGAGCCAATAAAATCTGGACTGCAAAACTTTTGCAGCCGTTTTCTTCCCTAAAAAGTGGCCGCCACAAGCTTGGTCATGACAAAAGGATAGCACACTTTGAACTTTATCCTCCGGAATACACCTCCTGATGATCTAGTCGGCACAGAGGCAAAACAACATGGGATCATCCCAGAAATAGTGCTTGGCTTCAGCCAAGAACTTATCCCATTGCTATCGAGACCAGTTGCGCGAGGTCTGCCCTACTACCAGGTAGTTGACGAGGTCGGCATACCAAGGTAGTTTCCTGTCTTGCACAGCAAGGATTTGCTCATCAGGGAAGGTGTCAGATAAGGGCAAGGAGGGCCCAATGTGGTCCGGGTGGAGTCTGGACAGGTGATCGGCCACAACATTCTTGGACCTGGCTTTGTCACAAATTTCCAGGTCAAATTCCTACAAAAGCAGGATCAATATGATGAGCCTGGGTTTCGCATCCTTTTTGGCCAACAAATGTCGGATGGCTGAGTGGTCTGTATAGATGGTCATGTGGGATCCCAGAAGGTAAGAACAAAACTTTTCGAGTCCAAAAACTACCGCGAGCAGTTCTTTCTCTGTGACCGTATAATTCCGCTGGGCCTCGTCCAATGTCTTGCTCGCGTAGTAGATCACCACGGGTTTCTTGTCTTGTCTCTATCCCAAGACTGTGCCGATGGCAAAATCTGATGCATCGCACATGATCTCAAAATCCTGGGACCAATCTGGGGGATGTAACACAGGTGCGGTGGAGATTGATTCCCTGAGAGTGTGGTAAGCTTGGATGCAATCAAGTGTCATGTGAAATAGGGCATCGTTGGCCAGAAGGTCGGTTAAGGGTTTCGAGACTTTGGAGAAGTCTTTAATGAACCTTCTATAGAAGCCAACATGTCCAAGAAACAAGAGGATTTGCCAGACTGAGCTTGGTGGGGGAAGTTTGGAAATCAAATCAACTTTAGCTTGATCCACCTCAATGCCCCTATGCGATGCGATGTGGCCGAGGACAATTCCTTCTTGAACCATCAAATGGATCTTTTCCCAGCTTAACTCCAAATTAACCTTGATACATAGCTTCAGGATTTTCTCCAAGTTGCTCAAACAATGGTCGAATGAGTTCCCAAATACTGAGAAATCATCCATAAAGACCTCCAGGTATTCACCTACCATCTTTGAAAAGATGGCTAGCATGCAACGCTGAAAGGTAGTGGGTGCATTGCATAACCCAAATGGTATACGACGGAATGCGACCGTGCCATACGGGCAAGTGAATGTGGTCTTCTCTCAATCTTCACAAGCAATTGCGACTTGGTTGTATCCTAAATATCCATCCAGGAAGCAAAAGTATTTCTACCTTGCCAATCACTCAAGAATCTGGTCAATGAATGGCAAGGGGAAATGATCTTTCTTGGTCGCTTCATTGAGCTTCCTATAATCAATGCACACCCGCCATGCAGTGGTGGTGCGGGTGGGGATGGATTCGCCATGCTTATTGGTGATAACGGTGAGCCCGGCTTTCTTGGGAACCACTTGAGTGGGGCTCACCTAGGGGCTGTTGGAGATGGGGTAGATGATGTTAGCATCAAGCCATTTGATAATTTCCTTCTTAACGACCTCCCGCATATTCAGGTTTAATCATCTCTGCATTTTATGGGAAGGTCGAGCCCCATCTTCCAGATAAATCTTGCGGGTGCAATAGGTGGGGCCAATTCCTCTCAAGTTTGAAATAGTCCAGCCAATGGTGATCCGATGTTCTGATAGGGTCGTGGTCAACCTAAGTTCTTGATCCTTGGTTAGATGGGCATTGATAATCACTGGGAAGGTTTGGTCAGGTCAAAGGAAGACATATTTGAGGTTTTCGAGTAACGGCTTCAACTCAAGTGTGGGTGGGACAACAGTCGATGGAAAGGGGAAAGGCGGGAGTTGATCAACATCAATCTCCTTGAACTGTGGTGGCTAATGCTAATCGACTCTATAGAGGTCAGCGTGCACAAATGGTGATGGATCAAAACAATCGTCATAGGGTTGGGTCTGATGGTCAAAGACAGAACTAAGGGTAAGGCATTCCTCGACCAGAGGCTCCACGGGATCGTGTTCCTCAACCTAGTTGCAATCGAAAGACTTGGTCACCCTAAAGATATCCAACTGCATCTATCTCCAGAGGTGATTTCCATGCATCCCATGTCACAATCGATGTTTACCTTAGCTGTAGTAAAGAAAGGTCTGCCTAGGATGATGGGTGTGTTCTGTAGTTGTTCAGGGACTTCCATGTCGAGCACCAAGAAGTCGACAGGGAAATAGAAGTCCTTGACCCGAACAATCACGTCCTCGACAACCCCTTTCAGGGTCTTCACGGATCTATCAGCCAACTGGATGGTCACAAGTGTAGGCGTCAACTCTCCAAATCCAAATTGGTGATACAGGGTTGTCAGGATCAGATTGATTGAAGCACCTAAGTCCACGAGCGCTCTATCAAATGTCATGTCCCCGATATTGCAGGATATCAGGGGTGCTTCTGGGTCAGTTCGTTTGAGCGGAAGGTTGCTAGAGATCACAGAACTGACTTACTCTGAAAGCACAACTTTCCTAGGTGCTTAAGGTTGTGGCCTACGCTTTGGCGCACAGGCATCCTTTAGGAACTTAGCATAAGCCAAGATGTGCTTGACTGCCTCGAGGAGTGCGATATTAATCTGAACCTACTTGAAGATTTCCAAAAGCTCCTCATTTTCCACAACAACTTTTTTTTCTTTATCTTCTCCAAGGCCTCTGGATATGGTGTCTGGATGTGAATAGGGTTCGTATCCGGGTCTGTAACGACCCGGTTCCCGAGTCCCTACGAGACACGAGAACCGGACCGACTCGACTAATCCAAGACCTAGTCGTCCAACGAGGAAGTAACCAAAAGACAGTAAAATAAACCACATTCAGCATGAATATAACTAACAGTAAGAAAGTACAGCAGTAAGGAAAGAAACTACTACAGTAGGTACCACCACAACAGTAGAACAACATTTATCATATAACAAGAACTGCAGGTAAAGAAAGTACAGCAGAAACAAAAACTACTCACTAGAACAGAAACAAAAGAGGTACAAAAGACTGTGGTAAACTCTACTGGACCCTACTCGGCCCAGCGTCCTCTGCAGTCGCCGACCCTGGCTGCTCAACACCTGGTCCTGAAAAAGGTAACGAGTGTAACACGTCAGCAAAACGCTGAGTAGAGTGGCAAACTAACTAAAGACAACAGTAGAGTGTACAGTAGCTGTTATGTTCTATTACTTCCTTTATTCACATCTTTCAATTTTCTCACTATTTCATTTATTTCTCAGATCCTTTACTTGATCTCGAATGTCCTCGTGGGAACGATCTTGATTGCAGTCTTTTCCAAAAGTAGAAGTAGCACGTGGTGCTCTCCTGGCCGGGAGAGTCCCCCGTGGTGATCCTACCCTCAGTCAACCACCCCAAGGTCACTGACAGACGTAACGGTGACTACGACACGCGCGATAAACGCACAGGTAGCTAGCCCGCACTGGCACGCGGTCAGTCGTTTCCGTTAACGGGTGCACCCAAAGCACAGCACGGAACCAGGGCAGAGCCCTCTCAGTAACAGGGGTCCAACCCCTCCACAGTAACCAAACCGGGGCCTTGCCCCTCCACAGTCCGCGCACCCTCGCCTGACTACCCTGGTTTGCCCTAGTGGGCTTAAAAAGTCGGTGAAGGAGGCTAGCAGAACCCCGGGGCCCGTGGGGTAGCTAGTACTCTCCTAACACTAGTAGCTCTCCTCGGTAGTACGTACACGAGGGCCAACAAGTCGGTACAGAGCAGCCAATCCTAACCCCGGGTCCCTGGGGTGGCTGGCCCCACTCTGCACTAAACAGGTACAGGTACTTCCCTTGGTACTGCGTACCCAAGAGATAGTACAAACTACATCTCAGTTCCATTCCTTTTTCTTTCCAGGAGTTCCACTCCTAATTCCCCGTAGGGTTCCAGCTCTTTATATCAGAACATCATATGTTTCACTTTCCAGTTTCACGTTCTCACAATCCATGATCTCAATCATGTTTCTTTATTCATAACAGGCAGCTGTTAATTCAATTTACAGGTAGCTTTATTTTCCATTTTTCCAAGACTGCAGTATTATACATTCCACTAGTTTTTCCATCCTAGGGTTCATGCCACATCCTAGGATCTAGCATACAACTAGTTTTCCAGCCCTAGGATTCATGTATCACCTAGGAGCTATCATTCCATACATTTCTCATTCCTAGGATTCATGCAATGTCCTATATTCTAGTTATGGTTCCATACTTTAACAGATTTTAATAATAAACTTAAGCCACTCTACCAGGTACAACGGGAGTAATGGGGGCGTGATCGGGAATCCCGCGTGCCTCCGCGACTCTCAAGACTGCAACTGAACGAGGTCCTATCACAAGGATCAAACACAAGGAGTGTCTCAAAACAGTGTATAGCTACTGTAGACGGGTAGAGGAATTAATTTTGAAAAGAACGCAACTTGAATCACGAAAAACGGAGCCCGAACGGGCCCTAAACGGGTCGAAAAAGACGATACTGTGCAAGATCAGATGTCTGGAACTTCTTCCAGACGTCTTAAAGAGTGGATCAGAGAATTACCTGTCCAGCATGGTTTCCCAGATGTCCAGAAGTCTGCGGGGACGTCTGTCCTAGCTCCCAGACGTCCGATGGTCACCCCGGACGTCTGGAGGTCACTCCCGCCGTCTGGTACAACTTCCAGACGTCTGATTCGCAAAGGATGGCGAATCAGCGAACCTGCGCACAGCCAACTGCCTCCCTCAGTACGGTCAGTCGACAGGAAGGAAGAAGAAGGCAGAATACTCACCTTTCAGACGTCTGTATGAGCTACCAGACGTCGTCCTCGCCGTCTGCCTATCAACACAGACGTCTGATTCTGGAAATTTTTCCAGAATCAAGGTGCTACTCGGCCTCCGCTCGCGACGCCGCCCGCGTCGTACCTCGCGCGTCTGCTGCTCGGATCGCAACAGGTCCCTCTCCGCGTCGCTCCGCGTCACCTGCGCCCTCCGCCGGCCGGCCAAGCCGCTCCGGCGAGCTCGCCCTCACGGCAGAGCTCCGCTCGCGCACGCCGCACCTCCTCCGCGCTCACTGCGGCCGCCGCTGCCGCCCTCGCGCTCGCGCTCACGCTCACGCTCACTGGCTGAAGGAGAAGGAGGAGACGGTGGAGACGGGAGGGGAGGCGTGCCCTTTTAAGGCCGCGCGGAGAGGAGAGAGAAGGATTCGCGGCAGGGGAATCCTGCAACCGCAGGAGGGAGGAAGGGTGAAGATGCGGTCTGCGCGCTCAGGCGCGCAGACGACTCGCGTGTGTCAAAAATAACGGATTTCCAGACGTCTAGAAACTATCCCAGACGTCTGGTCAGACGTCTGGACAACCCTCCAGACGTATTAAAAGACGTCTGCGCCACACGCTCGTTACATGGTCCTTCGATTTTTGTTGCTCATCTTCAGAGTTGGGTATCTCAGGAAGTGAAGTCACGGGAGGGGTCGGCCATTTGGGCTCTTGGGTTTTAGTGCTGCTTCTCAAGGTCACTGCATTTGCACAGGCATTGGGACCATGGGTTGATCCTTAAGAAGAAGAGGAAGAAGAGTACCAAACCCAGGGGGTGTTTGTGGGGTTGGCTGGACCATGTGGGCCTACCCGGGATTACCTTGAAATCCTTGCAAATTAGGGCCTCTGTTAATCACGTTTCATGGGTTCGGTTGTGGCTGAGAGGGAAGGGATCCCTGTTGTTTACAATCCAACAACTGGCTCAATTGTCCCTTCATTAAAGTCATTTCCTCCTGGTGTTTGTGGTTCATTTCAACCATCATTTTTATCAAGGTGTCCATTTGGTTTTTTAGGGGAGGGGGCACCCTATTTGGGTTATAGGGGGGTCTAACTGGTGGACCTTGCTGATAAGAGGGTGGGTTTGGCTGATCGTTTGGCCTGGGGTGGTTCTGGAATTGAGGTGGTTTCTGGTTCGTCCAAGCAAAGTTTGGGTGATTACGCCATTCGATGTTGTAGGTGTTGGAGAAGGGGTCAGGTTTGGAATAACCTTGGATAGCCTGGACATCTTCAAAGATAGAAGGTGTCGAGGGGGAGGGAAGAGAATAATCAGGGGTTGAGGGAGCAAACGTCCCTCCTTGGAACATGGTCAGGGGTTGCTCCAAGTGCTTCTGGCTTAGTGGCTGGACCAGGTCTACGTTGTGAGCTCCCGTTGCTAGGGAGAGAGTCTATAGCGGGTTCCTAGTCTGGTTCAATAGTTCATCTATCTTTTTATCTACCAATTTCACTTGATCCAATTTCTTAGCAATGATGTCCATGTCAACCATTCCAAAATTTGCTTGTACCTCATAGATCCCACCGCGAGGTTGACTGGATCGACTAAACTGGGTCATGGAGGCATTGTTGAGTGAATTTTCGCTCATAGACTCGAAGAGCTCAAACGCGCTCTCCTCGTCTTTATTCAGGAAGTTTCCCCCGCATGAGGCATCGACAAAGTTTCGAAAGTTGCTATCCAGACCGTGGTAGAAGATCTAGGCCAATTGCCACCTTGGAACCTCATGGTGTGGGCATTTCCTCAATAATAGATTAAATCTCTCCCATGCCTCATGGAACTGTTCCCCGCCCTGGAGTGTAAAGGTGGTGATGGCTCGTCTAAGGGCGTTGGTCTTTCCTATGGGGAAGAATTTCTTTAAAAATGCATGCCTCAGTTCTTCCCAGGTAGAGATAGGTTCCTAAAGTCCTAAGCCAGTGAGACGCTTTGTCTCTCATTTAGAAGGGGAACATCTTGATCAAAACAATGTCTAGGCTGATGTTCCTGGGCTTTATAGTCTGGGTGATCCAGTTAAGGTCCTCTAGGTGTTGGAAGGGGTCCTCATTTGAGCTCCCATGGAAGTGGCTCTGAATCAGGCTCAGGGTGTTTGGTTTCAGCTCAAAATCATCTCCCCCCTCGGGGATCCTAAGGTGTGGTTCAATTCGAATTGCAGAAGGATTGTAGAAGTCGAGGAGGGGCCTAGGTTGGCCTTGGAATTATGGTGGATCAAGTGGTGGTTGCCATTGCAGGTCCTGCAAAGGTGGTGGTGGTTGCCCCTGCGGGTCTTGCAACCGACGTATGGCTTGCATGATAGTGTGGATCTATTGCTGCTGAAGCCGATGGTTTGCATTAATCTGGGCCTGGATGATGGCCATCGTATCTGGTGGAGGTTGGTCCTCAACGTCATCTACTCTACATTCGACCATGTCTCTAGCAAGATCAAGTCTCCTGGTTTCTCGTCCCAAACAAACAACTCGGGATGAAGTGATCATCTCCCGTGCATACACTAGAGAAGAATGAGGGAGGGATGCGAAGAGAGACAGATGCGAGAAGCGTTGTGTGCACAACCAAGCAGACAAGCCTAGTCCTTACATTGTATTCCTTAGGAGACCTAGAAATCTCTAAAGGAGCAATCAAGTCTGTAGGCACGGGACCACCCTTCCCAAAGCTAATCTAGCCAGGCTGATTACGAGGGGATTGTGGAGAAGGTTCGTCCTTTGGATTGCGTTGCCGATTTCGTAGACCCCACAACCGTGGTCGTTTGACACTTCCCCGTAGCCTAATCACCATATTCTACTAAGGGAATGAAGGCCAAGTGCCCAGCAAACACAACCACGCCTCTTGAGACTTAACTCAGTCTTGTCTAGGGCACATCTACTCTATTTTAATGGGTCTAGGGCAGTGCTTGTGCTCGGGTTATGTGAGGAGACGTTAATTGGGGTGGTGACTCTTACTTATCTAATTCAGAAGTGTGTGCTCCTAATTAAGACATGGTTTTCAAGCAAGGATTTAAGATGTGGTGTCTTTTAATGTTTGTCTTTACTGTAGTGTCTTTTAGGGTTGACGTGTCTTAGTATTTTCAGACAAGTTTCAAGTGGGCACGCTAAGTTTTGCACACAACCGGTGAGAGTGGATTTCCTTTAATGTGATGAGGCTCTAAAACCCTAATGTGCTCATCCTAGTGTTCATGCAATTTATACCAGTTGAGTCAATTTTAGGGGTGAGTGGTGTGGCCCATGTCAATTCACGGTGGCTTCGCAAACATCACTCAAAAAGAAAGAACACTCCAAAAAGATTAGGTCTTTAAAAATGTTAGAGTGTATTTTTTTTTGTTGGGTGATGAGTTCAGGATGAGGATCATGCAATCATTCACCATGCCAATCTTTTCTGATTTAAATTTCCTTTTTAGATTTTTTTAGGCAAGCAAACAACCACGGGGAAAGAAATATTCACAACAGGTCCTTGCTGCGCTTACTCCATCTCCACCGTCACGATCGCGCTCCTTCACTGTCCAAGCACCGAGTTCCTGCAACCATCAAGTAGAGGGAGAAAATGCGTTAGATGATGTAAGCATGGATGCAAAATGGAAGTGACAAAATAAATCCGCTCCCCGGCAACGACGCCAAAAATTGACACGCTACGGACGTGTTTGTTTAAATTGGTCGTTGTAGCTCGCGTTTGCTGCGTCAGTTTTAAATAAAGAAACGGACATGAGTCCGAGTGTTGAACACAGGGAGGCGTGAAATCGGGTTTTTCTGTCATTTAGTGTCACTAAAATGGCAGGTTTTTGCTTGCACGAGAGAATGTGGGAGAGAAATGAGTGAATGTACGAGGGGGAGAGAGAGAGAGAGTAGGGTTAAAGTCTTTTAAGTCATGGCAGTCATGCAAATCACAATAAGAAAAACTCAGCAAAAGGAGAGAGACAGTAGATATATAAGAAACATCCTCATTTAACATGTAACTTGAGTTTTTATAAATACATCAATAGCTAAATGCTTGAATAAAAGTAAAGTAATGCTAGGGTAGAGAGAGAGAGAGGAGGCGGCGAGGTGGCCACGGTGGTGGAGGAGAGCTCCGTCGGTGGGTCATCGACTCCGACGAGTACAAAAGGTGCTAAGGTAAGTTAGGAGTGGGGTAGAACACTTGCAAGTGAATTGAATGCCTTCCATGGGCAGTTTGAGGGGGTTTATATAGGAAGAAGGGGTTTCTATTTTAAGTAGGGGCTTTAGCGACATCCGGGACGTCGCTAAAACCCTTCCCAAAACGTCAGTGAAGGCCCCTGCCCCTCGATCCAGCATGCGTGCTTGTTCTTCTCGCATGATCCGCGTGCGCCTGCTGTGGACCATCTGATCGAAGATCGGACGGTTGAGATCGTACACTAAGCGTGCTTCAGATCGCACCTCATGAGCGCTGTGTGTGCGCGTCATCACGCGTGTCTGGCGTGAGCATTCGCAATCGCACCTCGTCGCCTACTTCTGCACCGTTCGATTGCAGATGAACGGCTGCAATGGCGCGCGCCTCACGATTGGTCGAATTTGAGATGCGGCAAGTGCTTCGAACCCTCGCCTCTAGCGCGAGGGTGTGGTGCATCCTGCTATGCTGCGTTCTCCAATTGTCGCAGAAATGACGAACTGGCACGGAGCTGGAGACCACTGGTTGAAGATCCAACGGTTGTGATCTGCTGCAAGTTCGTGGGCGCTGCGGATGTGTGGGCGAGGCTCATGCGCTCTCAGCCGTCCGATCCGACGATCGGATGGCTTAAAGTTGCTGAGCGTGGTGAGGTGGTGCTGCGCTGCGGGCGAGGGGCATGGCAATGGTGCCATGTGGCAGCTCTATGCCGTTGATCATCAGATCAACGGTCAGAACTTCTTGGGCCATTTGTGGGAGCTCCAGATGTCAGATTTGGTTAATTTTGGATCCATTGGACTCTGTTTGTCATTTTGAATCCATCTGTGTGATCCGATTGCTCATCTGAGGCCTATTTTGACATGAACTTGTGCAAATGGCCATTAACACTGGTTTATAAGCAATCTCAATGTGAGATGCATGTAATGCTCCCATGCCCATTTATGATGTGATATTCATGTATGTTACCCTTAAGATAAACCTCGATTGGAAGAATTATTACCATAAAATGTAGTGTTATCAACCACCCATGGCAACCCCCAGAACCCTGGCTTTCGAGATTTCGAGATAATCCCACCTATGGCATTCTGTAGCTAAATCCAAACCCTGGCAATCGACATTTCGTGATAATGTCGCCCATGGCATCTAAACCAGCACAAGGTGCTTACATACCCCCGGTAGGATATTTAGATATCCTAGGAGAAAAGCACCGAGGAGATGATATATTATTGCACATCTTTGAAGGGAATTTCTTGCCTCTTTGCACCGGGACTTGTCCAAATCAACTTGTGTTGATCAGCTGCTCCTAATCTAGGTAACTTTTTCAGAACAGATTTAGCACATTTGCGTGATTTTGATACTTAAGCGCACTGAACCAAACTGTGTGTGGATTGGGGTGCTTATGTTACCGAGTTCCGGAAATCAGAGGTCAGTTAACGAGGCTGAATAATCCTTAAGTCTTAGACCTAATACTTAAGCTTCGCATTTTCCCAACCTCTTGAGGACTGTCCAGATCTTAGTGGATACTTGAATTTTTAAACCAGGATCGCAACCCAAGAGGCCCAAGATTAGCATTTCTACTAATCACTTTTTGCCCCTTAGCACTTTTTGTTTTTCATTTTCTTTCTTTTGATTTGGTCAAGGACTAAGTCAATTCCTTAATCTTTTACTAATGACTATCTCTTTTTCTTTTCTTTTCAAATTGTGCTCCTTTTTTGACATTTTTATCTCCTCCCCTTTTTCCTAAAAAATGATATGCAATTAATTCAGAATTTTCTCCCTTCTCCTATTTTTGTTCTTTTTCAATTTTTTATTTTTTTGGTTTTTTGGAATATGTGATTTTTTTTATGAAACCTTTTCTTGTGAAGTGATTTTCACGGTGTTTTGCACTTTAATACCCCCCATACCTATGATTTGCAATGCCCTCATTGTAAATTAGGTGGGTTCGAGTTCAGCTTAGATCATTCATTAGAATAGGTGTTGGGTGGGTGGATAGGTCGGGATGACTGTTGCGGACGATTTTAAGCTCGGGTACAGGTATCAGAGGTGGAGTCAGTTGTTCTAATGGATGAATCTTAAAGTGCAATATGAGTTCAGCATAAGATGTGTCAAGAAGGGTTTCGGGTTTTTCACAAAGATGACCGGTTGCCTCCCATTAAGCGTTAAGTTTAATGCCATCAGCCGGGCGTAATAAGCTCAGGGAGAATGGAGATCAAAAGATACCTCAACCCTGTTCACATCAGTGAGTTCAATGAACGGCTTGAGTTGTTGACCATTCAAAACAAAGGGTTCTGAATCAAGGCTAGGTTGGCTAATTTTTTTTAATAGCTCCATTTCCAAAGATTCGTATTAACAAGAATGGTCCAATCCATTTTGATCTGAGTTTTCCTGGGAACAATTTGAGTTTGGCATCAAAGAGTATAACTTTTTGACCAGGGTGGAAAGATTTTCGCACAATGTGCCTATCATGGAAGGCTTTAACCCACTCTTTGTAGATACGTGAGTTCTCATACGCAACATTGCGTAGTTCATCGATCTCACTCAATTGCAACCAGCGGTGTATTCCAACCTTCACTAGATCCAGATTGCAGTTCCGTACTACCCAACAAGCCTTGTGCTCCATCTCGAAGAGAAGGTGACATGCCTTACCGTACACTAATATGAAGGAAGACATGCCTAATTGGGTCTTGTGGGCGATTTTATAGGCCCACAAGGCTTCTGGAAGGCGAGTAGACCAATCTTTTCGATCAGGCTGAACAGTGATCTGAAGGATCTTCTTGATCTCTCGATTTGACTGTTCTACCAGTCCATTAGTCTAGGGTTGGTAAGGAGTCAAGATACAATGCGACACCCTGTACTTTTTCATCAGGGACTGGAAGTGCACATTGGTAAAATAAGACCCACCATCGCTGATGATGGCCTTAGGAACGCCAAATCTAGTAAAGATGTTCTCCTGGATAAATCAGAGAATAACTTTATGATCACTCGTTCTCGTGGGGACAGCTTCAACCCATTTAGAGACATAATCAACAGCGAGTAGAATGTATTCGAAGCTGTTAGATCCGGGAAAGGGTCACATGAAATCAATTCCCCATATGTCAAAGATTTCGCACACAATAATCAAGTTCAAGGGCATCATATCCTGCGAGCCCATGTTGCCGAGGGTCTGACAACGAGTGCATGCTTTACAATACATCTCTGCATCTTTGAACAAAGTGGGCCAAAAGAACCCACACTGGAGAATTTTCGCTGCGATTTTACGCCCAGAGAAATGCCCACTGTAGGCCTGGTCGTGATAGAATGACATTACGTCATTGACCTCGTCGTCAAGAATGCATCTCCGGGTCACCTGATCATTGCCGATGTGGAAAAGGTATGGTTCCTCCCAAATATAGTACTTGGTCTCAGTAATCAAGTTGTCCTACTTGGAAGTCAACCAATCTAGCGGAACTTTCCTCGTAACCAAGTAGTTTACAATATCGGCAAACCAGGAGAGATTGTGAATGGCTAGTAGGTGCTCGTCTAGAAAATGCTCGGTGATTGGACCAGACGGGTCGATGACGGAAGAAGGAAGACGGGACAAGTGGTCAGCTACCATGTTCTGTTTTCTTGCTTTGTCGCAAATCTCGAGATCAAATTCATGCAACAACAAGATCCAGCGGATTAGTTGAGGTTTCGCGTCCTTCTTTGCAAGGAGGTGCCTCACTACAGTGTGATCTGAGTATATGATAACCTAGGAATCCAATAGATTTGATCTGAATTTTTTTAGGTCAAATACTACAGCTAGTAGCTCTTTCTCAGTAACTGTATAGTTACGTTGAACCTCGTCAAGTGTTTTTTTAGCGTAGCAGATGACCATGGGTTTCCCGTCTATTTTCTGCCCAAGTACCACCCCTACAGCATAATCAGATGCATCGCACATGATGTCAAAGGGTTAAGATCAATCAGGGGACTGCAAGATAGGTTCTTGGGTAACTCGATCACACAGGATCTCAAATGCCTGAGTGCACTCCATGGAGATTCCAAAGGGGACATCCTTAGATAGGAGATTAGTCAGGGGGTGCACGATTTTTGAGAAATCAGGAATGAATCGACGGTAAAAATAGACATGCCCCAAGAAAAATCAGGTGTCTTTGACCGAGCTAGGAATAGGGAGTTTGGAAATCAAATTCACCTTGGCTCGATCAACCTGGATGCCTTTTTCAGAGACGAGATGTCCCAGGACAATTCCCTCAAGTATCATGAAGTGGCTCTTTTCCCAGGAAAGAACTTAGTTAACGTCGATGCATCACCTGAGGATTTGGACCAAGTGCAAGAGGCAATCATCAAATGATTCACCAAATACTGAGAAGTCATCTATGAAGAATTCAAGGTATTCATCTACCATATTTGAGAATATGGCAAGCATGCACCGTTGAAAAGTAGCGGGTGCATTGTAGAGACTGAACGACATCTTTCGGAATGCATATGTTCCGATGGGGTAGGTGAAGGTGGTCTTCTCTTGGTCCTCAGGATGGATTAGACTTGATTGTAATCGGAGTACCCATCCAAAAAGAAGAATCGATTTCCTGCTACTTTCTTGAGAATCTGATCAATGAACAGTAGTGGGAAATGATCCTTCTTCATGGAGGAATTGAGTCTTCCGTGATCAATGCAGACTCTCCACAAGTTTGCAATACGGGTCGGTATGGTTTCTCTGGTTTCAGTTGTGATGACAGTGAGCCCTACCTTCTTAGGCACAACTTGGATTGGGCTCACCCACCGATTGTTGGAGATCGGGTAGATGATCCCTGCATTTAACCACTTAATAATCTCCTTTTTCACGACATCCTGCAGATTTGGATTTAGGCATCTCTGCATTTCACAAGATGGTCGTCAACCCTCTTCAGTGTAGATGTGATGTGTGCAGTATGAGGGGCTGATACCAGTCAGATCATCGAGAGTCCATCCAATGGCTCTTCGATGCTGCTGGAGAATAGAAATCAGGCGTGTTTCCTGATCAGGTGTAAGTCGGGAGTTGATAATCACAGGAAACATCTGATTGGAACCCAATAAGACATACTTGAGATGATCGAGAGGAGGCTTTAATTCCATACCCGGGTTGTCAGCAGCACCGGGTGGTTCAGTGTGGGCGTCGGGAGAAAAGGAATGAGCTATGGGTGTGTCTAAGTTGAGTTCGGGCTCCTTTAATTGCGGGTTTTGATCCTCTTGTGGTTGATCAGAAATAGTCAAGTTTTCCTCGATAAAGTCGTCAGCCATAGCTTTGATATCGCAAATCTGTTTTATGACTCCGCAATTAATTCCTTGTTGGGCCTTAAAGATGTCAATCTTTAGTGTCCTGCTCCCAAATTTTAATTCAATTTGGCCCTCCTCACAATTGATTTCGGCCCTAGCAGTGGCCAGAAAGGGTCTCCCTAGTATGATCGGTGTATTCTTCACATTCTCAGGAGCATCCATGTCTAAGATGATAAAATCCACTGGGAAATAGAAGTCATGTACCCTAACTATGACATCCTTGAGAATTCCTTTTATTGACTTAATAGATCGGTCGGCTAGCTGTAAAGTCATTTCTGTCGATTTAAGCTCAGATTCCTTGAAGTAGTCTAGTAGGGATGTCAGTATCAAATTTATGGAGGCTCCTAAGTCTAATAAAGCTCAGTAAAATTGTATACCACCGATTTCACAGGAGATCAGAGGGGTGCCTAGGTCTTTTGCCTTAGGCAGGAGTTTGCTCAAGATGATGGAGCCAACTTGCACCTACAGTACGATTGGATTCCCGTCTTTGGTTTGCGGCTTACGCTTAGGTGCACACACTTCTTTCAGAAACTGTGCGTAAGCCGGTACATGGCATATCGCATCCATCAAGGAGATGTTTATATGGACCTGCTCAAAGAGCTTAACCAGGTCCTCCTCAGCTGCCACGGTTTTGGTTATCCTTCTTCCCTTGATCAAGGCCTTGGGAAATGGAACCTTAGATGGTTCCTTTAGAATGGGTTCAGGTTCTTGATCTGGGATAGAGGTGTCCTAGATGACTATCCTAAGGTAAGGGTTTGTATTACCAGGCTGGGAGTGGCTTGGATAAGGTGGGTCCTGTGTTGTTTGCCACTGCGGGAAGTAACAGAATTCAATTCCGCCTAGTTCTAATTTGGTGTGGGTAAAAGAGGTGCTTGCTGCTGGTAACCCGCATATGATGTCGAAGCCTCCATCCCGTCGGGTGATGGAGTAGAAAGGGCTTGATAAACAAAGTGAGCTTGGCCCGAATTTGGGTTCATAACGCGCCTCTGGTTTGGCACATTATTCGGATTAGGCAGAGGTTGTGAAGGAAGTGCACCAGGTTGGCGAGGATTTGCCATCTGGGCAAGTTGATTGCGAACCTCTGTGATCTTGTCTCTGTGCTGTTTTTGAATAGCCGCATTCGTCTTCTGAATGTTAGCCAGAGTCTAAAGGATAAGAGTCATTTGATCTGTATGAGTCGGCCCAGATTGATAAGTTGGGTTAGGCCGAGGCTGAGGCGGCTGATATGGACAAGGAGCTTGTGGTCGGGGCTAATATTAAGGTCTCTGTTTTTGATTATTGCCTGACCACATGAAATTGGGATGATTACGCCATCCAGGGTTGTAACTGTTGGAGAATGGATCATTCTGAATGGCGTTGAGGTCCTCACAGGTCTGAGGAACCTTGGAAAAGTCAGAATACGAGGGTTCAGAGTTCTCCCAACTAGAGTAGGTGGGTCCAGAGTTTCCTCCGAAACCAGAATCAGACGAGGGTGGATATGGGTCCATCCCCTGAGAAGGTTGGTGATAGATGTTGTGCAAAGCCTCCCTGCCAGAGAGTGGTTGCGTGAACGGGTTTTGCGCAGAGGTGGCTCGCTGCAAGTGTCGAGTTAGCTCATCCACCTTCTTCTCAATAATAGAGACCTTGTCTAGATGACTGGCCATCAATTCCAAGTCGACAGAAGAGGATAGACCCTGCGTCTCATGTGCTCCCTTTGGATTCGTCAATGCATGAGCATTCGTCCGGTTGAACATGCCCATGGATTCATTATTGATGGAGTTCTCGCACATATTCTCGAGAATCTCCCACACGGTGTCTTCGTGTTGACCCATGATGTTTCCTCCACAGGTCTTATTGACGAATAATCGAATATCCTCATGGACTCCCTGGTAAAAAGATTGGACTTGTTCCCATTTAGGAACTTTGTGGTGGGGGCACTTTCCCATGAGATCTAGAAAACGATCCCATGCCTCGTGAAGTGGTTCTCCTGCTTGCTGTGTGAAATGTGTGATCTGGTGCCGTAAAGCATTTGTCTGACCAACAGGGAAGAACTTTCTCAAAAACTCATATTGAAGTTCCACCCAGGTGTTGATTGGACGTGTTTGGGTTTGGTACCAGTGAACAGCTTTATCCATGAGAGAGAAGGAGAACATTTTCATGAGTAGAACATCTCGATTTTGAGCTTCTGACCCAAAGGTCTGGGTCAGATGCTTGAGTTGCTTGATATGCTGGAAAGGATCTTTGGAATTACGCCTATGGAATTTGGGAATGGCATGAATCATGTTGGGCTTGAGTTCAGTGTCAGGACCTCCAGCGGGGATTTGTACTCGAGGTTCGATTGCCACTATAGTGGGATTGTAGTGATCTCGCATCATTGGATGCTGCGGTGGGTTCACAAAGTCTTGGAATAAATCATTGAGGCACTGAAGCTAATTTTCAAGATTATTTTCTTCTGCTGGTTGTGCCATGATGATGGATGAAGGAGAATCAGGTTCAGATGAACCAGAAGAGATATCGATTGAATTGGGTTGTTGTACAAACAAGGAGGTCGAGGCTCGGCCTCGACGTGAATGAGTAGCTAAAGGGGGCCTCAAGGATGGTCTTAGAGACCTCCTCCCAAACATGCACCGATGGAGTAGATCAGAGGTAGAATGTGATGGACCCAATCAAGACACCCAAAAATTTTGGATGATTGTAGAAGTTCGGGGCGGATGATACTCCTTAGTCAGAAAGCCATCCACTTCAGAATTACCTAGGCAGCCAGAGAAGGAGAGTCCTGCAAAGACCCCTACACGGTAGAGAGTCCCCACGGGTTACAGGGTTTCCTCCATCCGACCTCTCTTGCCACTAATGTTCCAGGTAGACCAGAATGGGGACTTGACCTCTTAAGTCTACCAGTTTTAATTAAGAGCAAGGGTGCTTATGATTTCACTTGAACTTTTAAGATGTTTTTGTGAAAAAGTGACCTAATTTGAAGATTGGTTAACCCAACAAGGTGGGTCAACTTCACGTGTATTGTCCTCTTGAGAAATTTAGGTCCCTTTTTTAGTGTTCAAATGAATTTTAGAGCCTAATTTAGTGTTTTGCTTGTAAATCAGGCGACTTGATGATTAATCTAGGAATATAATGCAAGTAGCCCTATTTGGTTTCTTCCTTTTTTAGCTCTTTCATATTCAGGGGCTTAGAAGAAGGTAGGTGGAGTTTACCTACCCCTGGAGTGGTTGATGTGCAGCTGATCTTCCTCAATGGATCCCCTGAAATAAATCAAAGTCAAAAGAGATAGAGCAAGTTAGTATTGACTCAGAACCAAGAGATCTGAATTGCGCGTTGCTCCCCGACAACGGCACCAAAATGTTCGCAAGCGAAATCGAGCTTAAAAATTACGTTATAGTATAGTCGAAATCGCTCCTAAAACAAATAATGTTTATTACTCAAATTTAAAGTTCGAGAACGAACATAGGGAGCAATATGGAATTCAAAACTCAAGATAGTAATTTGAATCGGAAATATAAGAGATTGCAATAAGAATATTGTCAGGTATGAATGTGCAAAAAGAATGGAGTAAAATGGTGATTTAAATCACCAATTACTCCTCACAAATAACAATTAAATCAGAGCCTCAAATATATGCAATCAAATGTATCAAACGGCTTAAATAGCCTATGCTACAGTGCTGTTTAGAGACTCAAGGGTCTCTCTGCTTCTCCTTTCTTTCTTTGTGATTCGCTTGCCCTATCTTATCTTCTCCTTCTCTTTCTCTTCCTGTGAGGCTTCTCCTTCTTCTCTTTTCTTCTTGTGCTCAAGCCTTCTCCTCTTCTTCTTTCTTTCTTCTCAGTTCTCCTTCTTCACGTAGAGGAGGAATATCCTTCAAACAGCTAAGTGTCAGCCGTTACTCCCTGTAGCAAAACCCCCTGCCCTCACGCACTATCTCTCTTTCTCTCTGTAGGTCACGCTCTCCCAGAGCCTTCCACAGTACTGGGTAATCAGGTTTCAGACCTAGCGCGCACCCGGGTCCAGGGCTGCGGGTGTGATCGCAGCTGAGGAGTGGAACGAGTTAGGCGGGTCGGATCTGCACCAGGTCCGCGGGGGACGGGTCACGAGCAAGGCGCAGGTGAGCAGGTGAGCGGGGACCTCACCACCAGTGTCTGAGGCGATAAGCCTTAGACACAAAATCAATTTATGCACCGCGGTGCACTCCTCAGCTTCTGAGGTGGGACTTCCTTTTGCGTGCCAGCAGCAGCACAGTTTCCTCCTTAATTGCCTCAGCTTGTGAGGCCAAGGCATCCAATTGAGCACCTGGGCGTGTGCATGAGATGTTTCCACGCAACCTGGGTCATTCACCTGGGCTGAGGGCAACCTAGAGCGGCCTTGAAGTTTGCTTGAAGAAGCTGCTCCAATGGCGGAGGGGACGAGCACCTGAAATCAATAAGGAGGCCTTTCGATCGTGTCAGAAGGCTCAGGAAGTATCACCGTGGAGTGGCGAGTGCGATGGTGGGTGCAGCATGTGGTGAGAGTGAGGGTGGTGGCCTGACGGTGACAGAAATGGCCGTGAGTAGGTGGGTTGTTTGGGGGCACATTTGGGTGAGCGATGGAGTGAAATAGGAGAGGTCTTTTGTTCGTGGTGGAATGGCGAAGGTTATGGGGTAGTTGGCAAGGCAGATGGAGGAGTGTAGTGGCAGATATGCCTCGCCGGAGGAACGGCCGGAGACAGAGAAGATGGAGGTGGGTGGTGGCAATTGGCAGTTGTGTGCGTCTGTGAGGGTAGGAAAATCAAATAGAAAGAGGGAGGGAGCAAAAGGACTTATCGAGAGAGTAGGGAGGCGGAGGGCTATTGGTGTTGGTTTATCGGAACTAGAGAAGGAAGATGGTGTGGCGAGGTAGCGACATCGACTGAGGGAGAGACACGACCTCTCGTTGGCAGGAGAGGTTCGCGAAGATGAGGGGAGGATAGTCGGCCGTCCAATTTGATGGTTGGACATTTGGAGGAGGAGAGCCGAGAGGGGTTGTCAAAGTTAAGTTTAAAGGTGGCTGGAGATGGAGGAGATGAGGGTTTCTTTGGCCAAAATTTGCTGAAAAGCACGGTCGTGCCCTGGGATCTCTTTTATAGGCCATAGGACACCCTTCCAAGCTTGGAAAGAAGCTTTTACGCTTGGAAGGTGGTTGCAACAATGGATACCCGAACCTTTGAAAGGTTCGCATGACCTTTTGGGAAGAACTTAGAGCCCAAGGAATGGCTCAAATGGAAGGAAACTTCCTAAGGAATCCCCGTATCAATTTTGAGAAGGATTAATTGAGAATCGAGCAAGAAATCCTCTCTTGAAACTCGACAGTGAAGGTTTTACCTTCCAAAAATGGTGTGGGGACCTACTTGTGCAGAAAACAAAGAAGTTGGGGGGCTATTTGTAAGGAAATTTAAAAGTTAAGGGTCTGAATGAGATAGAAAGAGTTTGACTGGACCAAAAATGCAAACTTGGTCAAGATGATCTCATATTGGGCCCAAATTTTGGTACAAATCTAATTTGGACCCAAGGAATCCAATAGTGAAGTTAAATTTAGGTTTTGACCTCATTTGAATGGGTAATTTATGCAAAAACCTAAATTGGGGCAAATGTTAATCTAGGACTCTATTTTGGGTCAAGACGGATTCTAATGGTCAAATTGAAGGTTCCAAACCCTAGAGAATATATTTATATAAATTTTAGAGGGTTTATGTGAATTTTGTCCTGACCAGAACCTTAGTTAATTAAGCGGATCTGTCTTTAGGGTTTCAAAAGTCATTTAATTCTTAAAACATGTGCAAATCATTTTCTGTTTATTCTAACCCACTTGTTAGTCTTTTAGGACCATTTGACCCTCAATTACCCCCTGGGGAAACTCGTGATTATACTGCATTCATGATATGATGGTAAAATTACAGTTTTAACCCTATTTTCTTGTCTTTCCCTCAGAATGGTTATGCAGTGACTTATGACTCTCTGACAGTTATGTAGGAGCATTTACTGAATTAATTGGATCAAAGTGAGATAGTTATGGCTCATAATGGTGTTCCCATAATCAGGGCAATCTCGTAGGCGTTAAACTCTTATCGTTGCCCTGATCAGATCCATACAGTTGGATCTTCAATCTAAGGCCTTGAAAAATATCACCCTGTCCCTTAACCTCAAAAAGGGTAAATTAACCTATATTTTGTACAAACTAATCTAAATGTAGAATAATGCATGTTATGCACTATTTATAATGCTGAATGTAATTATACGCTTAAGAGCACACATAAATCGACAGTTTATGTAACATAGATGTATCTACATCACAGAGCTTAATAAAAAATAGAGCACCAGCGTTGACAAAAGCTGAGCAAAAAACACCACATCAAATTTTCAAAGCAAGGCCAAGCACATTTGGGAACCTAAAGAAGGCATTCTTCCCTGTGCATCCGCCATGACATTGGATACTTCTTGTGGCTTGCTTCGAAAGATGTGAATTCCTTGTGTATGACTCCATGGGACATGATAGGCGAAGCAGGGGTGAGGCTATCCAATGGGTACATACACTTTAAGCATGTATAGGTTTAAAACTATAAAATTATAGTATAATTGAATATAAAAAGGTTATTCCATGTATTAACAATCAATTCATATGATGTCTTACAGAAAGATATTGCTTCGAAGTATTTCGCAATGGTGCTGCCTAAAATAAATACAAGGACATGGAAGATGACCTTTATAAAGAATGTTCCGTTGCAGCCAAAAACAACTATCGATTGTGGTATCTACTTGCTAAAAGATATGGATTACATATGTGAAGGTCAGGAAATAGTCTTCACACATGGTGATATAGGGAAATTCAGAGCACAAATAGCAACGATATTGCTTCAATGTAATAGTGAGGAAAATGAAATGCTTATCTACAATTACCTCACGGAGGTAAGGAGAAGGTCGACTTAGAGAACTTCCCATAAAGTTCAATGGAAGTTCATATGATTAGTTTTTGAAGTGGACACTGTTATCATTTTAAAGAAATTTTGTTATTGAAAATATAGAACTTTCTTGTGTAGAACTTATTTTAATATTTCTTTTTGAAATTTTGGGACGAATGCTGAAATTAACATTAGTTAAATGGATGTTGCAGAACAATATGGAATGTTTATGTTAGATGGAGATTTTTTATGCATTGTGATACATTTAAATCATGTATGGTTGGATGATAGTCATTCCTACATTAGTTAGAAAAGTATTTAAGTGTTGAAAATATTACAAGCACAATTATAAAATTATTACAGTTTATCCAAGTGTTACATTAGATGCTAGATGCCCAGCGGTGAAAGTGATTTAGAGTTATATTGTATTACACCATTTCCATGGTATTATTTACACTTGTGAAATGAACACTTCTAAGCGCTTGTATTACATACTCATAAAAATTATATTAAACCGTTTCCATGGTGTTATTTACCCTTATGAAATGAACATTTCTAAGCGCTTGTATTACATACTCATAAAATTATATTACACCATTTACATGTTATTATTTACACTTGTAAAATGAACATTACTATGTGCTTGTATTACATATATGTGTTAGTTTCATGTGACTGTATGGAATTGATAGATTTGTCGTACATCTAATCGATATGTAATATATTGTAACAATAGAATTTGAATTCCTTACAATGTCTACGACAATATTACATTGTTACAATGAACTTTTATTACTTACGAAGATTACGTTGGTGTATTATTATCTTTCTCATAATAATATTTTTTCGAGAGGATACGTAAGTTAAAGAATAATATATAAGTATGATACGAAAAATTAAAAATATTATTCACAAATAAATATAAGAACGTGATTGATTGATAAGCACGTGTAACAAAAATGTAAGAGTCAAGTCTTGAAAAAAATGCAATAGCATATCTCATTAAATAATGTTGAAGAATAAAAAAAAAAGATATGAGAATGATTCAAATAACGAATATAATTACTAGAACATGGTAAGTGATGAAACTTATAATAACAATCACCAATAACATCTCCATTTATTAAACTATAAAGAACAAAAACACATCTTTAATGAGATGTAAGGATTGATAAATATGTAACATTATTCAAAACAATCAATAACGTCCAAGCAACGCACAAGAAATAATCAAGCACCATAAGAACTAATGTCGTGGAGGATTTATTCAATCCTGCAATTGTAAAAGATAGAAAGAGCACTTAGAGCAATAAACAAACATTCAATATGTACAAAAAGGTGTATAATCAAAAAAGAAAAACAATACTTATATGTTGCTGGGTTAGCGTTTGGAAGTTTAATAGGGCGATTTCTAGAATCATGGCCAACATTGAATTTCAAATAATACTTACATTGATGACCCCTAATTTGCTTCTTCTCGATCGTTGACTTCAAACAACAACCACCAAACTTTGGCTTGCCACTTTTGCTACTACCTTTTGTCTTGACCATCTTGGTTCACCAATCTTTAAAGATCCTTGATGTGGTGTATTTATAACGCGAGGTTCTGGCTCGTTGTGAAACAAAATCTTCAACTTTATCATATCATGAATAGTTGAAATAGCAAACCCAACCAACTCCTTCGCCATATCAAATGTATCATTGTATTTAATGGCTTCATTAATGAGATCTGAATACATGAGGTGCAACTGCTTTGCATTATTGTTGTGTGATGAAATCTTGTACATAGGATAATAACCAAACTTCTTAATGTTGCTTTTCCACAGTTACAGAATGTATGACTCATCAAGAGCACATACATTCAAGCTTTTCAATATTGCAAATATATGACTGCAAGGAATACTAGTAAAATCCATTAACTTGCATTGGCATCGATAAACACCATCTCCATTACAATAACAAACTTCATATACTTCTGCCAAATCACCAATAGTGATAGTCTTGAACCTTGAATGAGGTTCACCAATAGATATGTCAACAATATTCAATAATAAAGAGCTAGTAATTTTCTTCTGCACTTCATAGAACACCGTCTTAGTGTAAATACTAGCAACATGCCTCTTAAAATTCCACGAAGTTTCAAAAAACGGTCTCCTCATCAACGAATCATTGTCCATCTCATTTTCAATTTCTCTTATCTTAAGTAGGGTTGATTGGAAGCAACAAATGAATTCATATAGCGCGTTTTGCTTTGTTATAGAACTACTAAGAAAAGCATGAATACTCTCACTCCTTTGGGTAGTCTTCAATCCTGCAAAGAAATGCTTGGACATAGAAGCAGGGACCTAATTTTCCCTTATTTCGAAAATGCACTTCAGCCATTTATTCTCAACAAGATCATACTTCTCTATTATGCAAATCCAACCATTGTTAAAATCATTTAGATTTCTACAATGCCAAATCAAATCACTAAGCTCAAAAAATGCAGCACCACCAGAATTTGAGAAGCCTATTTTTGAGCTAAACTTGTTTACAATGTGCATGACAAATACAAAATCTATGAACTGTATTGGGAAAACAAGATGCAATAGCAGCAGTAATAGAAGGATCCTGATAAGTTATAATAGACATTGGGTGTGTGCTAACTACTTCCAAAAACATATTAAACAACCATTCAAAAGACTGCTTTAGCTCATTCATTAGTAAGGCGTTGGTAAAAATAATTTTTTTTTGTGATGATTAACCCCACAAAATGTGGCAAATATCAACTTGTACTTATTTATGTTACATGTAGTGTCAAATGATAACACATCTCCAAATAACTTATAATCCTTTAAAGATACCAGATCCATCCACATACATTGCGTCAAACATTAGTCCTCGTCAACAACATACGAATAAAAGAAATCCTGGGTGGTACTCTTGCAATATTCAAAATGATCTATTAGCATTTGAGCATCTAAATCTGATACTCTCTTCCTTTGATCCCTCTTCATTTTGTATATGTCTCTGACAATGTTTGCAACATGATCACCAACACCACCATGTCTTGAAATAAATGCAACATGTTTGCTAACAGGGATGTCCACATCAGACATTGTATCAAGAATAAATTTTGTGCGTTTTGTGATCTTCTTGATAGGCTTTAAGTATCTCTTCTTACTTAGAGATGACATTGGATGATTGTGATCATCAATAAATTTCTGAACTTCCCATTTGTTGGTGGTAAAATTTAACTTGATTGTCATCTTAGCATTACATCCAGTCCTATGTGTTCTAAATTTCTTCTTGAAGTTTCTTTTAGAAGAAGAAACAGACTCCGGAAATGGATTACAAAATGAAATAGACTTGCTCTGTATAACATCTGAGGATTTCTCAGAAAATCCTTCGACACAACATACAAACTTCTTGTATGACAACACCTTGTTTTTTGTAAACTTGTCCAATGAGAACTTCATACTACTCTTTCAAATACTAAAATCATGAGCAATAGCATATTGCTTGTAAAATATTTTTGCCTTCGAAACTGAATTAAATTCCATACCAATGCTTGGAGCCAAACCACGAAAAACATCTCGAGTTGCCAGCTCATTATTCATATCATGAGAATCAACCATGGGTTCAACATCATCTGCGGAAATAAAAAATTATCTGTAAAATTAATGATTTAATTCAATAAAATTATAGCCTAATATGAATTAGATTTTTACAATAAAAATAAATAAAACTACTAACGATATACTACTAGGTCAATAAACACAATATTTGGATGTAATACAATCAGCTTTGTTCCATATATATCCCAATACTCACCGGTCGCATTGTGTAATACAATAACTACAATGACAATATAAAGCTGTTAAAGGCAACTCATATAGTATTACAAATTTTTTAGCTTCTGCTTTGGAAGCCAATAGTTTATATAAATTGTACCACAATAATCAATTACGGGTCATGTAATTAATACACAGCTAGAAAGATAATATTGTGTTGTTGAATACAACTCATATTGTATTATGAAATGTTGAGCTTCATGATTGGCATGGAATGTTGTATAAATAGTGTAACACAATAATCAATGGTGCCTTGTGTAATACACAATCTAAAAAGGGAACTTTGTGTTGTTGGATACAACTCATATTGTATTACGAATTATTGAACCATTGCATCATGATTGATGTAATACAAACTATTATAAATGTTATCTATTGTATGAGGATATTCTTCAAAGGTGTGATGTGTAATACAGAAACTACAAAGAGAATATTATGTTGTTGAATACAACACATAATGTATTATGGATTGTTGAACTTCTGGATTTGTGTTAAACGTGATAGATGTAATACAAAATCTTAAAGATGATCTCTATTGTATATCGATGGACCATACCTGATAATAGTTGCAAATCATCATCTATCAAAATGGTGTTATCAACATCATCATGATTGCAATCCCTTTGAAAGAAAAAAGAGCAAGAACAAATAAATACAACACAAACGATAGACACAAGAGTAAAGATGTTGAAGTATGGTGTGGCATGCATAGAACTTACATCACTTGCAGAAAATGTGACAGAGATGATTATGAAGAAGACAACATGTAAAATGCGAGGAACCTCAACACGTAATTAAGCTACCTCAAGCGAAGAAGACGACGTGTAAAGTACCTGCAAAAACATAATAAATCGCATCACGTAAGCAAACTTTGAAAGCAAAGAAGATGATGTGCAAAGCTCCAAGACATGGCAGCACATACACAAATCGCAACACATACACAAGAGCAAGGAGTCAAAGCACAGCAAGGAGATGATGGCGTCACAAGGAGTCACAACAATAGCAAACAGAAGAAGACGTCCAAAGGAGCAACACCCATGCACAGAATGAAGATGACAAAAGGAACAAATGTGGAGATACGAGCCAAAAACAAAAATATTGAGATTTCCATAAAGTGATATGATTCATTTCCAAAAATAACATAACAAATTAATAATAAATTAATATCACTTACCTTTCATTAAAAATCATTTGAGGAATTGAAAAGTGATTTCATCAACTACACACCCGATCCAATAGATGAGAATCAGTGCTCATATGAGTCTTTATGAATACATTACTCTCTCTCTCTCTCTATATATATATATATATATATTATGGCTTCTTATTTTCATCCCATAAAATTTTGACTCACTTAAATATAGTCTCGTAAATCTCCATCCAAAAGAATCTACGTGTTTGGGTATGGGTTCCTATTTTTACATGCTGTACGTAGGGGATGTGGGGGTGGTTCTAGGGAAATATTTTGGTTGCCACCGCCACCTGTTGATGCCTCCACGAGTAGAGTGGGATGCAAATGGGAAATAGTTTTTCGCTTTTATGGGTTTTCGAATTATATTGACATTTTAGTTATAGATATGACACGACTGATGACTTAGTGGCATGTAGCCTTGATGATATGTATGTATGGAAATTTTACTGGATGTACAAAAATGTACAGGGATGTGTGTTTTGTGTAGAACATTGGTCATGTACCTGTGTACGTGTACCTTCTGAGGTGAAATAAAAAGGAAAGTCATCCTACATAACAAATGGTCAGGAAACTAATGATGGGCCAAGTGGTCGAGTGTTGTTTTTGGTGAGGGGATGAGCTGGCCCTTGAGCAGAGGTTTATCGAGGAGAGTTGACTATCTCATAGTGTAGGAAGAGAGCTGACCTTCTCAGGTAGGGACCTAGGATAGGTACGGCCTTCGTACATCGACTTTGATTGGGCCCATGTGGGGCTAATTGGGATAATCGGGTAAGGTTGCAGATTGGTTGTGGCGTGCGACCCCTTAGTTGTTTTGTACTATGCTGTTAGTATGTATCTATTAGCGGAAACGACTGATCGCGTACTAGTGCAGGGTAGCCTTCCGTACATTTATCATGCGTTCCTTAGTTACCGCTATGCTGCGACCATGACCTCAGGATGATAAATCTGGTGTAGAATGGCACGGGATGCTCTTTCAGCCAGGAAAGTACCACGTGTGCGTCCTACATCATGAGGATAGTGCAATAAGATCGTTCCGCTAGGGAATATGTGAAATGAGAGGAAGAATGACCCTATATTAATATGAGTTGGAAATCAATTAATAATGTAGTGAACGGACCATTGAAATATAAAATGCCACCCAAATTATTTCTTTTTCTTTTCTTTAGCTCAATTGTTCTCTTACAAGTTTACTATATTTCTGCCACTTTACTCAACTTTTGTTGACGCCTACTACTGGTACTCAGGTGAGGGGAGTGAGCAGCTCGTTTCACTGGCTGCAGAGGGAGTTGGGTCCAGCCAAGCCTAACCTTAGTACTAGTAGTCCTTTCTGTTGTAGCTCATTTCCTTTTCTTGTTGTAGTGAGCATTGTAGTTCCAAACCACTAGCTCCTGCTTTCTCGTACTTATTTTTTATTGTGATGGCTATGCTAGAATGCTGCTTTTATTCCTTGGAATGGATATTGGTGCATGGATCTTGTTTCAGTCCTTTCCATAGTTAATTATTTCCTTGATATAATGTATGTGTGATAATATTATGGTTTTTGTTTAATTTTCGTTAGACAACTGGGTCTTGAGATAAATGACGTGGTCCGACCAGGTTTCCGTATGGAGTTGGATCAGATAGTAATAAATGTGCTGGGCGGGAAGGGGTGCTCCTTCTTTTATAGGCAAAAGTTTCAATTTAAATTTGTAGGTCTCACCATCTTGTTGTGCCTATCGCTACCTACGTTGAGCCGAGGGGGGTTTAGGGGGGGTTAAGGGAGAGGGGATGAGGCTTTATACGAATCCTACTCAACTGAGTACAATAATAGATATGTAAAAGAGTGTATATATCATTACCCAAACAAAAATAAGCTACCGACGATCTAGGGCAAATTAGGAGAAGGGGCATGCAGTGGTCAACAAATTAGGAGAGGGGACAGGAATCAGAAAAGAAACAAAGAGAGATCATAGGTCGCTAGGATGATGGAGTGATCTACAAAGGTCGCTAAACCATCTGGCAACCTATGATAGTAACTACTACCTCGTCACACGAGGGGAAAAGGTGGAGCGGAGGTCGTCGGATCTTTGGACAGGTCACTGGATCATCTGGCGACCATCGTCCCCACTTCTTCCCCCCCTCTTATCGTATATGTGTATATATTTATTATATATATATAATGTATATGTATATTAAAGGTATATATTAAGGGTATATATGTATGTTTATATATAAGGTTTAGTTATATAGGAAAAAAATATTAATTTTTAAATTTAAATATTTTTTTATTTATTATTTGTATGACAAATCATTTATATTCATATGAATCAAAAGTGAAATAATATAGCATTGCTATTTTCTTTTGAGAGGCTGAAGTAATCGAATTTTGAAATCAAAGTTTTTAATCTTTGTTTGTCTTTTATAATAGTAATATCTCAGGATTTTGCAATGATAACTTAGCATATTGACTATATGAACAATCACTATAATATCGAAACTATACTTAGTCGAAATATACATACAATTGTTTTGAGAAGAAAATAGTAATTGTTATTAAATTATGAAGCATCAAATACAACATTTGAGACATTAGCTCAACATTTCTTATAACTCATTTTTTAAAATTAACGTCGCCGAACAACATTACTAAATGCATAAAAAAATCCTTTATGTCACCTACCTTCTCTTCCTCCACATTCACCCCTACCTTGTGACGATTCTTCTTATGCAATCCTTCCTCTTCCTCTCTCAAGAATGTCACAATCTAGGCGAATAGACTTGCTGCTAACATTAGATCGGTCACGTACACTTCTTGTATCAGGTAGATAACCTTCATTATCACTTTTAGTATTGTCGCTTTCTTGTAGTTGCATTCGTTATTCATTTCAAATAGATGGAGGTCTCGAATGTTGATAAGTAGACATATGCTGTAATGGAAGATCATGGTGAAAAGCATATCTACAAAACTACCCTGTTGACTCTTGAAGGAGAAAAATGTGGAACTTGTGAAGATCATTTTCCAAATGGATTGTAAGTATACGATGGTTGGGTAAACTGCATCGGGAGCTCACTGTAATGAGTTGGTGGTTGGCTATAATCCATGGGTTGCTCGGTCTAATGCATCAGAGGAGGTTGGGTAAACAACATCGAAGGAGGCTAGGTAAAGTGCATCGGATGGGGCTGGGTAAAGTGTATCGGAGGTTAGGTGTACTGTGTTTAAGGTGAGTCGACATCCTCCTTGGAAACAGCATCGTTGGATTCATTTCTAGTTCCATGGTCTTCAGTATCTTGTAACCTATGCTTTTCTATCTTTTTCGTGAGTTGGTCAAGTAAGTACTTCATTTCCTTCTCTCTTATGTTTGAATGTAAATGAGGTGCATTTAACAACCTTGTTATCTATTCTTTTGATTTGAAGACAACACATACCTAATATTAAGTAAAATAAATTATTATTTTTCAAAAATATAAATTAAATTTCAGTAATTCATTTAAAATATAGTTTTCTTACCAAGTCTCTCTCAATTGGGCCTCGAGGTTCGTATGCAACCTGAGGTTACGGCATCTGTTCTTGCACCTACATTCTTGTCTTCCACTAATACCATCGCAAGTAACGTTCTCTAACTTTTGTAGGCGTGCCTTGTAAATCATACCATTCAATAACTGTTTGAAGAGACACCCCTTACTCGTTCATCGACATATCTTATTCTATTCATCGGTTCGAGTATGTGTTGCTTCAACTCGAATTGTGCCATCACATGATCATGAATGTGCATGACTATGACATTATAACAAATCAAGCATGTCATGGATCGCCAAACCATTGAATCTGCTAAGCAGATGGGATGAATGTATTATGTCCTCCCATCTGTGTACGGATTCCAAATCACTTCTAATAAGAACGAAAATATTTTAAATATTGTTATTATATAATAAATAGCGAATTTATGATAAATATTAAATTTAGTTGGAGTAATTGTATGTTACTAGATGAGTGCATTGTGTATCTAACTCATTTCGGTAGTAAATATGATTTGTTGTTCTCAGAATGTCATTAAATTTTTTACTATCACTCCACCTGAAACATAACTTTATCATGTTAATAATGCAATGAACTTAATAACTATTATATTAAAAATTTTGAACCTACCATATGGTGAGACTTGAATAGGTTTTGTTAATATGGTGATATTATCGTTGAAGTTAGTATAGTGAGTTAACCTAAATCGAGTCTAACCAGCTTCACAAAATTTTTAACCTAGCCTACTTGATTTTATCTTGGTCGCTTTTAGGCCCAGGGTCAATCTCAGGGCGGCAGGAATTTGAACGTCAAGGAGTTTCTACACCTTTCCTAAAACGTATCTCTACCTTGCGTATATTATGTTTTTGATTTTTTCTATTTTTTAAGATTTTTGTTGGTGATAATGTTGTCCTTGAGGTACACCCTCAAAATCAAGTCCTTGGCCTTAAGCCAAATGGTTCTTGGCTTGTAGCCAACTTGGGGTTCTCAGAAATCGATCTTGTTATTCGTAAGATCAAGTACCTGTAAGACAAGAATTATCTTTTCTCTTTTACTCTTTTCTTTTATCTTTTTAATAGCAAGAAATAAAAGATAAATGAAAACAAGGTAGGTTGCTAAAAAAGAAAGAAATACTCAGCTTAGTATATGCATAGATATATAGTAGATACGAAATATATATATATATATGTATATAGTTATATATTATATATAGGGGTGGAGGTGGAAGTGGAAATGGAATGTAGCACAGTGTCAAGTTGGTTCACGTCTAGTAAGATGCAACCAATAAGACTGAGTGCTGCGTGAAGTGTGAGCGAATGTGTGGGAGTGTGTGTGGAAGTGCTTGCTTTGTGTGGATATCGGGGAATATCAGCAACTGGTGCAGATATTCCCACGATATGATGCGCGGTGGAGGGACTAGTGCATGAGAGTATCGGTGGTGAAGTGTATATATGGATATGGGTAGGTGGATGTATATGTAAACATATATATATATATATATATATATATGTACGTATATATATTTATGTATATATGTGAGTGGATATATATATGTGTGTGTGTATGTGTGAGTGTATAAGGGTGTGTGTGAGTGTGTACCAGTGTGTGTGTGAGTGTGTGTGTATGCTGGCAGATGAGGGGAGCACAGCAGATAAGCCGTCTGCTGTGCTACCCCGTCGTCTGATGTGCGAGGATGCACGGCCGCAGGAGGGAGAGCTCGCGTGGTGCGCTGGGGAGCACTTGCGCTCTCTTCGTGTGTGGACAGGTGCAGGCGAGCGCAGCACAACGCGCGGTGCTGCGGGCGGGTGAGGCCCGGACAGGTGCGGGCGACCGGCTGTCACGGGTAGCGGGCAAGGAGAGAGAGAACGAAGCCATCGGCTAAGTGAGAAACGAGCCGGTGGCTACAATGTCACGCAGACCACGCGCTACAGTTCGCTACAGTGCGCACGCGGTCTGGCGACCGATAGCGGCCGATTTTGCATGCTGGGTGCACTGTGTAGTGCCTGTGCGCGCGGAAAAAGGGTGAGAGCGATTTGCAGGCGCGCGCACGGTGACTAGAGGAGTTGCAGGCCTTCGTGTGGTGCTACTGGAGCTTCTGAGCTTGAAAGCTTGAAGCTCTGGCAATGGTGGAGAAGACGAACGGCAGTAAAAACAAAAGGGGAATCCACCACGCCCACCTGCTCACAAAAGAGCTGGGTGGTGGTGGAACTCACAGTGGTGGTCGGAGACCACTGTGGATTTTCTCCTGCCCACGGTGTGTCTCTTCTCAGTGAGAAGAGATACTGTGTATGGAGAGGGAGAGGGAGGAGGTTGGCCCAGGGTGATGGTGGATCTGAAGGTGTCTGAAGGTGCATGAAAGTGTATGCCCGCACAAGGGAGAGAGCAAGGCATTATAAAGAGGAGAGGGATGCCACAGCCATGCTGCTGGCAGCGCACCTCCTGCCATGCTGTTGGCAGGAGGAGAGGCCCAAAGAGGCATGCATGTTCCATGCCCTGCAGCCACGGGAGAGAGAAGAATTCAAAGTAAATAAAAAAATGAAAATGGTGAAATTGCAATACCGCACTTGAGGAAGATGTTAATTAATAGATGGCCAATTATTCACACTCTCCTCCCCTCTTTATAAACGCATGCAGGCGTCTATTTACAAATGCAATTACAGCTACATAAGATGCAATGGCAGTACTAGGAAATAACACAAGATGGCATATTTACTTGTGTATTTTTGCTGTTCAAACATACCCCCATGCCTATCTTTTACTAGTCCCTAGAAAAACATTTTGTATTGTATTTAGAAATAATTTTAAGTTGAAGATTTTCTTCTAAGGAGACAAGGGTGTGTTTATCTGTTAGATATTGTGAGAATAAATTGCAGAGAAGACTACCAGTACTTTAAGTCTTACATAACATAGACCATCTCCCGACTAACCTGGACTCTTGATATTTAAACTTTAAGTATGATTTCTAGGACTCAGAGGGTTTTGCAGTACTCGAAAGCTCAAGAGATTATGGTTTGTGCAATGTGAAGAATCAAGATTGACCAGATGAACATTAAGGCTCAAGCCCAGGGTTTCATGAATTTTTAAGTACAGGTTGGTCCCAGTTTCAGCTCATGTCTTCGGATTGACCTTAAAAAGATGATGGAAAACTCAACCCCCATTTTATTGCTTTTGTGGCTCAATGAATATATGGTAGAAACAGGGTATTTGTAACGTGCCCTGAAAAACTTTTAGGGGAGAAAAATTTACAAACATTTGAAAGATATACTGACTTATTTGTAAAATTTTCTCTCTCTCTCTCTCTTTGTTTTTGTTTTTTGAAACAAGTGTCAATATATCTCTTACAACTTTATTTTGGGGAGAACACATTTTTGGTGGGAGAGTACCTTTTTGGTGGAAAGAGTTTCTCCTAGACACAAGACTAAAGTCTGGGATAAAAAGTCTACCTGCACGCACAGGTAAGGACTCCACCTTCCCTAATGAGCACTAGAGTTGGATCTTATGTTCACCTGGTCTTTCTTGATATGTGTAATGTGAACCAAGATTACTTAGACTCTCAAGTATAGGCAAACCAACGAATCCTGTACTGGTGACTCAGGTACAAGAATATATCCTTAGTTAGGAGAGATTCCGATCTATCTTATCAATGCTTAAGTGAATTAAGCCAAGCTTGAGCGAATCAAGCTTCTTTGGCCTGGAAAGTCTTTAAAACAGTGGTCGAATATTCATAAACACTTATCGTATTTTTGTTTCAGCCTTCAGATCATTGCTAAATACCCTTTTTTTTTTTTTTGAAATAGGCTATGTATATATTTATAGATGGATATGTATAATGGAAGCTGCATGATACCATATAATACCCAGATCCTATGGATGCCTATTCACCCCCCCATGCCAAATGATGCTATGTCCTCATATGCATGTAGGGTAAAGCAAGGTCCAAGGATTAGGGAACGAGAGCTGACGTGCAAGGTATATAGCAGGGAGGTAGGGTGGGTGGATGGTGGGTGGTGAAGTGAAAAGTGAAGTGCGAAGTGAAGTGACATGGAATTGTGTAAGTGATAGTAGAGGAGTGTTGTTAGGGTGCCTCCCAATGAGCGCTGAATTTAACGTCCCCAGTCGGACTCAGAGTGAGGCACGAAGTTATTTACCCTCTAACAGGGCAACAGTTTCACCAACAAGGGCAGGTTCATGAGTAAGATAGGGTTTTAACTGCTGCCCATTGACCGTAAATTTATGCCCAGATTTAGGATCTTTAATTTCAACGGCCCCGTTGGGAAATGGTCTCGAGACCAAGTAGGGACCAGTCCATTTTGACTTCATTTCCCTATAAAGAATTTAAGCCGGGCATTATAAAGCCAAACTTGCTGAGATGGCTCAAATTCCTTCCACCGAATTCGGTTGTCATGAAAGGCCTTAGTACGTTGTTTGAAAGTTAGAGCAGAATCATAGGCTTCACAATGGAGCTCTTCCAGCTCCTGGAGTTGGAGTTTCCTTTCTCGACCACATAGATCTGGGTCGAGGTTACATTGGCGAACCGCCCAATAAGCGAGATGCTCCAACTCCACGGGCAAATGACAAGGCTTCCCGTAAACAATTCTATAAGGAGACATACCAAGGGGATCCTTGAAGGTGGTCCGATACACCCAAAGTGCGTCAATCAGCTTGTCGAACCAATCCTTACGGTCAGGCCAAACCATTTTCTGGAGAATTTGCTTGATTTGCCAGTTCGACACCTCGGCCTGGCTGTTTGTCTGAGGATGATACGGAGATGCGATACGATGGTGGACTCCATATTTCCTCAGAAGTGCCTGAAAAGATGCATGGGTAAAATGACTTCCTCCATCAGAGATAATGGCTCGAGGGATCCCAAAGCGTGCAAAAATGTGGTCTTTGATAAATCGAGTAGATATGACATAGTCAACATGGCCAGTGGGAATAGCCTTGATCCATTTCAAAACATAATCAACAGCAACGAGGATGTACTCAAAGCCGTTGGAAGGAGGAAAGGGACCTATGAAATTGATTCCCCAAATGTCAAAGATTTCAGTAGCCAGGATGAGTTGCAAGGGCATCATGTCACGACGTGACAATGACCCTAACGACTGGCACTTAGTGCAATGTTTAGCATAATTGTGTGCATCCTAGTGAAGGGAGGGCCAAAAGAAATCGCACTACAACACCTTGGCTACAGTTTTCCTCCCAGAGAAATGGCCTCCGCAGGCCTGATCGTGACAGAAGGATAGCACACTGGGGAATTCGCTGTCAGGAATATAGAGACGGATGATCTGGTCAGCACCTATTCGAAAAAGTAGTGGATTGTCCCAGAAATAGTACTTTGCTTCTGCAATGAGACGCTCGCGCTAGTTTTTAGGCCAGCCACTTGGAAGGGAACCAGAAGCAAGGTAATTGGCAATGTCGGCATACCAAGGTCCACTTGCCACATTAATTGCCAATAGGTGCTCATCGAGAAAAACCTCATAATCGGCAGGGTAAGTCCAATGTGGTCAGGGTCCAATCTCGAGAGATGATCAGCAACAACATTCTGGGCTCCGGCCTTATCGCGGATCTCAAGGTCAAATTCTTGGAGTAGAAGGATCCAATGAATCAGTCTCGGTTTAGCATCCTTCTTGTGCATGAGATGACGAATGGCCGCATGGTCAGTGAAGATAATAACATGCAAGCCCAGAAGGTAAGAGCGGAATTTCTCCAGCCCAAAGACGACCACCAGTAGTTCTTTCTCAGTGGTTGTATAATTACGCTGGGCCTCGTTCAACGTCTTACTGGCGTAGTACACCACGAAGGGGTGTCTATCACGTCTTTGTCCCAGGATGGCTCCGACTGCAAGGTCGGAAGCGTCACACATGAGTTCAAAGTCGAGGGACCAATCAGGCGACTGGAGAACAGGGGTCTTAGTGACAGCATCACGCAGCTGCGTAAATGCTCGTATGCAGTCGGGGCCCATATCAAAGGGTACATCGATTGATAGGAGATGAATTAAAGGTCTAAAAATCTTAGAGAAGTCTTTGATGAATCTCCTATAGAAACCGACGTGTCCTAAGAAGGACCGGATTTGCTTGACAGAGCCAGGCACAGGTAAATCTGCAATCACATCAAGCTTAGCTCTGTTAACCTCAATATCCCTATCGGAGATGATATGCCCAAGAACAATTCCCTTGTGTACCATAAAATGACTTTCTTCCCAAGAAAGCATGAGGTTCACATCAATACATCTCCAAAGGATACGGGTCATTTGGCAAGACAATCATCAAATGAAGGTCCGAAGACCGAAAAGTCATCCATGAAGACCTTAAGAAAGTCACCCACCACATCATGGAATATCGCCAACATACATCTCTGGAAAGTTGCTGGCGCGTTACAAAGTCTGAAAGGCATCCTTCTAAATGCGAAGGTACCGAAGGGGCAGGTAAAAATGGTTTTCTCTTGGTCCCGGGGGTCAATTGCCACCTGGTTATATCCAGAGAATCCATCCAAGAAACAGAAAAATTTATTTTCCGCTAACCGCTTCAGGATTTGGTCAATAAAAGGTAGCAGAAAGTGATCTTTTGTAGTTGCAGCATTCAGTTTCCTATAGTCTACACACACTCTCCAAGTTGTAGGAGTGCGTGTAGGGATGGATTCGCCCCTGTCATTGACACAGATGGTGAGTCCCACCTTTTTGGGCACAACATGAATCGGGCTCACCTAGGGGCTATCGCTGATCGGTAAGCCACTTAATGATTTCCTTTTTAACGACCTCCTGCATGTTAGGGTTGAGACGTAGCTGCATCTCGTAGGAAGGTCGAGCCTCCTACTTCGTATATATACGGTGAGCGCAATAGGAGGGGCTAATGCCAGTTAAGTCAGATAAGGACCATCCAATGGCTGCCTTGTGTTCCATAAGGACCTTTGTTAGTTTGCACTCTTTCTCCCTGGTAAATTTTGAACAAATGATTACGGGGAGCATTTCATTTGGTCCCAAGAAAACATACTTAAGCGTGTCAGGTAGCTCTTTCAGCTCGGGAGTGGATGGTGAAAGATCTGGCATTTCTTGGGACGAGAGTGTCCCAAGCGGATTAAAAGAAAGAAAGGCAGGAGGAAAAAGTTGGCCCTCAGATTGGCCAAGAAGAGGGGCATCTTGGATTGATGGATCCAACAAGGGATAGCCCCAGTGATCAGTATGTGGGCTCAAGGTCCCAGTGTGGAGTTGCAATTCCACCTGATTTGGCGGGAAAGAAAGGGCAATCCAATCTTCAAGAGGGTGGACCGGCGGTGAGTAGCCCGAATATGACTCAAACCACGAGATATGGGAAGCGAAGAAAACCTCATCAGAAGTCTGGTCAGGAGAAGGTACGGGTAAGGGGAGGGATGGGGGAATGTCACAATATGTGTCAATCAGGCGATGGTCTGTGTTTAAGGGCAATCCACAGCAGTCAGAATAGGTCCCTATAAGTTCGATACATGCGCTGACGGCTATGTCCTCGTCAGACATGTCATCCTCGATGCAATCACAATCAAAGTTCTTGGCTGCCTTGAAGATGTTTAGCTTGAGTTTCTCAGAGCCAACGGCAATCTCAATGCAGCCCGACTCACAGTCGATATGGGCGCGGGTTGTGGCCAAGAAAGGTTGACCAAGGATGATCGGACAATCAGAAAGTGAGCTAGGAACTTCCATATCCAAGACAAGGAAGTCAACAAGAAAACAGAGACTGTTGACCCTAACCACCACGTCTTCCACCACACCCTTTGGTATTTTGACAGAACGATCTGCCAATTGTAACGTGACAAGGTGGGTTTCAGATTTCCTAGGGCAAATTTCTCGAGCATGATGGTTGGTATAAGATTGATGGAAGATCCTAGATCAAGCAGAACACAGTTAAAATTGCAGCCTTAGATGCTACAAGAAATAAGCAGTGTGCCCGGATCTTTCTACTTTGATGGTAGATTTGACAGTATAGCACAACTCGCATGAGTCAAGAGGACCACCGAATTCTTTGTTTTCTTTGACTGTTGCCTGGGTGTAGTGTAGTCTTTGAAAAATCGGGCGACAATTGGTATATGGTTGATAGCCTCCAATAGGGGTACTTTGATTTCATCCCTGAATAAATTACGTAGGTTATCAAAGGCCTACGTATCCGTTTTCTTGCCTTTTAGCTCCCTCAGCAGAGCCTCAAGGAATGGGACTAATTCTGGCACTAGTTTGGGTGTATAATCCTAATGAGAATGCGGTGCGCATCCCGAATGAGAGGGCGATGAAAAAGATGGGCCAGGATCAGGTCGAGGCGGATCGACGATTTGCTTATCGCTCCTCATAGTAATCGCATTGGACGTCGCGAGTCTAGTGGGATCATAAGGCAGAGGAGGGTTCGCAATAGGGACATAAAGGTGAGGTGCTGTTGCGGGATTAGCCTAAAATCCCGGTGGAATGCTCGGAGCTTGTAGAATCTGATGAACCTGCCCCTGAGAAGGGCGTACCTGTGGTTGAGGACCACGGGGTACAAAATTTCGCAAGTTGGGAACAGGTTGGGCTGGAAGAGTGCCTTGAGATCGAGTCGTCATGCATAGTTGACTGATTTCAGCATTCTGATGTGCCAATTGGTGCTGAAGAGAAGTCATGTTTTCTTCATGGCGCTTAGAAATTTCTGTCACCATTCGCATCAATTTATCAAGAGGACTTGGTGCGTATTCTGTTTGAGGAATGCAAGGACCCGATGGCGGATTTGCCACGGGATTAGACTGGGCCCTTGGGATGACAGGTGCGGACGGTCGCATTGGCCCACCTGCAGGATTTTGGTGCTGTGGGTTACTGGACCATGCGAAGTTAGGATGATTTCGCCACCCTAGGTTATAAGTAGCAGAGAACGGGTTTTTCCCTAGGGCGCAAGCGTCTTCTAAGCCAGAAGACGAGTCCGCATGTATATTTGCATCTGAGCACACGGAGGCTTGGTCCTTCGTGTCGAAATACTGGCTTGCAAAAGCTAGATCCACATGACTTACCGAATCGTTCGACGCAATACTCGGTAAGAATGGTCTTACAGGGTTTTGGGAATAAGCTTGGCATTGGAAGGATTAGGGTTGTGACGGAATGATGAGGTGGAGGTGTTTGCCATAGAGCGGGCGGGATTGGCCAGAAGCTCGTCCAGCTTCTTGTGCACGACGGAGACTTCATCCAATTTTTGTGCAATAAGGTTAAGATCTGTGGATGAATGGGAGGGTCCCGTGTCAACTTCGTGAACATTGCAGAGCAGGCTGGTACGATTAAAGGCTACAATGGAGGCATTGTTCATTGAATTTTCACTTATGTTCTCAAATAATTCAAATGCTCCATTCACGTCTTTATTCATCCCTCCACAGGAAGTGTTTGCAATTTACTTCAAAGTTTCATTTAGCCCATAATAGAAGATCTGGGCTATATGCCACTTAGGCAGACCATGGTGTGGACATTTCCGGAGGAAGACATTATACCTTTCCCAAGCCTCATGAAATTGCTCGTCATTTTGTTGCATGAAAGAAGTTATAGCTCGGCGAAGTGCATTGGTTCGCCCGATTGGGAAGAATTTCTTGAGAAATGCTGTTCGCATCTCTTCCCAAGAATGGATGGCTCTCCCAAGGGTGCACAACCATTGCGACGCTTTATCCCGCAACGAAAATGGGAACATTTTCATGAGGACAATTGATAACCCGATGCTTCTTGGTTTAACAGTTTCAGCTAATCGGGTTAAGTCTTCTAAATGGAGAAAGGGATCTTCACTTGCAAGACCATGGAAGTGAAAGTTAATCAGGCCAATGACATTATGTTTTAGTTCAAAATCGTCCCCACCCATGGGGACCCGAATTTGCTCTATGGTCTCTGTAGCAGCGGGATTTTGATAAGAGCTAAGAGACTTAGGCTCCTCTCGTTCGGGAGGGTTTTGCATTTCCTCCAAGGTTTTCCTAATGACTTCAATCTACTCATTATATATTTCCATTTGGACTTGGAGACGGGTTATGGGGTCTACGGCTCCACCACAACCTGGTGGGATTTGAGGGGGGCAGTTTCCTCCCTTGGGATTTGGGGGTGAGCGTGCAGCCATTTTGTGGAGGAGGATGACAAATCAGTTTCTATCCTTCTAGAATTATCAGACAATTCAAACAATTCAGGGTTTTTTGACCTCCTCCTAAACATACACTACCGCAAGAAGAATTGGGGAGATAAGAAGGGAAATGGGGATGAGAGAAACGACGCTGTAAGAGTACACTTGATGACAAATCAAAGCAATCAGTTTCCTAACCTCTACAATGTGCCCTTAGACCTAAAGATCTAAGTTACCGACTATCATAACCTACGAAACCACATGAGAGCACCACGGAACCACCGGGCCAGATTGAAAGGCTGTTTGCCCCAGTCTTAGACACCCGATAGCATGCGGGAACCCACACCAGTACGTAGGCGCTACACGTAGGTAGTTAAACCTCCAATCCTTAATAGGGGTCAAGTTGTCACCAGTTTTAATTTAGAGGCTTAGGATCAAGTGCTCCAGGAATGTAAAGGGCATTGTATACGGGTAATGCCCAAGTGTGTTGATTTTAAGAGTGTGTAAACCAAGCATGCAACGGGGAAATCACTAGTACGTAGGCGCTACACGTAGGTAGTTAAACCTCCAATCCTTAATAGGGGTCAAGTTGTCACCAGTTTTAATTTAGAGGCTTAGGATCAAGTGCTCCAGGAATGTAAAGGGCATTGTATACGGGTAATGCCCAAGTGTGTTGATTTTAAGAGTGTGTAAACCAAGCATGCAACGGGGAAATCTCCCCGAATTGGAGTTTTGGATGGTGAATGGCTTTTAGAATTTCAGCCTTAAGTAGTATGGATTTTAGGATTCCACTAAGTTACCAATTCAACCAATCTCCGGGTTTTAAGAAAACACGAGTTCTTTTATGTCCAACAAACCCTTCTTCAATGTGAATTAGTTAATGCATGCTAAAAATGCAATGGGCTTCCCTAGATGGAAATTTCTATGTGTGGATGTACGAGTCTATTTTAGGTCAATGTGAAAGGGAGCCAAAGCACCTCAATTCAAGTGCTCCCAATCACCAAAATGATGTTCCACACAAGGCTCAACTACTAAACGATGTAAAGAAAATTAAAATGTTTGGGTTGAAATATTCAGGATCAAATCTACGGCAATTGAAAAGTCGTGGTGTGGTTGAAATCAACTCAATTCCAAGTTTCCCCACCAAAAATGTGATCATGAAATGTGAATAAGTGAGGCAAGGAGGGATGGCAATCAATCAATTTTAACTTGCCTCAAAGAAAGCTTCACACAATGAAGGATCCAAGAATTAAGATTCTTGGATTTTCGTTATGTGAAGTTTTGCAAGAAATCAAGGGGCGGTGGGGGTGATAGCAAACAGTCAACAAGTGGTTTTTAATCCACTTGCCCTAGGAAATTCTCAAGAAGTGTTTTTAGGTTTTTTATTTTATTTTTTTTTATGTGACAAGACAACCTAAGTTACTAAGAGGAAGATACCTACCTCTTCAGTAACGTGGGCGAAGCTCCAATGCGGCGCCGGCGACTTCACGCTCTCGCTCCCACCTTGGATTTGCCCACGTTTCTGACCTCCTCTGCTTGTCTCCTCCTTGCAACCAGTTTACCTGCACACAAGCAAACAAAACATCCGTGAAGAGAAGGGTGTGAGAAGAGAAAATCAAAGGAATGAGAGTATAAACTTACCTTAATTTGCGCCTCCCCGGCAACGGCACCAGAAAAGGCGTGGTGGGACTCGAATAGGTTTTGTTAATATGGTGATATTATCGTTGAAGTTAATATAGTGAGTTAACCTAAATCGAATCTAACCAGCTTCACAACATTTTTAACCTAGCCTACTTGATTTTATCTTGGTCGCTTTTAGGCCCAAGGTCGATCTCAGGGCGGCAAGAATTTGAACGTCAAGGAGTTTCTACACCTTTCCTAAAACGTATCTCTACCTTGCGTTTATTATGTTTTTGGTTTTTTCTATTTTTTAAGATTTTTGTTGGTGATAATGTTTTCCTTGAGGTACACCCTCAAAATCAAGTCCTTGGCCTTGAGCCAAATGGTTCTTGGCTTGTAGCCAACTTAGGGTTCTCAGAAATCAATCTTGTTATTCGTAAGATCAAGTACCTGTAAGACAAGAATTATCTTTTCTCTTTTACTCTTTTCTTTTATCTTTTTAATAGCAAGAAATAAAAGATAAATGAAAACAAGGTAGGTTGCTAAAAAAGAAAGAAATACTCAGCTTAGTATATGTATAGATATATAGTAGATACGAAATATATATATATATGTATATAGTTATATATTATATATAGGGGTGGAGGTGGAAGTGGAAATGGAATGTAGCACAGTGTCAAGTTGGTTCACGTATAGTAAGACGCAACCAATAAGACTGAGTGCCGCGTGAAGTGTGAGCGAATGTGTGGGAGTGTGTGTGGAAGTGCTTGCTTTGCGTGGATATCAGGGAATATTAGCAACTGGTGCAGATATTCCCACAATATGATGCGCGGTGGAGGGACTAGTGCATGAGAGTATGGGTGGTGAAGTGTATATATGGATATGGGTAGGTGGATGTACATGTAAACATATATATATATATATATATATATATATATATATATATATATATATATATATGAGTGGATATATATACATATGTGTGTGTATGTGTGAGTGTATAAGGGTGTGTGTGAGTGTGTACCAGTGTGTGTGTGAGTGTGCGAGTGTGTGTGTACAAGTGTGTGTGTGTATGCTGGCGAAGGAGGGGAGCGTAGCAGATAAGCCGTCTGCTGCGCTACCCCGTTGTCTGATGCGCAAGGATGTGCGGGCGCAGGAGGGAGAGCGCGTGTGGTGCGCTGGGGAGCGCTTGCGCTCTCTTCGTGCGTGGACGGGTGCGGGCGAGCGCAGTGCAGCGTGCAGTGCTGCTTGTGGGTGAGGCACGGATAGGTGCAGGCGACCAGCTGGCGTGGGTAGCAGGCGAGAGAGAGCGCGAAGCCACCGGCTAAATGAGAAATGAGCTGGTGGCTACAGTGTCGCGCAAACTGCGTGCTACAGTGCGCTATAGTGCGCGCGTGGTTTGGCGACTGGTAGCGGCCGGTTTCACATGCTGGGCGCGCTGTGTAGCGCCTGCACATGCGGAAATAGGGTGAGCGCAATCTCCAGGCGTGCGCGCGGTGATCGACGGAGCTTCAGGCTGGCGTGTGGTGTTGCTGGAGCTTCTGAGCTTGAAAGCTTGAAGCTCTGGCAATGGCGAAGACAAACGACAGTAAAAACAAAAGGGGAATCCACCACGCCCACGTGCTCACGAAAGATCTGGGCGGTGGTGGAACTCACAGTGGTGGTCGGAGACCACTGTGGGTTTTCTCCTGCCCACGGTGTGTCTCTTCTCAGTGAGAAGAGATATTGTGTATGGAGAGGGAGAGGGGAGGAGGTTGGCCCAGGGTGACGGTGGATCGGAAGGTGTTTGAAGGTGCATGAAAGTGTATGCCCGCACAAGGGAGAGAGCAAGGCATTATAAAGAGGAGAGGGCTTGCCACAGCCATGCTGCTGGCAGCGCACCTCCTGCCATGCTATTGGCAGGAGGAGAGGAGCAAAGAGGCGCGCATGCCCCATGCCCTACAGCTGTGCGAGAGAGAAGAATTCAAAGTAAATAAAAAAATGAAAATGGTGAAATTTCAATGCCGCACTTGAGGAAGATGTTAATTAATAGATGGCCAATTATTCACACTCTCCTCCCCTCTTTACAAATGCATGCAGGCGTCTATTTACAAATGCAATTACAGCTACATAAGATGCAATGACAGTGCTAGAAAATAACACAAGATGGCATATTTACTGGTGTATTTTTGCTGTGAAAACACCATACGCCTAATGGTGCAATATATATCAAATGAGGAGGAAATGACATTTTTCTTGGCCTCCCAATATGAAAGTGTTCCCAAATCCATAATTACAAACACAATTTAAATGTTATAATGTATATTTGAATAAATTTATAAAGTTTATATAAATTAATGTAAAAATTACCCGTAAAATCGTAAAAAAAGCATATACGTTTGTTATTGAATATCGTACTGCTTCATTTAATTGGTGGTACAACTGAGTAAATGAAGTAGCTCCCCAGATTAGTTGCTTGCATACTCCAAGATCTTCTAGTAGTAATAAGTACCTGCAAACATATAAAAATACTAGTCAAGTATGCATAGAAACGTTACTTGAATATATTGTATGCGTTTTAATCACAGTTCTTAATAGGGACCCTGTTTTTGGTTGAATCCAGAAGGATACTAGCTCCCAAGTAAATTAAAATGGTGCCTCAGACATATCTAATCGCATCACTTTTTGTCTCTACAAACTCGAGGTGATATACAAACTTAGACTTTATCCATGTCATACTTAACCTTTTAGAGGTTAAGTTCTTTTTACTTGGATTCTCACCCGGATCTTCTCCAAGTAATTCCACACACTTTTTCCTCCAATCTTAGCGTTGTACAACACCTGTCACAAGTGGACCATACACGTGAAGACCTGTCAAAATTGCAACATCTTTTAACGTCACGGTAGCTTCTCCTTCCGACAGATGGAAAGTGTGAGTTTCTGGATGCCAGCGCTCAACCATAGCATGCATAAGTGCATGATCGAGTTGCGGCCTCGGCAACCATGAGGTCGCTCCAAACCTTGCTAACTCAAATTGTTGTTGCACTAAGTTCTTTCTCATTCCCAATACTTGATTTATTATTATGGTATGTTCAATAAATCTTACATACAATAAAAGTTGTTATTATTACAACAAAATTTTCAAAAAATTGCTTATATAAATGAATAATATCAAATAATAGCATTTACAATACTTATGTAATGTCACGCTGATCTGGGTCTAAGATATGAGGACGATCTCTCTGGATATGCTTGTAATCACCTACGTTATGTTATGCCATCTATTATTATATGATAAGAGAAAAAAAAGAAACATATCATAAGATAAAAGAGATAGTATATTTCCTGTGATGAAGAGAAATTGTTGAAATTGAAATACTTATCTTATTTATTTAATATAGTAATGAAAAATGAAGTGGTTATTCAATTTGGATGTAGCGTTGGTTAGCTCGACCGATGTCTAGAGAGATGTGATCGATGTTAATAATGAGCCGCATGCGAGATGTGGAATGGACGTGTGGGTGTGTGTGTGCGAAGGCTTAAAGTGCATAGGTTACCACATGTGTGTGCAACTTGTACGCATACACCGTGACATAATGCATGGAAATGGATATCCTACAAGCGATGAGTGAATGCGAGTTTGTGTCTGTAGTAGGTCTACGTTTATGCGTGCTCAAGAGTGAGGTGAATGAGTACCATATTTGTTTATTTGGAACCTTTATTGGGACATGATTTTTTGTTGTGTTCTTGTTGTCGACACTTGGAGCATCGAGAGATATGACGACTATTAATTTCATCCATTTCATTTTTAATCCTTTCAACATGCAATCTACCCCTAGCATATGTGATTTCTGGAGGCAGTAACTCCGGAGATTCTCTTTATCCCTAATATATCTTGTCACGGATTTGATTAAATAATTCTGCATATGTTAATTAATAGTTGGTTGTTTTATAATACTGTGAGCAAAGTGAAAGATAATCAAATCTGATATATGCACAAGCGACTAACACATGACTGTAAACAAGATACTTTAGTTGAACATAACTCAAGAACATATTGCGTTATTAATTCCATTGGTTGAAGTAATCTTAACCTCATATGAGTAAGGTTCTTCTTCAATTTTAAACTTAGTTCTACCAAATCTAACAACTTGTAATCTTTGTGAGCTCAAGATTTCCCTATTCACAACTCAGTCAAAATTCGGAGTAAAAGTTGTTGTCATGACTTCTCTGCTATCGTAATGCTCAGTAAAGTATTTGTTCAAAAGAAAGTAAGTCGTTGTAATAAGAGTAATAATTGGTAATCCTCGATAACCTTTCAAAATGTCATTAAAACATTCAGATGTGTGAGTTGTCATACTGCCACATCTCTTCCCCCCATCGTAGCATAATGTCAAGTATGACCGATTACAATCGTTTTGTTGTATAATCCATCTATATGCTCCATCACACATGCATTAGATATCTCCTAATAATTGATTATGATCATATGTTGTTAATGTAGAACCAGATGCATAAAATCATTTCTGTAAATCTTTGCTTTTAAATCCCTCTCTGTGTATGTTTGCTTTCATATGTCTCAAATAATTATAGTTCCCTACGGGAGGGGGTGAGATATGCGTGGCGTAATATAAAATGCGGAATAAAAATAAACAATTTCAAAAAGAGCAATCACACAAAATGGCACAAGAATTTTTAGGTGGAAACCCAAATCGGGTGAAAACCACCACCTAACCCTCTCGAGTTAGGATTTCCCAATCAATCTAGTTGATCAAATCCACTATACGAACTACTTAAACAAGGGTAGTTCAACCTCAATTACAACCATGCTATAAGTACGAGGGTAGCGTTTCTCAACCCCTCCTCTTCACAAGGAGGATTTTGTTTCACGAAGGAGACGGGAATTCACAATGCGAATACCCAACCAATAACAAAGAAAGATTACAAAACAACCTATAGAGCCAACAAAGATTAACCTAGCTACTATAGGTAAAGACACTTCCCTTTACTTGGAAGTGCATCGGCTTGACACGGGTGTGTGAACCACATGGTGGCGCTTGGTCACTCTCATAATCTCTGAAGGAGAGCGGGTATGCAAACGAAGATGAAGCTCTCAGGTGTGGGCACGAGCTTTGGAGAGCTTAGAACTTCTTCTTAGTATCAATGTGACACAATAAGAGTGGAAAGTAGTCTTGCAAGTGATAAACGCCAGTTTATCATCATTCTTATGCATTAAAACAAACCTAGCTCTTAGGATTTTACTCTGCAAACGGGTTTTTGGGCTGCATTTAGGAATTAACTAGGTTAAGCATGCATTGCATTTTCTTTTGTTGTTTTAATGTGTTTTTGTGAGTGTTAGGGATGAATAGATATACAGATCCCTAAAACCCTAGCACTCAAGAAGGCAATTGGTGAAGGAGGAGCTCAGACTAGCTGGAACTCAGTTTTATCCAGCTCACCACAGCTGGAACCTAGCTTACTTGAACTAGGGTTAGCTCATCCTAGCTCCATTCAGCTAATCTCAGCTAAATGGCAGCTTAAGAGAGTTCATCTTAGCTCACCTTAACTCAAATCAGCTCAGATCCAGGTCCACTCAACTCCAGCCAGCTGAAGAAGAACTCATCCCAGCTCAAGAAGTTCAAGTCCAACTCCCGGGGACCCAGCTTAGCTCAAGCTAATTGAGCCAAGCTACCTTAGCTGTCTCAACCATCTCAATCCTCCCCAGGAGCACCAAACCCAGCTCACCTTAGCTCCATTCAACAAAAGCCAGCTCACTTTAGCTTGGCTTAGTAGCTAGCAAAGAACTAGCAAGCTAAGCCAGCTGGAGTAGCCCCATGTTGACCTCTTCAGCAGCTGCCAGCTCCACTTCAGCTCCGGACTCTTCAGAACCAGCTCCTCCCTCTAAACCCTAGCTCCAACACCTCCTCCTCTACTCCATCATTAGCTATGCTAGCTTAGCTTAGCTATGCTCCAGCTTCCTTGGCTTGTACTACCCAAAAACCCTACCTAACAACACCAACTAGCTTCACCTAAGCTCCACATAAGCTAACCCTACTTGGCACCAACCTAGCCTACCCACCACCTCCAAAAGACACCTAAAAGTGGTGCCAAAACCACCCTAACTATCCCTTTGTTGGTGCCACTTTTCCCTCCAAAAATCCCCTTCATCTCCACCACACATCTCCCCTTAAACCATCTCCACCCTCCACATAATCCCACCTTCTAGAAGCCTCAAAGTTGGCGCCAACCCATGGCACCTCTCCATGGTTGGCGCCACTTTTAGGTGCCTCTTCACCAACCCTAACTACCCCCCTTACACCCCTTAGGTGGCGCCAACCATCCTTAACCCTAGGATCATCTAACCACCTCCATCCTCCCATCTTAGCCCTCCATTTCAAGAGGCACCTTAGCCCCTCATCCTACCCTATAAAAAGACCACTACCCACCACCATTCAAACCATCCTTGGCTAGAAAATTCACTCTCATATTCTACCTAGAGCCCATGCCCAAGATAGAAGAAGAAGAAGAAGATTAAGGGGATATTCTGTCCCTTTGGTGCCTTCCCCTCTTCCCTTCTCTCTTGAGCCACGCCAGCCAAAGGAGAAGCCAGGCAAGGAAGATCTTTAGAGGAGATCTTGAAGGTGGTCCACGCCACCTTGGAGGAGCTTTTGAGGGTGGTGCACGCCCACCCCTTGGAGGAGAGCATTGAAGGTGGTAGCATCCACCTTGGAGGAGCTCTCAAGGAAGGAGAAGAAGGAGGCCCTCTTTTCAAGCCAAGGAATAGCTAGGCTTGGAGCAAAAAGACTCCCTTCTTTACCAAATTATGCAAGAGGATTTATATTTCTTTTATTGCTTTTAGATTTTTTCATTTCTAGTAGAAGCATTCCTCTACTTGTCTTGGAAAAGAACACAAATTCTAGTTAATCAAATTGCCTTCTTTTTACTTTCTATTGCAATTGTTGTTTTTGTTCTAGCACTTGTTTCACCTCTTCTTCCTAATTACTCAAGGCCTCCACTTGCCTAGAGTGAGCTTAGGAAGATGATATATCTATCTCTTAAGTTTTAGTTAAGTAATTATAGGTGTTAGTACTTTCCGCCACAATTTGCATTTTGCCCTCGTCTTTTCAAAACAAAAAAAAATTACATATACCAAAAAGAAAGTTGAGATCAATTTTGTAAGCAAGAAAATTAATTTTGCAAACATTTGGCCTCCTTGGACTACCCTAGATACTCCCCTATCTAGGATATAAATTTAAAAGCATATGCGAATTCACGTGTTACAACGACATTAAAAGCCTACTTTTATAAATCACGCGACTTTTCACATCAGCAAGGTGTGTCTACAAGGTAAGGGTCCTACTCTATTTATAGAGGACTTAGGAAGGCTTTGAAAGCCCTTAGAAAGCTTCCATAGCTGTTGGGGTTGAACCCAAGGCAAAACATGCTGTAATCAAAATCAATTATGATTCTGACAGGGTCATCAGACATCTGGTTCATGTATCAAACGTCTGGAAAACTTGTTTAAGACGTTTGGGAACTAAGTCAGACGTCTGATTCTAGGCAGGTTTCCTTCTTGACTTGGTTTAGACCTAAACATGGTTCTAGTGTATAATCATCAAACGACGTACAAGACGTCTGACACTAGGTCTGGACGTCTGAAAACCTATTGTACTGCGGAAATGGATTCCTAAGATAGGTTAACGGCTAGAAAATCTCACAAAGCTGATTTTGAGCCAGTCGAGGCAAAACAGTCACATATTAGACGTCTGGGGTCCTCTACGGACGTCTGATACAAGCCTAACGGTCATAATCCTCAACGTTTACTTTATTTAACCAATGTTCCACTAATTGGACGTTTGGCACAACCATCAGACGTCTTCTAAGACGTCTGGACTAAGGTCTGAACGTCTGATTTCATCAGACAGAAGTTACAAAGTTCATACTAAGTTATTTGACGTCTAAGTCAACAGTCAAACGTCTTAAAAGTCACTATCAAATGTCTGATTTCCAGATTAGACGTCTGATTAGGCTGTCAGAACTCTATTTTGGTTTTCTAAGTTCTCTACAGAAAACCTAGGTATCTTAGGGTTATGCAGGTGTTCCTAGGATTACTTTAAGGGTTCTTTGAGACTTTTTTACATAAGATCTAAGAAAGAAATAAAGAGCAAAAGAAAGAAACAAAATTACATAGAACAAGATAAAAGGAAATTTATCTTATTCTTGTCTTCATGCTTCTTCAGGCTATCACTTCTTGGGAAGCTCCTCTATTCTCCGTCAAGTTCCTCCAATTCGTCATGGATGCGAGCTTGAACTCCGTCTGAACACGTTTTCATTTGCAATTAACCTAAAATCTAAGACTTCAAGTGTAAATGTTAAATAACACGTATTTTGTTATCATCAAAATAAATGATCGTAGTGCTCTAACACCAACAATAATGTCTATGTGAATGACCTCGTTCTGTGATAAAATATTGAGAAACTAAATTTCTTAATCTAGGGAAATGATAACTTATGATGCATATACCATCTTGATTGACAATTTCAGAGAGATACATCAAAAACCAATCCCAACTATTGTTATTCTCCCCTCTTTCCATAGCTGTAAAAGCTAAGAGAAATAATTGACCATTTGGATTGATTCTAGTTGTAATTAACCAATGTCCAAGATGAGAACCATACAAATGTCTACTATCGATTGAAAGTAATAGAAGACAATACTGAAATTCCTAAATTGATGGATCGAAAGCCCAAAATAAACAGTGAAATTTCATTTTCCTGGTGAACTTGATGAGGATACATCCATATATGGTAAATAGTATCCAGATTTTTTCGAACAATTTCTCTCATAAATCGTTTCAAATATAAGAAATATTTCTTTACGTTACCATATACATGTTCCAAAGCTTTTTTTCGAGGATACAAAGTCTTTACATAACTTATCTTTACCTTATTTTTGTTGTTAATTAAAACTTGGATCTATTTCAGAGATAAGGTAAGATTTGTCATAAAATGTAGTAATATGCGGTGGAGTATGAACTTTGTGTTGCGTTGTTTATGATTTTCTAAGGTGTTTACTGTGCAACTATGTTTCTAATCATATCTAGTCACTGTTCAATCATTAAAAGACTTTTTATATATGCATGAAATCACCACTTATAGCTATTAATGACATACGCAACAGTTATGAGTTTTTTCTTCGATCTAATATTCTTGTATTGCACACCTTTCTGTACACTCCATTGCCTTAACTCTTGTTGTAAATCTTCTTTAACTTTCCATCTTCTCATCATTCAATCCATTCTTTCTTTTTTTTCATGTTAAGGAAAAAATGATATCTCATCTTGATCTATCACCCGATTTTTTCAATCATTATCATTAAGCAAATAGGGTACTCCATCCATTGGTTTCCCTTCTAAGTCATCGTTGTCACCATCGTCGTTGTTATCAACATATTTGTTGTTTTCTACAAAATTTTGATGAGATCCCTCGCTAGCAATGACATTAGTAATGGTTGATATACCATTATCATTAGGCCTATTATTCTCATTTTCATCACTTTCTTCATGTAAATTATTTTGATGAGCCTCAATGTTAAGATCAATATTTCTGTGTTCTAAAGCAACTACTTCTACTGGAGGTAATTGTTCTTCTGATATTTGTCTCATTACATTTATTAGAATATGTTGTGAGGAACTTAACATCCCATAATATAATGAATATGGGTCACTATTAAAGCTATAATTTGAACATGAAGCTATACTTTTATATTGAGGATATAGTGATTGGCTTCCTCATGGCTCCGCTACAACATATAAGTCGATTGTACTTTACATATGTCCAATAACTCTAACATCATTTGAGTTGATTCGTCAGTCTCAATATCATAAGGAAATGATCTACCATTTTCGCTTATCCATTCGTACTTTAACCGAAGCTTGTAATTAATGTGATTCAGATAACAAATTTTCGAATGAAGTACGACAGTTAATGGATATATTCATTGAATAACCATCGATATAATCAATACCAGAATAAGTAGACATTACTCTATTATCCCAATAAATCCTAAGTAACACAATATTATCTGCTATGTTAGCATAAGAAATAAAATATAAAAGTGTCATTTACTAAAAAAAAGTTAACCTAAAAAGGACTTTTTTAGAATAGAAAAAATTTCCACTTCTTTCCAAATGATATATTTTATATTATTTCACAAGTAAATATTTTATTTTACATGTATAATTTAACTTCACTTTTTAAAATTTTATGATTCTATTTCTCTTTTCGGGTTAACTAAAATTATGAACTCTTTCTTAAAGTAAATTAATTGTTAATAAATTAATCTTATTACCAATTTTCTTGTTAAAAAAAAAATATTATTTTATTACTTTTTAAATATTATTATATGTTATTTATCACTTCATCATTTCATTTATCATTATCTTAAAATGATAACAATTTCTAATAACATATGTTCAACTTTAATCTAATTTATATTTAATAAATTATTATATTTACATTTATTTTTTTATTAAAAAATAAATATATTAACAATAACTGTTATTTAATAATTACTGAATAATATCATTACCATTATGAAAATTATAAAAATAGCAGCTGCATTATAATCAAATAAAAAATAATAAATTTTTATATATTTACAAATGATGTTCCATTGCAATCATTATTATTATAAAATAAAAAATAATAAATTTATTTAACATTATTTTATATGATATGAATAACATAATTTTATATATTATTACATTTTATAAAAGTATTAATTAATAATATCTTACATATTATTATAAGAATCAAAATATAAATAATTATTACAAAATGTATATAAAATAATTACAACTAACTATTCTTTAAAAAAAATAAAGTTAACTTGATTGTTAAATGTAAATGTTGGAGTGGAGTGAAAGAAAATTTAGATCCTCAATGAGATTGCAATACAGAATTTCAACGTAATCGTGATCTAGAGTTTCAAAAAGATGAATGAAAGAAGGAGAAATTTTAAAGAGAGAATGTAGAAGGATTTGTGATGATAAAAGGGGAAAGGGGGGTGTTTATCTAGAGTAGTCAGGTGGGGGGAACGGGATAGCCGTTTGGTTGGGATCATTGGATGATTTAGATCTAGTGACCTTTGCCTAATTGTCTTCAACCTCCGCCTAACGATCGAGTGAGCTAACGAGTGACCAGAGGTTGCTTGATTATGCAGTGACCTGTCAAAGATCCGACGACCTTCACTGCACATTTTTTTCATGCCTGCTGTGGGAAAGGAAGTGACGGTAAGTTAGTGGATGGTGTAGTGGCCTTTACAGGTCGCTCCATCATCTGAAAACCTTTTAGCCCCTTTATGACCTTCATGCCCCTCTCTTCGTTTGCTCACCATGGCACGGCCCTTCTCCTAAATTCACCTACGATCTACTACATAGTCCCAAACCAACCAAACACCGGCCCAACAACCCTCCAATTCTCATTAATAACCCTCTGAAAAGTGAAAACCCAACCCTGGAAAACCCTTCCATTCGCCCCCGCTACCATTCCCCAAAACCGCAAACGAAAGACAGAAAAATAATAAAAAAAAAGGCCTGGATCACCACTGCAGCCCCGCGCAGTGGAGTGTCGGAAATCGCGATGGAGACTACTAACGCCAGACCGCCGAACCTCTTCGATCTCCTCCACCGCGTGGCCTCCACCTGCCTGAGCTCCCACTGCAACGGCCACGTCCTCCCATCCCCAGACCACGACGACCACCCATCGCCGCGAGATCACAAACCCGAGGAGACGGAGACACCCACTGCCCCCGAGGAGGAGGAGGAGGAGGAGGTCCCCAAAGCTCCAGCCCTAGGGGCCGCGGTCGAGGTGGAGGCGCTGATGGAGGAGGTGTTCGAGGCGGTGGGGGCGGTGAAGAGGGCGTACGCGAGGCTCCAGGAGGCGCACTGCCCGTGGGACCCCGTGGAGATGAGGGTGGCAGACGAGGCTGTGGTGGCGGAGCTGAGGAGGCTCGCGAGGCTCAAGGAGAGGTACCGCAGGGGGAGGAGGACCGGGGCGGCGCCCCTTCCACTGGCGGAGGCCGTGGCCCCCTACGAAGCGGCGCTGGAGGAGGCCAGGAGGGAGGTTAGGGCTAAGGAGGCCGAGTTGGAGAGCTTGAAGGAGAAGGTTCGCTGTGGGGACGTGGCGATGGTGCGGAAGGGAAGGGATCATTCGCACTCGGCCAGGAATAAGAAGAAGAGCTCCACCTTGCCACCTCATTCTTCTCCGGGTATGCCATCTTGTTCTCCTCCTATTCCTCCTACCACGGTTTCCGCCCTTTTCCTTGGTCTCGTTTTTCTGTCTTTCTTTTTTTATCACGTCCGTTTTTCTTTCCTGCATGTAATTTAATTGGTGGAGGACTGACTCCTTCACGGAAAAGTCCCTGAGCTTTCCTTAACGACTTAGCCACGCAGATTGTGCAGAACTTTTTTGTAACTAACACCGAATAATTACCAGCATGTGGCAATCCATCTTTATCGAAAAGGAACTCACATGCACCTCTATGGAAGAAAGAAGAGATAAACACAAAGGAAAAAAAAAAAAGAAAAGAGTAGGGACTGAGATACCCGTTTAGAGATGAGGAGGGACCGCATTTGTACTTTTTTAGTTTTAGGATGGTTATCGTCTTGGCCTTAAAGTAAGGAAAATTCTTGGGGGTACATGAAATTGTTCGCACTTTTGTACATCCTTCGTTTATTAGAGAGGGATGTGTTAAGAAAGGTATTTGTTTTGTAAAATTGTACTGATCAAAGAATTTACGATGATTTACGTGGTTATAAGTGGATATATTTTATTGGAGTAGATATATTTTAATATGTATTGATATGAGTGTGATATTGTAAGTGTATTTTAGTAAATATATTATATAAAAATAAATATATTTTAATATGTATTGATATTGGTATGATATAAGATGATAATGATTAGCCTAGTATGGAGAAGTTTTAAATTTTTTTGTAAAAATTTAAAATCTACCTCAAACCCTTATCTAATTCTTTATCATACCTCCAACCCTTCATTCAGACGCAACCTTAATAAAGAGCCTAGTGTAATAGGAAAATTGAATTATGGAGGTTATCATTATTTTTTTAAGTGATAAATAAGGTGTTTTATTTATAATTTATGCGCGGGACACAGGGCAACTGGTTTCCATCCACCCAATACAAAAAAAAAAAGCAAGGTAGAAGCTTATCCCATGCATCGGGTAACAACCACAAAATCAACACCCTAGCTAAATAAGTAGTAACACACGAATTAAAAAAACATCTTAAGGCATCAGACACAACATGGCAAATGGATAGATGACCATCCAATTTAACATTATCAAAAACTGTAGTAGAGGAAGGCTTAACACTTTCAGCCCATGTGCAGTTGCGTGAGTTCCTCGGGAAGGCTCCAACATAGTCCAATGCATCAGCCAATGAGTAACTTCTGGATGGACCTATAGTCCCAACTTGAGCCGACATCTTTCCCAAATACAAGAAGAGAATCGGCAACCAAAGAATAAATGATCTCTAGATTCCTCTTCCCTCCCGCAGAGAAAGCAAAGGGTGGAGTCCACTGGTCTCCATGGTGAAAGGCAATCCAAGGTAGGAAGCCTATTCAAAATGGGACATTGTTCAGAAACCATACTTCCTTTCACCGTGGGGCGGTATCCTGTGGTCGCATAATGCCCGATACATCGGAGAGTGACAGCTTAGAAATATGTCTTGACTTCCAGCCCCAATTAGTTGGGCCACCAGATATGCCTTGATCGGCAACTCTCTATGAGAAAGAATGTGCTTCCATACATGGGGTTCATTATTTTGGAGGTTGAGTTGCTAGAAGTCATCTTTCCCAATATAACACCTATGCATCCAAGAGGTCCAGAGAGAGTGCGGGTGTGTCAATAATCTCCAAATCCATTTGATGGTAAAGGCTCTCCCCATGCTCTTTTAGACCCAACGCTCCTTCCTTTTTGGGTAGGCAAAGGGTGGTCCACACCACAATAGGTGGCTGGTAGTCTATAAAATTTTATCGAGTATCTCTATCCCTCCCCCCCCCCCCCCCCCCCCCCCCCCCAATCAATCCAATAATATAGCATGCCATAGATAATAGATTTAAGCAACTAAAGTCTACCACAAAAGATAGCTCCTTAGCTTTCCATCCACAAAGGATGCGATGCACTCGATCCACCATAGCTCCATAGTCCTTGGACCATGGGTTCCTAACAGTGAGTGGAAGTCCCAAATATCGTGTGGGTAAGTGATCTAGACAAAACCCCACTCTCAGATAAAAAGCGAGGTTGCAAAACCTATTTAGAGAGGAAAGCATGACTTTTAGCAGCATTAGCCCCTAATCCAAAAAGCTCTTGGGAGTTCATAGAGTAGTGCCTCAAAGCAAGTGAACCCGAATTGTAGGCTTCATGAAAAGAAAAAGGCGTAAAGGATGTGAGGAGGTGCTTGCTCTCCCCTTGTATGTAAGGGTTTGATAGCACCTTTTTGGACATCCTCCTTAAGCCTATCCCAAAATGCTTGCATTGTCAACATAAACAAATATGGGCTTAAGGGGTCACCTTGTCTCAAACAAGAAGAGCTCCTGGAAAACCCTCTGGTGGACCATTGACCATTATAGAGAATGAAGCTATACCAACACATTGCTCTATCAAGTGGATCCAATTGTTGTTGAAACCCTTGGAGTGATGAACCTTGATGAGGAAGGAATGACTAATGGAGTCAATGCTTTCTTTAGGTACACCTTGATGCAGGCCTTCCTTGCACCTGCTTGCCAAGGAAGGAGCTAAGGAGCTCTTGAGGAAGTAAGGTGCCGTTCGAAATAGAACGCCTAGGAATAGATGCAGGTTGGTAGGACTTAACAAGCCTCGGCACAGTACATGCTTTAAGCATTCTACAAGAATCTTCAAAAAGATCTTGTATAATGCATTACAACATGAAATGGGTCAACAGTCTTCAATGCTAGTTGGCATGCCCACTGGAACAAGGGTCACAAAAGTGTGATTGGCCTGACAGACCATGTTGACCCTGCCAGTTAAATATTCTATGGCTTTGTCGACCTCCTCCTTCACAATCTCCTAATGGATCTAGTAGAATCTAGAGGAGAACCTGTTTGGGCCTGGGACTTTAATCAGATTGATGTGCTTGACAACCTAATCAACGTCATCTATGGAAATGGGATGGTCCAACCAACATATGCCTTCATCCAAGAGCACATCATATGGGGAGGGGGGCTTGGCACCAGCAGAAGAAAGATGGTTGCATAAGTCCTCAAAATAGTGAACAACCTTTGTATGCAAATTTTCATCCTCCAAAATGGCTGAACCATCTTGTTGCTCTTGGTACCTAATGTGATTCCTTCCTTGCTTTCCTTGCTTTGGCCACACGATGGAAAAAGGTTATAGATTTGTCACCCAATCTGGGCTACTTTTCCCCACTCCATTGCCTCCAAAGAGACTCCTCAAGCCACAACATGACGATGGAATCCTTGCATCTCCTTTCCTAAGCTATCGATACAGCATCAAGTTGGGAAGAAGCAAGATTCGCATCAATGGTCTCCAACATAGTGAGCTTGACCTTGAACTCATCTTCAACCAGATATTTTTGGCTCACTCATTATAGCTTTAACATTCCTCAACTTTATGATAACCCTATAAAGGGTGTTGCCCACAACATGGTTTCTCCAACTTGCCTTGATAGCCTAAAAGTCAAGATAATGAAAGGGGAACACCTTCACCATAGGATGTGCAAGTGGAACGTGCATGTATGCATGATCACTAGCCTCGCAAGCATGGTAATATAGCTTTGCATGAGAGTTGCTTGAGCCATAGGGCATTCACTAGCCCTGCATCTAATTTGGCTATGATGTGCCTAGAGCCAATGGTGGAGTTGCTCCAGTCCATTGGTTGCCGACAACCTCCATGTCCACAAGACTTGCCTAATCCACACATAGATTGAAGTCATCAAGAAGAGAAGAAGAGAGAAGTCAGCCATCTCCCTCACACGACGAACCACATTAAGGTCTCCTAGAAGCAACCATAAATAGGTGTAGATGTAAGCTAGATTTGAGATTTCCATCTAAAGAGCTCTACGATTAGTGAAGTTAAATCCATATATCGCAGAGAGCTATATGGAAAGCCTACCCTTATTCCTACAGGAGATGATGAGGCATTGGGGGAGGATGCCACTTGATCAACAACCTAGCTTGAGGTGTCTCCAAAAATGTATGTGCGCCCATTTGACATGTCATTTGCCATCAACTTCGATCCAAGAGGAATTAGTCTTCTCAAGCTGTTGATATTGTGGGGTTTAATTCTAGTTTTGGTAAATCCCACCATGTCCGAAGAACATGGGGCAAGTGCTTTAAGAATAGCTTGAACCTTGGAGGGCTTGTTGGCCCCCCCTAACATTTCCAACACAAATTGACATAACACCAAAATCCTATCATTTTTGGTGTAGGCAGGTCCAGGAATGGGACTCTATCGAGGAATGGAACTAGATTCCATATTGACCTGCTACATGGAAACTTCCCCATAGGCTCAAAACCTCACCACCTCTAGAAGGCCTTTCTTCGATGAAAGAGCAATGAGGCAATGACCGTACTCCATCTTAAGCATCTTCGTAGTGGCCGAGTTCGCATTAAGGGGGAAACTCACAACACTACCAATCATGCTGAGGATCCTCTTTGTCCAACAAGCTCGATCGAGTCATGGGAACCTTACCCATATAGGTACACTACAAGGATCTACGCTTTTTGCGACGGTTGAAAACCATCGCTTATTCCATGAAAACTGTTGTATTTTGTCATCGCGGATGTGTGTGTCGCATTAGTGTATATACGATGGTTGTGATTTCAAATCGTCGTATTTTAGATAATGATTATAGAAATCGTCGTCTATATTTATAAACGACAATTGTATTACAAACTGTCGTTACGTAGCATTAAACGATGGTTTTGATGACCGTTTTCTATGATACACGTGAACTATAGACTACGGTTGTTAAATTGTTGTGTAATTCTCTAAACGATGATTTTCACATAACCGTCGTATATATAAAAACAACGGTTCTAAACATAACTGTCGTGTATATATGTGTATTTCTTTTTCCTATATAATGTAAGTATTATGGAATCTTATAATACTTTAAACATATGCAACATACAAAACACATACAATATAAAAATTTCAACATACAACATGGAATATAAAACATTCAACATACAACAAATATATATATAAACCTAATGAAAAGAGTATCATAATGTTAAAGTATACATAAGCAAAATACAAAACCTAACTAACGACAAGATAAATTATATAAACCTATGCCTCAGCTCCTACCCCCCGTCTTGCTCCACCACCTACGAGCTCGTCGTCGTTTCTGCGAGGCGGGTAGTGATATGAAGTGTGATCTCGATCGCTGCCCCATAATAATGCCATCATCTCTCTCATCTCCGCTCTCTCCTGCTCCATCTCCTTCCTCTGCTCTTCTATAAATTTCTTGGCATCTTGCCACACTTGAGTTTGCTGGTGGAATTGTGAGGTGGCATCATGGAGTTGTGTAGTGACATCATGGAGCTATGTCTGCATCTGCTGGATGACGGCTATTGTCGCTGACCCCTTCCGCCCATATTAGCTGGAGATCGTCTAACTTCTCCCCGCACTACGAATGAAGCCTTCGTGTTCCAAAGGCATGACGCTCCTAAAAGCCTCCTCAGGTGTCATAGGAGGGTGCTATTGAGTGCTGAAAGTGACGTCTGTAGGTGGGTTGATTAAGTTCATCATTTCTCCCTACAAATTAGAATAATTTAATGTCATATTAAAATAAGTATAAAAATTAAAGTAGTTGATAAATAAGTGTTACTTGCTTTATCTGGTATGTTTTATGTATCCATATTCGCCCGTCGTCGGTGGTGGCCTTGCTATGAGTAATCTCATACACACCAACCCGATTGAGCGTGACACCATCGTGTGAATGTACCTGTAAATATATTTCACAGATTTGCAGATAATAGTTATAATTAAAACTTTAATTAAAAAATAAAAGTAACATAATTATAAGGAATTACTTACATATTTAGCCTTAACTCTATCTATACTAGTTCGACCCAAATAGTCGGCCTATGGTGGAGCTTTGGTCTTGTTTGTCTTGTTTCTCTTCGCTTGATTCTGTACATATAATATATTGTAATGGGGAATAATTAAACTATTTATCTCCAAATACTCTTAAAAGTATTTGTAATTATCTCTGTCTTAAGCTTATTCTAATGCTCACAGCATTCTCTCTACACATCTGCTGCTATTATAGGAGATACGTTCTTCAATGCCTCCTCATTAGACGACGTTGTATTATAATACTAAATTATACAAATAAATTGTTAAAAGAAATTAACTCCATTGTTATCCTCCAATCACGATGTCGTCTCGTGACATGATTGAGGATGTATTTAGTAACATTCGAATTGTCACCACAATCAAAGATCGCCTGTAATATTACAAATTATATAAACGAATTAAATATTATTAAAGTAAACTTATATATGAACATTAATATATAATTATTTACCTCCATATTATAAATAAACTGCCTCTTGATCTCCTTAGAGACCTTCTTCCAGTTAAAACAACTAAGGGGGACGAGTTCCTTTGCCATCCTAGACAGTCTGCTGGTGAAAGGAGGATAGTCTGAATCTTCTCCAGCTTCGTTGATATACACTTTGATTCTCGTCTCCTCTGAAAGTGCATCTAGATGTACATTTCTTATCGGACTCCTTCCTTTTCTTTTATTACCTGATAAGAAAAATATAATTAAAAATTAAAATATTAGAAGTAAATTTTAATAAGATATTACAGACAATTCTTACCAGTAGGATTGGTCCCTACCTCAGCTTGAGGATCCTGTTGAGGTGGCTTCTGTACCTCAGCATCGTTCTCATCCTCACCGTTGCTGTCACCCTCGTCCTCATCCTCTTCATCAGGGTAGTGGGTGGCAACCTCTGGCTCTGGCTCTTGTACTACATTGGTAACCACCATCTTGCCCTTGTTTTAGTACTGTCGGGCAAGATCACCAGGCTAGATATATTTACACTGTCGGATAAATGCGAGATTAGGTATCATGACAATTGGGTGTGCGTGGGAAATACGTAGAGGGATGTACTCAGAAACGGATGGGGGAGTCTGGGTGCAGAATGACTGGATGCAGGGGGGTTGAGTGGAAGGAGGTTGCGCCTCATCCCTACTTGTTGGGTGTTCTAGTCATACTTACCCCTATTAGTAAATTTCTTGAATTTCATCTGCATATACATTAAAAAAAATTAGTATTTGTATAAATATTAAGAAATAAATAAATAAAAATAAAAATTTTTGAAAAAAATTCGATAGAATTTCCCCTATATTACAGATATTTTCCAAAATCCTGTAAAAAGGAAATAACACATTCTACATGGTAGGAAATCGCATATTCTACGGTAAAACATAAGCATAAAAATAATGAAACATTGAAAACATGAACATAAATATAAACATAAGGAATGAAAAAAAGAATATATAATGAAGAAGCAATTTTAGAACATGTTTCTATTAGCATAAACATAAACATAAACTTATTTAGGTGAATTATATGGAACATCTTATATACTCATTTTTTAAACAACAGTATTTTTAATCCTCATAGGTGGCATGAAAAGATGTTTTCTGTTCGCTATTTCATCATATACTATAATGACAACTTTTCCTACGAATTACTTATTGAACACAAACATAAGAAAGCTTTCTATTAAGTGATTCATCATAATATGATAACTGTGTCTTTGAAAGGTATAATCTGAACAACAATAGTTGGAAGGAAAGGAACACTTTGAAACCAGCTAAGTACATCTAATATTTACAGTCCATATTCTTTCTTACATTTCATGTGTCACACATGGGAAAATATTTATTCTTACGGTTATTCTTGTACACATCAATCATCGAGAGAGGAAGAAGGTTTGCTATTTAGTGAAGAGAGACTTGCTTGAAGGGCATAATAGATGTTTCTAATGGTGCTAGAGCTTACTAGTGACAAAAAGAAAGTCTAACATACAGATGGAGCAAATCACCTACACAACCAAAAACACAATCAGCAATCGACTATAACCAGGGGGATCAACCATGCACTACATGCCAACTAGGCATTAATATCTTTTTTTCTTTTTTTTTGAAAGAACTAGGTAATGATATCTAAAAATATATTTCGATGCAACCACATGCCTACATTGAAAGAATATGGATGACCATTCACATTGCTTAATACTCATTTAATAAATCATACATACTTAATAAAGCATGTTTGTATGCAGTTGAAATTTACATGAATGCTTTTAAATGACTTGTAGGCTTTTTAAGTAGGCTTAGGCTTCAAAAGTGAAGTCAACCTTAATAACAATTATGCAGGTGAAATTTACATGAATGCTTTTAAATGACTTGTAGGCTTTTTAAGTAGGCTTAGGCTTCAAAAGTGAAGTCAACCTTAATAACAATTGATCCAAGTCTAGCCCAATTTAACAAGGCATCTCGACATCTGTTCTTGATGTTCTCAAATTTTGCTACTATGGGATATATGAGACAATTCATTGCAAGCTGAAATAATAAAGTAAGGTAGATAAAAAAAATGGTATAAAAGATAATTATACATTTCATATCAATATCTATTGCACCTACACCAACTTCAGTGTTTTTAATTAGTATTTGCTTCTACTTCATATTCGATATCTTTTTTCGCGTCAAAATATTCACGTGGAATTGTCCATACAGGTATAATCCAGTCATTTCTACTATTGTTAGCGACGTAGAAGACTTGAGCTACTTGACATGTTAATGTAAACGGTTCTAAAAAATAAAGAATTCGACGATTCTTATTCAAATATAAAAAATTGTGTTTCTTGTCAAGTTTGAAGCCAATGCCTTCTTTAAATACGTTGAACCAATTACAGTTGAAAATTATAACTTTACAATCGTATCTGAAGCTCATCTTAATGATTTTTTTGATATATCCGTAGTAGTTATTACTGCCAGTGTTCAAATCGCAACTGACAACAACACCAACATACTGTGTGGCCTTCGTAACATTTATGGATTTTATCCTTAATCTGAATCCATTTATAATGTAACTTGAATGGTAATGTACATAACTCAACGGTTGATCCGATAATATGTCAAAGTCCCTCAATCATCGTGATTCATTCTCTTCGTTTATTTGAATAATACGTTATTTAAATTACTCAAGAAAGTCGACCTTGCATGTTCCAGATGTGAGTACTCCTTAAATTCATTATAAAATGTATTAACTTTTGGAATTTGCTTAAGAATGTATAAGTGAGGTAGACGTCAATTGATTTCAGAGATTGATTTGTACTCTATGTTGAACACAGACCTTCCTAAAATATCAAATATGGGAAGACAATATTTATCGTTCTCATTATACCCTCCATCATAATTTTTCTGAAATCGATTAAATTGATTGTCTATCTCATTTATATACATGGCACAAAAATTAATGAACTCTTATACAAGATATTCTTTTACAATAGTTTCTTCAAGTTTAGCCTTGTTTAACACAATCTTTAAGCGTTTTTAGAAATCGTTCAACTGGATAAATCAATCTGTATTGCACAGGTCTAGTAACTTTCGCTTCATTTGCAAGATGCAGAGTTAAATGAATCATGACATCAAATAACGTCAGAAGAAATATCTACTTCATTTTACATAATGTGACGACTATTTGCTTATCACAGTAATTTAATAAATCAGAATTTACAATTTTTGAACAAATAGTTTTGAAATATTAGTTTATCTTTGTAAATAAATTCACAACTAGATCAGGTAGCACTCCACGAATAACCAGTGGGAACAAAACTTGCATGTAAATATGACTGTCATGACTCTTTAATCCATTAGTTTTCTTTTGAATTTCGTTTACACATCGATAAAGATGTGAAAAATAGTTATTTGCCACCTGTACTTCCAAAAAGGTGAACTTTTTCTCGTTGATCATTATTTAGGCTGTAAATGACTTCCGAAAAGTCATAACTGCCGTCTTCTTTTTCAATAACATGTAACTCTGGACGAATGCCTAAAGTTAGCATGTCTTTTCTTGTTTTCATTCTATCATTTGGACTATCAGTTAAGTTGAATACATCTAAAATGTTCATAACATTTTTCTTAATACGCATCACATTAAGATTATGTCGAATAGTTAGATCTTTCGAATACGAGAGTTCCATGAAGAAAATGATTTTCTTCCTAAAACTCGTATGTTTCAAAGTTATGACCTTTTTTGAACAAATGACGTACTCGTATGTTTCAAAATTGTAATTTCTCTATTATTTGAAAATCTGACAACCTTATTGAATTTGTACATAGCTTATTCCTCGGATTCTTGAAAGAATACCTACAAGTTTTGCCATCGAACTTGTCCTTAAACACTGCTATTCGCCATCTATACTTAACTAGAAAGAATCTACAGTGTCTTAAATAACAGAACTTGTTACTTTCATAGTCGAAGATGATGAGTGTTATCCATACATATTGACTAAGTAGACTTTCCCTTTTTACTCCATCCCGACAATTTTGCATATACGGGTAAGTCATTAATAGTTTACAATAATGTAGCATGCATATTAAAGAATTCTTTTCTGTATGCATTATATGTACGAATGCTGTTACACTACAATAGTTTCAGTTCATCTATCATGGTTGAAGATAAACGTCAATTGTATTTCTTGGCTACTTTGGATTAGGGATGAGAATGGTCAACATCATAAACGACGATCATATATAAAACTACGTAGGTAAGTTGTAAGTTATCATCACGACTGACCAAAATAAATAGGATGGGTACATGTTCTTAGAGGGATTAAACTCATCGCTTAAAAGACTCAATTTGACATTTCATGCATTTTCTGCAAATGCTAAATGTCTGCTGTCAAACATTTTCCACTCTTCTAAATCTACAGGATGACGAATGTGAAATCTCGTGATATGTTATCCTTATGCCATGTCATTAAATTTGTAATTATATTTGAAATAAAAAAGTGTTGAAGCTTAGAATTAATGGAAAATAACGTAAAATCTTCTCCGGCTGTTCTTTTGCCCTTGTATTTAGTAAATTTTTCACTTTAAATCTCTCAACATCATATTGTGGATAATTAGTGAATTCTGCATATTCATTTCTGTATAACACAATCATTTGGACAGGCGTCAACTTTTTTTGCAATTTAAACTAAGTTCACGAATATGTTTCTTTGCTTCATAACATGTCTTTAGATAATCTTTCGGATCATTTAAAAGCTCTCCAATGAATTCAAACACCTCGGACATAAAGTTAGAGGTTGTTTTATTCATAACCTTCATCCGAAATAATTTTAATAGAAATGATAACTTAGAAATAGAAGTGATACTGGGAACAATAATTTCATTCGCTGCCCTAATAGAATCATAAAATTGATTACAAGTTTCTCCACTAATTAGGTCTTCAACTCTTGCTCTCATCTCATCAAAGATTTCATCGATGTCATTAGCTTCAATATCAACAGTTGTCTCATCGAAATATGTCGGAGGTCGTTTGACTTCCTCTGTAAGATCTTCTTCATGAGCAATTCACTTAGTATAATGTTGCCATCAACGTTGTAAATCGTGTGCTTGTATACACTGTTATTATCATGTGAATATCCATTCAAGCATCTTTTACATAGGCAAAATATATTGTCGAACTTGTCTCTTCATCTGAATGACTTTCTATTGTCATAAATGTTCAATTAAAGAACTCTCTCACTCTATTCTTATATTGAGAGTAATTCGAATTTCTCAAACTAATTCAAGACTTATCCATGATAATTTACAAAAATGAAATAAAGTCATCCAATAATTATAATTTGAATTTATAATAGTGTTTTCATTTTGATTAGGGTTTTCACTTAATATCCCATCTTTAAAGATTTGATCACAACGTTATTTGTTACATATAACTGGTATCTTGAGAAATTTTGACAACATTTCCTCGTACTTCTCCAGTATCCCCCCAAGACTAACATTAACTACATTCCTAATAACTCTCATTTAAGGGTGCATTAGGAACTTAAATAAGATCAGTTGGTATATCGGAAAAGAGCGAAAAGATATCACCGAAATTCCTCCAGATGTTTGTTTCATATAACAAGTAACTCTATGTTGTGATCAAATTTTCAAGGATCCCTTTTGTTCAGACATTGATTAGGGTCGGTACTGGTTGTAGGGCACAGGCACTTTGCACGGCCAAAATTTGGGTAAGGCGCGAAGAAATGCCACCCAACCAAAATTCAGAATCAATATATATAATGGTTACAAGATAGAACCGTCATTTCTAATGCGATGGTTTTTATAAGAACCGTCGTGTACGTTAAATTGGGGAACTCTGCACACAAGATGGGGTATTTACAGTAAATATAAACGACGATTTTAATTAAAACTACTATCTATATTATCAATAAGATGATTTTTAAATTGTCGTCTATATATTCGATTTTGACAAAAATCATCACTACAAAAATATTGCAAAAGTTCTTTTTTTATAGTAGTGATATCTTGACAAGCGACTCCTTCACAACAGGGGGTTGCCCTCCCATTTGCACAACACAATAGAGTGATTATGATAATGCAATTGTTTGGCTTTGAGCACCCTGTCACAATCTTTTGCCAAGCCAAATCTTGCGAAAAAGAACCTCTTCTTATGAGGCAAGATCTACAATGACCCATGGGACCTCCACAAGCAATGGAAGTTAGCATGAAGATGAGGAAGGTAAGGGCAAGACTTGTGGAAATCAAGCACATAGAAATCTTACTAATTCTTCTAGAGTTGGCTTATGTGAGCGTGTCATTTGGAATGCCCACCAATGGCTTGCCATCTTCATCAACCTCTAGAGGGTGGTAGTTGACGAATCAAACCTCCAAAGCACTAGGATCGAAGAGTAGAGAGGCCCAGGTGTGACCTCCAAAGTGGAGGAATTTGGCAGGGAAATTAAAGGAGTGATTGTTGGAAGGTGATTAATTGGAATCTTGGATAGAGTTCGCGGATTTGGAAAGAGGTGGCATACGATTTTGGTGCTGGAGGGATAAGGTGACGTGGAAACATGGTGGGCTTCTAGAAGGTGGAAGTTAGGTTTAGTATTTTAGGTGGTTGAATTAAGATTTAGGAAATTTAGTTAGGGTTTTTGTGGTGGTGAATTAGAATTAGGTTTAGGATTAGAAACAAGGTTAAAATTAAGAATGAAACTAGGATTTTACATTAGGATTAGAAATTGGGGTTAGGATGTCAACCATGTTCTTGTCTTCTCCTCAACTGAGCTCAATTAATCATGATTTTCTCTTCCTCCTCCTCTTGTATAGAATAGAACTTCATATTAATAATCATTAAATAATTAAATTTAATTGTACATTTGTAATTCTAAGATGCATAAATGCATTTATATATAAAATATTCTAATTCTAATGTAAGTAATATTACAAAATTAACATAATTAAATATGATGTGACATAATTAAATATGCTCTTCGTTGAGTGTGTGGAACATTACTCAAAAGATCAAGATTTGTATGTGACCTTATTAAAAAGAATGGATTTTTCTTTTTCAATTACATCCATGCCCCCATAAAATTTATATTTACTTTTATACTCTTATAAACTTACGTCATTTATCAGATTTTTTTTCTTCCCATAGTATTTAATGGTATAATGAACTAACTATGGTTAAGGTGTAATAATATGTCAGTTATCTTTAAAAATGGAAAACAAATAAGTAGAGAGAAGTTGACTTCATGGTGGTGGTGCCCTTCTCTTCACCGTACTACATATTGAGGTGGAGTGATCGAAGATAGTGGGTGGAGGAGGTCGTGGGAATGGGGTTGGTGACGGTCGAGGGTGGAGGAGGTGGTGGGGGCACACGTGGTGGTCAAGGGAGGTGGAAGAGGAGGAGATGTTTGAGGGAGGACGGAGGTGGGAGGAGAGCGAAGGAGGTGGTCAGGGGAGAAGAGTGGAGGAGGAGGTGCTGGGGGTGTAGGTGGTGGGTGAGGGGGGAGGTGGTTGGAGGACAGTGGCTGTGGGGTAGGAAATAAAGGGAACATGCGGAAGAAGAAAGAGTGAAAAAAAAGAACAATACGATGGAAGTGTGGATGTAACTTTCAGAATTAACTCGATTAGAATTAGTGAGATATTTCATCTCGGTTGATGGTTTCCCGGCAATCAGCTAATCTGTGGGCATATGGTAAAGAATTTTATTGGGGGTAAAATATATATATATATATATAAAAGATTTCAACGACAACAAAAAAAAAATGTCACCTTCTTCAAAATTTTAAATTATAAACTATCTTGGTATAAAACCGATTTTCTCTCTGGTAAGCTGCGTGACATTTCCGTCAACTCCTTCAGGCACGGCGACGGCACAGCTATTCGAGATTTGCGTTTCGGAGGTGAAGTCGGCCTCCAAGTCCTTCGTCCGCCACCTCCTCTCCCTCATGCGCGCCTCCCGCCAAGACGTCGCCTCCGTGATCCGAGCTGTCGTTGACGATGCGCAGCCCGCCATCGGCCCACACCACGCCAAGCACGCCCTCTCCTCCTACCTCCACCGCAAGCTCTTCCAAGGCTTCGAGGACGAGTCGTTCTATATGGAGGGCTCCCTCTCCTCCCTCCTCCAGCCCGCCAAGCACCGCCGCGACTGCTACTCGCAGTTCCGCGACATGCGCTGGATGGACCCCGCCGAGCTCCTCGGGGTGCTCCCGAGCTGCGCGTTCGGGAGGTGGGCTGGGAAGGTGTACCTCTCGATCGTGAGCGCCGAAATGGAGGGGATGCTGTTCGAGGGGACGGAGCAGCGGAGGGTGGTGGAGGGAGGGAGGCACCCGAGGACGGGGTTCTACGGGGAGTACTATCTGAGGGTGGCGAAGGCGGTGTGGATGCTGCACCTGCTCGCGTTCGCGCTGGAGCCGCCGCCCAGCCAGTTCGAGGCGGCGCGGGGGTCCGAGTACGAGGCGGGGCTCATGGAGAGTGTGATAAGGTTTCCCGGAGGTGGGGTGCCGTCCGGTTCGGTGGTGGGCTTCGCCGTGGCGCCTGGGTTCAAGCTCGGCAATGGGACGGTGGTGCGCGCCCGTGTGTACCCCGTACCCAAGAGGCTTTCTCACTGATCCCTCTCCCCACCTCTCTCTAGCTATTCCATTTGCTTTTGTTGCCTTCTTTCTTCTGCCATGGCTCGGCTCGGACGTTAATTGGTTCATTGCATCTGGGGAGTCTCATAATTAATGACGCTGCCTGCGATTGAATGACTGATCTTGTATGGTTAATATATATGTAATTCGGAATCGATCGATGATATCAAATATTGCTGCAGCATCGTTGTAAATTAATCTTGCTCCAGCTTGTGTTGATTATTATTACGGTGTTCGTTCTCTTTTCTGTTTTCCTTTCGTTTCCTCGTGCCTTGATCAATAACTCATCATATATGGCAGTCTTGAAGCAAAACAACAAACGAAGCCATATTCTCGAAGACGTACGTTTGTGGGACGTCTTACAACATTTAAGATAAGAAAGAAATCCCTTAGCTACTGGTATGTCCGAAGCGATTCTTTTTTATCACTGTCTTGTGAGGCCGATGCATGCATGTAAATAGGCACGTAGGTCATATTTCTATATCGTTATTTTGGTTCTCAGAGTAGTTGGATGCATGAGAGGTAGGTCTCGTTACTGGGTTCAGGGCCTGCTCGTGTCACAACCTGTTCACCAGCGGGTTTAGGTGGGGTAATTTTTAGTTTCAGTTCGGTCCGTCACGTCGTTTCAAAATTCAAGGCTATATACATATATGTTCTTTTAAAAACATACATGTATCCTAACGCCAAAGTCATCCAAAATTCTCCTCTCTACTCCTAAAAATATATGCATTGAATTACATAATCATTATTTATGGGTGTCATAAATTAAGTTCATGTGTTTTTTTTTTTTTTGTAATCCTCTTTAAAACTATACATTTAAGAATTTTAGATCCATGTGTTGACCCAGCCCATGTGGAGGTCAGCTCTAGGGTAGTCATTACAACTCATGGGTTGGCAGCCCCTCACGAGCTGGGGTAGGACCGTTTTAAAGCGCGACATGTTCGGCCCATCGTGATGCATGTACCGGCCTAACAAGAGGTTACGGTAGAACATTGGATTGAATGGCATCACTTGATGTGTGAATGGAGAAGTGAGATAGGAAAGATGATGGGTGAAAGAAGTTACAATAGTGGAAGAAATACATTATTTGTGTGCCAATCACCCCCGAGACAACACAAACATCATGCTATGAAGCGGTAGGTAGGTAGGGTGGATTGCAAAGATGCCCTTGGGGCCCTCCCAAGCTTCAACAAAATTTGTAGAGAAATGACACACAATAAAGAGTTGAACACTTGTATTTCCATCTTTTGTGATGATATCTATTGGATTACAATTTTTTGAAAAGGAGAAAGGGTGGTTTCCAATATAACCACCCACTATAATGAAGCCAAATTACAAGTTTTAACTCCAGAAGACAATAAGAAACAGACTCCACAAAATTCTTCATATAAGAATGTTACCCTTGAACACAACCGCTTTCCTCCCCAACCAAATGCTTCACAAAACGATCAACAACCTTGCCCTCTCCTTCATCCTGAATACATTCCAGCCTCCATTCTTAGCCCCACATCTGAACTACCTTCAAAACTCATCAAAAGTAGAGTTGTTCCACCACCTTGCATTGAAGCAGCTCCAAATTTGAGTAGTGACAGGACATCGAAAGAAAAGGTGATCCACATCCTCCTTTGCTTCATGACAAAGAGGGCAATATGTCTCCACCTTAGGGGCTCACCTAGCCCTCCACATTCTCGTGACAAGCCTACACCTCGTGAGAAGCTAGGCAAAGATCTTTCACTTCAGAGGACAAGCCACCACCTAGATCTGATTGCAGCCGCTGATGAGATCAATATTCGTCGGCCCATCGACATTCCCAGGCCTTCTATATGCATTGCGAATCGAGAAATCACCCTCCTCCTAGCAGTAAGCATCAATCCCGCCCTTGGGTTAAAATCCCTCCAGCTCTTGCAACAAGGCCTGAATCTCTATAATCCTCTGGCCTGACAACCTTTCGACAAAAGTGGGACATCGGTAGTTCTCCCATACATCTGCCACCAAGGCCCCCCTATCTATAGCTAGTGTTGAAAGCTTGGGGAATCGATCACATAGCCTTCCTTGTCCTGTCTAGTTATCCGGCTAAAATATGAACACACTTCTTGAGCCAAACATGGCAATAAAGTAATTCCTCACCTTTGGTGCCACCAAAAAGAGGCTTCTACGGAAATGAGAGGCTCCCCGTGGGGGGGGGGGGGGGTTAGCAACCTGTCCCAACTCAGTGGGCCATCGTAACATCTCCTGAAATCTTCTCCCATGAACAACCCAATAGGCTTTTAGAGATGGTTGTAGAATCGTCACTAATGATCTTTAACCATCTCTAAATATCTTTAGTGACGGTTTGGCAATCGTCCCTAAAAGTGGCATTCCCAAAGCCTTTTTGAGATGGCTAAAAAAAATCATTGCTAAAAGATTCCTTTGGCAACAATTGTTAACAATGTCTAAAGTTCAAGTTAACTTTTGAAGTAATTGTTACTTTTTTTGTAATATTTACAATTGTCTTTAAAAATTGTAAGAAATGATCATTAAAGTTTAACTAACATTTTAAATGATTGTTATGCCTTTTTTTGTGACTTACAACTGTCCCTAAAAATCATTACTAAAATTTAAAATAACATTTAAAATGGCTATTTTACTCTTTTGAGATTCTTGTAATTGTCATTAAAAAAGGATTGAACCATCGCTAAAAAGTTTTTTGATTGTAGCTAAAAAGTGATTCGAGCGTCGCTATACCCTCCGATAACATTTACTAGAATGGTTAGCAATATCGGTAAACAAGAATAGTATCCACTCAAAATTTAAATTTACTTCTATTCATTACACTTTAAGAATAAGAAAATCATAAGGAACCAGATAATAACTCATCTTCTATTTTAGAAAGTAAGTAACAAAAGTAATCATCTACATGAATGCCAAATTCAAAAAAATCAAAGTTCCACATATGAAACTAAAAGGTACATATCTAAGCTATAACAAGGAAAACTATCATTCATTTCTTACTAAATCAACATCAGACTAAGGTTGCGGCGATATTTGTCTTTCAACCATGCTCTTCAATCTATTCAAATTCTCCTTCATAAGTTTTTGATTGCAAAGGAACTCTTCAATTATTTTATTTGCTTCTAATTATATATGCTAAGATGACATTGCTGCCTCGAGATTGTGATTTTCTTATGATTGTGAAGAGGACCCACGACTTCCATATCAATTGGTGATTGTGGCTCCACGACCACCACACTTTACACGTCCAGGATGCTCATTTGGTAGGGCTTTGCGGAATGCTTCTTCAAGAGATAGTGGTTCAACAGTATGGCCTCCATCATCTTCATTAGGAACTAGATTAATAAGCGCCAACATCCTTGTTATAAGACATTTAAAAAGGATATTTTAGCGTTAATGTAAAACTATTGATTTTGTTTTAGCATTGAAAAAATCTAGAGATAATATAGTGAGAAGAAAACATAAACCATCAACTCAATTCATTTTGGGTATCAACAAAAGTAAAAACACCTCAATATGGCCTTAAGGTTACATCGGTCAAATGGAAGGAAAGTGACATGCCCAACCATATTAACAAATTCATTTCCATTTTTTCGTAAGGATTTCATATTCATATTTAAAAATTGAAAATGGATCATAAGAGTGTGAATTGATGGGGTTAATCCATAATTGACTCATTTTTAACTTAGGATGAACTTGAACTATAACTTAATATCAACTGAACTTTATACTTAATAAGTACCGATATTAATAGACCAGTACCAATATACCTTGTTCTAAGTATCGGCACTGATAAGTCAGTATTGGTATCCCTGACATACAAGATTAGACCCCATATCTAAATAGTATCGGTGCTGATGCCAAGTACGGGTACTCATGACTTACAGTTTTAGGATCCTAGTTCAATTGTATACTTGTCCAGTAGTCATGGTATACCAGTATCAATGACTAGTACTGGTACCCATGACATATTAATATCCCTCCAGATCCACACTGATCTCAATGAGTACCTGTACTCATCATAAGTACTGATGCTTGTTGACTATCGGTGGCCTCAACCTATAGCTAATATGTACCGGTATTTAAGATCAGTACTGGTACTAGTGACATACAGATCTTGATCACTTTGAGCCCTTAACCAAATCTGTGCCTTATGAGTACCGGTACTCATAATGAGTATTGGTATACACAAGTCAGATTTTGCATCTTAGGAACCTAAAACCTTACCTATGACTCACATGTACCGGTACTCCTAATGAGTATCGATACCAGTAAGCCACAGTCTCTGGTTCTGGGATCTGGAGACAAAATTGTAGTGCATATGTACTAGTACCCATGATAAGTATCAATACTTGTCAGTTACGAAATGAGTTTTGGATTTTCTGAGAAGATGAATCATTTATCCTAGTTTATGCAAAGCCTAAGTATTGCTAAACATTCTATATGAAAGGATGAAACACAAAACATAGACGAAAGGTTAACATATATAAACATAATGAGAAGATATGAGAATACATTCATATACATACATACACATATGTGTACATACACACACACAAATATATGAATAACATATCAATGTACTTGTATTCATCCTTCTTACGCGATCTGGGCTGCAGTCAGGCTCTTCCAAGAGTTCCACCCACCTCTTGGATCAATATCACCAAGGAGAAGACCACCTATTCCTACCGTTCTCTCTCTCTCTCAAAGGTTACGATGGGGCAAACCAAAACCAGAGAGAGTCCAAGAATATTAGGGTGGTCTCTTGGGGACCATAATTACCCATTAATGAATAATTAGAGAAAATAATTGCTGGGTGGTTTGCGACTCCGCCCATCAAAAAGTCACAATTCACAATATACTCTCTGCACATCATTTAAAATCCACATCTCTCTTAATGCATTTTTATGCCCATACCTAAATTAGTCTTAGTTTATCACTTTATGAATACTGGGCATTGAGATGACAATCATAATACTTATTATTTTTTGATTATATCCACATATATATTAACACATACAAGTCTATAATTTGGATTTTAATCCAACAATCTCCCACTTGGACTGTTTGTATAACCTGCTAATCAAATAATATACAAAACTAAATTTAAGCTCAACTTTGCTATTATAACTTTAATGCATATATATAACTGATTTGATCTATCAATCACACTAGTAATAGAGCCAAAGTAGCTTTGGTTACATTACAACAACTAAATCAACAATGACCGCGTACCCTAATGCAAAATGGTAATCAGAAACATGTGAACGTGCAGCATAGAAATTACATGCAATGTAATCAATAACATGCCTATTTCCAACTGGTTCTTTGAATTGAGATCACAACAGAAAACAAACCAAAATACTTGTTAGAATGGACATTAAACTTGAAACTTGAAACTTTAAGTTTTGTTATTTCAACAGGAATGAAGCTTTACAAAACTTTGAACTGTACATGTATATCACCATAAAACTTTAACTAGATACCAAAAGTGTCTAATACAAATGAGCACTGCAAAAATTACAAACTCCTACTAAAGTTGAAATTTCTATAAGGACATACGACCCATATTTTCTGTGTTCCTAGAACATCTTGGGTGTTATTTCTTCAGTAAGCGGATCCGCAAGCATGGAGTTCGTCCCGATGTGCTCAATATACAGTTGTCCATTCTGTATCTTTTCTTTAACAACCTGGAACTTGATCTCAATGTGCTTCGATTTCAAGGAGCTCCGGTTGTTATTGGAGTAGAGAACTGTAGACTGATTATCACAATACAATCGTAATGGCTTATCAATGCCATCTACTATTTGCAACCTCGATATAAAATGTTGCATCCACACTCCACGATTGGATGCCTCGTAGCATGCAATGAACTCTACTGCTATAGTGGAAGATGCAATAATAGATTGGTTTGCACTCTTTCAAGAAATGACACCACTGGCAAGCAGAAACACATATTCTGAAGTAGACTTTCTGCTATTATGGTACTCAGCAAAATCAGAGTCAGTATAGTCGAAAACTTGAAGATTTTTTGGCCTCTTGAAGATGAGCATATTATCTCGTGTCTTCTGCAAATATCTTAATACTCTCTTAGCTGCTCTCCAATGATATTTTCTTGGATTACTCAGGTATTTCCTTAACATGCTTGTCATTTACTCCAAGTCTAGTCTGGTACAGACTTAGGTATACATTATACTGCCAACGGCTAATGCATAAGGAATTGTTTGCATTTCCCATTTGTCAAAATCACCAATAGGGCATTGGTTGAGACTAAACTTGTCTCCCTTAAGCACAGGAACAATGGTTTGCAATCTTACATGCCATACCTTTTGAGTACCTTTTTTATATAACTTCTTTGGGATAAGCCTAGAATATGACGAGATCTATCTTGACATATTTCAATTCTAAACACAAGTGAAGCATCTCCAAGATCTTTTATATTAAACTGTTTGGCAAGAAATTCCTTGGTGTCTAACATAATACTCATATCATTTGCAGTAAGGAAAATATCATCAACATAAAGAACCAAGAAGATATACCTACTCCCCCAGAACTTATGGTAAATACATTCATCAGCTATATTCTCTTCGAAACCAAATAAGAGAATTACCTGATGAAATTTGAAATACTATTGTCTAGATGCCTGTTTGAGTCATAAATGGATTTCTTTAATTTGCATACCATGCCTTTTGGATCACCCGTAACAAAGTGTTCGAGCTAAATCATATAAATGATTTCCTCAATATCACTATTAAGGAAAGCTGTCTTAACATTCATTTGATGTAACTTAAGATTAAAATGGGCCACAAGTGCAATTATAATTCTCAATGAGTCCTTAGAAGAAATAGGAGAGAAGGTCTCCTTATAGTCAATGCCCTCCTTTTGGGTAAATCCTTTGCGACAAGACGTACTTTGTACCGTTCCACTTTTCCTTTCGAATCCCATTTCGTTTTAAATATTCATTTGCAACCAACAAGTTTCGCACCTTCTAGTAGTGAAATGACATCACAAATGTCATTATCTTTTATTGATTTCATTTCCTCTTTCATTGCCTCTATCTCTTTTTATGATTCCGATTTTCCATTGCCTAACGAAAGCTGATCGGATCATCTTCCATATCCCCAATGTCTGTTTTATGCTCTTGAAGGAATACAACATAATCATTAAATATGGCACTCCTTTCCCTAGTGGATCTCCTTAATGGCACTGTATGTGTTTGAGGCTTCTCTTTAGGAGTTAAGTCCATAACAATGTCTTCATTGAAGCTATTTTGAGGAACGTCGTAAACATGTTCCTCATCAACCTTAGTAACTCGAAGAGGAATGTCTACATGTTCCTCTTCAAAAGCAAAGTATTTAACTCTGTTTTCCTTAGTAGACTCAACACTCTCAAAGAATTTTACGATTCTAGACTCAAAAATAATTTTAGATGTGGGATCATAAAACTTGTATCCTCTTGACCTTTCTGAATACCCAACAAAATAACAACTAATCGTCCTTGAGTCCAGTGTCTTTTCATTTGACTTATAAGGCTTTTTCTTAGATGGTCATTCCTACACATGAAAATGCTTAAGATTAGGCTTCCACCTAGTCCAAAGCTCATATCGAGTTTTGTTAGTCACCTTAGTGGGAACTGTATTTAGGATATAAGCTGTAGTTTTTAAGGCCTCTCCTCAGAGTGATTTTGGTAAGGTAGAATGAGTAATCATACTCCTTGCCATGTCCTTAAGCATCCTGTTTCGTCTCTCAGCAACACCATTCATGGTGGGCGAACCCGACATGGTGTACTGAGGAACGATACCGCATTCCTCTATGAAGCGAGCAAATGATCTTGAACATTTTTCACCTGATCCGTCATATCTACCATGGTATTCATCACCACGGTCAGATCTAACAAATTTGATCCTTCTATTAAGTTGATTCTCAAATTTGACTTTATAGTTTTTGAACGTTTTCAGTGACTATGCCTTTTCATGAATTAGGTAAAGGAAGCCATGTCTTGAGTGGTCATCTATGAATGTGATAAAATATCGTTGACCATTCCACGCAGGCGTAGAAAATGACCCACAAATATTCGTATGAATCACATATAAGATTGACCTATTAACTTCAAACTTCCTACTATTAGTTTGTTTCCCCTTGATGCACTTTATAGACTAATCAAAATCAAAGTCTAAGGGATCCAAAATTCCATTTGACATATGTCTTTCTATTTTTCTTCTGAAGATATGACCTAATCTCTTGTACCATAAATAGGCCGAGTTTCCATTATCTAATTTCCTTTTCACACCATGTGCATCCAAAAGTGAAGATTCATGAGGAGCAGTAATAGTATCAAGGTAATAAAGACTATCAAGGCATGAAGGAAAACTAGTGCCAATAATTTTGGAATCATAAAATAAAGAAACCTTTCCATCACCAAAATTACAATTGAAACCACACTTGTCCAACATGTAAACTGAAACTAAATTACATCTAAAAGATGGTACAATAAAAGTCTACTTCAATTCCAAAAACATTTCAGTTTTCATTAACAATTTAAATTGCCCTATTGCTTGAACGTCCACCGCCTTGCCATCACTAACATAAATGAATCATTCAGCTTCATTTGGCCTTCGGCAATTCAAGTAACCTTGCATAGACACGCTAATATGAGTAGTAGCACCTGAATCCATCCACCAAGTGTGTCTAGGTACCGAAGTCAAATTAATTTTCGTACAAACCAAACTATGAGCCATACCTTTCTTAACATGCCAAGTGTGGTAGTTAGTATAGTGCTTCTTCTGGTGCCCCTCAATTCCACAAAAGAAACATCCTAACTTGCAAGACTCTCCAGCCTTCCCCCGTTGTTTCTTACTTGGAGCTGTATCTGCAACTTCCTGCTTCCTCTTTTTAGTCTTGCCTTTACCTTTAGAGGAACAGGCAACATTTGCACTTTTTGTCTTATCTTACTTCATTTTCTCCTCCTCTTGGACGCAGTGCGAGATGAGCTCATTTAGAGACTAAATCTCTTTCTAACAATTATAGCTCACCTTGAACTGGTTAAAGGCAAGAGGGAGAGATATCAACACCATATGCACTAATAGATCTTCAGAAAGATCTAATTTTAGTGCTTTCAACTTAGAAGTGATATAGGACATCTCCATTATATATTTCTTAATGTTTCCCTTTCCCTTATACTTCATTGAGATTAGGTTTGCTAAGAGTGTACCAATTTCTACCTTTTTATTCTTAGCAAACCTCTTCTCAATTTCAGCTAGAACATCCTTGGCAGTGGCTATATTATCAGACATTGTGCTCCTAAAAGCCTCAAGTCTAGTTTGGTAAGGGGGATAACCCATCAAAATAGGGGTTAACCTTGTTTGGTGGGAAGGATATTTTGACCCAAGTTAAGATGACTTAACCCGAGATAAGTTATTCTAGGGTTGATGTGGGATAAGTGTTTTTATAAGTTATCCCATGTGTTTTCACAGGTTAACTCAGAAACTTTCCAAACAGTCACAGGTTAACCCACCAGAATAACCTTTATGACTTCCAAACAAAAATGGAGGATAATCCATCTACAAAAAAGTTATCCCATAAAATTTATCCCTCCATCCAAACTAGCCATTAAGGTTGGCCCTTTTCATGATCATCATAGAGATTTTGTTAGACCTCTCCTACCTTTCCATTTCTCTCTTTTGATCAGAAGTATTAGTTTCTATAATGGTAGGAGAGGCTTCCCTAATTTCTAGATTAAGATCCATTACCCCTAAGACTATCAGAAGATTTTCTTTCCAAAACTTAAAGTTGGAGTCACTCAACATGAGAATGGAATTGAGGGTGGCGGTAATGTTGGTAGAAAACATTTTTGAAATAAGTTTAGGTAACATGGAATTAGCTCCTATAAAGCATAAAGGTGTTTGGTTAATTTAATTGTCCACATCTCATGTCTTAGCTAACTCCGTCAAAGATCTCATCTTTGGATGAGAGATTGACTTGTAATTAAAGACATGGTGTGGTGAGTATTGTTGGTTCAGTTCCAAGTCAATTATGAACCTTTCTTTGAGCCAGTGAACACTCATCTAGTAACACTCATCAACCTATTACTATTCAAAGATAAATCCAATATTCACGGGAGAGCTCATTTTGGTGAGATACTGCTTCAACTTAATTATCTTAGAACAATATACTTTATTAATTAGACTAAACCTAAATTAACTAAGCATAAAATGGGTTGGCTTTGATACCACTTGATGGGGTTAATCCATAATTGACTCACTTGAAACTTAGGATGGACCTGAACTATAACTTATTATCAACTGAACTTTATAGTTAGTAGGTATTGGTATACCTTGCTTTATAGTAGTATCGGCATTGATAAGCAGGTACTGGTATCCTTAACATTCAGACCCCATATCCAAATTGTACCGGCACTCATGGCTTACAGTTTTAGTATCATAGTTCAGTTGTATACTTGTCCAATAGTCAAGGTGTATCGGTACTAATGACTAGTATTGGTACCTATGACATACTGGTATCCCTCCAAAGCCACACTGATCTCAACGAGTACTAGTACCTATCATAAGTATCGGTGCCTGTTGAGTACTGGTGACCTCAACCTATAGCCAACATGTATCGGTACTAGTGACATATAGATCTTGGTCACTTTGAACACTTAACCAAATCTATACCCTATGAGTACCGGTACTCATGATGAGTACCAGTATACACAAGTCACATATTTTGGATCTTAGGAACCTAAAATCTGACCAGTGACTCACATGTACCGGTACTCCGAATGAGTACCAATACCATCAAGCCATGTAATGTTCGAAAATCTAGGCTTCAAGTCATTTCAAAGTGGTTCGGGTCAGCTCGAACCTGGAAACCTGGTTAGGGTTTGGCGCTGGTGTCAAAACCCCCTTAAATTGCTCAGAATCGTGTATTTCGAGTCAAATCTTAGTCAAACTTTGTCAAAAGGGTGCCATATGTTTTATTATTAGATTCCTCTCATCGCAAGCTTTTCGGCGACGCTTGTTTTACACGATTCTGAGCTGTATAACTCAAGTTAGGGCCAAAAGAAGTTACCAGGGATCTAAATGTAAGGTAAACCCAACCATAAGAGCATTTGGGGTATTTCACCCAACTAAACCTATTCACAACTACCCTTAAGGCCTATTTAAGGACCCCTTGGGTCCCTACGATCTTCCTTAGTCTCTAACTCTCTCAAATCAAGAGAGAAAGGGAGAAGAAAAAAACTTTAGTTTTTCTTCTTCAAAAATCAAAGATTTATTCGTAGGGACCTAGTTGTGATTTTGCAAAACCCGAGGTCCCTACCGCGAAAGTCGCGGGCGAGTGCGGGCGTGGGCACGAGCTCGTAGGTGGGTGCGGGCGCTCGAGCGCAAGCAGGTGCGGATGCTCGGTGTGAGCGCACGGGCGTGAGCAGGTGCGTCGGGTGATGCATGCGAGGGCGGTTTTGATTCGACTCTGGACCCCTTCGTGTTGTTTTGACTAGTTCAAGGCCTTCTCGACCTCAGATTTTAACAAATAAGGTATCATTAGAATCGTATCAATGCGTACTACGCGTTGGTATTGTGTATTTCCACTTTTGAGTTCATTCTACTTATTGAAAAATTAGAAACGTAATTAAGTATCTTCGACCCCATCGTGGGTCTGATTAAACCAAGTCTTCTTCCCAGTGTGTGCGCGAATCTCAAGGCAAATGTGTAGACTATTTCTACGCCTAATAAACACGATTTGGAGTCACTGTGATTCTCTGGTGACCTTAGGTAGAGTAGTCTGTCCCTCTTTTTAATCCAACCGATCTCTCGGGTAATTGAGAACCTGGCTTGTGTGAGTTTTGTGTATAGTGCCTTGATTCGCGTGCATTCTCCTTTTGCTGAGTTGGGACCCTCCGATGTTTTCTTGATTTCTGGTACTACAAATAATGACAAAAAGGGATTTACGTGAATAATAATGAATTAGCAAGTATATAAACCCCTGGCATCGCATGCATGAAACGAAATCCATTTTTCATAAAACAAGTTTTAATGTCTTTAAATCTATCTAAATAGTATGGAACCTCTGGTAAAGATGAAATTTCTTGTCAATGAATAAATTGGAAAATAATATGAGAAATTATTAACCCTTGAATTAGTAATACGAAATTACTATGAGGTATCGCAATAGACAAGATAAGGAATATAGTTATCTAGAAATGAGATAGATAATACGATGGATATGTCGAGAAAATAAAAGGATTAGATAACTAGTTTTAGTCCCGTTACTTGCTGGGATTTCGACCGTAGCTTTAGGTCATTTCAAACCAGGTTTAGGGGCTGGTTTAAAGAGTTGCTAGCCTCCTTATGACTCATTGGTTAGGCTTAGCGGCCAACTTGGATAGCGGATTCACAGGGCTTGAGGTTTGGAGCAGTTCCTTCGGCCAGTGGGTGGGTCAATAGCTGTCTGTAGTTCAGCGTACAAAGTGCTTGTATATGTTCACGCTACACGATGTAGTTGCCACCCCTTTTCGGGATGACCCTAGGGTGATAGAGTGTGGCGACTCGATGAATATAAGCAACCCCCCGGCCAGGAGGGTGGCTTATATTGATCTTGCACCACGGGAAGTTACATGAGATCATCTCGTGCCCGAGATGTTAACTGACAATTTGAGAACAATGAGAATATGGGCAAATTGCATAAAAGGAATTGGATATAAAATAGATTGCAGATAGACGAACTATCATGATAGTGCCTTTTTACTATACTATGTTACTTGTTTAGTTGTATTACTCTACTCGATTTGTACTGACTTTTGCCTCGGGTTCCGGACTCAGGTGTTGCTGAGCAGTCGGGTGCCGCAGCTGCTGCTGGTCAGACCTCCATGGAATTGGGTCCTATCTGAGGAGACGGTTTGTACTGAGCCGGTGGCTCATAGTTATAGTTCCTTTTTCGCTAGTAGAATTTTATTTCCTGCCTTTCTGGTAGCTGTACGAGACTCTTCTTTATTTCTTCTCTAAGAGAACTTTGCTTTTATTGTCAGCACTTTTGTTTCCTTCTTTTAATGCTTTATGAATGAATGTTGGCTAATTGATGTTTTATGACTTTATGTAGGATAATTGCGATCTTGTGGGTTTTCGTGCTAGTTGTTAGCACAAGGTGACTCGGGTCTTGTCGATTAGTGAGACTCGGGTCATCACAGATGGTATCAGAGCAAGGTCACCCCATTTAGTCATAAAACGGTCCGAAAGAGCCACACAGACTTTCAAAATGCATTGAATGAAGGGTAACTCATTCTCCGATAAATGGGAAACCTGATTCACATGAGTTCTGCATATCTTGGATAATTTTGCAGACCTGTGATTGCTGACAATTGGTTCATCGTGCAGAGAGAGATGGCTCCACGTATGTCAAAGCAGGCTAGTGCTACTAGTCGGGCAGATGAAGACCGCCAAGTGGATCCCCCTCAGCAGGCATCAGACCTAGCCACCCAGTTTCAGGCCTTTACGAAGTCCTTTTTCCAGATGCTGGAGTAGAGACTACCCCCCGCACCTCAAGTGGGAGGAGGGGGCAGTGGGGATCAAGAGCAGCCCTCAATCTTGAGTGTGTGTATTCCTTTACAGGAGGAGAGTGGGGAGAACCATGAGCATCCCCCACCGAAGGAAGAATCGGTGGATCCTTTATATTAGTATTGGCAGATCTTCACCAAGTTCAGAAAGCTGAAACCCCCAACCTTCAAGGAGGATTAGGATCCTATGGGGGCGGAGGATTGGATACAGCAGATCGAGAAAGCTTTCGACACCATCTGCCTACTGGAGGACTGTAGAGTACCCTTCACGACATACCAGCTAACCAGTGCAGCGCATCGCTGGTGGGTGTTCGTCTGTGAGTAGGAGGGCGTTCGGGTGGTGTCCTGGGGTCGTTTCCTCGAGCTTTTTAGTGGCCAGTATTGCCCCAGGACCTGGAAGGACCATAGGAGGCTCGAATTCCATAACCTAAGGCAGGGTTCGATGACGATTAGCGAGTATCAAACTTGTTTCATCTAACTCTCACGCTTCGATCCAACTGCGGTAGCTTTGGAGGCAGACAAACGCTTGAAGTTCATTTAGGGACTCCGGCCGGAGATATGGAAGTATGTCAACCCACTTCCGTTGGACATCTTCGCCCAGGTAGTGGACATGGCTATGAAGTATGAGTAGGGTGATGCTGAGACCCGTAGGAGTTTTGGTGGAGGACCAGGGCAGAGGTCAGAGATTCAAGGCAGGTTTCCAAGGTTAGAATTTCTTGGTAGATTCTAGAAGTAGAAGGACCAGAGGTATCAGTGATAACAATGCATCTCGGGGTGATAACTCTGTTAAATGGGGTTTATTTTAAGAACAAAATGCATAGGTAACACATCATAAATAGGAATGGGAGCATTGCATGCATCACACATTAAAATTGCTTATAGAACGGTATTAATGGCCATTTGTATGAGCACTTGTCAAAACAGGCCTCAGATGAGCAATCGGACCGCACGGATGGATTCAGAGCGACGAACGAAGTCCAACAGACTCGAAATCGGCCAAATCCGACATCCGGAGCTCTTGCAATGGGCCAGAGAAGTCCTGATCGTTTATCTGATGATCAACGGCCCACAACGTGCCGCATGGCACCTGATCACTGCATCTCCACCGCTGCCTGCTTCCACCTTCACCCGGAGGACGAATCTCAGCTGTTGATCTTCGATCGAACGGCCGAGGACGCCCGCATGCCCGACGCTCATCGCGACAATCCGCTGTGACAGCGCAGCGGTCGGCGCCTCAACCGCGCAACCAAGGGGTGCGGATTCGAAATGCACCGTGCACCAAATTGTAGGCGAAGGCACGCGTGGGCGAAATTGGACCGCCCGATCAGCAGCGGATGGTGCGGATGGAGCATCGCGGTGCAATGTTGCACATCCAAAGGCGATGCTCGCGATGACGTGGGGGGCGTGGCCGTGATCCAGGGCGCACCCTGTGCAGGATCTCATATTGGACGGCTTACGACGCATGCATGCGGATCAGGCGTGAAGAAGCACAAGTCGCGCGTAAGCGACCGGCGGGCAGGGGCCTTCACCAACGTTTTGGGAAGGATTTTAGCAACATCCTGGACGTCGCTAAAAACCCTTCTTCATTTGGAAAGCCCTTCTTCCTATTTAAACCCCTTCCAACCACCCATGGGAGGCATTCACTCCACTTACAAGTGTTCTATCTCCCTCCTAGCTACCTTTAAGCTCTTTTGTAATCGCCAGAGACGACGAGTCACCGACGGAGCCCTCTCCACCGTGGCTGCCTCACCGTCCCCTCTCTCTCTCTCTTTCCTTCTTTTAAGCTTTCCTTATGTTCAAGCGTTCATCTAGTGTTGTAATTATGAACTAAAGTTGCATGTTAAATGAAGTTGTTTTCTATTCAATTGTTTGCTCTATTTTCTATTCAAGTTGCATGTTGCGAATGAAACAATTCTAACCCTAGTCTCTCTCTCTTCCCTCTCTCTCTCTCTCACTCACTTTTCACCCATGACTTTTCGTAAGCAAAAATTCGTTATTTTTGTGACATTAAGTGACAAGAGAAATCCGATTTTCACGCCTCCCTGAGATCGACACTTGGACTCACGTCCGTTTCTTTATTTTAAAATCGACGTTGCGAGCGCAAGCTGTAACAACTCTTTTAAACAAACGCGTCACGCTCACGTCAGTTTTTGGCGCCGTTGCCGGGGAGGCAACGGATTTGTTTTGTCACTTCCATTTTACATCCATGCTCACATCGTCTAATACCTTGTCTCCTACTTTATGGTTGCAGGAATTCGACGCTTGGACGGCGAAGCAGTGCAACTCATGATGGTAATAAGGGAGTAGGCGCAACAAGGACTAGTTGTGAGTCTTCCTTCACCCATGGTTGTTTGCTTGCTTAAAAATCTAAAAAAAAAAATTGTAAAACTGAAAAAATTGGCGTGCTGTGTGATTGCCTGATCCACATCCTTAACACATCACCCAACAAAAAAAATACACTCTAACATTTTGAAAAAATTCTTGGAGTGTTTTATCTTTTTGAGTGGTGTTTGCGAAGCCACCTTGAATTGACTTGGGCCGCACCACTCAACCCTAAAAATGACTCATCTAATAGAAGCTGCATTATCATTAGGATGAGTACATTAGGGTTTTAAAGCCTCTACACAATAAAAGGAAATCTACTTTCACCGAATTGTGTGCAAAACTTGACGTGCCCACTGAAACTTGTTTGAAAATATTAAGACACGTCAATCCTAAAAGACACTAAAGTAAGGATAAAATATTAAAAGACACTACATCTAAAGAATTCTTACTTGAAAACCATGTTTTGATAGCACACGCACTGAAAGTGGAAAACTAAGAGGCACTACCCCAATCAATGCCTCATCACATAACCCTAGCACAAGCACTATCCTAGCCTTTTAAAACAGAGTAGATGTGCCATAGGCAGGACTGGGTTAAGTCTCGAGACGCGAGGTTTTGTTCGTTAGGCACTTAGCTTTCATTCCCTTAGTAGAATCTGGTGACTAGGCTGCGGGGCAGTGTCAAACGACCGCGGTTGTGGGGTCTATGGAACCGACGGCGCAAGCCAAAGGAAGAACCTTCCCTGCAATCCTCTTGTAATCAACCTGGCCAGATTAGCTTTGGGAAGGGGAGTCCAGTGCTTACGGACTTAATCACCCTCTTTGGAGATTTCTAGGTCTCTTAAGGAATACACCATAAAGACTAAGCTTGTTTGCTTAGTTGAACACACACTTCTCGCATCTGTCGCTCTCCGCATCCCCACTGTTCTTCTCTAGTGTATGCACGGGAGACGCTCACTGCATCCCGAGTTGTTTGTTTTGGGACGGGAATTCAAACGACTTGATTCTACTAGAAACATGGCTTAACCTAGGGTAGATGAGGTTGAGGACTAACCCCTACCAGACACAATGGCCATCATCCAAGCCCAGATTAACGCAAACCACCAACTTCAGCAGCAACAGATCCACACTATCATGCAAGCCATACACCGATTGCAGAACCCACAAGGGCAACCACCACCACCTTTCCAGAACCCACAAGGGCAACCGCCACCCGATCTACCACCATTCCAGGACCAACCTAGGCCCTTCCGCTATTCGACTCGAGCTGCACCTTAGGATCCCCGAAGGGGGAGATGATTTTGAGTTAAAACCAAATGTCATGAGTCTGATTCAGAGCTACTTCCATGGAAGCTCAAATGAGGATCCCTTCCAGCACTTAGAGGATCTTGACTGGATAGCCCGAACTATGAAACCTAGGAACATTAGCCTTGACATTGTTCTGATTAAGATGTTCCCCTTCTCGTTGAGAGACAAGGCTTCTCACTGGCTTAGAACCTAGACCCATCACCACCTGGGAAGAACTGAGGCATGCATTTCTAAAAAAATTCTTCCCCATAGGAAAGACCAATGCCCTCAGAAGAGTCATTACTACCTTTACACTCCAGGGTGGGGAACAGTTCCATGAGGCGTGGGAAAGATTTAATGAACTCTTAAGAAAATGCCCACACCACGAAATACCAAGGTGGCAATTGGCCCAGATCTTCTACCACGGTCTAGACAGCAACCTACGGAACTTCGTCGATGCCTCATGCGGGGGAACTTCCTGAACAAAGATGAGGAGAGCGCGTTTGAGCTCTTTAAGTCTATGAGCGAAAATTCACTCAATAATGCCTCCATGACCTAGTTTAACTGATCCAGTCAACCCCGTAGCGGGATTTATGAGGTACAAGCAAATTCAGGAATGGTTGACATGGACATCATTACCAAGAAACTAGATCGAGTGGAATTGGTGGATAAAAAGATTAACGAGCTACTGAACCAGACCAGGAATCCATTACAGACCTTTTCCCTAGCAAAGGGAGCACATAATGTTGACCTGGTCCAGCCCTTAAGCCAACTGAACCTGGAACAACCCCTGGCCACATTCTAGGGAGGGACCTTTGCTCCCTCAACCCTTGATTACTCTCTTCCCTCACCATCGACATCTGCTATCCTTGAAGATGTGCAAGCTGTCCAAGGTTATGCTAAACCTGACCCTTTCTCCAACACTTACAACACTGGCTGGCGTAATCACCCCAACTTTGGTTGGACAAACCAGAAACCACCTCAATTCCAGAATCAGCCCAGGCTAAACCAACAACCAAACTTGCCCCCTATCAGCAAGGACCACCAGTTAGACCCTTATACAATCAGAACAGGGCGGCCCCTCCTCCACAGAACCAAATGGACACCCTGATAAAGATGATAGCTGAAATGAACCAGAAACATCAGGAGGAAATGGCCTTAGTAAAGGGACAGTTAAGCCAACTATTGGACTACAAACAACAAGGATCCCTACCTTCCCAGCCACAACTGAACCCGCGAAACATGATTAATAGAAGCCCCAATTCGCAGGGGTTCCAGAGTAATCCCGGGCAGGCTCACATGGTCCAGCCAGCCCCACAAACACCCCCTGGGTTCGGTGCTTCTTTGTCCTCGTCTTCTCAAGGATCAACCCATGGTCCCAATGCCTCTGCGAATGCGGTAACCTTGAGAAGCGGCACCAAAACCCAGGATCCCAAATGGCCGACTCTCCCCGAGACTTTACCAGCTGAAATACCTGACTCAGAAGAGGCAGTAGAAAAACCCAAGGACCCAGAAATAGATCCTATCCATGTTCAGACACCCTACCCTGAGGCCTTGGAGACAATCAAGAAGAAGAAAAGTGTTGTGGAAACTGAGGAGCTTTTGGAGATCTTTAAGCAGGTTCAGATTAATAGTCTGCTCTTCAAAATCGTTACGCACATCCCGGCTTATGCCAAGTTTTTAATGGACGCCTGTACACCCAAACGTAAGCCAAGACCTCAAGCACCTAGGAAGGTTGTGCTCTCTGAGCAAGCAAGTTCCGTAATATCAAGCAGCCTTCCGCTCAAGCGAACTGACCTAGGAGCACCCTGATATCCTGCAATATCGGGGACATGACATTTGATAGAGCGCTCCTGGATTTAGGTTCTTCTATCAATCTGATTTCAACAACCTCTACCATCAATTTGGTTTCGGAGAGTTGACACCCACACTTGTCACCATCCAGCTGGTTAATAGATCTGTGAAGACCCCGAAGGGGGTTGTCGAGGACGTGATTGTGCGGGTTAAGGACTTCTATTTCCCGATCGACTTCTTGGTGCTCGACATGGAAGTCCCTGAGAAATTACAGAATGCACCCATAATCTTAGGCAAACCTTAGCTATGGCTAAGGCAAACATTGACTGTGACACGAGATGTATGGAAATCGCCTTTGAAGACAAGAAAATGCAGTTGGATATCTTCCAGGCGACCAAGTCTTTTGATTGTGATTGTGTTGAAGAACATGATCCCGTGGAACCTTTGGTCGAGGAATGCCTCACCCTTAGTTCTATCTCAGACCACTAATCCTATAACGACTGTTCTGATCTGTTACCATCACTACCCATAGATCTCTGTAGGGCTGATTACCATCAAACAACACCATTTGAGGTGATTGATGTTGATCAACTCCCACCTTTCCCTTTCCTGTCGACTGTTGTTCCACCAGCACCCGAACTAAAGCCACTACCTGAGAATCTCAAGTATGTCTTCCTGGGACCTGACCAAACTTTCCCTGTGATTATTAACTCTCATCTATCTAAGGATCAGGAATTCAGGTTGACCGCGACCCTTTCAAAACATCGGGCCGCCATTGGATGGACCATTTCAGACTTGAGAGAAATTAGCCCCGCCTATTGCACTCATAAGATTTACCTGGAAGACGGGGCACGACCCTCCCACCAGATGTAGAGATGGTTAAACCCAAATATGCGGGAGGTCGTTAAGAAAGAAATTATCAAGTAGCTTGACGCCGACATCATTTATCCCATCTCTGATAGCCCCTTGGTGAGCCCCACTCAAGTGGTTCCAAAGAAAGTCGGGCTCACCGTTGTCACCAATGAGCATGGCGAATCCATCCCCACTCGCACCACCACCTCATGGCGGGTGTGTATTGATTACAAGAAGCTCAATGAAGCAGCCAAGAAAGATCATTTCCCCTTGCCATTCATTGACCAGATCCTTGAAAGATTGGCAGGGCAAAAGTATTTTTGCTTCCTGGATGGATATTCAAGATATAACCGAGTCGAAATTGCTCCTGAAGATTAAGAGAAGACCACATTCACTTGCCCGTATGACATGTTTGCTTTTCGTCGGATGCCGTTCGGGTTATGCAACGCACCCGCTACCTTTCAGCATTGCATGCTAGCCATTTTTTCAGAAATGGTGGGTGAATACCTGGAGGTCTTTATGGATGATTTCTTTGTATTTGGGAATTCATTTGACCACTATTTGAGCAACTTGGAGAAAATCTTGAAACGATGTATCAAGGTTAATTTGGTGTTAAGTTGGGAAAAGAGCCATTTTATGGTTCAAGAAGGAATCGTCCTCGGTCACATAGTATCGCATAGGGGTATTGAGGTGGATTGGGCTAAGGTTGATTTGATTTCCAAACTTCCTCCACCTAGCTCAGTCCGACAGATCCGTTCATTCCTAGGACGTGTTGGCTTCTACTGAAGGTTCATCAAAGACTTCCCCAAGCTTTCCAAACCCTTAACTGACCTTCTGGCCAACGACACCACATTTCACATAACCTCTGATTGCATTCAGGCTTATCACACCCTCCGGGACTTAGTTTCCACAGCACCTGTACTTCAGCCCTCAGATTGGTCCCAGGACTTTGAGATTATGTGTGATGCATCGATTTTTCCATAGGTGCTGTCCTAGGACAAAGACAAGACAAGAAACCCGTGGTGATCTACTACGCGAGCAAAACGTTGGACGAGGCCCAACGAAATTATACGGCCACAGAGAAAGAATTGCTCGCTGTAGTCTTCGGACTTGAGAAATTTCGACCTTACCTACTGGGATCCTACGTGACCATCTATACTGACCATTCAGCCATTCAACACTTGTTGGCTAAAAAGGACGCGAAGCCCAAGCTCATCAGATGGATCCTGCTCTTGCAGGAATTTGACCTGGAAATCCGCGACAAAGCCGGATCAAAGAATGTGGTGGCTGACCACTTGTCTAGACTTCACCCAGACCACATTGGACCCTCCCTGCCTTTATCTGACACCTTCCCTGATGAATACATTCTGGCTGTGCAAGACAAGAAACTGCCTTGGTATGCTGACTATGTCAACTACCTGGTTGTAGGACAAACCCCACACAGCTGGTCCAGACAGCAACGGGACAGGTTCTTGGCTGAGGCCAAGCACTATTTCTGGGATGATCCCATGCTGTTTCGCCTCTGTGTCGACCAGATCATCAGGAGGTGTATCCCCGAGAACGAAGTTCAGAGTGTGCTATCTTTTTGTCATGACCAAGCTTGTGGTGGCCACTTCTCTGGAAAGAAAACGGTTGCGAAGGTTCTGCAGTTCGGATTTTACTGGCCTTTCCTATTTAAGGATGCACACAACTTTGCCAAGACTTGCTCGCGCTGCCAAACACTAAGGACCATGACAAGAAAAGATATGATGTCCCTCCAACCCATTTTGATTGTCGAGATCTTCGACGTTTGGGTTATTGATTCTATGGGTCCCTTTCCACCATCCCACGATTTTGAGTACATCCTAGTCTCGGTAGACTATGTTTCTAAATGGATTGAAGTCGTCGCCACCCGCCGATGCGACCATAAGACTGTCATGGACTTTGTTAAGCAAAACATCTTTTCCCGATTTGGAATACTAAAGGCCATGATCAGTGATGGTGGAAGTCATTTTATTCACTCCCAATTCTGTGCCCTACTTAGAAAATACGGGGTTAACCACCACATCGCTACCCCGTATCATCCGTAAACAAATGGGTAGACTGAGGTCTCAAATAGACAAATCAAGAACATTTTACAGAAGACTGTGAGACCTGACAAGAAAGACTAGTCCACACGACTAGATGATGCCCTGTGGGCATACAGGATCGCTTTCAAGACCACGATAGGCATGTCACCTTATCGCCTAGTCTTTGGCAAAGCCTACCACCTTCCTATCAAATTGGAATACCGAGCTTACTAGACTGTCAAGCAGTGTAACATGGATTCCCAGTTAGCCGGTGCGCAGAGGACGCTCTAACTCTCTGAGCTCGAAGAAATTCGTCGGGACGCCTTTGAGAACAATCGACTGTATAAGCAGAAAATGAAAGCCGTCCACGACTGACTCATCCATAGAAAGACCTTTGAGCCTAACCAGCAAGTCTGACTTTTCAATGCCCGCCTAAAACTCGTTCCAGGGAAACTCAGGTCCAAGTGGATAGGACCATTTAGGGTAATCAAGCCTCACTCCAATGGGGCGGTTGAAATCGCTGATCCGAACACTTGGCACACTTTTACAGTCAATGGCCAAAGATTGAAACACTTCCTAGCCCAGGTTCCCCCAAAGGAGAGTGTCACCCTCACTGAGGGATGACACGAAGCATTGCCCAGCTGAAGGCGTTAAACTCAACGCTTCCTGGGAGGCAACCTAGAGGATTCAGACTGATCTGGTATTCTACGTCACTCAGGTAATATCTTTTTGAACTCCTGTTGCATCCATGTATTTGCCAATGTAGACATTGTCAAACTTAAGCATGGGAGAGGGTGGTAAATTGCATGATCCTGAGATCATTTAATCAGTCTGAATAGAATAAAATTAAAATTAAATTAAAAAAAAATTGAATTTAGGAAGAAACTTAGCTATTACAAATTTGTCAATAGTGGAAAATAATACAAAAAGAACTTGAACACTTAGACTTTTTAGGCCTTGAGGCTTAATCAGCCCTGGTGTCCGTTAAGATATGGATTTAGCTTCAAATCCTTGCAACCTTAAGCTACTCTAATCCACCAACTAAATAAGGTGATAAGTATACGACTTATTAACTCACCCTCTAACTCAGAAAGACTTTGAGTTTAAGCATCTGCACACATTTTTGCACAGACTCACTCCTTGGAGATTCTGACAGAAATTGGGTAGCTAATGAACTCTCTAGGGGGGTATGGCTGGCAAGTTGTCATGGGTAACAGCCCATTGGTAGGTTGTCCAGAGCCCAGCCACGGGACCACTTCTTCATTGCCTCTAGGTAAATTTGAGATCAGGGAAGCCACCTACCAAATGAAAAAAAAAGGAGAAAAAAAAGAAAACAAAATAAACCACACTTCACCGCACGAGTATGGCTGGCAAGTGAACGTGGGTAACAGCCCATTAGTCGGTTGTCCAGAGCCTAGCTCAGTAATTGTACAAAAAGAACCAAAATACTTAAGGAAGAAGCGGGGAAGTAGTACAAGCCGGGGAGATATACACTGGAAAAATCTTTGTGTTGACCTCAATTAAAATAAACGTAAGGAGAGAGCTACCGATCGAACAAATACACCTTCAGAAAAAACACTTCATCTGCCGGTCACCTAGGGGCGTAGAAACCTGGAGTCTGTCTAAATTACCGTTGAGTGAGTCTATCACGATCTTCACACCAAGATTCTTAGCACTTAGAGTTTTGTCTGAGTTTTTGGTAGGTTGGGCAGCCGTAAAAAGTTACCAACCTACTCTTATTTCTAAAAAAATCTAAAAAATAAGAAATATATATATATATTTATTTATTTACATACGTTAAAGCAAGGATTCATGCGATTCGTATTTTGGCAGACACCCAGGTGCTGCTTAGTCTTTGTAGATTAAGATCTTAGTATATTTCCTCCTATTGACAAGTGACGAAATGTCTAAGTAGATTACTTCTTAAATTCTAACTGGAAATAAAGGCTAGAATAAATCTTGCTAGGGACTAGCAAGGAGTAAGCATGGGGGTATGATAACACTTCATCTCGGAGTGATAACTCTATTAAATGGGGTTTATCTTAAGAACAAAATGCATAGATAACACATCATACATAGGAATGGGAACATCGCATGGATCACACATTAAGATTGCTTATAGAATAGTATTAATGGCCATTTGTATAAGCACTTGTCAAAACAGGCCTCAGATGAGCAATCGGACCGCACAGATGGATTCAGAGTGATGAACGGAGTCCAACGGACTCGAAATAGGCCAAATCCGACATCCGAAGCTCCTGCAATGGGCCCAAGAAGTCCTGGCCATTGATCTGATGATCAACAGCCCACAACGCGCTATGTGGTGCTCGATCATCGCATCTCCACTGCTGCCTGCTTCCACCTTCACCTGGAGGACGAATCTCAGCCATCGATCTTCGATTGAACGGTTGAGGATGCCCACGTGCCCGACGCTCGCCGCGACAATCCGCTGCAACAACGCAACGGTTGGCTCCTCAATCGTGCAACCAGGGGGTGTAGGTTCGAAACGCACCGCGCACCAAATCGAAGGCGAAGGCGCGCGAGGGCGAAATTGGACCACCCGATCAGCAGCGGACAGCGCGGATGGAGCTACGTGGCGCAATCTCGCGCATCCAAAGTCGATGCCCGCAATGACAAGGGGGCGTGGGCGCGATCCAAGCGCGTGCCCCGTGCAGGATCTCAGTCGTCCGATCTTCGATCGGACGGCTTACGACGCGCACACGGATCAGGCGCGAAGAAGCACAAGGCACGCGTGAGCGACCAGCGGGCAGGGCCTTCACTGACATTTTGGGAAGGGTTTTAGCGACGTTACGGACATCGCTAAAACCCCTTCTTCATTTAGAAAGCCCTTCTTCCTATTTAAACCCCTTCCCACCACCCATGGGAGGCATTCACTCCACTTACAAGTGTTCTATCTCCCTCCTAGCTACCTTTAAGCCCTTTTGTAATCGCCGGAGACGACGAGCCGTCGACGGAGCCCTCTCCACCACCGTGGCTGCCTCGCCGTTCCCTCTCTCTCTCTCTTTCCTTCTTTTAAGCTTTACTTTACTTATGTTCAAGCATTCATCTAGTGTTGTGATTATGAACTAAAGTTGCATGTTAAATGAAGCTGTTTTCTATTTAATTGCTTGCTCTATTTTCTATTCAAGTTGCATGTTGTGAATGAAACAATTCTAACCCTAGTCTCTCTCTCTTCCCTCTCTCTCTCTCACTCACTTTTCACCCACGACTTTTCGCAAGCAAAAACCTGTTATTTTCGTGACATTAAGTGACAAGAGAAATCTGATTTTCACGCCTCCCTGAGATCAACACTCGGACTCACGTCCGTTTCTTTATTTTAAAACCGACGTTGCGAGCGCAAGCTATAACTCTTTTAAACAAACGCATCACGCTCACGTCAATCAACCATACAGAGTACCACCACCTATACCCCTAGCCCCTCAGCAGCAGGCATCGACTATGGCTTCGGGGTATACTCAGTCCCATCGTGCTGCACTGACTCAAACTTAGGGCACCATGGGGCGAATGCAATCCGGATAAGAGCTGAGATCTTGCTCTATGTGTGGCCAGCAGGGCCACCTTAAGAAGGATTGCCTAACCAAGACAGTGACTCAGGGAGGCCAAAATGAGGGAATAGCTCAGACGTACCAGACCCGTGGTGGGGATCCCCAGTGTTCCCATGGAGGTGAGAATGCTCCTAGCCAAAGGCCTACTTAGAGCGTGGTCGGTTCCTCTGCTCCCCCACCAGCAGGATTAGTATATGCACTATCTCTGAGGGATGCATAGGCTTCGCCATCTGTGGTGGCAGGTATGGTGACTATTGACCAGCATTTGGTGTTTACCTTGTTTGACTCCGGTGCTTCCCATTCCTTTATATCAATTGAGTTTTATGCAAAAGTAAAGAAACGACCAGTGCTGCTAGATGAACCGTTAATCATCAGGGGTCCAGCAGGGCAGCTATGGGTAGCTAAGTCAATTTTCAGAGTTTGTGAGGTGGATATCGGGGGCTACATTCTGTTAGCCGACCTGATGAAGATTGAGATGGAGGATTTCGATGCCATCTTGGGCATGGATTGGTTGTCCTGGCACCATGCATCGGTGAACTATTTTGAGAAGAGGGTTGTCTTCTCGATTCCGGGAGCACCTCAGCTGGAGTATCATGACAGAATTGAGCGTAGACCGATTAGGTATATCTTAGCCTTACAGGTAGCCAGGCTACTGAAAGGGGGGTGCAGCGGATACCTTGCTTATGTATCCGCCAACCCAGAGAGAAACCGAAGATGGGGAGTGTACCTGTCATATGAGAATATACTGACGTATTTCCAGAGGATCTTCTGGGACTTCCACCTAAGCGAGAGATTGAGTTTGAGATCTCTTTCATTCCAGGGACTAATCCTATATCGATTACCCCATACCGGATGGCACCTACGGAGTTGAAGATGCAGCTTCAGGAACTCCTAGAGAAGGGATTCATTCGGCCTAGTGTTTCACCCTGGGGTGATTATACAATCATGCAACCTAAAACACCTGAACTAAGCTAGATTCTAGCATAACTTAGGGACAATAAATGCATAAGCATCGTAATTTGCATAATGGTTGGTTTAATTACTGCATAGACAAAATCATCATTTTATGTATTGATGAGAGATGCTTTTAATCATAGATGATTTGGAGCCATAGATGACAGATCAGACTGGATAGATCTGATCAGGACGACGCCGGGAATCCATCACTTCCGAAATCGTCTCGATTAGACAACCAGAGCATCGTGTGTAGTTCATAGAAGAATAGAGACCACAAAGCCAGAGGACAAAGATCCAAGCCTTAGATGAAAGATCCAACCGCTTAGATGGATTCGGATCAATGATCGCAATCCAACAGCGCAAAAATCAACCTGATCGGAGGTCTACATCACCAGATACAAAGAAAAGAAGATGGACGGCCATGTTGGCACCACGTGGCGCCATCACAGCCGCCCTCACGTCGCCGCCCCATCTGTGAAGGTTCACCACGTGGTGCCATCACAGCCGCCCCCACATCGCTGCCCCATCTGTGAAGGTTCTCCACCGTGCGCTGAGGATCGTTGGATCTCCATCCAATGGTCACGAACGTGCCATGTCGGCCATCCACCCGCGCTTCATCAAAGAGGAGTGACTCTCGACTGTTGGATCTTCATCCAACGGCCGAGAGGGCAAGCCTTCAAAAAAAAATGCAATAAACAATAGGAATGGCACGCTGGTTAGCACCCTCTCCGCGGAGCGTTGGGTGCTCGATCGAACCACGCCTCGTGCGAAATCAGGAGGGGCACGCGGACGGAGGAAATTGGGCCGTCAGATTTCTAGCAGAGCATGACGATGCAACCACGTGGCGAAATGAGAGCAGATCGCAACCGAACGCTAGATTCGACATGTGTTTAACGTGCGACCGCTTGTGCTTCTTCGAAACAGAAGAGATAAGCACGCGTTTAAGCCGTCCGATCTCTCGATCGGATAGTTGACGTTGAGGCACTCAATGAAGGCGAGTGGCGAAACGAAGTGAAGCGCGCGTGCAAGAGATCTAGAGCATCCGATGGCCATCCGATAATGCAAAGTGTGCCATGTGTCAGTACGAGGTTAAATCCGAGCATAGAGAAAGATTTTGAAGGTGTTTTGAGGCTTAATTAGGTCCATTGATCTCCCGACCGACGGATCTGATTGGCCTAAGGTTGTTGCACGAGATAGAGGGCCAAAATGCCCTTTTTGCCCTCCATAAAAACTATAAAATAAGGCCAAAGCCCCCCTTGAATGGATCATCAACTTCATCAACAACTCTCTCTCTCTCCAAACCAAGCTCTCCCTCTGCAACTCTGCTCCGACCTTCATCTCGGCACTTTGGATTTGAGGTGCTGCCGCATCTCGTATAAGCATCCTATAAGCGGTGTTATATCTCTGCCTCCTTCCATCTCTCTCTCTCTATCTATCTACTATTTATCTGTCTCTACTTTTAGCATAACAATCTCTATTTTGAAAAAGACTGTTATTGAATGCAATACAATTCTGATTATATATCTGATTCCTATACATATATACATATTTTTTTTGTTTTTTGAAACCTACATATATACATTTATAAATATCTATTTATAGCATGTTCTATTAAAAAGCTTCTGCATAAATTGTGATTGCCTCCCTACGAACGACCTGGTACTCACCGGATGTAACGACCCGATTTCCGAGTCCCTACGAGACACGAGAATCGGACCGACTCGACTAATCCAAAGACCTGGTCGTCCAACGAGGAAGTAACCAAAAGAGCAGTAAAATAAACCACATTCAGCATGAATATAACTAACAGTACGAAAATATAGCCTTAAGAAAAGAAACCACTACAGTATGTACCACCACAACAGTAGAACAACATTCATAACATAATATGAACTGCAGGTAAAGAAAAGTACAGCGGAAACAAGAACTACTCACTACAGTGGAACCAAAAAGAGGTACAAGAGAACAGTGGTAACTCTACTGGACCCTACTCGGCCCAGTGTCCTCTGCAGCCGCTGACCCTGGCTGCTCAACACCTTATCCTGAAAGGTAACGAGTGTAACACGTCAGCAAAACGCTGAGTAGAGTGGCAGCTAAACTAAAGAAACAGTAAAGTGTACAGTAGCTGTTTTAATTTTCTTTCTTCCTTTATTTATGTCTTTCTATTGTTTCACAATTTATCTATTTCTCAGATCCTTCACTTGATCTCGAATGTTCCTCGTGAGAACGATCTTGATTGCAGTCTTTTACGAATAGTAGAAGTAGCACGTGGTGCTCTCCTGGCAGGGAGAGTCCCCCGTGGTGATCCTACTCTCAGTCAACCACCCCAAGGTCACTGACAGACGTAACGGTGACTACGGCACGTGCGGTAAACGCACGGGTAGCTAACCCGCACTGGCACGCAGTCAATCGTTTCCGTTAACGGGTGCGCCTAAAGCACAGCACGGAACCAGTACAGGGCAGAGCCCTCTCAGTAACAGGGGTCCAACCCCTCCACAGTAACCAAACAAGGGCCTTGCCCCTCCACAGTCCGCGCACCCTCGCCTGACTACCCTAGTTTGCCCCAGTGGGCCTAACAAGTCGGTGTAGGAGGCTAGCAGAACCCCGGGGCCCGTGGGGTAGCTAGTACCTCCCTACACTAGTAGCTCTCCTCGGTACTACGTACACGAGGGCCAGCAAGTCGGTACAGAGGGGCCAGTCCTAACCCCGGATCCCTGGGGCGGCTGGCTCCACTCTGCACTAAACAGGGGGACAGTCGCTCTCCTTGGTACTCCGTACTCAAGGGCCAGCTCACTTCCCCAATTCTATTCCATTCATTTTCCAGGAGTTCTACTCCTAATTCCCCGTAGGGTCCCAGCTCTTTAACTCAGCGCATTCCGGTTTCACCTTTCCAGTTTCACGTTCATACATCCCATATTCTTACTCATGTTCATTTATTCATAACAGGCAGCTGTTTAAACAAATTTACAGGCAGCTATTATTTCTTTTCCACATTTTCAAGACTGCAGTGTTCACATATTCCACTAGTTTTCCCATCCTAGGATTCATGTCATACCCTAGGATCTATCATACAATCTAGTTTTCCAGCCCTAGGATTTATGCAACACCCTAGGATCTATCATTCAATCTCGTTCGTCTTAAAAAGTGGATCAGGGGTTACCTTGCTCTGCGTGGTCTCTTAGACGTCCAGAAGCCTGCGGGGGCGTCTGGCCTAGTTCCCAGACGTCCGATGGTCACTCCGGACGTCTGTAAGTCTCTCCAGTCGTCTGGCACTGCAGCCAGACGTCTGATTCACGTTGGATGCGAATCTCAGAACCTGCGCGTACCCATCTCTCTCTCTTAGTACGGTTAGTCGAAGAAAAGGAAGAAGACGAAAATAACTCACCTTTCAGATGTCGGCACAGTCTTCCAGACGTCGTGCCCGTCGTCTGGCTATCAGCCCAGGCGTCTGATTCTGGAAAAGTTTCCAGAACTAGGGCGCAACTCGCCCTCCGCTCGAGACGCCCGGTCGCGCTGCGTCTCGTCTGCTTGCTGCTCGAGCTACAGCAGTCCTCCCGCGTCGCTCCACTCCCGCTGCGCCCCCGCCGGCCGGCTCCTGCTGCCCCGGCAGGCTCGAGCCCTCACGGCCGACGCCTCTTCCCCCGCGCAGCACCTCCTCCCGCATCCGCCGCGGCTGTCGCCGCCGCCGCTCACTCGCGCTCGCTCTCGCGCACCGACTAGAAGGAGAAGAGGAAGGGGGCGGAGGTGACGGGAGTGAGGGGGAGGGCGTGGCCTTTTACGGCCGCGCGAGGAGGAGAGAGAGAGCGCGACAGAGGGCACAGGAGGGAGAGGGAAAAAGAGAGAGAATTTTCGCCGGTCTGCGCGCTCAGGCGTGCAGACGAATCGCGCGTGCCAACAATAACCGATTCCCAGACGTCTGGAAGTGGTTCCAGACGTCTGGTCAGACGTTGTAACGAGCGCGTGCCCCAGACGTCTTTTAAGACGTCTGGGAGGTGGCCCAGACGTCTGTAAAGACGTCTGGGATCACATCCAGACGTCTGACCAGACGTCCGGGATAGTGTACAGACGTCTGGCGAACAGTTATGCTCGCACGGGATATTCGTCTGCGCGCCTGTGCGCGCAGACCTGCGATCCCGCATCTTCTCTGCGGCTGCAGGCGACTGCGACCGTCTCTCCCTCCTCTCCGCGCGGCGTTAAAAGGGGGAGGGGGCGCGCCTCCCCTCCCGTCTCCACCATCTTCCTCCTTCTCTCCTGCCTGTGCGCGAGAGCGAGCGGACGCGAGGGCGCAGCGGCAGCGGCGGCCGCAGTAGGCGCGGAGGAGCTGCGGCGTGCGAGGGCGGGGCTCTGCCGTGAGGGCGAGCTCGCCGGGAGCGGCTTGGCCGGCCGGCGGAGGGCGCAGGGGGCGCAGAGCGTCGCGGAGAGGGACCTGCTGCGGGCGGAGCAGCGGACGCGCGAGGTGCGACGCGGGCGGCGTCGCGAGCGGAGACCGAGCGAGGTTCTGATTCTGGAAAAATCTCCAGAATCAGACGTCTGGACTGATATCCAGACGACAAGGTCGACGTCTGTGAGATCATACAGACGTCTGAAAGGTGAGTTCCGCTTTCTCCTTCTTTTTGTCGACTGACCGTACTGAGGGAGGAGGGTTGGCTGTGCGCAGGTGTTCGGATTCGTCATCCTTTGCGAATCAGACGTCTGGAAGTTGTACCAGACGGCGGGAGTGACCTCCAGACGTCCGGAGAGACCATCGGACGTCTGGGATCTAGGAGAGACGTCCCCACAGACTTCTGGACGTCCGGGGAACCAAGCCGAACAGGTAATTCTCTGATCCACCGTTTAAGACGTCTGGAAGGAGTTCCAGACGTCTGATTTTGCACAGTATTGTCTTTCTCGACCCGTTTAGGGCCCGTTTGGGCTCCGTTTTCCGCGATTCGAGTTGCGTTCGTTTCAGAATTTATTCCTCTACCCGCCTACAGTAGATTTACACTGTTTTGAGACACTCATTGTGTTTGATCCTTGTGATAGGACCTCGTTCGGTTGCCGTCTTGAGAGTCGCGGAGGCGCGCGGGATTCCCGACCACGCCCCCATTACTTCCGTTGTACCTGGTAGAGTGGTTTTAAGTATAAATAAAATCTGTTAAAGTATGGAACCATAACTAGAACCTAGGGCATTGCATGAATCCTAGGAATGAGAAATATATGGAATGATAGCTCCTAGGTGTTGCATGAATCCTAGGGCCGGAAAACTAGATTGTATGATAGATCCTAGGATATGGCATGAATCCTAGGATGGAAAAACTAGTGGAATGTACCTTACTGCAGTCTTGTAAAAATGGAAAGGAATATATAAAGCTGCCTGTAAATTTAATTAACAGCTGCCTGTTATGCATAAAGAATCATGTTGAGATCATGGAATGTGAGAACGAGAATCTGGAAAGTGAAACATATGATGTTCTGAGATAAAGAGCTGGAACCCTACGGGGAATTAGGAGTGGAACTCCTGGAAAGAAAAGGAATGGAACTGAGATGTAGTTTGTACTGTCTCTTGGGTACGCAGTACCAAGGGAAGTACCTGTACCTGTTTTAGTGCAGAGTGGGGCCAGCCGCCCCAGGGACCCGGGGTTAGGATTGGCCGCTCTGTACCGACTTGTTGGCCCTCGTGTACGTAGTACCGAGGAGAGCTAGTAGTGTTAGGAGAGTACTAGCTACCCCACGGGCCCCGGGGTTCTGCTAGCCTCCTTCACCGACTTGTTAGGCCCACTAGGGCAAACCAGGGTAGTCAGGCGAGGGTGCGCGGACTGTGGAGGGGCAAGGCCCCGGTTTGGTTACTGTGGAGGGGTTGGACCCCTGTTACTGAGAGGGCTCTGCCCTGGTTCCGTGCTGTGCTTTGGGCGCACCCGTTAACGGAAACGACTGACCGCGTGCCAGTACGGGCTAGCTACCTGTGCGTTTATCGCGCGTGCCGTAGTCACCGTTACGTCTGTCAGTGACCTTGGGGTGGTTGACTGAGGGTAGGATCACCACGGGGGACTCTCCCGGCCAGGAGAGCACCACGTGCTACTTCTACTTTTGGAAAAGACTGCAATCAAGATCGTCCCACGAGGACATCCGAGATCAAGTAAAGGATCTGAGAAGTAAATGAAATAGTGAGAAAAATTGAAAGATGTAAATAAAAGGAAGTAATAGAACATAACAGCTACTGTACACTCTCCTGTTGCCTTTAGTTAGTTTGCCACTCTACTCAGCGTTTTGCTGACGTGTTACACTCGTTACCTTTTTCAGGACCAGGTGTTGAGCAGCCAGGGTCGGCGGCTGCAGAGGACGCTGGGCCGAGTAGGGTCCAGTAGAGTTGCCACAGCTTTGTACCTTCTTTTGTTTCTGTTCTAGTGAGTAGTTTTGTTTCCGCTGTACCTTCTTTACCTGCAGTTTTTGATATATGATAAATGTTGTTTTACTGTTGTGGTGGTGCCTACTGTAGTAGTTTCTTTCCTTACTGCTGTACTTTCTTACTGTTAGTTATATTCATGCTGAATGTGGTTTATTTTACTGTCTTTTGGTTACTTCCTCGTTGGACGACTGGGTCTTGGGATTAGTCGAGTCGGTCCGGTTCTCGTGTCTCGTAGGGACTCGGGAACCGGGTCGTTACAGACGTCTGGGCCACTTCCTAGACGTCTTAAAAGATGTCTGAAGCGCGCGTTCGTTACATCAGATTCTATAAATTTATTTGTCGACATGTTTTCACGCTATACCACAACTAAACAATCTTTTAAAACATGATTTACGCATCGAACAGGGGCCTCCAGTGTTGTTCGTGAGGAAGAAGGTTGGTACCTTACGTGTCTGCATCAACTACAGGTAGCTAAATAAGGTAACCATCAAGAACTGATATTACCTTCCGCAGATCGATGACTTGTTCAACCAGCTTCATGGGGCCATGATCTTCTCTAAGATCGATCTGCATTTAGGCTACCCCCAGCTCAGAATAAGAGAAGGGGACGTATCGAAGACTGCCTTCCGGACTCGTTATGGTCATTACGAGTTCTTGGTGATGCCGTTCGGACTAACGAACACCCCTGACGTGTTCATGGACTTGATGAATCGGATTTTTAGGCCTTATCTTGACTGCTTTGTTGTGGTATTCATCGATGATGTCCTCATCTATTCCCATGACGAGGCACAGCATGAGAAATATCTCCGGATGGTCTTGGAGACAGTGAGGGAGCATCAGTTATATGCCAAATTCAGCAAGTGAGTTCTAGCTGCACCAGGTGGAGTTTCTGGGACATGTGGTGTCAGGTGCAGGGATTTTGGTAGATTCCTCCAAAGTTGAGGCAGTACTAAGGTGGGAGTGACCCAAGACAGTGACAGATATTCGTAGCTTCCTGGGTCTAGCAGGTTACTTCAAGTGTTTCATCCATGGCTTCTCACAAATAGCCCTCCCGTTAACCCAGTTAACAAGGAAAGATACTCCTTTTGTCTGGACCGGTGAGTGTGAGACCAATTTCCATATGCTCAAGGAGAAGTTGACTTCAACCCCTGTGCTTACCATTCTAGGCAGCGGTGGTAGATTTATTGTATACATAGATGCTTCCCTCCATGGATTGGGCTGTGTTCTGATGCAGCATGGGCATGTGGTTGCCTATGCCTTGAAACAATTGAAGCCTCATGAGAAGAACTATTCGACACATGACTTGGAGTTAGCAGCCATGGCCTTCTCCCTGAAGATTTGGCACTACTACTTGTATGGGGAGACTTTCGAGATCCACATGGATCACAAAAGCCTGAAGTATCTTTTCGATCATAAGGAATTGAACCCGAGATAGAGACGCTGGATGGAGCTTCTCAAAGATTACGATTATTTGATAGTCTATCACCCCGGGAAGGGGAATGTCCTAGCAGATGCCCTCAGTAGGAAGCCCCCAGCCAAATTGGTAGTTCTTTAGGCATAGAGATGGACTAGTATGGTTGAGGCAGCCCAGTGGAAGCCTTCACAGGTGAGAGGACATTTGGGGGAGTTAACGGTGATGCATTGCACTCGCCCTGATCTGATCTCCTGGATAGTTGACCAGCAGATGGACGATGCCAAGTTACAGATTCTTCGTGATTAGATACTCACGAGAGGCCCTGGCGAGTTCACCTTTGAGGACGGAGTGCTCAGACTCTGTGGCAGATTATGTGTTCCCAAAGATGAAGCATTTTGAAAGGAGCTGTTGTCCGAGGCTCATTGCAGCAAGCTCACTATCCACCTCGGGAACACTAAGATGTACCATGACCTGAAGAGGGACTTTCGGTGGCATGATATGAAGGACGTAAGCGAGTTTATGAAGTAGTGCTTAGTATGTCAGCATGTGAAGGTTGGGCATCAGAGACCAGCCAACCTGTTACAGCCTCTTCCCATCCCTGAGTGGAAATGGGAGAGTATATCCATGGACTTTGTGACTGGATTACCATTGACTCAGCGAGGACACGATGCTGTCTGGGTGATTGTTGATCATCTGACGAAGTCAGCTCAGTTTCTACTAATCAAGTTGACTTATGGTCCTTCGCAGTTAGTAGAGTTGTACATATGGGAGATTGTACGATCGTATGGTGTACCAAAGGAGATCATTTCATATAGAGATGCATGCTTCACTTCCCAGTTCTAGGGAAACTTTCAGTAGGCATTGGGTACACAGCTAAACCTGAGCACATCTTACCACCCGCAAAGTGATGGACAGACTAAGAGGACCATTCAGACACTGGAGGACTTGTTGAGGTCCTGTGTACTAGAGTGGAGAGGCTCTTAGGAGGAGCACCTACCTCTGGTAGAGTTCTGACGCAAGATTTGCACGATTTTATAAATGGGGGTTTTAATGTCGTTGCAACGTGCAAAACCGATCAGTTTTTAAATTTATATTCTTAGATAATGGTGCTATATAAAGTTGTTCAAGGAGGCCAATTTGTTAGTCAAATAAGTGATTCTCTCTTTCGTCTCTCAAATCAACACTTCTCTTTTTGTATTTTGATTTTTGTAAATTTTTTTGTTTGGAAATAAGCGGCATACGAATAAGAAGATAGAACTATGCTAAAGAAACTTGCTTAACAACTAGAACCTAAGTGAGAAGAGAAGTCTTCTCTTCTAAGCTCACCCTAAGCAAGTATGTGTAGGGTAATTAGAAGAGAGATGTGATGTACTAAAATAAATAAAGTTGCTACTTGAAATTGAAATTTCAAGAATGACGAAAGACATTTTGCTATTAAGAAGAAATGTTTACAAAGTACCTAGGGAGCTCAACTAAGCAGAGGTTCCACTTAGTTAATCCCTAGGTAGATGAATGCTTAATAGGAATTAAAATACAATAAAATAAAAGATAGAAAGTTCTCCCGAGTAGTTGAGGCAGCCTTTGCTCCAAGAATGGTGGCTCCCAGACTTGAAGAAGAATTCCTTCTAGCTCCTTGAGTTGCTCCTCTCAAATGTGGACGTCCTCCACCATTCTTTCCTCCTGCCTGGCTGTCCTCCCTAGATGGAAGCTTGCTCCTTGGCGTGGCACAAGGAAGGAGAGAGAAGAGGAAGTAGCCACCAAGGGAGTGGGTAGGTTACTCCTTTAATCTTCTTTTCTCCTTCTCCTTTCTTAGGCGTGGGATGTATGGTGGCTATAGGTGTTTGATAGGAGGAAGAATTGTTGCTTGCCAAGGATGGTTTGAATGGTAAGGTAGGGGGCCTTTTTATACGCTAGTAGAGATGGTGGTTAGGAAACTTCCTTGGCACCATGTGAAAGGGTGCCAAGGAGGGTGGCTTGGATGGTGGTTAGGAGGCTTCCTTGGCACCATGTGAAAGGGTGCCAAGGAGGGTGGTTAGGATGCCTCCTTGGTTCCATGTGAAAGGGTGCCAAGGAGGCTGGTTAGGAGGCTTCCTTGGTGCCATGTGAAAGGGTGCTAAGGAGTGTATTTTAGGCACTAATGGTTGGTGGTTTTAATGTAGGTGGATAGCCATTAAGGTGGAGAGGGAGTAGGGTAGGAGTTGGATTTGAGTTGGATCTAGCTGAGTTGAGCTGCTGGAGCTTCTGTCTTCACAAATGTTCCAAGTGCCTTCTATACTGCCAGGGTTTCTCTGATTTCCAATGCATTCATCCCTGGCAATCAAATAGAAACTACATGAGATAATGTGAAATGAATGCTAATGTATGCTCTAAATCCTAAATGCACATGCATGCTAAATGAAATGATATAATGCAATGCAGTGGACAAAATTTTAGGAACTAGATGTGCATGAATGCTAAGGATGATGATAAACTAGCGTTTATCAAGTTCACCTACAATAATAGCTATCACGCCAATATCGACATGGCTCCGTATGAGTTGTATGGTTGGAAGTGCACCTCTCCACTTGCTTGGGATGAGGTGGGTGTGAAGTGGGAGGTAGGTCCCAGACTGATCAGACAGAGTAAGGAGGTTGTTGAGCATATTTGAAAGACTCCTTACTACGCAAAGTCGACAGAAGAGCTATGCGGACCGTCGACAGCGAGACGTGCAGTTTGAGGCTAGTGACTCGATGTTCCTTAGAGTATCACCTATGAAGGGGATTCATAGTGAAGAGCAAGCTGGCTCCATGGTTCGTAGGCCCATTTGAGATACTGGAGCGGGTCGAACCAATTGCATACAGACTCGCTTTGCCACCTCAGCTAGCCAACATCCATGATGTCTTCCATATCTCTAGTCTGCAGAAGTACATGTTGGATCCAGACCATTTTCTCAGCTACGAGAACGTGACGATAGAAAAGGACTTGACTTATCAGGAGTAGTCGGTACGTATACTAAATCGCATCATTTAGAGGTTGCGGAAGACGGAGATCCCACTGGTAAAAGTTCTTTGGAGGAGCCAGAAGTATGAGGAGGTGACCTGGGAACTAGAGGTAGAAATGCTGGGGAAGTACCCAGAGCTATTAATGGGTAAGTCCTTAACTCCCTAGGTTATTTCACTTTAAGGTTGTTATTCCCATTTAAGTTTGTTATACACCTAGCTAATTTTCTCATTTACCTCCACTTTCGCTTGAGTTTCGGGGAAAAAACTTCCTTTAAGGTTGTTATATCTGTAACATCCCAAAATCCAAGCTTCAAGTCATTTCAAAGTGGTTCGGGTTAGTGTGAGCCCGAAAACCCGGTTAGGGTTTGGTGCTGGTGTCAGAATCCTCTTAAATTGCCTAGAATCATGTATTTCGAGTCAAACCCTAGTCAAACTTTGTCAAAAGGGTGCCATGTATGGTGTCATTGGATTCCTCTCATCGCAAGTATTTCGACGACGCTTATTTTGTGCAATTCCGATGTGTATAGCTCAAGTTAGGGTCAAAAGAAGTCACTAGGGACCTAAATATAAGGTGAACCCAATCCTAAGGGCATTTTGGGTACTTCACCCAACTAAACCTATTCACAATCGCCCCTAAGATCTATTTAAGGACCCCTTAGGTCCCTTGTGTCATCATTAGCCTCAAACTCTCTCAAATCAAGAAAAGGAGAAGAAAAAAACCTTAGTTTTTCTTCAAAAATAAAAAATTTATTCGTAGGGACCAGTTGCGATTCTGCAAAACCTGGGGTCCCCACTGCAAAATTCGTGGGCAAGCGCACAGGTGGATGTGGGCACGGACGCGTGGATGAGCATAGGCTGATAAGGTGTAGCTTATCATAGCTAAAATGCCTAAGTTAAGAGCTAGAAACTAGGCTAAACATTACTTAATTAACACATGAAAAGTGATAAGTGTGGGAAATAGTGAAAAAGTCCTAAAACATCAAATCTATGTTAAAAATGCGAAATTAGGTCATTAAATTAGATATTCTATTTATTAATGTAAAATGACGATCCAATTGCAAATTAAACACATAATTGAGTTCAAAACTTCAAATCAAAAGTGAAATCAACTTCCTAAATGTTCAATTGGGTTTCAATAAAAACTTGGTTGCATTTGAACATCATTAGGACCTCGCATCATTGACATTACATCTAGGTCCTTAGGTCATAAACAATTATTCACATTAAAACCTCCACGGACCAATTTGATAGCCACCAGGGACCTCCTTGAAAATCTTAGGGATGGCTTCGCATGCATTCTCGCCACTTATGGGCCTTGCCACAAAACTCCTACCATTTCACCCATAAGGGCTTCCCTGTAAAATCACCAATAGAGCTGCAGGAGGCAGGAACATTGTAGCGACCACAAGAACACGGCCAATCGCGACCGTTCATCTTGTGATCTCTTGATCTGAAGGCCCAGCTCCAATTGAAGCTTAATGCGCTTCGATGCATGTGATCACCCTTTGCCCCAGATCTAATCCAATGGCCAACCTTTGATTTGAAGCTTCGCACCCTCCTTGCAACCACATCCCACCGTTCAAACCCTAAGCAGCTGATCTCACCTTCGCGATGACTGCACTCACTCTCTCTTCTACTTAAGCACCTCCCCAACTCCCTACACACGCCATCGACTCCCTCCCCCACTGAGCAAATCAATTCGTCTAGTCTCTAGTTCCTCTTCCTCCTTCATTGGTTGTTTGTGACAGAGGCAGCTTTCTTCCTCAATTTTGTCACCACATCAACCCGCTGTGGATCCAGGGACCCCATTCCTCGCTGGAGATCTCCTCATCACCCTTCGTCACTGCAGTGACCAGCTGTAGCCCAGGCATCCCATTCTTCTTTTAGATTAGGATTTATCTACTTTCTAGAGTAATTAGAGTAGTGATTAGTGTAATGTAGTTTGATTAGAGTAGATTAGATGTTAGAATTCACTGATTTGATGGTTTAGTGTAGGGTAGGAGTAGATTAGCTTAGATCCACTCCACCCTCTCTAATCAATTCAGATCAAAGAGGTGTTTTTGTACCTCCATTTCGACTCATACAGCTTTCTCTACGCTTCACGATTCGTTTCTGATTTTTTCTCGCATTTTATCCATCATCCACCCAGCCATCAAGGCCTAATTTCAGATCTAGAATTTTGGTTCCTAGATCTGAAATTAGCAACTAAAACCCATTTGGGGGTTCTCCCATTCACTCCATAAATCCATAAAGACCCCCGATCTGATTTTATTGTCTCAAATTGCTTGATTCCTTTCAAATTGCTTTTAATGCCCAATTGTATGATTTGGAGATCATTTGATTTTTATTGGATTTAATCGAGCTATTTGAGGTTTTTAATTGCTTAATTGGATGTCATCTAATGAGTTCAAGGTTTTGGATTTGGTTTTAAATGTGTGAATGAGCATGAACCCAATTTAAGCTTTATTTTGGATTAGTTTGACCAAGGATAATCAGTTACCCTGATTTGAGGTTGAACAAGGACCCCCTGATCTGGTTTTTATCGAGATGAATAGAAGATTGTTTCAGATTTGTTTTGATTTGACATTAATCAGGATTTCAGATTGAAATGTGAATGCGCCTATAATCTGATCTACTTTCTCTTCTTCATATTGTCTATGACATAAGAGGGGTATTAGATCAAGATTATTGTGAAGTTTATGAACTCTGATTTCTATTGAGATTCACTGTTCGTATGTGATTTGAAAAGACATGGGTGATTGAGTTTCCTTGTAGTAAATCTTGACATGAATCTACATTTTACACTATCTATAGTGTAAGATGGAGGTCAGATTAGGGATTTAATATCCTTGGGAGATGGATTTTGGTTCTCAAAAAGTTTTGAATGAATTGGAGGTGATTTTCTATGAGGTTTCTATCAACTACCTTAGATTTAAAATGAGATTTGGATTTCACCAGCATTTGATTTCGCATGAGATTTTAATCAGATTTTTTTTATGGATCAAGCAAATGTGTGGCTGTGAATCAAATCTCCTAAATTAAGTAAATCAAAGTGCTGCAAGGCAGCTACATTCAAAGGATTTCACCCTATTTTCAAGTGATGAGATGATGTGAGATGGTTTTGAGCATGTAGCAAAATAGTAGCTATAGCTGCTGGATGAATTATGTAGCAGCACAGCAACACCAAGGGCTGCAGCAGTAGCTACAACATTCTTTTAAGAAGTCTGATAGCTGAAGAGGATGTCTGGATCTTTTGTAGCAGCACTTGAGCTGCTAATTTGAACAGTATCAGTAGTTGCAGCTGCTGAATTTCAGCAATAATGATTTGTTTCAGCAGCAACTGCTACAGCTACTGTTATGGCTGATTTTGGTTAGGATTTGAAGTATTTATGAAGCTAACCTATGTTTAGTATTAGGATTATTTATACAAGCATTCAAGTATTGAAAGTGGATTTTAATTCAATTTGAATTGCTTATAATTTTATTTCAATTCTTTTGTCAGCTATTTATGAATGTGTAAACTGTCCAAATATAAAAATGGAATGAAATAGATTTGAAAATCATGTTTAATTACTCTATCTAATTTCATGTGATGTGTTGAAGGTTTTAACTGATATATTGAGCATGTTCAGCACTTAGATCCCATTTTGAAGCCTTAGGATTCACTTCAAATTCTCTCCAAGGCCTAGAAGTGTGTTAACTTTATTTATAAATAAAAACTATATAAAAATTTCAAAAAATAAAATAAATGTGTCTTGAGTAAGATTAGTAAATTTTCTAAGTGTATGCAAAGTTTTAACGTAATCTGAACTCCCGACTTGGTAGAACATACCAGCCGACGATTCAGTTTACCTTGAATCCTAATAAAAGAACCAAACATCAAAAATACCAACACCAACTCTTCTCTCTTATCTCTATCCTTCTCTATCATCCCATATCTCTATTATATATATAAAACCCACAAAAATCAGAAATACCCAAAAACACCCAAAATTACCTTGTATACCATGTATATACTTGTATATATAAGTTAAACAAACATAAGCTATATGTATATAGTGTACAATATGTATAAAATATCTATAAATAACTTATATATGTATTCTATATAGTAAATTAAGTATTTAGAATGATTTATTATATATATAACTTTATTGTATTTTTATATATTAAATTATGACTTAATTGTATAATAGACTAAGTAATTATGTAAACCAATTTAAATGTACATATCTGTACCTAATATCGCGTACACATATTTATATATGTAATATATACTATATAATACCTGTAATTTAATTTAATTATATATTTAGAGTAAATAATTAAGTTATTAAGTTAATTAGGTAATTTATTAAGTTAAAATAAAATAAATTAGTAATTTAAGTTAATACTAAGATAATTTATAGTGTATACTTGTAATATATTATATTAAGTATTTTCAACTAATTTAAACTGTATTTATACTGTATTATAGTATTTATAAATTATTTATATGTTTAACTAACTAAAACATTTATTTAAATCTATATAAATTAAAATAAAGTTTCTAAAATATAATAAAAATATATATTAATACTGTATTAAGTCAATTTGATGAGTAATTAACTAATTTATACATTAATTAATGAATTAAACTCTAATTTAATATGTATAAACAATCAACTTTAACTAATTTTATTATGTAATAAAATAACTTATTTTTGTAAAGTAATTACATAATTATGTAACCCTATGTATGGGCTTTGTAGCTCTATAATTTATTTTTAATTTGAAGTAAATTATGGCCCTCAAATCGAGGGCCAAAATCCATGCATCAGGCATGCACAAAATGCGAACAGTAGTGACTGATAGGCGCAAACCTAGTGCCACATCGTGCGCTGAAGAGCACGCGATGCAGTACTTAAGGCTTTTGTGTTTCATGCACTTCAGTTGTCACGGTGCCGGGCACCAATAAACCATTACTCTCCTTTCTCGATCTGATATGGCATATGAGTATATTGTGTGTGGTGCATGGGGCCGGGGGCCATGCACCGTACGAGGGCCTAATTAGGCCCATCAAGGAGCATAAATCCGGATTAATACACCTAATAATGAACTAGGGTGGCCCTAGTAGAGGTCTAGTCCCACCCAGAAATGGGTGCTACGTATCCCTCGAAAAGGTCGCCCGCTCATTAAACCACATTTTTGGGTTGAACCGAACCGATCTGAGAATGAGCCCTAAATTCACTAAGTATGAAATAGAAGAGAAGAGCATAGCAAGCCTAAAAAATAAGCTAAGTGTTTGAAGAATCCCCCCGTGCCTTTGTGTGTTGTGTGAGTGTGTTTATATGTACTTGTATATATATAATATAATGTAAATAAATAAGTTACGAATGTGTGTGTGTGTGTATATATATATAGGATATGTATCCATTGAGCACAGTGTCTATTTTTTTCATGGAAAGCCCATCATCTCCTTCATCACAACCTTGATGAAACCACCCTTCTATCACAGAAGCGGTTTTCATCATTTTCATAAAACCACCATGTCATATTTGATATGCAAAAATAAATAAGAAATATGGATCCCGTAAATTAAGCATAGTTTGTTATGATAAGTTGTTTCTAAATATATTTGTTTTGATATTTTTGGTTTGAATTGTTATTTGTTTGTATCACTGCACATTCATACTCTTCATTCCTTGTTTTCGTTCTTGGCTCATCACATATTCAACTTTTGAATAGCCTTTTTCTCAAGTTTCCTGGATCATTGTAAGTATAAACACTGCACATATTTTTTGTTGGCTTTTATATGTCTTGAATCTTTATGTACAGAATTTTATATGTTTTGAAGTTATGTTTTGAATGTAGCAACATTTCTATTATATACTTATAGGTGAATATCCAGCCTTGGAAGGAAGAGATGTCTTGTCTCTCAAGTATAAAAACCCAGATGATACCATTGTTCCAAGTAATGATATGTAAATATGCAACACAATAAGTGTTTCGAAACCCCTCTTTTCTTGTTATAATATGTTAGATCAATCGTTTTCTATACCAATAGCTTCAATAGTAGCACTATCGGGTAAAGAATCGCACACTCGAATGTATTTGTAATATGCAAAGTACAAATTTTGTAACACAATCATTTGGATTCGATAAGAACCAAATTTGGTGCATTTATGATCGTATAACATGTACCCGCTATATTACAATAGGTTTACACATACATTTTTTGATGCAGCTGTATTCACGAAGAGGTATCTAATTGTGTACAAACTTGTATTACAACTTATCAATAATCTGTAACATAACAATTTCAAAATGTAGCAAATCTCAATGGAAGATAGCCACCCCCGAATTTGTTTGTAATACAAAAAAAAAAAACTCTATAACACACGTAAACGTGAAGTATGTATTTGTATTACAACATATTAGTACTTTGTAACACAATAATTTCAAAGTTCAGCAAATCTGGGTGGAGGATAGCTACCCTCGAATTTGTTTATAATACGTAAAATAAAAAATTTGTAACACAACCTTTGTAATTTGAGCTGACATGAGTTAATGATAGGGAATCGTGATTTTGTTTGTAATACATAAATCAAAAAGCTTGGGACACAATCTTTCGATCTCAGCACAAACATTCTTTATGTATCTATGATAGTGCAACACACACAACTTGTATCATAATAAGTTTACAAACTCCCATTCTAGCTCATGTATGTATTTCAAACTGAAATGATTTATTATAAGTGTTTTTTTTTTGTCTCAATGCTCAATCCTTGATTATATTGGACAACTCTGATGCTAAAACATCTTAGAATGAAGAGCTTGATCGGCTAAGACCTCAAGTTGGTATGGAATTTAACTCTATAGCCAAGGCGAAGATATTTTACGAATAGTCACTATTGCTCGTATATTTAGCATTCGCAAGAGTAGCACAAAATATTCTATAAACAAGGTTTCTAAAGATAAGGTATTGTCATATAAGAAGTTTGTTTGTATATCAGAGGAATTCTCAGACAAAACCTTTGATGTGCTAGGTAGCAAGTTGTTATCATTTTTTGATCCATTACCCAATTCTGCATCACCTTCGAGGTCTAATATGAAGAGATTTGGTACACATAGGACTGGATGCGGGGCAAAAATGACAATTAAGCTTAACTTTTTTAATAACAAATGGGAGGTACAGAAGTTTGAGGATAACCACAATCACCTCATTTCATCACCTTCAAAGAAGAGGTATTTGAAACCCATTAAGAAAACAACTGATCACACAAAGGTTCTATTAGACACCATGTCTGATGTGGACATTCCTGTGAACAAACAAGTTACATTTATATTGAGGCACGATGGTGTTGGTGAACATGTTGCGAATGTTGTAAGAGATATATACAATATAAAGAGGGATGAACGGAAGAAAATATTAGGTTTTGATGCACAAATGCTAATATATCATTTTGAGTACTACAAGGTAATGACCTCGGAATTGTACTTCTCTTACAATTTGGACGAGGACAGATGTTTGAGACATTCCATGTGGATGGATCCAATCTCCATTGAAGATTACAAGATATTTGGCAATGTTGTATCGTTTGATACAACGTATAACACAAATAAGTACAAATTGATCTTTGCAACCCTCTGCGGTGTTAACCACCATAAGTCTGTAATGTTTGCTAATGGACTTTTAATGAATGAGTCGAAGGAGTCATTCAAGTGGTTTTCTAATAAGGTCATTGACGTTGTTGGTGCTCACCCAATATCTATTGTCACCGACCAAGACCCATCTATTGGTGCTGTTATTTCATCTTATTTCTCCAATACAGTACATCAATTTTGTGCATGGCACATTGTGAACAAATTTAGCTTAAAAATTGGTTTTGGGAACTCTGGTGCTAAAGCAATTTCGAAATTGAGTGCATTGATACGGCAATGCAAGGATCCGAGAGTGTTTGATGATCGTTGGTATTGCATCATTGAGAGTTGTGGCCTTATCAATAACAAGTGGCTAAAGTCTATTTTTGAGATAAGATCTAGATGGGTACCTGCATACATGTGTAAGAGATTTTTTGTGGGTTTGAAGACTACGCATAGAAGTGAGAATCGCCACTCATTTCTTAACAGCTCCATCACAAAGCAAAATACACTATATGAGTTCATATGTAGGTTTTAAACTGCAATCAATAGGATCAGAGAGAATGAGAATGGAATGGACAATGACTCTCTGACGAGATGACCGTTCATCCATACATCGTGGGAAATTGAGAAACAACTGGCTGACATTTATACGAAGATTGTTTTCTATGATACTCAAAGAAAGATCAATGGGTCTTTGATGTTGAATGTTTTTAATGCAAGCATTGGTGAATGTGGATCAAAATATAGGACAATAGGCATTGATTTGAATCGTGAAGAAAATGAGGTGGCATATTCAATGGCCGATAAAGCATATAGATGTGATTACAGGTACATAGATTTCTCTGGTATACCATGCAAGCACATCTTTGCTATTCTGAAACACAAAAATATATCATGCATCGATGATTCATATATTCTTCCTAGATGGAGGAGTAACATAAAGAAATTAGGCAATTACCCTATTTACAAGGTATCAGGTCACAGTGATGATACTAAAAAGCTACACCAATTATGCTCAGTTCTCATCAATGATGCTATTAAATATGAAGAGACTATTGCAATAGCAAAAGATGTAATTGAGTCTGTAATTAATGATGTTCGTTCTTTAGCAAACCAGAAGATTTCACATAACGAAGAACCTTTTAATCGTTCATTGAGCAATTGTCGCAACAATGATATAATGGTAATGGAACCAAAATTTGCAAAGACAAAAGGTAACGGCAAAAGTGGTAGGCCAAAACTTGGCAGTGACCGAATTAAGCTTACATTTGAAACGAAGTAATGCCGAGGTCGTCAATGCAAGTATTACCTAAAGTTTAACATAGGACATGATTCAAGGAACTATCCATTGAAGAACGCATCTTCTGAAACTACATCTAGCAAGTATTTAGTAGCTACAATTATCTAAATGGTCTTTTTTTTTAGATAGTATTACTCACAATTTTTTGCTTATTTTTTGTTCATTCATTCCATCGTTGTGGAGATCAAATGCAAATGTAAATGATATCAGGCTGTCAAGTATCTAATCCTTGTTATTCAGCCCAAATGATATTTCAAAGTCAACTAGACATTACATTATATTTTTTCTTTTTGTTAATTATTTGTAGCTACACTTTCCACCAAATAATGTGATAGATACATTATCAATTATTTTTTTATATTCACTATATGTTTAGTAGTTGGAAATTAAATTTTGTTTATATTAGATTTCATAAAATGGTTAATTTCTTCATCAACGAAGATGATGAATCTTTTTGTTTCATGTTTAAACCACGAAGGTGCATTTTTTGTAGCACGTGTTCATGAATAAGTGTTTGTTATCATTGTATTACAAGTTTGAATAAAACAAAAGCATTTGTATTTTATATCAATCATTGGATGTACTACAGCATACCTTTGTAGCTATATTGCAAAGATTTAGTACACATATAATTTGCAATACAACCACTTTACATTTGCATTACAATTGCAAACTTGTAATACACCATAGAGGTGACCCCTTAATAGAACATACACATACTTCCTCAGTGTATACCACAACACTGGAAATTTTCAATATGTTATTATTGTAGTTGTAATACAAATGATAAAAATGATGCAATACAACCTTTATCACTGAAACAATGTAATCACAAGCAAGAGAGCTGTAATTTTTCAAAGTTAACAAGGTAGTTTGTAAATACAGTAAAGTCAAAGGAACAATTTTCAAAACTGTTTGTCACATTGATCCATATACCATGCACATTATCTCAACTACACTAAACATCTATAATTTAAGCAACTTTAAGTATAAACCAGAAAAAATCAATTTGTTCAAACCACCAAATCAAATTTATTTGTAACCATGTTTAATAATATCTAAAGTAAAGAGCTACCAGAAATCAAAAGTCTCAAAAAGGTACCAATCTTTTTCTGCAGCCTGGAGAACCACTGATCATCAATGAACACCTATAATGAATTTACTAACAATCTGGTCATTTTCATCCGACCCACATTCGAGAAGAACTGTTGCTATCTTTGCCCTGAACTTTCCAATCTCACTATGTTCAAATTTTGTCTCCTTTCTGTCGCAAATGAAGTCCATGTACTTTAGGAGATATATCCCACAATCGATGCTCGTATCTTGTTGTTGGGGCATATCCTTTATGAATCGGATTCCCCAAGCCCATGTCCTCTCACTTTGAATTGTTCTTGCAAAGAATGTTGCTGCTATGTCTCTTTATTAGGGAAAGAAACGTTGCACAATAGTTATATCATCTCAAGTACACCCATTATAACTTGTATCGAACACAATTTTAAGATTAGTACATTGCAAGCTTACCCATCGATAGGCCTCAGCCTTGCTCCTTCTATTGTGACCCAAGGAGTTAGACTTGGAATTCCTTACTTTCGAAGCAAGCTACAAGTAGTATCCAGTGTCTTGAAAGCTGAAGGGCGAAGAATGCCTTCTTAATGTTCCCATATGTACATGGCCTTACATCAAATATTTCATCTAAATTTTTATGTTCCTCCTTAGTCATATTGGGTCCTTTGTTTTTTATCAAGCTCTACATACATCAAGTACAATGTAATCAACCAGACTTATAGGACTAACACTTGTTGATTTTGAAAGATCAGGGTTTTAAAATAAAAATCAATTAGTTAAGCTTACTCACCATAATTGTCAATGATGTGAAGAAGTAAGGGGCTTCTCCCTTGCAAAGTATGGAATGTTTGAAGAGAAGGCAATCCATATATGCAACGATGATCTACATTTCACTGCATATGTTGAGAGCACTATTACTATATATGATATTAATTACTATGCCATAGTTTTAAACTTGTAATGTACTTACCGTGTCCTCGACCTTCCCTCCGTACAGAAGATTGTGTAAATGTTGTCAGTACAGAAGTTGTCAAGTGGTGTGTGATAGTTCCTGCACAACCTATGATTTTTGTATGTTATTACAAGACACCAATTTAAAAGTAATGTATTTTATGGGACTTTTTTGTGTTACAACTAGCTTATATGATGATCCATCAACATCCATTGAATGTATTATTTGCATTACATCAAACTAGATGTATGCTGAACTATTATATTTGTTTTCAATATATTTTGAACTAGCCTTTTTGTACCAGAGAAATGTACCACTACATTATATTATTCAAATAGTAGGTTTTTGATCGTATAATGTATTACAGAATTGAGTTTCAATGACAACGAATTCAGTGGTCATCAAATATGCAAGACGTATATGTACATAGATTATTACACTTCATTTAATTCTTACTTGTCAGCAGGATCGCATAGGAATGATTGGATTACATTGTTCTCCTCTTCCGTCACATCATGACGCCCCTCGTAGTTGTCCCTTGGATCACAAAGATGGTAAACAGATCAAAGTTAGAAAATATTTACAACATTTCATAGGATAATACATCTTTCTGTAGATGATATGTATGATGTAAATATTTAAATACTCACAGCATCACTATCAACGTCATCGTTCACAGGTAATTGTAAACATGAGTTCTTATTACCATCTTCACCTTCAGGTCCTTTTTCCCCATCGTCATGTTCATCGTTGACATCAACGACAATCTTTTTCTCCTACGTTTCTTTTTTCTTCTTTAACCTTTTTGCCTCATGTTTACCTTCATCTATAGCTCTTTCCTCACCCAGATTCCTCACCACACCTTTTTCTTGTACATTATCTCTCCCCCTCTTGCTTGCTATTCTTGATTTTATCCTTCCCACCATTGAACTTGGTGTAGTTTCCTTATTCTTTCCTCTAGTCTTCTTCTCCCTCACCTGCCTTGCATCTTGTGCATGTGAAGATTTCTCCCTTGTACGTATGTTGTTATCGCGGTTTAGGCTTTCCTTCATTACCTCAGTTGCCCTACTTGTTGTTGCAGACCCTTAAACACATCCTAAATCGTCAAATCCTACACCCCCCTTTTTGTTAAACCCAGATCAAATGATGGTGCATTGATATCTGCATGAAACATCCTTGAATCATTGTCACCCGTCTCTCCACCATTACATTGATCAGGCACCTCTCTGATAGATTTGCCTCTCTTGATGACATGTCCGCCTGTATACCTATGTTCTTCTTCTCTTTTACTTTCTCCTTTTGTCTTTTTTGCAGCTCACCGAGTGCTTCCTCCAACTTGATCACCTTCTTCTTCAAAAGCTCATTTTCTTTCTTCAGAAAATTCTTCTCTTCAATACAAGTGGTTAATATGCATTCCCCACTTGCATTACAGGAACCATACCCCTATGTGGGTTTTTCTACCCTCAATGGAATAAGATCCTCTGGAAATCTCAATATCATAAATGGCCTCCTATGTACAAACCCCAAGGCCTCAAACTTCTCCAATGAAAAGATGTAATCATTTGCACCCACCCTAAACATTTCACTCTTTTTAGCAATACGTATCTCATAAACCTGTATTATGTTTTTTAGTTAATTACTCTATGCATAATTCTAAATCAGCAACTATCAAGTACACTTTGAGTCTTACCATATCACTTGTGATGCGGTCCATATCCTTCAATTTCATCACGCTTGATCATGTCCACTTTCTTATTCGTGGTCTGAGATCCTTATTTATATAGGAATCCTTCAAGCAATGTTCCATTACCCAAACCAAAAATCAAATTTATTTTTGATGAAGTCAATATAATTTGTTCCGTCAGACAATTATATATCTAAGATTCAATTCTTATGTTAGTTAAAGTATACTTACATACAAACAAGCCACACATCCATTTAAGTACCCAAGGGATTCTGAGCTAGCTCCTTCATCCATTGACTCCAACTTTCTTGTTATGTTTTTCATCTTAAATAGAATGAAATCCACCACAGCCGATGACCAATTAAAGTACTTAGTGCCTTTCCAAGGAGTCAATATAATTCAGAAGGATCCTTGGAAATGAATAACCAGAATCCAAAAATAAGAAGGTAGTAAACATCATGCATATTAAACATGTCATGAATATGTACACCGACTTATCATCATCGTAATGATAATACGAATTCAAAATTGGTTCAAGAGACCTTCTATCCAAGTGTCTGTCCCTCTTGAATATGTTCTCTTGACAATAGCTCACCCATAGAAGTATTTTCTCATTAGCCTTTACATCGTACCAACTACTGGGTATCCTTAGAATAAGGCCGATATCTTCATTTGAGAATTCTATAATCACCCCACCCAAATGAAATTTTTTGTTATCTTTATAACGTCGAACTATCCACTTGAGAACATTTGTGTTAATGTTGACCTTTGACACTCCAATCAGCCTATAAAAAGTTCTTTTTTCAAGGAGCTCCCTCTGCTTATCCATCAACTCATGTTTGTCCATGAACTTGAAATGTTGGATGTAGCATCGGTGTATGATCTTCCCAACATCTGTTATTTAGTTTTATCTTATTGTCAATTTTAAACACTTCCATTTTGAATTTAAATTGACAGTAAAAACAAATGCGATATTTACTGCATATCATCTTTATATTTAAAGCGTTTTATTTTAAGTTAGAGGTAAGAAATATTCACCAAACCTTTATTTTTGCATCCGTCACCACCTACCCCAGATGATTTCTTGCTTGATGTTTTCATTTTCTCTACATTCCCGTCTAGTACATGATGGTCTCCATTCATTTGTTCTTCGACTATGGGATTGGTTACATCATCATCTCTATAACTATTCAATGAATTTCTTGATGCCATTCTTCCTCGCTATTCAAACAAGAAGTTAGAGTTAACCACAGATGAATAAGTTGTCACAAATCAATATGTACGAGAGTTGTATTATGTAATCAACGATGGTTATTGTATTACACTTGCCATAACAAATATATTACATTAGTCGAAACATTACAGTAATACAAATGATTATGTAGCTAGGGCTATTAATGTGTAATACACCTTTTAGATTTTTGTAATACATCTTTTAGATTATTGTATTACAGCATATAAATACATGTAGTACAATTTATTTCAACTTTAGCTAACAAAGCAGATTCTTGTACCAAACCCTTTTCAAACACCCATACTCAACGTATATATACATTTGTAATACAGAATGAAGCAAAACATAGGAACACATGTTTTCATATACACTTTTTATGATCGAGATCGCAAGACTACAACTATGCAAATGGGAACACTACATCATGGGGCCCATACCCTGCTAGGCATTTTATACACATTAGTTTCCCCCTTTTTACATTCTTAACTCCAAAGTAGGGTTTTTTTTGCAAGCACCATCACTTGGTATCAACATCAAACAATGTTAACTTTGGGCGTACTTTTTGAAGAAATACTTTTTGACATTAACCTAACCATGTAGAACTTTTTGAATAACTTTAACATCGAAGTCGAAACCCTTATACGTGGGGAAAGTCGATGAACGACATACCACACTTTCTTTAGATTATATTTCTTCCAAGAAAACTTAGACATCTACAGTATGAACTTCATATATGCATCATTTTTTCCACATACCTAGTTCTTGTGAAACCTCTTCCACTGATATCTTTGGATTGAAGGTCTAGACGACCCTGACGCCGTTTGCTGCTGTTGCTTTTGATCTCCACCGCTTTGGTAAGTTATGTTGTATAATATTAGTTTTTTCATCCTTTTCTCCTATTAATCGATAACCATCACGTCAAATCTCCCTCTATCAACCGCCACTCGGTTTGTACGGTCGTCTCAAATTCTTTATAATATTTTATTCGATTCTAATTGTAATAAAAGTCGACCAAGTTTTTAATGTTTTGCATTCATTTATTAATACAAGATAAGTTGTGGAGCACACTTTTCATCATAACTGTAACACAATTTTTGTATAGACTTTTTTGTGCTCACGTATGTTTATGTGTTGCTTTATTCGAAACATTACAATTATTACACCCCGTTACATAGGATATGTCTTGGTTTATTCATTGTATTACAATTTTTACCACACTACAACACATGGTAATATGTTATCCTCACCTATATAGGATGTATTGGTTTATTCATTGTATTACAATTTTTACGATATTACAACAAATGACAATACGTTATTGTGCCCACGGTTATCGTGTATAGGTATCTTTAAATTGTTGTATCACAACTTCCAATAACATGTTGGTCATTTACAATAGTACTACATTGTTATTACAATAACATATCTTCATGTTACATTGTACACCTATATTCATTACAACTTGCATTTGTAGTTATTATATCATCTCTGTTATTTTATTACAACAATATCTCATGTTTTATAAAGCACTTCTGTACATTTAAAACTGCATAACGTAATTTTGTTTTGATTAACACACCCTTTTAAGCACACCTAATACTTTAATTTCTCTAACCTATATTTAGTAATTACAGATACAAATAGCTAATTTTATGCAACACTTTTTAGGCATGTTATCAATTACACCAATTTGTTATTTTGTAAATTATCTCTTACCGACAATCTCGGGTACGTTGTGAAACCACTATCCACCTCCATCGATGGTATTACCATGAACCATTTGATTGTCATTTGATGGCCAATAAGGCATGCCTAATCGTAAATTTATACGCACTGTGCTCTCTGGATCATCCGTCGCCTGTACATGTGTGTGTGTGTGTATAAGTATAGGTAGTAGTGTTGTTTGAGCTCTTATATGTATACATAGCACTAGAGCTTTAGTAACAAATTCATCCGTCAATGTACATATATATGTCAGTAAAGATAACTATTTTGCCTTATGTTGTGGAAATAATTTACTAAGGTTTTAGTGACACTTATGTATGTTATAATGATTTAATATAGTAAATATTATTAACTATTTCTGTACCTCTACTCAGATATGATCTATATTAGTCGTAAATGATTAACATAGAGTAGTTATACATAGTTTTTTATGCTTGTTTGTGTATATATATTTTCAAGTATTGTAATGTATTTTAATTAATTCTTTTGTAAATAATTAACCAAATTCTTTTATTAATTCATTCATTCATTTTTGTAAATAAAATCAACAGTTTTGGAATTAAAAAATATTTTTAGACTTAGAGAGTGACATATATCAATAGCTGCCTCCCAGTAAACAACCTAGAATAAATCAGTAAAAATTAAGTATATAAATAAAATTGACGCGACATCGGTTTACATTTGTGACATATACTAAATAATGACATTTTAAAACATCATTTTTTTAGTGCAAACCAGTCGTCGACGATCATATTTTTATTATCGTTGCTAGGGACAAAACCCGTTAATAGCGCTTTATTGTGATTGTTTGACGAATGTCGTAGAAATTTAATTACATGGGCAAGCGGGCGCAGGTGCGCGAGTGCATCGGGCTATGCGTTCGAGGGTGATTTGGTCCAACTCTAGAACCCTTCGCACTGTTTTGACCAGTTTGATGCCTTCCTGACCTCAGATTTCGACAAATAAGGTACCATTGGAATCATATCGACGCGTACAATGTGTTGGTATTGTGTATTTCCACTTTTGGGTTCATTTTACTTATTGAAAATTAGAAACGTAATTAGGTGTCCGACCCCATTGTGGGTCTGATTGAACCAAGTCTTCTTCCTGGTGCATGCGTGGATCTCGAGGCAGACGTAGAGACTGTTTCTAGGCCTAGTGCGCATGGTTTGGAGTCACTGTAACCCTCCGGTGACCTTAGGTAGAGTAGCTTGTCCCTCTTTTCAATCCAGTCAGTCTCTCGGGTAATTGAGAACCCAGCCTGTGTGAGTTTCGTGTATACTATCTTGATCCATGTACGTTCTCCTTTTGCTGAGTGGGACCCTCCAGTGTTTTCCTGATTTCTGGCACTATAAATAATGACAAAAAGGGATTTACGTGCATAATAATGAATTAGCAAGTATATACACCCCTGTTATCACATGAATGAAACGAAACCCGCTTTCCATAAAGCAAGTTCTAATGTCTTTAAATCTATCTAAATAGTATGGAACCTCTGGTAAAGATGAGATTTCTTGTGAATGAATAAATTGGAAAATAATATGAGAAATTGTTAACTTTGGAATTAATAATATGAAATTACTACGGGGTATCGGAATTGACAAGATAAGGAATACAGTTATCTGGAAATGGGATAGATAATACGACGGATATGTCAGGAAAATAAAAGGATTAGATAACTGGCTTCAACCCTGCTACTTGCCAGGATTTTAGCCGTAGCTTTAGGTCTTTTTAGACCAGGTTCAAGGGTAGGTTTAGGGAGTTGCTGGCCTCCCTACGACTCTTTGGTTAGGCTTAGCAGCTAACTGGGATAGCGGATTCGCAAGGCTCAAGGTTTGGAGCAGTTCTTTCAGCTGGTGAGTGGGTCATTGTTGTCTGTAGTTCAGCATATAAAGCGCTTGTACATGTTCACGCTACACAATGTAGCCGCCATCCCTTTCCGCGATGACCCTAGGGTGACAAAGAGTGGCGACTCGATGGATATAGGCAGCCCCCCGACCAAGAGGGTGGCTTATATCGATCTTGCACCACGGGAAGTTACATAAGATCGTCTCGTGCTCGAGACATTGAATGACAATTTGAGAACAATAAGAATATGGGTAAATTGTATAAAAGGAACTGGATATAAAATAGATTGTAAATAGATGAACTATCAAGGTAGTACCTTTTTACTGTATTCTATTACTTGTTTAGTTGTACTACTCTACTCAATTTGTATTGACGTTTGTCTCGGGTTCTGGACTCAAGTGTTGCTGAGCAGTCGGGTGCCGCGGCTGTTGCTGGTCAGACCTCCATGGAATCGGGTCCTATCTGAGGAGACGGTTCATACTAAGTTGGTGGCTCATAGTTATAGTTCCTTTTTCGCTAATAGAATTTTATTTCCTATCTTCTGGTAGCTGTACAAGACTCATTTTTTTCTGCTCTAGGAGAACTTTGCTTTTATTGTCAGCACTTTTATTTCCTCATTTAATGCTTTATGAATGAATGTTGGCTAATTAATGTTTTATGACTTTATATTGGGTGACTACGATCTTGTGGGTTTTCATGCTAGTTGTTAGCACAAAGCGACTCGGGTCGTCACAAGCCACAGTCTCTCGTTTTGAGACCTGGAGACAAAACTGTAGTGCACATACACCGGTACTCATAATAAATATTGATACTTGTGTCAGTTACAAAATGAGTTTTGAGTTTTCTGAGAAGATGAATCATCTATCCTAGTTTATGCAAAACCTTGGTATTGCTAAGCATCCTATATGAAAGGATGTAACATCAAACATATACGAGAGATTAACATATATAAATGAAATGAGAAGAAATGAGAATACATTCATACATATATATACACATATGTGTATACACATGCACATATATATATGAATAACATATCAACGTACTTGTATTCATCTTTCTTGCACGGTCTGGGCTGTAGTAAGACTCTTCAAAGAGTTCCACCCACCTCTTGGATCAATATCACCAAGTAGAAGACCACATGTTCATGTCGTTCTCTCCTTTGTTCTTTCTCTCTCAACGGTCATGATGGGGCAAACCAAAATCAGAGAGCATCCAAGAATATTAGGGTGGTCTCTTGGGGACCATAATTGTCCATTAGTCAGCAATTAGAGAAAATAATTGCTGGGTGATTTGAGACTTTGCCCATCAAGAAGTCGCAATTCACAATATAGTCTATGTACATATCATTTAAAATCCACACCTCTCTTAATGCATTTTTATGCTCATACCCAAATTAACCTTAGTTGATCACTTTATACGAATAATGGGCATTGAGATGATACTCATAATAACTATTGTTATTTGATTATATCTATATATATATATTAACACATAATCTTATTAATGGGGTCCATAATTTGGATTTTAATCCAACAAGGATGAGATTAATGGGATATGACATATCTTATCTTCTCAAGATATATACAAGTAAAATAGCCATCGCATGAATAAAAATAAGGTGAGTACTAGTTATTTATTAGTAAATCATGGCCAAAGGTGAGATGCCACCATAAATTTCAACAAAACCCTAAACTCATGTAAAGGATAAACTTCTAATATACTTTTCTCACGTAGAATTTAGTTAGCAAATAGTGCTTCATTGGGGTGTAGTGGCGGTAAACAATTGGATCCATAATCCAGTGGAACACATTAATCAAGAACTACTTATAAACACTACAATTAATCCAGAATATATGCAACTAAAAAGGTCTTTTTGTTATCTACTATTTAACCCACAGATAATTCTATCATGGCATGAATTATGTTAGAAGAAACTTTCATGTAATTACAAGAAACCTACATACATCAATAATAAACATAAACTTACATATTCCTCTTGACATTTTAGATTTATTTAAGAAATGCTTCCATCATCCGCCTTCTTACTTCTCGATAATAAATATACTTCCATTCGATTGAGTTCATGTCAAGTAACCAACGCATATTATTAATAAATAAATGTGAAAAATAAATGAAAAAAAATCTAAATTAGTAAATAATTCCTTACAACTTCATAACACAATTGATTTGAACTTTTCCTACCCAATCGATGGGTAGGTTGGATGGCCTTTGCATGATTTTCATGATACTTTTTAGCATCTTCCTATCTACATATATAACTGATTATGCATTATATATATCAACTAATTAATAAATAAATATTGCTTAATTTATACCTTTGCCACGTCAATAGTCCAATAATCAACAAGAATGTTCCAATCCATCGATTATGCTCCTGGACGTATATTCCGATTTATCTATGCCAAATCCTTGCTTTTAAAGTACTTTGAAAAAAAAACATAATATATTACTAACATGATTTCAAAATGAAAAATTCAATCAACCTAACTAAAAAAGTAATTATATATCTTCTCTTTTAACTTTGCTCTATTCTTTCTATTTATGTCTCCTACTTGCTTCAAAATAACATTATCATTGAATTTATTTCTCTCCCATAAAAAAATAGCATGCGATAAATATGAAGTTTACTTAAACCTAACTTTCTTACAATAATCAAAGCTTAAATATGAGTTAGTTGTTTTTACCTTAACCTCCCATAAAAGACTATTCATTTGCACACTTGTTACATCCCTCCAATCTAATGTAGATATAGGAATGTGGGAGCATACAATGGTCCCAACCAATTAGCAAATTTCTGGTAATAACGTCCCACAACAACACCTTTCTTATCAAACTTTAAAGGATGATGCTCTCCAAGAGCCACACACTCAAGGTCCCTGTTAACAACTTTTCCCTACCACATCATACTATGAAAAAAAAGTCAATTATTTCCATTAATGCAGCAAATAAAATAAAATAAAGATATTCATAAATGCAATCACGTTATACTTTTAGAAATAAAACCCTGAGGGTCATGACGAGTACTTACTACACGTCTTTCGCATTGAGTGCTCACCATCTGCATATAAGTTGACATTTAATTATACAATGAACGTTAAGACCTGTGTTGTTTAAGCCTTTTAAGATGTTTGGACTGTAGGTCAAACGTCTGGACACCTTTCCAAATGTCTGGAAATCAAAAATTTTGAATACGAGCTCGCGTCTACGTGCGGGCTACGCGCAGACAGTGCTCTCGTTTTCCTTCCCTTCTCTCTCTCCCCGCCTCCAACAAAGCCTAAACCCCCAACTTTATAAACGCCTTCCCCATCTCTCGTTCCTTCCACACCAGTCGTCTTCCTCTTTTTCTCCACTCCAGCAAAGAGCCAGCGAGAGCGACGTCGAGGAGGACCGACATGATGAGAGGAGAGTCAGTTCGCGAGCTCGCCGGGAGCCCACGGCCGGAGCGGCGTGCGCGCGAAGAGGAGTGTGTCGGAGGAGTCCTCCCCGACACTACTACAACCGAAGCTACAGGCGAGGGGGCGAGGCACGACCACGCGTGGCGCGAGAGAGCGGAAGCAGGTTCTGATTCTGGGTTTTTCCCAGAATCGGATGTCTGGAGTGGCGCCCAGACGATGGAGCGGACGTCTGGAGGCGGTTCCAGACATCTGAGGAGAGGGCTTCACGAAGGTACATCCTCTTTACGGATACGGCCATGCAGGTCGCTCCACTGCTACCCTGTTGCATGGCCTTTTTGAGAAGATTGCGTGGTGGCGTTGTAGGATTTGCTTTGAGAAGGCGCGGGACATGCCCTCCCATGCATTTCAGACGTCTGGGCGATGCACCAAACGGCTGGAAGCACTTCCAGACATCTAGAGAGGTGGTCGAATGACTGGAGCTGAGTCTAAACGATCCAGAAGAGTTCTTAGACGTCTGGGGTGGACGCAGAGACTGAGGTATGATACTGGACACTTTTAAGACGTCTGGAAGTTGTTCCAAACGTCTATTTTTGCGTCAGTAACCCTGTTTTGACCCGTTAGGGTTCATTTGAGGTCCATGTTACACAAATGAGATACTGATGTGTTCCTTGTGAGTTCATCTACTTGTTAGAAAGCTTTCTATACTATTTTGAATGTTCCATTGTGATTGTTCCTTGCTATAGAACTTCGTTCTATTGTGGGTTCGGGATTTGCTGAGGCACGTGAGCCTGTCGTTCAAGCCCCCAATACTCCTAGGTTTACTGGTAGAGTGTCTTCCCCTAATTTAATTACAAACCTAAACGCATGTGTGGAATGAATGATTAGAACCTAGGATATAGCATGAATCATAGGATGAGAAATACTGGAAATGTTTGTATTAGATGAATGAATTGCAGTCTTGAATGAGTAAATAGAAATGATAACAACTGCCTGTAAATGAATAACAACTGTCTGTGAAATATGAAGTACTTGTGCTAGTTAACTGTTGCATGTAACTTTCCTGTTGCATACGTTAAATGACATAATACGAGCTGCATGTATATAAATTGAGAATGGTAATGTGAATGATGGAAATATGAGCTACCTGTGTATAACCTCAATATGGGAATGTGAACGATAGCAATACAAGCAGCATATTTATAACCTAAGAATGGAAATAAAAATGATGAAACCTGGTATGACATGGCATGAGGAATATGAGCATGAACCCTACGGGAAAGTAGAAGTAGAGCTCTTGGAAATAAATTGAATGGATCTAGAAATGTGGGTCGGGAAGTGAGCTGGCCCTTGAGTATGGAGTACCAAGGAGAGTGACTGTCCCCCTATTTAGTGCAGAGTGGAGCTAGCCACCCTTGATTTGGGACCCAGGGTTAGGATTGGTCACTCTGTACTGACTTTTTGGCCCTCGCGTACACGGTACTGGAGAGAGCTACTAGTGTAGGGAGAGAGCTAGCCACTCGACGGGACCCAGGGTTCAGCTAGCCACCTTACACCGACTTGTTAGGCCCATTGGGCAAACCAGGGTAGTCAGGCGAGGGTGGCGGACTGTGGAGGGGCGAGACCCCTGTTTGGTTCTTAGGGGCTAAACCCCCTGTTACTGAGAGGGCTAGGCCCTATACTGTTCCGTGTTGTACTTTGGGCGCACCCATTAGTGGAAACAACTGATCGTGTGCCAGTGCGAGGTAGCTACCCGTGCGCTTATCACGCGTGCCGTAGTCACCGTTACGTCTGTCTGTGACCTTGGGGTGGTCGACTGGGTGTAGGATCACCACGAGGGACTCTTCCGGCCAGGAGAGCACCACGTGTGCCTTCTACTCTTCGGAAAAGATTGCAATCAAGATCGTTCTCACGAGGAATATTCGAGATCAAGAAAGAGATCTGATAAATAAACCAATGGGTGAAAATGAATAAATTGTGAAATAAAGTAAATGGAATAAATAACTACCTGTCCACTTTTACTGCTTTAGTTAGTTGGTTGCCACTTTACTCAGCGCTCGCTAACTTTGTGTACTCATAACCATTTTCAGGTCCAGGTGTTGAGTAGCCAGAGTCTACGGCTGCAGAGGGTGCTAGGCCCAGTAGTTGTAGCTCTTTTGTTGTACTTGTTTGTTGTAGTGAGTAGACTCTTGTACTTTTATGTTCTGTACTTTTACGTTCTATACTTTATGTTCCTGTACCTTGTTACTTTCTACTGTTATGGTGGTGATATGTATTGTAGCAATTTTTACTTCTTTACTGCTGTACCTTTTACTGTTAGTTGCTTAGTATAATGAATGTGATTTACTTTCCTGCTTTTTGGTTACTTTCTCGTTGGACGACTGGGTCTTGGGATCAGTCGAGTCGGTCCAGTCTCGTGTCCTATAGGGATTCGGGAACCGGGTCGTAACAAGATGGTATTAGAGCAAGGTCGTCCCGAGAAGTGAACCAAGTAGCTTGAGAATAACCAATTCATATGCTTGTAACTAACGTAACCATCACAACGTACCTTTTGACATCTATTCTGAGGTTCTTTTGCTGAATGTCTGTTGGAATTGACGTCTTCCTGTTCTGTTGTTCGCGTGTCCTTGCAGGAGATGCTTCGACATGGAGTCATTGAGGCGGGCCGCGGATGCGGTCGTGGATGAGGACAGAGGGGCGGACGTGTTGAGCCCAACGTTTCAGTGGACCAGCCACTTCTTCTGGGCGTTCAGACCTAGGACCTCGCCCAGCTGATATGTGAGATAGTACGAGAGGAGCTCCACCTGCCTCCACGGGCCCCTCTCCCTGGGGACGTGGAGGGGGAGTCCTCTGTGGGACCACGATACTGACGCAGTGCTGGACGTGGGGGAGGGGGTGGTCCTCCACTGCCCCCACCGCACTCTGCCACTTCCGAGCACGAGCCCTCCCTGCTTGGAGGCGTGCCCGTTTCCCCACTCTAGTGACATTACGAGCTTTTCGGACAGTTCCGGAAGCTGAAGCCCCCCTCCTTCAAGGGGAAAGAGGACTCGACTGAGGCTGAGGACTAGTTAGAGCAGATCGAGAAGATGTTTGACACCTTTCGTCCCCCTGCGGAGTGTCGCGTGGCCTTTGCCACGTACCAGCTGGAGAGCGCGGCACACAGGTGGTGGAGGGCGGTCAGAGGTCAGGAGAGGGCAGAGCTGACATGGGACCAGTTTGTCACCCTCTTTTACAAGTAGTACTTCCCGCAAACGTGGCAGAATCAGAGGAGGCAAGAGTTCCACACTCTCCGCTAGGAGATGATGACTGTCAACGCGTATCGTACGCAATTTCTGGAGCTGTCTCGTTTCGCTACAATAGTTGTGGCTACTAAGGAGGAAAGCCTGTGGAGGTTCACTGAGGGGCTCCGGCCTGCCATTTGGGGGTATGTCAAACCCTTGAAGCTGCCCATGTTCTCAAGAGTGGTGGAGGCAGCTATGACATATGAGGAAACCAACCCGGCCGCACGTGACACTGACAACGGACGGAAGAGGCCCTACCAGGCAGATTACTCACAGGGCTGGTGAGAAAGGAGGCACGCGATGCCCGCAGGAGAGCCATCACGCTTTGCGGGGCTGTCAGTGGCCTTTGGGGGCCCCCGATAGGGGCCAGCTACCAGCATTGGACCCCTGTCCAACTGTCAGCAGGGATCTACCGAGGGCGGGAGTTGAGTTCCCCTTTACTACCAGTGTAGCCAGCCGGGCCACATCAGGAGGAGCTGCCCGTCTAGGGCTGGAAGTCGGCAAATGCTCCCCGCACCGAGCGTTGGAGGCTGAGCAGGAGGCCGTGATTCCCAGGCACGTGGGGGAGGACAGCAGTCAAGGGGAGGGTAATGGCCAGCGGCTACCCGTCAGACGTAGAGTGTGGCTACTTCTTCCGCACCGAGAGCTGAGGGGCATATCAACGTCCTGACACACAGAGATGCAAGAGCTTCAGGTTTAGTGGTAGCAAGTATGGTTACAGTTTCTGGCAGACTAGTTTACACACTTTTTAATTCCGACGCCACGCACTCGTTTGTTGCTGCTAGTTTTGCTATCAGTTTGGGACAAGACTGTGTTGTTAGAGGATCATTTTGTGATTAGAGGTCCAAGTGGTCAGCTGCTTATAGTTGAGGAAGTTTACACAGACTGTGAGGTCAATGTTGGGGGACACAGCCTCCCCGCTGACCTGATTGTGATATTGATGGAGGATTTCGTCGTTATTCTGAGGATGGATTAGCTGTCCGCTTACCACGCTCTGGTGGACTGCTTTGAGAGGAAAATTATTTTCACCATACCGGAGATGCCTTCTTTTGAGTTCCACGGACAGCCAATGGATGGAGGCTTCAGGTGCATTTCTGCACTTCAAGCAGCGAGAATTTTGGGCCAGGGGTGTGAGGGCTTTCTGGCTTGTGTAGTAGCAGAGCCCAGCCTCGTGACAGACTTTCAGAGCATCCCGGTGGTCAGAGAGTACCCCGACGTGTTTCCAGAGGAATTGCCAGGACTACCGCCTGAGCGTGAGATCGAGTTCGAGATCTCACTGGTACCGGGGACCAGCCCCATTTCTACATCACCTTACAGGATGGCACCACTTGAGCTGCGAGAGCTCAAGTCCCAGTTGCAGGACCTTCTGGAGGACTTTGTGAGGCCCAGTGTCTCTCCGTGGGAAGCCCCAGTATTATTTGTGAAGAAGAAGGATGGTACCCTACGCCTTTGTGTAGACTACAGACAGCTGATTAGGGTCACCATCAAGAACAGGTATTCGCTGTCGAGGATTGATGATTTGTTTGATCAGTTGCGAGGTGCCATGGTTTTCTCCAAGATAGATTTGAGATCTAGCTACCACCAATTGAGGATCAGGGAGACTGACATCTCCAAGACAGCTTTCCGCACCCGGTACAGACACTACGAGTTTTTGGTCATGCCGTTTGGGCTGACCAACACCCCCGCTGCTTTCATGGATTTGATGAACCAGGTGTTCAGACCGTATCTAGATCAGTTTGTGGTGGTGTTTATTGATGATGTGCTCATTTACTCGCGGGATCAGGCGCTGCACGGACAGCACTTGCGGATGGTTCTGGACACATTGAGACAACGTAGGCTGTATGCCAAATACAGCAAGTGCGAGTTCTGGTTGAGGCAGGTGACCTTCTTAGGTCATGTGATTTCAAGGGATGGCTTAGTTGTGGATCTAGCCAAGATAGAGGTAGTGCTCAGGTGGAAGAGACCACGTACAGTGATAGAGATCCACAGTTTCTTGGGACTGACAGGTTATTACTGGCGGTTTATCAGGGGTTTCTCACAGATTGCGTGTCCTATGACTCAGTTGACCCGGAAGGACGTGCCCTTTGCTTGGACAGATGCTTGTGAGGCGTGTTTTCAGGAGTTGAAGGAGAGGCTGACTTCGGCTCCTGTGCTTACCATCCCAAACAGCATTGGCGGATTCGTTGTGTACACGGACACTTCTTTGCAGAGGTTAGGGGGTGTGCTCATGTAGCAGGGTCACGTTGTCGCTTACGCTTCACGGCAACTGAAGCCCCATGAGCATAGCTACCCTACCCACGACTTAGAGCTGGCAGCTGTTGTCTTCGCGCTGAAGACATGGAGGCACTACCTGTACGGTGAGACTTTTGAGATATTCACAGATCATAAGAGCCTCAGGTTTTTGTTTGATCAGAAGGAGCTTAACATGAGACAGAGACATTGGTTAAAGCTCCTGAAGGATTATGACTGCAATATCTCCTACCATCTAGGGAAGGCCAATGTGGTGGCCGATGCCTTGAGCTGGAAAGCGCCCGCCCACTTGGCCAGTTTACAAGCACAGAGTTGGACACTCATGGAGGAGTTGGGCAGTTGGAGACCCTTAAAGTTACAGGGGTACTGTGGGTTAGTGACAGTGACACGACAGACGAGACCAGAGCTGATAGACCACATCATCACAGGACAGATGACAGACACGTACCTGCAGTCGTTGCGAGACAGAGTACTTTTAGGCGACCCAGGGGACCTCTCCTTTACAAACGAGGTGCTGCGTATGAGGGGATGTTTGTGCATTCCCAGGGACGAGGAATTGTTACGAGAGCTCTTGACTGAGGCACACGGTTCCAGGTTCACCATACATCCCGATAATACAAAGATGTATCATGATCTGAGACGTGACTTTTGGTGGAGGGGGATGAAGCGGGATGTAGGTGAGTTTGTGCAGCAGTGTTTAGTGTGCTAGCAGGTGAAGGCCAAGCATCAGAGGCCTGTAGGGCCGTTGCAGCCACTTCCAATGCCATAGTGGAAGTGGGAGAGCATCACCATGAACTTAGTGGTGGGGTTGCCCGTTACCCAGCAAGGACACAATGTAGTCTGGGTGGTTGTAGAAAGATTGACGAAGACAGCACATATTTTGCCAATCTGAGTCACTTTGGGACCAGCACAGTTGGCAGAGAGGTATATTCGTGACGTGGTACGTCTGCACGGAGTTCCGCGCGAGATTGTATCCGACCGGGATATCCGTTTTTTGTCCCAGTTTTGGACTGAGTTTCAGCAAGCTTTGGGGACACGGTTGAGGTTCAGTACGACGTACCACCCCTAGATGAACGGACAATCAGAGCGCACGATACAGACACTTGAGGACCTTTTGCGCACCTGTGTACTGGATTGGAGGGGTTCTTAGGAAGAGCACTTACCCCTGGCAGAGTTTGCATATATTAACAGCTATCACTCGAGCATCGGCATGACATTGTACGAGGCTTTGTACAGATGGAGGTGTATTGCGCCCTTGAGTTGGGTTGAGGTGGGGACCAAGTGGGAGTTGGCCCACCGGCTGATCCGGCAGAGTCAGGAGGTGGTTGAGCAGATTCACAGACAACTTTGCATTGTCAGGAGCAGACAGAAGAGTTATACCGATCAGAAGCGCAAAGAGGTGCAGTTCGAGGTTGGGGATCACGTCTTTCTACGCGTTTCGCCCATGAATGGCCTACATCATTTTGGGGTGAAAGGAAAGCTAGCGTTGAGGTTTATGGGACCCTTTGAGGTCCTGGAGTGGGTGGGACCCGTTGCTTACAGGCTTGCCCTTCCTCCCCAGCTTTCTGATGTGCACGACGTGTTCCACGTGTCCAACCTCAGGAAGTATGTCGCCGATCCCAGTCACACTCTGAGCCACGAGAGTGTTGAGGTGGGTGACGACCTGACCTACCCCGAACGACCAGTGCAGATACTAGACAGAGCCGTCCGGAGTTTGAGATGGAAGCAAGTACCCCAGGTGAAGGTCTTGTAGAGGAGCCAGAGGTACGAGGAGGCTACCTGGGAGCCTAAGGCGGCGATGCGAGAGTGGTACCCGGAGCTTTTTGAGGGTACGTCATCTCGGACCAGCTTCGGTCCTCTTTAAGTTTGTTATGCGTATATTGTTCTTTTTCCGCACCCTAGCTAGCTCAAGTTTCAGGGATGAAACTTCCTTTAAGTTTGTTATGATGTTAAGACCCGTGTTGTTTGAGCCTTTTAAGACATCTAGACTATGGGTCAGACATCTGGTCAAACGTCTGGAAATCAAAAATTTTGAGTACAGGCTCGTGTTTACGCATGGGCTACGCGCAGACAATACTCTTGTTTTCCTTCCCTTCTCTCTCTCCCCTCCTCTAGTAAACCCTAAACCCCCAACTTTATAAACCCCTTCCCCCTCTCTCGTTATCCCCACACCAGTCGTCTTCCTCTCTTTTTCTCCACTCCAACAGAGAGCTAGTGAGAGCGCGAGAGCAGCGTCAAGGAGGAGCAACGTAAGGAGAGGAGAGTGAGTTCGCGAGCTCGCGTGGGAGCTCGCCGGGAGCGCATGGCCGGAGCGGCGCGCGTGAAGAGTAGTGCGTCGGGGGAGTTCTCCCCGACATTGCTGCAGCCGAAGCTGCAAGCGAAGGGGCGAGGCGATGCCATGTGCGAGAGAGCAGAAGCAGGTTCTGATTCTGGGTTTTTCCCAAAATCGGACATCTGAAGTGGGGTCGAAACGACGGAGCGGACGTCTGGAGGCGGTTCCAAACGTCTGAGGAGAGGGCTTCACGAAGGTATGTCCTCTTTGCGGATACGACCATGTAGTCCGCTCCGCTGCTACCCTATTGCATGGCCTTTTTGAGAAGATTGCGATTGCGTGGTGGCGTTGCAGGATTTGCTTTGGGAATGCACGGGACACGCCCTCCCACGAATTTCAAACGTATAGGCAACGTACCAGACAGCTGGAAGCACTTCCAGACGTCCGAAGAGGTGATCAGACGACTGGACCTGGGTCCAGATGGTCTAGAAGAGTTCCTAGATGTCTGGGGTGGATGCAGAGACTGAGGTACGATACTGGACACTTTTAAGATGTCTGGAAGTTGTTCCAGACATTTGATTTTGCGTCAGTAACCCTGTTTTGACCCGTTAAGGTCCGTTTGAGGTCCGTGTTACGCAAATGAGATACCGATGTGTTCCTTGTGAGTTCCTCTACTTGTTAGAAGGCTTTCTATACTATTTTGAATGTTCCATTGTGATTGTTCCTTGCTATAGGACTTCGTTCCGTTGCGGGTTCGGGGCTTGCTAAGGCACGGGAGCCTGCCATTCAAGCCACCAATACTCCCAGGTTTACTGGTAGAGTGGCTTCCCCTAATTTAATTACAAACCTAAACGCATGTGTGGAATGAATGATTAGAACCTAGGATATGGCATGAATCATAGGATGAGAAATACTGGAAATGTTTGTATTAGATGAATGAATTGCAGTCTTGAATGAGTAAATAGAAATGATAACAACTGCCTGTAAATGAATAACAGCTGTCTGTGAAATATGAAGTACTTATGCTAGTTAACTGTTGCATGTAACTTTCCTGTTGCATACGTTAAATGACATAATACGAGCTGCATGTATATAAATTGAGAATAGTAATGTGAATGATGGAAATACGAGCTACCTGTGTATAACTTGAGTATGGAAATGTGAACGATAGCAATACAAGTAACATATGTATAACCTGAGAATGGAAATAGAAATGATGAAACCTGGTGTGGCATGGTATGAGGAATGAGCATGAACCCTACGGGAAATTAGGAGTAGAGCTCTGGAAATAAATGAAATAGATCTGGAAATGTGAGTGGGGAAGTGAGCTAGCCCTTAAGTACGGAGTACCAAGGAGAGCGACTGTCCCCTGTTTAGTGTAGAGCGGAGCTAGCCGCCCTTGGATTGGAACCAAGGGTTAGGATTGGCCACTCTGTATCGACTTTTTGGCCCTCGCGTACACGGTACCGGGGAGAGCTACTAATGTAGGGAGAGAGCTAGCCACCCCATGGGGCCCGGGGTTCAGTTAACTGCCTTACACCGACTTGTTAGGCCCTCTGGACAAACCAGGGTAGTCAGGCGAGGGTGCACGGACTGTGGAGGGGCGAGACCCCTGTTTGGTTCTTAGGGGCTAAACCCCTGCTACTGAGAGGGCTAAGCCCTATACTGTTCCATGTTATACTTTTGGTGCACCCGTTAGCGGAAACGACTAACCGCGTGCTAGTGCAGGGTAGCTACCCGTGCGCTTATCGTGCATGCCGTAGTCGTCGTTACGTTTGTCCGTGACCTTGGGGTGGTTGACTGGGTGTAGGATCACCATGGGGGACTCTCCCAGCCAGGAGAGCACCATGTGTGCCTTCTACTCTTCGGAAAAGATTGCAATCAAGATCGTTCCCACGAGGAACATTCGAGATCAAGAAAGAGATCTGATAAATAAACCAATGGGTGAAAATGAATAAATTGTGAAATAAAATAAATTGAATAAACAGCTACCATCCACTTTTACTGCTTTAGTTAGTTGGTTGCCACTCTACTCAGCGTTCGCTGACTTTGTGTAGTCATAACCCTTTTCAGGTCCAGGTGTTGAACAGCTAGAGTCTACAGCTGCAGAGGGTGCTAGGCCCGGTAGAGCCCAGTAGTTGTAGCTCTTTTGTTGTACTCATTTGTTGTAGTCAATAGACTCTTGTACCTTTATGTTTTGTACTTTTACATTCTGTACTTTATGTTCCTATACATTGTTACTTTCTACTATTGTGGTGGTGATGTATTATAGCAATTTTTACTTCTTTACTGCTATACCTTTTACTGTTAGTTGCTTAGCATAGTGAATGTGGCTTACTTTCCTGCTTTTTGGTTACTTTCTCGTTGGACGACTGGGTCTTGGGATCAGTCAATTCGGTCTAGTCTCGTGTCCTATAGGGATTCGGGAACCGGGTCGTAACAATGAAATAAATATAAGATTACATGCAAAACAATAAAAAATATATAATAAAAAATAATTAAAAGGTAAGATTTTAAATACCATGCTTCATCCACATCAATGTGTGAATTGGCTCTAACTGAAGTAATGCCAATGTTAGTTACATTAGTTGGAATCATTGTGTTATCGATTGCATCTTCTTCATAAGGTGATGAATCATTTGCCAACTCATTAGGTATATTTGGCATATCATAATGGTCTCTTAGCATAATCCTTGCCTGTATGATCCAATCTCGTCTCTTGTTATTTAGAATAAAAGAGACCTACTCTACCTGAGTGGCTAATGCAAATGGTTCATTTGTTCACAATCTTGCATTTTTATTTAAGCTGAGGATTTCGTTGTCCACTCAATATCCATTATTTTTACCATAAACATTGAATTAATTACATTGAAATAAAACTATATATTGATCTTGTGAAAAACTTATCTCAATAATGTCAAGAAGTTCACCATATATGCCATCACAATCTCTAAGTTGGGAGGACTTTACTATCACACCGAAAAGTTGTATTATTTTGGTTTCATAGATGGCATTTGGACGAAATCGAAATCCGTTGACAATATATTCGTTATGCGAAGTCACATAAGCATATGATTTCTATGCCAATATATCAAATTTAGGTGACCATTTCACATCATTGATACTTTAAGTTGTTCAATTCTCTTACTAAACCATTAAATGAATTCTTTTTCTATGCAATCGAATTTGATGTTCAAACTCTTAAATGAGGGGGTCTAATTCAGGCACTTGCATTAATACATATAAGTAGGCCAAATTTCTATCTTCATCGGACATCTGCCTTCGCCTTGATTGATTGAAAGGCCTCTCTCCTGATGTGAATATTGACAAATGACCTTTTGCATTTTCAATAAGACCACCATCATAGTGTCCTCAATTCTATTAAAATGATTGTCTGGACCATCCATATACATTACACAAAAATTTATATGTTCTTCTAACAGATACCCCTCTACTATTGAACCTTTTGAGTTTGCCTTCTTGACAACATAGTCCTTCAGCTTCTTTAGATAATGCTCTATGGGATACATCCATTTATATTGTATTGGTCTAGTAATCTTTGCTTTATATGCAAAATGATAAACAAGATGAATAATCACATCAAAAAGTGCATGGAAAGATTTGTTCCATCTTGCATAAAGTAATAACAATATCTCCTTCCCATCTTAATAGTGAAATTGGATTCAAAACCTTAGAATATACAGCTTTGAAAAAGTGGCTTAGGTCTAATAATGGTTGGAATGCATCATCTGGCAGTACACCATTGATTGCTAGTGGAAATAAAACTTGCATAAATACATGACAATCATGACTTTTAAGAGTACTTATCTTTCTTCGTGCAACATTTACACATCTTAATATTTGTGAAGAATATCCATCAGGAAATTTAATGCATGATAGAAACTTAAATATTATCTATTTTTTGTCTCCATTTAGTGTATAAATTGTATCCTCCAATCCAAATTTTCCATTTAGCTGACTCTTTGGTTATAACTCAGGTCGTATACCTATATCTTATAAGTCTCGTCTTACCTTTAAAATATCTTTTAGGTTCCTTGAAAGGTTCAGTATTCCAAGGATGTTCTCCATTATATTTTTTTCAATATGCACAACATTAAGATTGTGGCAAATTCGAAGATCTTGCCAATATGGCAATTCTCTAAAGAAAATGCTTTCCTTCCTCCAACCATAACAATCGTTAATCTTCTTCGCATGCTTTTCAATTCTTTTTTAAAGGGTTTTCCAAGTTTAACATATCCAAGCTTTCTTTGTTCCATGCATGCATCATTCCCTAATAATCGTTCTTTCATCATGCCTGAGATAGGTTTGTCATCAAATTTTTGCTTGCAATCATTCTTTTGCCATCTATGTCATATGGGAAGGAACTTACGATGGCTCAAATAACAAAACTTCTTACTCTCTAGAAGCCAAGTACTATTTGTATCATCCACACAAATAGGTCATGCTTTTTTTCCTTTTGTGCTCCATCCGGAGAGGTTGGCATATACAGGAAAATCACTAATAGTCCAAAGTAATGTTGCATGCATTGTAAACGTTTGCTTTTGCGATGCATGATATGCTTGCACTCCTGTGAACCATAACAACTTCAATTCATCTAACAAGGTCTGCATATAGACATCAATTGCATTTCTAGGAGAAATTAGCAATGTTAACATCATAAAATGATGACTTCATACATAACCATGGAGATAAGTTGTATGGAACAACCATTACTAGCCAAATTGTATAACTAACATTCATGTTGCCAAATGAATTAAAGCCATCACTTGATAGCGTTAATCTTAAATTTTGAGCCTCTGTTGCAAAGAGTGGATGCTTAGTATCAAAATTTCTCCATTCTTCACAATCAGCTGGATGATGCATCAGTCCATTTGTATCTTCTTTCCTTCCATACACATGCCAAGACATTAATTTTGCAGTCTTTAATGACATGAAGAGACATTGTAGTCTTGGAATGAGTAGAAAGTACTGAAGTTGTTTTTCTGGACAAAGTTTCTTTCGTTTGCTAACATTATCACTAAACTTGTATCTTGGTGCAAGACATTCTGGACAATAGTCAAGCCCTTCTTTGTCGTTCTAAAATAATATGCAATCATTCCGGCAAGCATCTTTCACTTTTCAATCCCAATACATGAAGACGTTTCTTAGCATCATGCCAATTATTAGGGAAATCCACAAGATAAGTCAATAACTCTACAATAAAATCTAGAACATCCGACATCATTTTAGATGTTGCTCGATTCATCACCTTCATTTTAAACAATTTCAATTGGAAGCCTAAACATGACATTGAGCTGACTTAAGGGCAAATTGAATAATTGACTTCATTCAGTGCAACATAAAATTGACTACGTTCATCATTTCTCTCCTGTTTATTTGATGAATCGGGATCGAGTCAGCTATCATTTAACAAATCTGTTGTTTGATCACCATCTTGTGAATGGTTTTGTTTATAGTCCATTATATGATCATCATGTTCATGTTGCCTTGACAATTGCCCTATTTCCTCTCCATGGGCTGTTCAAATTGTATAACATGACCGTATTCCATCACAAATGAGATGTTCTAACATAACTTCTCACTCATACAACCATCGATTCTTGCAATTTTTGTAAGGACAAAAAATCAAGTTCTTTTATACTCCACTTTTGTGTGATCTTCGATCATTATGAAAAGCTCAATCCAAGAATCTCTTTACCACAAGACTATATCTTGCGATATCAGTTCGATGTAAATACATCCATGATTTATCCATTGGTACCTAAATCAATAACCAAAATGGTTAATAACTGGTTTCATGAAAATAGGTTTAACTTATACGTAAATAAAGACATTTTTTGGTTGACGAAAACCTAGTACCTACAATCAACAAAAGTCCAACCATTTATTACACCTATGTGGAGAAACAACACGAAAAACCTTCTATGAAGAGCCACTCAGTTAGAAAATAGCTTTAGCCTAATTAGAATAGAATTTATTTACAGCCTAAAGGCAAATGGTGATTTGAAATACCATATTTAGAATTTTTTCCCTAAATCAAGCCTTGAATAATTCTATGCTAGAGTATACAACAACACTACTAGCATTTTGCCCAGAATCACAAGAAGGTTATATCTCAAAGGCAAAAAATTGCCTTCCTCCCTCACAAAGAAACCTTGGACATCTCCTATGCTAAGAATGTTTAGCATCCATGTCAACCTTGATCTGTGCCTCCCATGCTAAAAAATTAAGTAAAAGATCTAATTAGTTTACGGGAATTCAGTATAGACTCCCTCAAGCCCCAAAAACAACTTTTATCTAATGTGATCGCACAACATAAAAAGCTTGCCTAAATATCGTGATCTAACTTGGTTAGCTAAATAAAGGCAACTTAGATTTCTTCCATGGAGAATAAAACACGTCTAAACCAACGTAACAGGTAATACCTAAGTGCTTTTTTAGTGTCACATTAGATTAAGAAGGCCTACAGTGTAACGACCCGAACCCTATCATACTATTTAAAATGGTGAAATGCAGGTCGTTGAGTTGATTAAAATAGGATCACAGTCACCTAACACAATAATAAAATATCAACATGCCAAACCAACTAATCATAATGCAATATGGTAGGAAAAGAAAGCAGAAGATAATAAGCGATACAATCCATAGTAATCATAACCATAATCTAAAAGCGGAAAAAGAAAGGTATGAGAAAATCGTCTATTACAAGACCACGAAAAAATAAAAGGATTAAATTGAAAAAGGACCCTCAGACATCACAGACCGTCTACGAGAGCTAAATTCAATCCTGCACCTGTCACCTTGTGTACAGTCGCTCCTGACTACAACACGATACCTAAGGGGTTCAAAGGCAATCGTCAGCAATGCTGAGTAAAGTGGTGCAAGTAAAGAAAAGTGATAAAATAAACTAAATAAGTATGCAAGAAAAGAGGATACCACTTGTTAATGCCTTTTATTCCTTAATTGTTTTCCCAAGGGCCAAGCTTTGTTTATTCTTTTTTGAAATTTCCTTAGAAAGTACGAGAAAATCTCGTTGCGATTTCCCGAAAGGTAGGACAAGTACGTAATGTCGATCGTGCCAAGAGGAAACTCCGAACCCATCCTACGTCTCATTCCATCACCCTAGGGTCCTAGCATAAGTAGTGTGGCGACTACGTACCACGAGCTATATGCATGGTCACAACCTATGCTGGCTCATAGATAACCCTTTCCACGATCTAGATACGTATCCATCCATATCATATGAAACCCGCGTACCCCTACCTCGCTACCCGGTTAACCAATAGACCAATCACAGAATCACAGGGAAGCTAACCCACTCCGATAACTGTCAAATAACATATTCCTAAATAAACCATTTCACAATTTGTCATTTGACATGATAAAAGGGGTTGTCATGTTATTTCTTTAATCCAACAAAGAAAGTGATATATGTGTATGCATACATCTTTTCAATTCATCCCGATTGTCATTTATTTCTTTCATCACATTCCAAATTTGATTATCTAATTCCGTAAATCAATATCAGTTCTATTAACCGAGCATGAATTATCCCAACATTAATATCATTAATGTATAAATTATTATTTTATTCAATCATATCGTTCTAACATTTATAGTATTTACAAGAGGGTAATCAAACATCATAACAATTTACGGACTCCATTACTTAGCATAAAGGAGGGATGCACATAAAATATCGATTCATTGGTAAAGAACAATGTTAATGTCGTTTATTAAGGAAAGAAAATCTAACTACTCTACCTAGTGTTACCAAAGGGTCACGATGACTTCGAGATGTGCACTCGCGATCTCCTGTCACCACACTCTATTTCTCTCCACCTCGATCTCTTCTCTTCCCTCACAATCTCTTGATCCCTCTCCTTTCTCTTCTTTTAAATCCCATGATAGACCCTCCCTCCCTTATTTATAATTCCTACAAACTGACATTACAATTGACTATTATAATAATAATAATAATAAATATTATTATTATTATATCGATTATGTTACCTATAAACCCCTATTACGTAGTTTCGTATTTTTCACGTAAACTTTGTCAAGAAATTTATATTTTCACAAAATGAATGTCGTTGAAAAGCTCGCATTGACGGGAATTTAGTGACAAGAATTTCGACATATTTCAAGCATGCTTTCCAAGGTTGACCCTATTTAGTCAAAGATGTAATTTTTTCAACTTTTGAGGGAGACAAACCTGATATACACTCGACGAGCGTCAGTGGATTTATCTCGACATGTTTAGTCTAAAATTGTCCTCAGAAGGTGGGTTTGGAATTTTACATATAGCACACTTAGGTTCCTTGTACTAGCTTTTGCAAATGGATGTAGTAAAGGGGCTTATAAGTTAAACACATTCGCATTCGATGGGCTCGATTACCCATCTTCCCTAACATAGGTTTAAATTCCCCTAGGGTCTTTTATTTTGTTTCACTTGCCTATAATAGTAAACCACTTACTATAATGTTTTAAAACTTAGGATTTACCTTGCAAATTGATTTATCTTTTGCCTCGACACCTTGACTATAATAGTTTGACTCCTGCTACCTATTTGTTGGGGTATTATCTAAGGTAACATGTAAATAAATGTAATTTCTTCTTTTGCAAGCCATCACTGGAAACTTAACTCAAATTTATTGCCAAGCATATGATGAGGGAGAATTTCATTTTTACTCTTTATTTAGCTACTAGATTTATTACTTTATAAACTGGCATGAACTCCTTTCAATTTTTTGATGATGGGCAGGAATTAAAGTTAGATTATACATCCTCTAGACCTAAACAATCAAGTATATGCCATTCAATGGATTTTCAAAGTATAAAAAACTTACTCAAGTTAATTTTACCAGAATATACAAAACTAGTCACACAACGTCCAATTCCACCCTCCTAAGAAAAACCTACTCCTCCTGATTCATACAACATTAAACTATATAGGAATTTATTATTTCACCTCTGTTATGACCCAATTCCTAAATTCCTACGAGACACGAAAATCAGACCGACTCGACTGATCCCAAGATCCAGTCGTCCAACGAGAAAGTAACCAAAAGAGTAATAAACTAAACCACATTCATCATGCATGTAACTAACAGTAACAAAAGTATAGCAATAAAGAAAAGAACTACTATAGTACACACCACCACAACAGTAGAAATTTTAAACAGGTACATAAACATGATGCTTACAATAAAAGAGTACAATTGTAACAGAAAATACTTACTACAACGGAAAAAACGGTACAGTAGGTACAACACAAGTAAAACTACTGGGCTCTACTAGGCCCAGCGCCCTCTGCAGCCGAAGGCTCTGGTTGCTCAACAGCTGGTCCTAAAAAGGGTGACAAAGGTGACACGTCAGCAAAACGCTGAGTAGAGTGGCAACCAACTAGCTAAGAAAACAGTAAGGTGGACAAGTAGCTGTTATTTTTAATTTCTTTCATTATTTTCTATTTACTCATTCTTGAATTATTTCTCAGATCTTTCTCTTGATCTCGAATGTTCCTCATGGGAACAATCTTGATTGCAGTCTTTTCCGAAAAGTAGAAGTAGCACGTGATACTCTCCTGCCCGGGAGAGTCCCCCGTGGTGGTCATACCCTCAGTCAACCACCCCAATGTCACTAACAGACGTAACGGTGACTACGGCACGCGCGATAAACGCACGGGTAGCTACCCCGCACTGGCACGCGGTCAGTCGTTTCTGTTAACGGGTGCACCCCAAAGCACAGTACGGAACCAGTATAGGGCAGAGCCCTCTCAGTAACAGTGGTCCAGCCCCTCCACAGTAGCCAAACAAGGGTCTTGCCCCTCCACAGTCCGCGCACCCTCGCCTGACTACCCTGATTTGCCCAGTGGGCCTAACAAGTCGGTATAGGAAGGCTAGCAGAACCCTGGGACCTGTGGGGTGGCTAGTGCTCTCCCCGGTACTGTGTACGCGACGGCCAAAACTCAGTACAAAGTGGCCAGACCTAACCTCGGGTCCTTGGGGCGGCTAGCTCCACTCCACTAAACAGGAGGGGACAATCGCTCTCCTTGGTACTCCATACTCAAGGACCAGCTCGCTTCCCCTAATTCCATTCCATTTACCTTTCAGGAGCTCTACTCCTAATTCTCCGTAGGGTTCATGCTCATATTTCTCTAGCCAAGCCATTTTATGTTTCATTATTTCAATTTTTATTCCCATATAGTCTGTGTTTCCAATAATTAATATACATTCACATACAAGCAGCTGTTATCCAATTACAGGAAATTATCATTTTTCTTTCTAGTTTTCCAAAACTGCAATTCATATATTCACGACATTCATTTCAGTGTTTCTGTTCCTAGGATTCATGTCACTCCCTAGGATCTATCATTCAATCTAGTTTTCCAGTCTTAGGATTCATGCCATACCCTAGGATCTATCATTCAATCTACTTTTCCAGTCCTAAGATTCATGTCATACCCTAAGATCTATCATTCAATCTAGTTTTCCAGTCTTAGGGTTCATGCCACACCTTAGAATCTATTATTTATCTCACAAGTGCATAAATGTTGATAAATAATTCAAGGGAGCCACTCTACCCGCAAAACCGGGAGTACTGGGGGCGTGATCGACTAGTCCACGTGCCTCCGCAACCCCCGGATCCACAACAGAATGAGGTCTTAACATACGGATCAAACACAAAGAATTACTCAGAATAGGATATAAGTACCTTAAACAAGTAGATGAACAATTTCTGAGAAGAATAGAATTTCAAATGTGGGAATCGGACTTTGAACGGACCCTAAACGAGTCAAAAACGACAATACTGGCCTAAATCAGAAGTCTGGAACATCTTCCAGATGTCTTAAACGATGGTTCAGACCATACCTCACTTCTGCGCTGTTCTTCAGACGTCCAAGATCCTACTGAACCGTCTGGACCTAGTTACAGACGTCCGACTGTCACTCCGGACATCTGGAGACTCTCTCCGCCGTCTGGTGCTGTGCCCAGACGTCCAATCTGCGTGAGAGGGCGTATCCTTGCGCCTTCCCGAACGAACCCTGCACGCGTACGCAATCGATCTCAGCACAGCAAAAAAGCAGAACCTTTGGCGGAACAGCCTGCATGGTCGTACACGCGAAAGGAAAAGGAAAAGAAATATTGTACCTTTCAGACGTCTGTATCTCACTCCAGACATCACCCGCGCCATCTGGACGTAGGTCCAGACATCTGATTCTGGGAAAATTTCCCAGAATCAGGACCTCCTCGTCTTCTGCCTGCTGCGCACGGCCGTGACACGCCACACTCGCCTACTGCCTGAGCTGCAGTAGTACCAGGCAACTTCCCCAGCATCGCGCTCCTGCTGCGTGCCCGCCAGCCGACCCTGGCTGCTCTGGCGAGCTCACCCTCTCTTCCTCACGTGCTCCTCCTCTTCTCCCCCTCGCTGCACCTCCTCCTCCCCGTGCGCACCCGACAACAACGGCTGCCCTCGCTCTCTCACTCTCACGCTGTCACTGGAAGAAGAAGGAGGAGACGATGGAGTGGTGGTGAGGGAGAGGAGAGGTAATTGAAGGTGCCCTGGGGAGAGAGAGGAAGAAAAAAGAAGGCACCTGCAGGATGGGGAGGGAAGAGAGAGAAGAAAAGAGGGTGGCGGGCGTGCGCAGACTCACAATCGTACGCCGCGAAAATTAAATTCCAGACGTCTGGGAAGGCTTCCAAACATCTGGATCAACTCTCAGACGTCTTAAAAGACGTTTGATGTCGTGGGTCTTAACAACCCATCCTAGCATATCTTTTCTTTAAAAAAATATTTTTAAAATGAGAACGATAGCACATCCGAAGTTTTTTCCAAGTAAACCACGTAAAAGATCCAATTAGATTTCGATTTGCACATATAAGAACCACAGAGATTGCAGCATTCAGAATTCAACTTACTGAATTTTTAAAAAAAATTTTAATGCTTCATGGAACCATGTGCATTCACTAATGAACTGCAATGCAATGAACTGAAATTGAAGCATGAACTGAAATTTTGAACTGCAACGTAGTGAACTATGTTTGGCTGTAAATTTTTCCGACAGGTTGTATCAGATGTTCACGCAGCATTGAAGAGTATTGGCTGAAATTTTAGTTTATGGTGAACTGAAATTTGAAACAGCTCACCATATGCTAAATTCTTACTCTCAACTTCACAGATAAAATCATGACTACTGGCCATGGTCTTTTGAAATCAAACGAGCCAAATCCTTTGCTGCGTCAACCTTGTGCATAGCATTAGCAAATACCAAGCATATATAACATTATGGCTGTTTCAAAGCTCCAGATGAGCACACATAACATTGGTCGTTCACATACCAAATGAATAAGGACGATATCCAAATGAAACAAAACCCCAGATCAGATGGAACAAAAATAACATAAATAGGGACCTGTGGCGCAATAGAGGGACGGCGCTGCGATTAATGGAGCGATTGGATGGCGGAGGAGGTGAGCGGACGGAGGGCGTCGACCAGAGGGAACGGTGCTGCGATTGAGAGGGGCCGGACCGCACTGTGATGGAGAGGTCGATTGGCGGGGGATGCGACTCGCCAGGAAATCGGTGGAGGTGGCTGACAGAAGGTGTTGCGATGGAGAGGGGGTTGCGCGAGCGATCGAGAGGGGCCTGCCGCGCGATCGAAGGGGCTGCGACGGCCGACGTAGGACAGCGGATTGATCGAAGGGTCGGGGCTGCGAGGGGAATCGCCGCAGGGGAAGGGAGCTGGGGTAAAAGAGGAGACGCGCGGTGGTTTATAACTAGGTCACTGTTCATGCGCGATTTTAATTTGGCCTTATTGTGGGGGGGGGGGGGTGTGGTCCGTGGAAGGGGAGGTTGTTGTGGGGCGGGGCGAGGGCGCGCGGGGTGGGGTGAGCGCTCGAGCAGATTTTTTCTTTTTTTTTTTTTAGGGAGGGATTTTTTTTAGGGGATTATAGAATGGGTCTTAGTATATTTAAGATGGTTCCACCCATCTATCTCAAATTAGGATCTCTAAAAGGTTATTGTGGTGTAGTGGATACTGTATATATATTAGTTCATTTCTCAATTATTTTTATTATCCATTATTTAATAGTTATTAAGTGTGTGTTACCTTCAATGATTACAGTCCTGATTATTCACTAAGCAGTACCTTAGAAGGCATAAGGCAATTTCAATGTGGTATTCTAAGTAGAACAATTGATATAGGACACCCACATAGTTAAAAAGATCCCTTGTATCTACCTTATAACTCAGTCCATCATCCTAGAGTCACTGCGAGGAAAAGTGGAGGCTATTTCGTATAGTGTAAACATATGCTAGCTAGACATCTTAATCCACAAATAATTGTTCCTCCATTCATTGACCAAGAAAAGAACAGAATCAACTCCAACACTTAAGCCAAGCACCCCGCTATATCCTGATTGATCGTTAAGTCTAGCTATAAGTCACAAAGAGGCTAGCAACTCTTTGACTAGCCCAACCATTCTAAATCTAAACCAACACTGTATCCAAACATTAGTGAGTAGCAAGACTGTGATGACTCGAGTCCTGCCAACCAACAGAACTCGAGTCGTTAGGTGCTAATATCAAGCAATAACAAAAATAGGATCGTAGTCACATAATACACAGTCATATAATATTAATAGCCAATCATCCATTCATAATGAATTAAATGAAATAAAGTGCTGATAATTAAAATAAAATCTACCACAGAAAGTAGGAAAGTAACTGGTGCTCAAGTACTAATACAACCACAAAAGACTGCAAATAAAGACTCTAAGAACGAAAGAAAAACTAGATGAGTCACAATGCTTAGTACAAACTGTCTCCTACAGCAAAGCTTGGTCCCAGAGCGGAAGGACCAACAACAGCCTCTACACTTAGCTACTCAGCAACACCTAAGCATGGAACCCAAGAAAGCACGTTAGTAAAAACTTAGTAGAGTAGAACAATAACTGAGTAACAACAATAACAAAGAGAGCAAGACTAAAAGGGTATTGTATCATGATATCATCAGTTAATCCATTTATTAGTTATTACATTATCCAATCCGTTATATGTGTTGAAGCCCAAGTTATTATAGCCCACATCTCGTTGATTGACACCTCGAGGCATGAGGTGATCTCACATGACTTCCTGATGTTATGAGTTGAACCCCATACTCAAGTAAGGACCAGAGTTGATTCGTCAAATACCCAAGATTTATTCATCCATCACATACACACAGAATAATAATGAATTCACAGCATATCATATCACAATAATATGAAAAACAAAAGAATCGGAACTGAAACATTTTATTAGAAAGAAAGTTTATAGCCATCATAATTAGAGATGTAATGGAAAAGAAATAAACATAAATTGAATCTGACTAACATGTTATAAAGAAAACAAGAACAACAGCTAGAACTAGTACTATAACTACCAACTATGGTGCTGTGCTTGGGCCCAGTGTTTAGGAAGTCGGCCGCCTAGGCCGAGTAGGCAACCACATAGTGGTAGGCGGACCCCTCCCCTAATCGTATAATGTAAGGCAATGCTATAAGCGGGTCTGGGCGAGTAGTTAAATTGAGTAGGCATTTACTCGGTCGAGTAGTCACCGGCTTTTGAGATAGGGCTTGGGTTGGGGTCTTCTTGAGAAAAACCCACGAAAAAAATAACATCAGGGTCCCACGTAAAAAAACCCACCTATAAACTAAACATCTTGGGTACCCAAACTAATTTTCCCCAAATAACCCATCCCACCAAATCATAAAACCCATACAATCCCAGTTGCAACGATTCAAGTTGTCACGATCTCCATCGCCGCTAGGCATCGTTGCCTTAAACCCCAACCCAACAGGCCAGCATTGTCCAACGCAGTGCCAAGGCTATCACAACCCCATCTCCTGCCATCGTCAACTGTGCCTATCCATCGTCGCCACAATCGCCTGCCATTGTAGACTCCCGACTACGCCTCTCCATCGCCTGCCATCGCTGCCATCACCTGCCATCGCAACCCCACCGTCGACTGCACCTCTCCATCACCTCTTGCCGACTGCTAGAAGACTCAGAAGACTCGCCATCCAACCCCGTCGCTGACTACTGGAAGACTTGGAAGACTTGCGAGACCACTGTCTTGACTAGGTTCAACATCTTGGCTATTTATTTGGTGTTCATATTCAGGTTCAACATCGCGGGACCCCATCTTGGACTATAGATTCTAATCTCTACATTTTCTTGTTTCTAGATGTCAAATCTTTTATATTCTAGGTTATATAGTAATAAAAGAAGAGTATTAACTACATTTGCATGATTATAACATTGCATATAACACAAAATTTAATAGCATAACTAATTATTCTATTTCTTTTAATAAAAAAATGCAAAACCGCATATTCGATTGCACACTCCTCCAAATACCGTATACTCGCTATGCGGTGACCCAACCAACTGCATACCACATTTTGACTTCCAGAACCTTGCTTGGGCCGTGAAATGACCCATTATGTTTTTAGTCAGATAAGGCGTCTAGAGTTTCAATCAGACGTCTGTCCAAACGTTTGGACATGTGCCTGGATGTCTGAAAGTGAGATTTTCATACTGTGCTTTGCGCTCTGTGTGCGGGCTGTGTGCAGAGGCCTTTCTCTCTCCCCGCACCCTCAACCCTTAAACCCTAACGACCCTTCATATAAAACCCCCCTTCTCTTCTTCTCTCCTCCTCACACCACTTAAACCACTGCCACCTCCACCTTCTCTTGCGATAGCCACACCCTCCTCCCGTCTCTACTGCAGCCGCGGCGAGGAAGGAGAGCCACCAGCGAGGGGAAAGCGGGGAGGAGCAAGAGCAAGAGACTGCAAGGGAGTGAGAGCTGGGGAGGAGGACAATAGCCACAGGAGCTTAGTGGAACACGAGGAGGAGTCGTGGGAGAGAGGAGGACGCCGGCGAGGAGCATCTCAAACTCCTGCAGCTACTGGAGCTGCCACTGCGGGCAGAGGGCGAGCGGGGCGAGCTGCATGAAGAAGTTCTAATACTGGAAGTTTCCAGTATCAAATGTCTGGAGTGACGTCCAGACGGCTAGCGGGGCACTAGGACGTCCGGAGCAGAGGCTGGACATCTGAAAGTGCAATATTGTGAGGTACGTACCATCTTGCACTGCTTTCCACCATGTAGAGGATTTCAGCGTAGGAGGTGTTGGGCTAAAACTGTGCTTGCGTTTTCGTACGTAGGTGAAGGCTTCGAGAAGGCATGCGGTATGCTCTCCCAAGTACTTTTGGACATTTGATCATAGATCACATCGGCAAATGTCCGGAGGTGCTTCCAGACGTCCAGAGACCTTGTTCGACGTCTGGAGCTGCCCCCAGACGGTCGCAGAGGGAGTCTGGACATCTGAAGCAGCCACAGGAAGTGTAAGGTGAGTTTTGACATCTTTTAAGGCATCTGGGACTAGTCCCAGATGCCTGATTTTGGTTTGTAACCACGTTTTTGGCCTATTTAAGGCCCAAACGGAATAGGATTTCCATAAACATAGTACCGCTGTTTTCCACTCGAGTTCCCCTACATGTTCATGTTGAGTATCTACTATTTTGACCTCGTCTAATGTAATTAGTTGTTGGTACAGGTTACCAATCGGTGGCGTGTTCGAGGCCTACGGAGACGACGAGATCTGCGGCACAGACCCCCATTCCTCCCGTGATACCCGGTAGAGTGGTTTATTGCAATTATTAAGATATGAGTAAAGAATATGTCTGCTTAGATTAAATTGATTGAACTCTAGGATGTGGAATGAACTCTAGAGTAGAAATGTATGAGCATGATATGAAACTACTCTGGTTTACTCAAGATGCATGTTAAAATACGAGCTGCTTGTATGTAAATAAGAAATTGAACTGTGAAACCACAAGTTACATATTTATGATTGAGAATTGTATCATGAAAACATGAGCTGCTTATATATGGATGAGGAATGAGCTATGAAACATGAGATCTGGATATGTGTAAATGAGATGAATATGAGCATGAACCCTACAGGGAATTAGGAGTAGAACTACTGCATATGAAAGGAATCTAGAATGTAGACAGGAAGTGTGCTGGCCCTTGTGTACGTGATACCAAGGAGAGCAACTATCCCTTTTTAGTGTAAAGCGGAGCTAGCCTCCCTTGGGTTGAGACCCGGGGTTAGGATTAGCCACTCTACACCGACTCTTGTTGGCCCTCACGTACATGGTACCGAGGTGTGCTACTAGTGTAGGGAGGGAGCTAGCCACCTCACGGGGCCCGAGGTTCAGGTAGCCACCTTACACCGACTTTGTTAGGCCCTTTGGGTAAACAGGGGTAGTTAGACGAGGGTACACGGACTGTGGAGGGATGAGACCCTTATTTGGTTCTGAGAGGCGAGACCCTTGTTCTGAGAGGGCAAGGCCCTATACCGTTCCGTGCTGTACTTTGGGCGTACCCGCTAGCAGAAACGACTGACCGCGTGTCAATGCGGGATAGCTACCCGTGTGCTTATCACGCGTGCCGTAGTCACCGCTACGTCTCGACAGTGACCTCGGGGTGGTTGACTGGGTGTAGGACTACCACGGGGGACTCTCCCAGCCAGGAGAGTACAATGTGTACCTTCTAATCTATGGAAAATACTGCAATCAAGATCGTTCCCAGGAGGAACATGCAAGATAAAGAAATACCTGGATACTTTGAGAAATAGATGAACTAGAAACACATAAATGAGATAAATAGAAATGAGAAATAAACTGTTGTTGTTTTACTATAGTTGCACTTAAATAATGTAAATACCACTCTACTCAGCGTTCACTGACTTTGTCTTTTCGTAACCCTGTTCAGGACCAGGAGTTGAGCAGCCCGAGTTTCTGGCTACAGAGGGTGCTGGGCCCAGCCGAGCCCAGCCGTAGTCGTTCTTACAGCTCTTTCATGTTTCTACTGTTGTAGTGAGTAATGGACACATATTTTACTGTTCTTGTTACTTTCTGTTTCCTTTCTATTTTCTGTTGTTGTTGTGGTGGCATATACTATGTTTTGAGACAGATGTTTTACTTTCCTTACTGCTTCATTTTTTTCTTCTACTTAGTTATAGTGCATGTATGAATGTGGTTTATCTTCCTACTTTTAGTTATTTCTCGTTGGACGACTAGGTATTGGGATTAGTCGAGGCAAGCCTGTCTCGGGTCCTGTAGGGATCTGGGAACCAAGTTGTAACAAGATGGCATCAGAGCAAGGTCATCTCAAGAAATGAACCAATTAGCTTGAGAATAACCACTCACATTAATATAACTAGAATAGCCACCATAATTTATCGCTTTGATATTCATTTCCGAGTCTTTTTCTCGATGTAATCCAGTATCATTGACACTCTTATTCTATCTCTTGTGTCTCCTTGCAAGAGATGCCTCGTCGAGGAGTTCCCGAGGCAAGCTGTGGTCGTGGCCGTGGACGAGGTCGAAGGGGTGGACGTACCGGACCTGTGGCACCAGTCGACCCACCTCTCCTCCTAGGCGTTCAGGTCCAGGATCTCACCCAGCTAATCAGAGACATCGTGCGAGAGGAGCTCCACCAGCCTCCACGGGCACCTCTCCCTGAGGACATGGCAGGGGAGTCCTCGGTGGGATAGAGAGACCATCGCAGTGCCGGACGAGCAGGAGGGGGAGGGGGTGGTCCTCCACCACCCCTACCACACTCTAACACTTTCAAGCATGAGCCCTCCTTGCCTGGAGGTGTGCCCATTCCCCCTCTGCAGCTACACCACGAGATTTTCGGATAGTTTTGGAAGCTAAAGCCCCCCTCCTTCAAGGGGGATGAGGACCCGTCTGAGGCAGAGGACTGACTGGAGTAGATAGAGAAGGTGTTCGACACCCTTTGCCCTCCCGCGGAGTGCCACGTGGCCTTTGCCACATACCAGCTAGAGAGCGCAGCACACAGGTGATGGAGGGCAGTCAGATGCCAGGAGGGGAGAGAGCCGATGTGGGACCAATTCGTGGCTCTGTTCTGCGAGCAGTACTTTTCGCAGACCTGATAGGACCAGAGGAGGTGGGAGTTCCACACTCTCCGCTAGGGGACATTGACGGTTAGCGCGTACCGCACGTGTTTTCCAGAGCTATCACGTTTTGCCTTGATAGCTGTGTCTACTGAGGAGGAGCGCCTGTGGAGGTTTACTGAGGGGCTCCGACGTGCTATTCGGGGGTATGTCAAAACCCTGAAGCTGCCCACTTTCTCTCGTGTGGTTGTGGCAGCCATGACTTACGAGGAGACCAACTCGACCGCGCGAGACACTGACGGCAGATGAAAGAGGCCTTACCAACCAAAATACTCTCAGGGTTGTTGGGAGAGGAGGCACACGGTGCCTGCAGGAGAGCCGTCTCATTCTACGGGGCCATCAGTGGCCTTTGGGGGCCCTAGACAGGGGCCAGTTGCAAGCACCAGTCCCCCACCCAGCCACCAGCAGGGACCTACAAAGGGAGGGGGACGTGTACCCCTCTACTACCAGTGTGGCCAGCTAGGCCACATCAGGAGGGACTACCCATCTAGGGATGGAGCACAGCAGATGCTCCCCGCACCAAGCGCTGAAGGCCGAGCTGGCGGTCGAGGTCACTAGGCGCATGGGGGAGGATAGCAGTCACGAGGAGGGTACCGGCCAGCTACTGCTCGCCCGACCCAGAGTGTAGCTGCTTCGTCTGCACTGAGAGTTGAGGGGCGTATCAACGCCCTGACACACAGAGACGCTAGGGCTTCAGGTTCAGTGGTGGCAGGTATGGTTACTGTTTCTGGTAGATTAGTGTACGTACTTTTTGATTCCGGTGCCACACACTCTTTCGTCGCTATGAGTCTTGCCGTCAGTTTAAGGCAGGGCAATGTACTGTTAGAGGATCGGTTTGTGATTAGAGGCCCAGGTGGCTAGTTGTTTGTAGCCGAGAAGGTCTATATGGACTGCGAGGTCAGCATAGGGGGACACAGCCTTCCCGCTGACTTGATTGTAATTCAGATGGAGGACTTTGGCGTGATCCTAGGGATGGACTGGCTGTCCGCCTATCATGCCCTGGTGGACTATTTCGAGAGGAAGATCGTCTTCTCCATACTGGAGTTGACCCCCTTTGATTTCACAGCCAGCCAGTGGACGGAGGTTTCAGGTGCATCTCCGCGCTTCAGGCAGCGAGGCTTTTGAGCTAGGGGTGTGAGGGCTTCTTGGCCTATGTAGTAATAGAGCCTAGCCCCATGGCTGACTTTCAGAGTATCCCGATGGTTTGCGAATACCCCGACGTTTTTCCAGAAGAGCTGCCAGGACTACCGCCTGAGCATGAGATCGAGTTTGAGATCTCACTGGTGCTAGGGACCAGCCCCATTTCTACTGCACCGTATCGGATGGCACCGCTTGAGCTGCGAGAGCTCAAGTCACAGCTACAGGACCTGTTGGAGAAGGGCTTTGCGAGGCCCAGTGCGCCCCTGTGGGGAGCCCCTGTGCTGTTTGTTTAGAAGAAGGACGGTACCCTACGACTTTGTCTCGACTACCGACAGCTTAATAGGGTCACCATCAAGAACAAGTATCCACTACCGAGGATTGACGACCTCTTCGACCAGTTGCGAGACGCCATAGTGTTCTCCAAGATAGATCTGAGGTCGGGCTACCACCAGTTGAGGATCAGGGAGACCGACGTCTCCAAGACAGCTTTCCATACCCGGTACGGGCACTACGAGTTCTTGGTCATGCCGTTTGGGCTGACCAATGCCCCTGCTGCCTTCATGGATTTGATGAACCGTGTTTTCAAGCTGTACTAAGACCAGTTTGTGGTGGTGTTCATCAACAACGTACTCATTTACTCGCGGGATCAGGCACAGCATGGACAGCATTTACGCATGATCCTAGATACCTTGAGACGACGTAGGCTGTATGCCAAGTACAGCAAGTGTGAGTTTTGGTTGAGGCAGGTGACCTTCTTGGGCCACGTGATTTCAGGAGATGGATTGGCTATGGATCCAGCCAAGGTAGAGGCCATACTCAGGTGGGAGAGGCCATGCACAGTGATAGAGATATGCAGCTTTTTGGGACTGGCAGGTTACTACTGACTATTTATCAGAGGATTCTCTCAGATTGTGCATCCTATGGCCCAGCTGACCCGGAAGGACGTGCCCTTTTCCTGGATAGATGAGTGCGAGGCGTGTTTTCAGGAGTTGAAGGAGAGACTGACTTCAGCTCCTGTACTTACCATCCCGGACAGTAGTGGCGATTTTGTGGTTTACACCAATGCTTCGTTGCAGGGGTTAGGGGGTGGTTCATGCAGCAGGGTCACATTGTCACTTACGCTTTGCGACAACTGAAGCCCCATGATCATAGCTACCCTACCCATGACTTAGAGTTGGCAGCAGTTGTCTTCGCACTGAAGACATGGAGGCACTAACTTTACGGTAAGACTTTCGAGATTTTCACAGATCATAAGAGCCTCAAGTACTTGTTTGACCAGAAGGAGCTTAACATGAGACAGAGACGTTGGTTAGAGCTCCTGAAGGACTACAACTGTAGCATCTCCTACCACCTAGGGAAGGCCAATGAGGTGGCCGACGCCTTGAGCCGAAAGGCGTCCACCCACTTTCCCTGTTTACAAACACAAAGTTGGAGACTCATGGAGGAGTTGGGTAGTTGGCGACCCCAGGAGTCACAGGGGTATTGTGAGATAATGACAGTGACGCGGCAGACATGACCAGGGCTGATAGACCGCATCATCGCAGGGCAGATGGCCTATCCATACTTACAGACGCGGCGAGACAGGGTGTTGACAAGGGACCTAGGAGACTTTTCCTTCTCAAACGAGATACTGCGCATGAGGGGACGCTTATGCGTCCCTAGGGACGAGGAGTTGTTGAGAGAGCTCCTAGCTGAGGCGCACGGGTCCAGGTTCACCATACATCCCGGGAACACAAAGATGTACCATAATTTGTGATGCAACTTTTGGTGGAGAGGGATGAAGCAGGATGTTGGTAAGTTTATGCAGCAGTGTTTGGTATGCCAGCAGGTAAAGGCCGAGCACCAAAGGCCTACAGGGCCATTGCAGCCACTTTCTGTGCCGGAGTGGAAGTGGGAGAGCATCACCATGGACTTGGTGGAGGGTCTACCAGTTACCCAGTGGGGACACGATGTAGTCTGGGTGATAGTAGACAAGTTGACGAAGACGATGCGTTTCCTGCAAATCCGAGACACCTTTGGACCAACACAGTTAGCAGAGTGATACATTTGAGATGTGGTGCGCCTGCATGGAGTCCCATGTGAGATTGTATCCGGCAGAGTTAGAAAGTGATAGAGTAGATTCATAGACGACTCTACACTGTCAGGAGTAAGCAGAAGGGCTACACTGACCGGAACGTAGAGAGGTGTAGTTCAAGGTTGGGGATCATGTCTTTCTCCGTATTTCGCCCATGAAGGGCCAGCAGCATTTTGGGGTGAAAGGGAAGCTTACATTGAGGTTTGTGGGGCCTTTTGAGGTCCTGGAGCGAGTAGAAACCATTGCCTACCGGCTTGCCCTTCCTTCGCAGCTTTCTAGAGTGCACGACGTGTTCTACGTGTCCAACCTCAGGAAGTACGTCGCCGATCCCAGTCACGTTCTGAGCCACTAGAGCATTGAGGTGGGTGACGACCTGACCTACCCCAAGAGACCAGTACAGATACTAGACAGAGCCGTTCGAAGTTTAAGATGGAAGCAGGTACCACTGGTGAAGGTCCTATGGAGAAGCCAGCGGTACGAGGAGGCGACTTGAGAGCCTGAGGCGGCGATGCGAGAGCGGTACCCGGAGCTTCTTGAAGGTTCGTCTTTTCGGACCTACTTCAGTCCTCTTTAAGTTTGTTATACGCTTTTACGTTCCTTTTCTCGCACCCTAGCTAGCTCAAGTTTCGAGGATGAAACTTCCTTAACTTTGTTATAATGAAATGACTCGTTGCCCTTTTAGTTGGATAAGACATCTGGAGTTTCAGTCAGACGTCTGGACACGTGCCCAGACGTCTGAAAGTGGGATTTTCGTACTGTGCTCTGGCAACGCACAGAAGCCTTTCTCTCTTCCCACACCCTCAACCCTTAAACCCTAACACCCCTCTATATAAACCCCCCCTTCTCTTCTTCTCTCCTCCTCACACCACTCAAGCCACCGCCACCTCCACCTTCTCCTACGACGACCACGCCCCCCTCCCATCTCTGTTGCAGCCGCAGCGAAGAAGGAGAGCCACTGGTGAGGGGAAAGCGAGGAGGAGCGAGAGTAAGAGAGTGAGAGGGAGTAAGAGCGGGGGAGGAGGACGACGGCCACAGGAGCTCGATGGAGCTCAAGGAGTGGTCGTGGGAGAGATGAGGACATCGGCGAGGAGCTTCTCATGCTCCTGCAGCTGTTGGAGTTGCCACTGCGAGCAGAGGGCGAGCAGGGCGAGTTGCGTGAAGAAGTTCTGATATTGGAAGTTTCTAGTATCAGATGTCTGGAGTGACGTCCAGACGGCTGGCGAGGAACCAGGACGTCCAGAGCTGAGGCCGAACGTCTGAAAGCGTAATATCGCGAGGTACATATCTTCCTGCGCTGCTTTCCGCCATGCAGAGGATTTTAGCACAAGAGGTGTTAGGCTAAAAGTGTGCCTGCGTTTTCGTACGCAGGTGAAGGCTTCAGGAAGGTGTGCGGTACACTCTCCCAAGTACTTTTGGACATCTGATCACATCGCCAGACTTCCGGAGGTGCTTCCAAACGATCGAAGACCTTGTTCGACATCTGGAGTTACCACCAGATGGTCACAGAGGGAGTCTGGATGTCTGAAGTAGCCACAGAAAGTGTAAGGTGAGTTCTGACATAAAAGACGTTTGAGACTAGTCCTAGACGTCTGATTTTGGTCAGTAACCGCATTTTTGGCCTGTTTAAGGCCCAACCAGAATCGGATTTCCGTAACCGTAGTACCGCTGTTTTCCACTTGAGTTCCTCTACGTGTTCATGTTGAGTATCTACTGTTTTGACCTCGTCTAATGTAATTAGTCGGTGGTATAGGTTACCAACCGATGGCGTGTTCGAGGCCTGCAGAGACGACGAGATCTGCGGCACAAGCCCCCATCCTCTCGTGATACCCGGTAGAGTGGTTTATTGCAATTATTAAGATATAAATAAAGAATATGTTTGCTTAGATTAAATTGATTGAACTCTAGGATGTGGAATGAACCCTAAGGTAGAAATGTATGGGCATGATATGAAACTACTATGGTTTACTTGAGATGCATGTTAAAATACGAGCTGCCTGCATGTAAATAAGAAATTGAACTGTGAAACCACAAGTTGCATGTTTATGATTAAGAACTTTATCATGAAAACATGAGCTGCCTGTATATGGATGAGGAACGAGTTATGAAACATGAGATCTGGATATGGATAAATGAGATGAATATGAGCATGAACCCTACGGGGAATTAGGAGTAGAACTCCTGTGTATGAAAGGAATATGGAATGTAGATGGGAAGTGTTCTGGCCCTTGCGTACATGGTACCAAGGAGAGCAACTATCCCTTTTTTGTGTAGAGCGGAGCTAGCCTCCCTTGGGTTGAGACCCGGGGTTAGGATTAGCCACTCTACACCGACTCTTGTTGGCCCTTGCGTACATGGTACTGAGGCGTGCTACTAGTGTAGGGAGGGAGCTAGCCACCCCACAGGGCCTGGGGTTCAGGTAGCCACCTGATGAGAACCTCGTCATAAACCCTAAACTAGCACCATCTAACCCAGATTTTCAAGAAAAAGCTCCTACATAACTATAGAAAGGCTTGACTCAGAGAGATTCTGAGTTTGTGAAGAAAACAAGAACTAAGGGGTAAAAATGCAATTTCACCAACTCAATCTGAAAATAGGGTAACTCAGGATCCAAACATAGGTCAAACTAACCTAATAAGAGGAAAAGTGGTATGAGTTGATCCAATAAGGGCTACAGCAACTCCAAGGAATTAAATGACATCCTGTAACCCTAAAAACAAACCCACTTCAATTCACGAGGTTCGAGGCAAATAAAAAATTGACTAAACCCTCTAAAATTCATATAAAAATAATATCTAGAGTTTAGAACCTTCAATTTGGCCTTAGGAACCCATTTTGACCTACATTGAGAACCAGGCCCAATTAATGACTTAATTTGGGTTTTTACGTAAATTAGCCAGTCAAACAAGGTCTATTCTAGAAATAAAATTCACCATTAGAATCCTTAGGCCCTAGTTTGTCATGTATAAAAACTTGAGCCTAAGAAGAGACCTTCTTGACTTTACATTTTGGTCCTCATCTATTACTTTTTGACCCTCAACTTTTGAAACCCTCACATTTTGGCCCCTAAGTCTTCTTCGTTCTTTGCATTTGGGTCCTCCCTGCAAAACCCTGAACAGCGCCATGCTCTAGCGACTTTGCACGGAGCATGGCGCCGCACAGGGTGAGGGAGACCCTCTGCCAAGACAACGGGGGTTCCCTGTGACGTCTGCTGTCACAGGGACACCTCCATGGTCTCTGCGGATGCCCATACCTCCCGTGACAACGCACGGAAGGTATAGGTCTCCATCTCCGACCGTCCTCCGGCGAGGGAGGCACGTCGCCTCCCTTCGCCTTCCTCTCTGATTTCACCTCTATAAAAGCCGTCACCGTCTGCCGCACTCAGTAGCTCGGTTCTGATGGAGAAACCCCTCCCTCTTTCTTCTCTTCCCGCTCCGGCAAAAGCCCTCCAGCTCCGGCGGTTCCTCCTCCTCCTCCTCGTCGCTCTGCCGCAATACCAGCAGTAGAGCCGCCCTCGCCCGCTCTTCCCGCATCGCGCCGTACCCAGCGTGCGCTCTCCCGCTCTCTCCTCACCGCTGCCCCCTCTCTCTGGGCACCTTCTTCTCCGGCGACAGTCGATACGACTATCGCCCTGCTCCGTCCCCCCCTCGTCCCTCCAAGTAAGTACAGTTGTCTCCCTTCCTCCCCTCTTGCTTTTCCCTAACTCAATTTGCTCAACCACCCTTTGACCGCGCCTGATCACCCTCACCTCCTCCATCTTCGGCCAACCTCCGGCGAGGCACCCCCATCGATCCACAACCCCACACGCCTCGCCGACCCTCACAGAACCTCCACCTCATCATACTGAGCAACCTCCGCCCACCCACTACCGCTCCACACCCCTACCTCACTCCCCCGAACAAACCCATACTCCCGGCCACAGTCCGACCTAGGACAGCCCCTACACTCCGCCCCACGCCTTGCCACCACCCGCTCGAGCTTCGCCGCACTCTGGCGAAGCTCCCTGCACCTTCTGACTAGGCTGAGAGGCCGTATTGCTGTGAACAGGTCACCCGTCCTCTGCCGCCATTGCTGAGCAGGTGGAGCTTCTTCCGCCTGCAGCTGCAGCTTCGCCTCGCCCAGACTTGACTCTCTAGGACGCGCACTTCGCCCCCACGCAGCTGCCCAGGCCTGCAGCTGGGGTGAAGGCCTCGCAGCAGCCGCAATTGCCTGCAGCCTTCTCAGCTGCAGGCGCCAAATTGGGGTGGGACATTTAGTAGCACCTCGGTAGTTCTGAAGGCCGCGCACCCGCATAAATGCAAAAGTGCTATAGGCTTATCGCCTCAGCACACGGGGTGAGGTCCCTCTCACCCGTTTACCCGACCTCGTCCGCGACCACCCCCCGCGGACCTGGCCCGACCCGTATACCCGACCTGCACTCCTCGCCCACCACCGCACGCCAGTGGGCCTGGACTCGGGCGCGACCCGTACCCGATTACCCGACGGCTCTGGGAGAGCTATCCTACGAGTGAAATTTGAGAGAGAGAGATGCGGGGGAGGGTAGGGTTAGGTTTTGCCCTGACCAAGCTGTGAGTGTGCAGGCTGAGGTAGAGAAGAAGAGAAAGAAGGAAGAAGCACAGCCAACGCCATGGCTGCTTGAAGCAAAGCAGAAGAAGAAGGACTGCGAAGAAGAAGAAAGACACAGAAGAAAGAAGGAAGGAGGACGCACTGTAGCAGAGGCTACATAAGTCGTCTGATTGAAAAATCAGACGACGCTCTGAAGAAAAAGAAGAAGAAGAAGGAAAGAAGAGCAGGCACCGCAAAGAAGAAAGAAAGAAGAAGAATAGAAGGAAGAAGACAAAGAGCTGAAGGAGAAAGAAGAGAGAAGCAAAACACGAAGAGAAAGAAGGAAAGCTTGGAAGCAAAAGAAAAGGAACAGAAGAACAGAAGAGAAACAAGAAGAAGAAAGAAGACTGAGGAAGACAAGAGAAGAGAAGAGAAGAGAAGAAGAAAAAGACAACAAGACAAATCTCTCTCTCTCTTTCTCTTTCATTTTTGTAATAGAAACTTTGTACTTCTAGAATACAGTTTGCTCTCTGAGTTTGACCTCGGGAAAACTTTTATTTCCGAGTAACAAATTGTATTAAACTGGTAACCGCTTCTCTATACTATACTACGACGAAATATTAAAACTATATACGAGAATCGGAGCCACCACCCTACACCAACTTTGTTAGGTCCTTTGGGCAAACCGGGGTAGTCAGACGAGGGTACACAGACTGTGGGCGAGACCCTTTTTTGGTTCTGAGGGGCGAGACCCCTGTTCTGAGAAGGCAAGGCCCTATACTATTCTGTGCTGTACTTTGGGCGTACCCACTAGCGGAAACGATTAACCACGTGTCAGTGCGGGGTAGCTACCCGTGTGCTTATCACACGTGCCATAGTCACCGCTACGTCTCGACAGTGACCTCGGGGTGGTTGATTGGGTGTAGGACTACCATGGGGGACTCTCCCGGCTAAAAGAGCACAACGTGTACCTTCTAATCTACGGAAAAGACTGCAATCAAGGTCATTCCCACGAGGAACATACAAGATCAAGAAATACCTGTATACTTTGAGAAATAGATGAATCAGAAACACAGAAATGAGATAAATAGAAATGAGAAATAAACCTGTTGTTGTTTTACTGTACTTGCACTTAAATAATGTAAACACCACTCTACTCAACGTTCACTGACTCTGTCTTTTCATAACCTTGTTCAGGACCAGGAGTTGAGCAGCCCGAGTTTCCAGCTGCAAAAGGTGCTAGGCTCAGCCGAGCCCAGCTGTAGTCGTTCTTTCAGCTCTTTCGTGTTTCTACTATTGTAGAGAGTAATAGACACATATTTTACTGTTCCTGTTACTTTTTGTTTCCTTTCCATTTTCTATTGTTATTGTGGTGGCATGTATTATGTTTTGAGACAGATGTTCTACTTTCCTTACTGCTTCATTCTTTTCTTCTGCTTAGTTATATTACATGTATGAATGTAATTTATCTTCCTGCTTTTGGTTATTTCTCGTTAGACAACTAGGTCTTGGGATTAGTCAAGGCAAGCTAGTCTCGGATCCTGTAGGGATCCATTAACCTGGTCATAACAGGCCAACACTGTCAACTTTTGCAGTCGTAGAGCCTAGGAGCAACTCTCCAGGACCTGAGTGCAAAGCCCACAGAAAATGTTAGCATATGCTAAGTGGAGTACCAAAGTAATAGGAAAAGAATAAGGCTACACAAATACCGAAAGGAGCAAGAATAAAAAAGGGTACTATTCTTATTAATTTAATTCATTTCTTGCTTATTCTTTAGTTGGAGACTTGCCACCCTTCCAATTGATTATTTATTTAAATCGATTCATCGAAAGACATGAGGAAATCTTACTGGGATATCTTAGATGATAAATTTTATATGACCCACCCTCTTGATCTAGGGGAGGACTCGTACCAGAAAGTTTAATACTTTTGGTTTCTTTTCTTATTTTAATTTTATTCTTAACTTTTCTTTTCTCACTCTCTATTATAGCAGGCATTAACGACCTTTTTATCTCCTCTCCGTTGCAGGATCAGAGCAACACTCAATAAAGGAATAATGCTGGATGTTGCTTGTGGCTTGGCCTTCACAAGGAAGGGATTACAACAATGCGAGACCCCAACCCCCACCACTGCGTACCACCGCGCTCACGACCGCGACCCACTTTCCCAACTCTCCATCTCTCACAACCGCACTCCACCTTCCTACTCACTGCGACCGCCCCCCACTTCATCTCTCTGTCTACGCACACCCTTAACCATAAGCTCTCCCTCTCGAAGACCACTGTAGCTCCATCGCCCTCGCCTCGCTGCACCTCCATCACTGCCTTCGCCTCCTCTTTTTGTTGGTCGCACTAGCAACACCGCAACCACCGCGCCACCTCCTCCTTCACTGTGTTGCCACCAAGAGCCTCACCGTGAACGGTCATGTGGTGATAGCGCACGGCCTCTCATTGCGACAACTTTGATAGCCACCATGACCACCATCGCACTCCTTCCTCTTCCCTTTTTCTTCTCCTTCTTCATCTTCTTCTTCTTCTTCCTCTGCAACTCCACCAAGAACCCACCACCCCACGCCACTCCACCGCTCCAACTCTAAGCAACCAGCGAGATGCCACTCATCGCCGTTGCCCCCTTGCTACCAACAGTCACCCACGTGTGGTCGAGCACACACACGACCTTGTTACATGCACGCCACCTCCGAACATGTCACCTACACCGCCGGCCACCTCTTCACCGGCCGACCAACTCCGGTTGCCTTACGTCAAGCCTCCATCGCCGACATGAAGGCCTTGACTTAGCCGACCATTGCCAACCTTCTCGTTGTCGTCAAAGGTCCCCACGCGCGGTGAAGAGGGAGAGGACGAAATCCCCTATTTTGCTGTAGTGTTGGGGGTGAATTACTTATTACATTTGCTGTGATCGGGAATTTCATGCATTAAATATATATATTATTGAGGCATATTTATAACATGCCCCTCTCCTTCTCTTTATTTCTTGTGCTCTCTCTTTCTTTGTCCCTATATGTTTGTCTCCTTCTCTATTATTTCAATGAATTTCTCTATGAATTTTCAAACATGATTGGGTAAATATGATTGAAAAATATTTGAGTATATTGGATTTGTTCCTCCTTGTGCACACAACTTGATTTTGTGGTATAAATTCAATGTATTTTTATTAATCTTTGATTTGAGATTTTCCATCACATTATATTTTTTATATTACAAATATAAATCTCTGAATCTCTCTATTTTTTTTTATCAACGATTTTTCCACCACATCATACTATAATGTTCATATTTAGTGTGATACATTTATCACCTATTCTTAAAGTGAAAATACTGTCCGATCAAATGACGTCGTTGACGGAGAGTCAACAGGCCTAGTAAGCTCACAAGAAAAAAATTTTGGTTCACATTGATTTGTTTTTTAGGCTATTTTATCATTGATATATATTTGTATTTTGGTGCAAGGTAACAATTTACTTGAGGTAAGTGGACCGCACCAACTACATTTTTGTGGACCTTGATTCCACTTGGGAGGAGGCGGGTAACTGGAGGATTGAGAAGCCCGGAGACACACTTAGGTGGATTTCTTCTATTTTTTTGCTTCCATCTAAATATATTTTCAAATAGACCTTTGATATAGACTATTTTATTTTCCTTGTTTTCTCACCATTGTAGTTGGGGCTGGTTTTCGGGGTTTGTTCCCCAATTTTTTTTAGTTGATTAGGATTTTGTTTTCTTTTTGTGGTTTGAACAGGCATGTGGTTACATTGGTAGATACTTATTTACGTGTCAAGTGAGATAAGAAAAAAGAAAACTGAACGAGCTGCATAATATAGAAGTTGCTTGCCCTAGGTTCATGCATGTTAGGTTGATTGAGCAGCATTGTAGATCTATTTTTCTGCATTGTTTAGCAACTTGCACGAAGATTGCTAGAGGCAAATAAATTCTCCATCTTTGCATTATCTTCTTGTCACGCATTGCATTTAGGCTTAAATTCAAAGACCACCAACTTAATTGAATCGATTAATAAGTGGACTCATTAATTTTAAAACTTGGGACATAAAGAGGGGAAATTATAAAATCAAGAAAAAGCGCTTGCAAACTTGAGTGCGATTTCAAAAGTCCAAAAATCAACTTTTTCATAGTGTAATGCACACTTTCAACACTAAGCACGCACTTTAGGCACCGCACTAGGTCTCGATCCCTTAAGATTATAGGCACCGATCTCTTTATTGGTGTAAGCTGTTTACGCAACGAGATCGTGTTTTAAAAGGACATTCGTTGCAGTATAATTTGAAATCGTCGTATAAACAATTTACAATTTTATCACTCGAAATTCAAAATTTCCGAGGTTGAACTCAGGAGAAAATTGGTATTTTAAAACTTAAGAATACAACTCTCAATAAAAAGCAATAACTAATTCAACCAAAATGTACTGTAGAAATAATGCTCAAAAGAAATGGACGACTGATAAAATATCAGCTTAAAAATTCGTGCTACAATGCTTTATATGTGATTTTAGCCTTCTGTGTCTTCTCTTTCTCTCTTCTTTCTATTTGCTCTGCGGCTGGGCTTCTTCTTCTTCTTTGCTTCTTTTCCTTGTCTTCTTCTTCTTCTTCTTCTTCTTCTTCTTCTTCTTCTTCTGCTTCTGCTTGGTCGCTCCTGCTTCTCTCTTTCTTCTCTTCTTTGTCTTCCTGTGGCTAAGTCCCTACCTCTCTTCTTTTCTTCTTCAGGTACCTTCTTCTTCTTCTTTTTCTTCTCTTCTTCTTCCGCTCCTCAGCCTTGAGTTCTCCTTCCTTCTCTTTTCTTCTTCAGCCACCCTTTCCTTCCTTCTTCTTCAAGCGCCTGCCCTTAGCTTGCCTTTGAGCCCTTCTCCTTTAGGTGCTCCTCTTCTTCTTCCCTGCGCACACACACAGAAGCAAAACCTATCCCCTACCCTCCCCGTGTCTCTCTCTCTCTATTTCACTCTTAGGAAAGCTCTCCTAGAGCCGGGTAATCAGGTCGAGTCAAGCGCACCCGGGTCCAGGCCCATCGGCGTGCGTGGTGGGCGAGGAGTGCATGGGTAAACGGGTCAGGCAGCTAGGTCCGCGTAGTGTTGGTCGTGGACAAGGCGAGTGATCAGGCAAGGGAACCTCACCCCATGATCTGAGGCAATAAAGCTAAAACACAAATTCCACTTATATCACTCACCACGCTCACAACTTTTCGAAGTGGGACTAAAAGTCCCACCTGCTTCGCTAGCACCTGCAGGAGGAGAACTTTAGCCAATTGGAGTAGTTGAGGGCCTTGCAGCAGCTGCACGCGTACACTCAACCCGCGCAGCCTGAAGTCCTGAAGCCTGGAGTGCACGGCCTGGAGCTCTGAAGCAAGCAAGCTTGCTTGTGTGTTAATGGCGAATGGGGGCCCAACCCTGCATGACACGAAGATGGCCTAGCGACCCTGTTAAACAACAAAAAAACCTTTGCTGCATCACGGCGAAGGTGAGGTGGGGGTCGGTGTGGCTCAGAACGGCCTAGGCGTACGTGCCTAGGTCGGACTGTGACCGAGTGTGTGGGGTTGTTCGGTGGAGGTGTGGAGCGTGTGTGGCGGGCGGTGAGTGGGTGGAAAGTGGACAGTGGACGAAGGCGGAGCTTGTGAGGTGGTTGGCGAGGTGTGTGGATGCGTGGAGTGACGGATGCGCCTTTCCGGAGGTCTACCGAAGATGAGGAAGACGGAGGTGGTCTGTGGCTGTCGAGGCGCGAAAATAGAAATAAAGCGGGGGAAAATGAAAGGTAGGGAGAGAGGAACTTAACTGAGGGTATCTGGACAAAGGGGGGAGGTGGAGGGCGAGCGACGCATGTTTGCCATCGTCGGAGATGAAAGTCTGAGATGGAGAGGCAGCAACGTCAAGGAGGTCAGAGAGGCTCGCATGGGTACGACTAGATGCGGAGGAACGAGGCAGAGACGACTCTGCCATTGGTATGGTGGCAGAGTGACGAGAGGAGGGAGGATAGGTCACCGAAGCTTGCAGGAAAATGGCCAGAGATGAGGAAGATGAAATTTAGGGGGATTCTCAGGCTAGAACAAGCTTACCCCATCGGCCGGATCTGGTGCTTCTATATATAGGCACGGGCAGAGGGTCAGGCGCAAGGAAGCGACCAAAAGTCTTTGCCGGAGGCATGGCCGGAGGTGATACCCATACCTCTTGAGTGTTCGCATGAGAGGTATGGGGCGATTCAGGGCATGGGGAGCTGCTCAGGTGGTAGGGGGTTTCGCAAAGGACTTCCCTTTCAAATCTGGGAGCACCTCCCTGGGGAAACGAGAAAACCACCTCGAAACCTCACTGGAGGTATGGGTCCCTGCTGCAATGGCAGAGGGACCTGAATGTAGAAAGTGACGAGAAAGTGAGGGGGTTTTTGCAAGGGTTTCCAAAAGTTAGGGGCCAGAATGTAATTGGGTGGACCGTTTCGCAAAGTAGGTCAAGATGATCTTTCCTTTGGTCCAAATTTTGGTACAAACCTAATTTGAACCTAAGGAATCCAATGCTGAAGTTGAATTTTAGGTTTGACCATGTTTGATTGGATATTTTTCACAAAAGCCCAAATTAGGTCAAATATTGAGCTTGGACCCCAATCTAGGTCAAAATAGGTTCCAAAGGCCAAATTGAAGGTTTTAAATCCTAGGGAATATTTTTTCATGAATTTTAGAGGATTTAGTTGATTTTTATCTTTCCTAGGACCTTGTGAATTTAAGTGGGTTTGTTTTAGGGTTATAGAATGTCATTTAATTCTTAAATTTCACAATAACCCTTTTCTGACTGAACCGTCCCACTTTTTCATGATTTTGCATGATTTTGATTGTTATGTGCACTGAACCAGACTGTGTGTGGATTAGGGTGCTTAGGTTACCGAGTCCCGCAAACCGAATGTCAATTAACGAGGCCGAATACTTCCTAAGCCGTAGACCTAATACTTAAGCATTGCATTTTCCTCAACCTTTTGAGGATTATCCAGATCTTAGCGAGTACTAAGAGTCTAGCCAAAAAGGACTAAGGTCAACGTTCCTACTAATCTCCTTTTGTGTCTCTTTAGCACTTTTCTTTACTTTTCTTGATGTGGTCTAGAACTTCGGTTAATCCCTTAATCTCTTATTAATGATTATCTCTTTCTTTTTCATTTTGTGCTCCTATTTTGTCATTTTTCTCTTTTTCTCCTCTTATTTTGTATAGCCCACAAAAATTTTCTCCTCCCTCTTCTCAGCTTTTTTTTTTTAGATGATATGCAATTTTTTTTTTGTTGAAACCTTTTCTTGATATGAGTTTTCATACATTTTGCACTTTCATATGCCCTCATGCCTAAGAATTGCAATGTCCCCATTATAAATTAGGAGGGTTTGAATTCAGCTTAGTTCATTCATTAGGACAGGTGTTGGGTGAGTGAACGAGTCGAGGTGACTGTTGCGGACAATTTCTAGACTCTAGTACGAGTACCTGAGGTGGAGTCGGCTGTCCTAATGGGTGAACTCTAAAGTGCAATGTGAATTCAGCATAGAAATGTCAGGAATAGTTTCGGATTTTTCAAAGAATGACGGGTTGCCTCCCGTTAAGCGTTGAGTTTTACGCCATCGGCTGGGTGCAATGGGCTTAGGGAGAATGGAGGATAAAGAATGACTCAGCCAAATCTGTATTGGTCATGTCAATGAACGGTTTGAGTCTCTGACCATTCACGACAAAGGGTTCAGAATCGTGGCTGAGTGGACTGATCTCAACGGCTCCATTTCCAAAGATTTGTTGGACTAAGTATGGTCTGATCCACTTAGAACACGCTTTCCTGGGAATAATTTGAGTCAGGCATCAAAGAGTAGGACCTTTTGACCATGGTGAAAGATCTTTCTAGATATGTGCTTGTCGTGAAAGGCTTTAACCCACTCTTTGTAGATTCGCGAGTTTTCATATGCATCGAGATGTAATTCATCAATCTCGCTCATCTAAAGCTTTTTGTGGGTTCCAACCTTAGAAAGATCTAAGTTGCAGTTTCGTACTACCCAATAGGCTTTATGCTCCAATTCGACAGGGAGGTGACATGCCTTCCCGTACACTAGTCTGAAAGGAGACATGCCTAATTGGGTCTTATGGGCAGTCCTATAAGCCCACAAAGCTTCCGGAAGCTACGATGTCCAATCCTTTCTATCAGGTCGAATAGTAACCTGGAGGATTTTCTTGATCTCCTGGTTTGATAGCTCAGGTAGACCATTAGTTTGGGGGTGGTAAGGAGTAGAGATGCAGTGTGACACCCTGTATTTGGTCATCAGTGACCTAAACTGAGCGTTTGTGAAATGAGTCCCTCCATCAGAAATGATTGCATGTGGAATCCCGAACTGTGAGAAGATGTTTTGGTGAATGAACTTGAGAACAACTTTGTGATTGTTGGTTCGGGTAGGAATGGCTTCGATCCATTTGGACACATAGTCAACAGTGAGAAAAATGTATTCGAAGCTGTCCGAGATAGGAAAGGGTCCCATAAAATCAATCCCCCAAATGTCAAAAATCTCGCATACCAGAATCGGCTGTAAAGGCATCATGTCTCGATAGCTCATATTGCCCAAGGTCTGGCAACGGTTACATGCCTTATAGTGACTGTATGCATCCTTAAAAATTGTGGGCCAATAAAAGCCACACTAGAGGACCTTTGATGAGATTTTGTGTCCAGAAAAATAGCCACCGCATGCCTAGTCATGGCAGAAAGAGAGTATGTCTTTGATTTTCGCTTCTGTGACACACCATCGGATAATTTGATCAGCACCAAGGCGGAATAAATACGGGTCTTCCCAAATGTAATACTTGGTATCGGAACGCAATTTGTCCTTCTTGGCCTTCGGCCAATCAGACGAGATCTGATGTGATGCCAAGTAGTTTACTATGTCAGGAAACTAAAGAAGCTCTGTATCAATAGTCAGGAGGTACTCATCAGGAAAATGTTCCGTGATGGGTCCAGAAGGGTCAATGATCTCGAAAGGAAGCGGGACAAGTGATCAGCTACCACGTTTCTTCCCGCTTTGTTGCGAATCTCGAGGTCAAATTCTTGCAACAGCAAAATCTATCGGATTAATCGAGGTTTCATGTCCTTCTTTGTAAGGAGATGCCTCACAATTGTGTGATCTCAGTAGATAATAACATGGGAACCCAGGAAGTAAGATCTGAATTTTTCTAGGGCAAAGACTACGGCTAGTAGCTCTTTCTCAGTAACTCGTCAAGTGTTTTGCTAGCGTAGTAAATGACCACGGGTTTCCCGTCAATTTTCTGCTCCAAAACCGTTCCTACAGCGAAGTCAGATGCATCACACATGATCTGAAAGGGTTGAGACCAATCAGGGGACTGTAGGATCGGGGCTTGGGTAACTCGGTCACGAAGGATCTCAAATGCTTGAGTGCATTCCTTGGAGATTTCGAAAGGTACATCCTTGAAGAGAAGAGTGGTCAAGGGAAGCGCGATTTTTGAAAAATTAGGGATAAATCGACGTGCCCCAGAAAAGGTCGGATGTCCTTGATCGAGCTAGGCATAGGGAGTTTGGAAATTAAGTTAACCTTGGCTCGATCAACTTGGATGCCTCTCTCTGAAATCAAATGTCCCAGGACGATCCCCTCAGGCACCATGAAGTGGCTTTTTTCCAAAGAAAGAACCAGATTCACGTCAATGCATCGCCTGAGTATTTGAACCAAGTGCTGGAGTTAATCGTCAAATGATGCTCCAAATACTGAAAAGTCATCCATGAAGACTTCTAAATAATCACCTACCATATCAGAGAATATGGCAAGCATGCACCGCTGAAAAGTTGTGGGTGCATTGCAGAGATCGAAAGGCATCCTTCGGAACACGTACGTCCCAAAGGAGCAGGTGAATGTGGTCTTCTCTTGGTCCTCTGGATGGATTGCTACTTGGTTATAACCGGAGTACCCATCAAGAAAGTAGAAGAATCTATTTCCCACTAGTTTTTCGAGGATCCAATCAATAAACGGTAGTGAGAAATGATCCTTCTTCATGGAGGAATTGAGTCTTTTGTAATCTATGCAGACTCTCCACGAGTTGTCTATACGGGTCGGTATGACCTCTCCGATTTCAGTCGTAATGGTGGTGAGTCCTGCAGTCTTAGGCACAACCTGGATTGGACTCACTCATTGACTATTGGAGATCGGGTAGATGATCCCTGCATCTAACCACTTAATGATCTCCTTTTTCACAACTTCCTGTAGATTAGGGTTCAGACGTCTCTGCATCTCACGTGAAGGTCGTGTGCCCTCTTCGGAATAGATGTGGTGGGTGCAATAAGAGGGGCTTATACCAAATCATCGAGAGTCCATCCAATGGCTCTACGATGTTGCTAGAGAACAGTAATTAAACGGGATTCCTGGTCAGATGTGAGTTGGGAGTTTATAATCACAGGAAACGTCTGATTGGAACCCAAAAAGACGTATTTCAGATGATCGGGAAGGGGCTTGAGTTCCAAGATGGGATTATCAGCAGCAGCAGGTGGTTTAGGATGTGTGTCAAGAACAAGGGTAGGAGTTATGGGTGTATCTTGATCAGGTTCAGACTCCTCTAATTGCTGATTTTGATCTTCTTGTGGTTGATCGGGGATAATCAGGTTGTCCTCGATATGCGATTCATCAACCACGGCTTTGATATCACATTTTTTTTTTATAACACCACAATTAATCCCTTGTTGGGCCTTAAAGATGTTAATCTTAAGAGTTTGATTCCCAAATTTCAATTCTATTTGGCCCTCCTCACAGCTTATGTTGGCCCTAGCAGTGGCTAGAAAAGGTCTCCCTAGTATAATCGGTGTATCCCTTGAGTTCTCAGGTGCATCCATATTTAGAACTATAAAATCCACTCGGAAATAAAAATCCTGTACCCTAACAATGACATCCTCGAGTATTCCTTTAGGTGACTTGATGGATCAATCGGCTAACTGCAATGTTACCTCAGTCGGTTTAAGCTCGGACTCTTCAAGGTGGTTAAGCAGGGATGTGGGTATTAGGTTTATGGAGGCAATTAGGTCTAGCAATGCTCTATCGAATTGGGTTTCACCAATTTTATATGGAATCAAGGGAGTGCCTGGGTCTTTTACCTTGGGTGGGAGTTTACTCAAGATTACAGAGCTAGCTTGTTCTGACAGTATGATTGGACTCCTACTTTTGGTTCGCGGCTTACGCTTGGGTGTACACACGTCTTTCAAAAATCATGCGTAAGCCGATACGTGGCAGATTGCATCCATCAAGGGGATGTTTATCTAGACCTATTCAAAGAGCTTGATCAGGTCCTCCTCAGGAGCCACGGGTTTGGTTATCCTTTTTCCCTTGGTCAAGTCCTCGAGAAATGGAACCTTGGTTGGTTCCTCTAGAATAGGTCCAGGTTCTTGATCTGGGATAGGGACATCCTGGATAACTATCCTAGGGCTTGGGTCACTACTAGGCTTAGAGTGGTTTGGATAAGTAGGTCTTGGGTTGCTTTACCACTACGGGTTGTTACGGAGTTTAATCCTACCTGGTTCTAGTTTGGGGTTGGTAAAATGGGTGGCTGCTGTTGAAATCCCGCGTAAGATGTCGAAGCTTCCATCCTGTCACGTGATGGAACAGCAGGGGCCTGATAAATCATATGTGCGTGGCCTAGATTTGGGTTCATAACGCGCCTCTAGGTCGGCACGTTATTTGGGTTCGGCAGAGGTTGCGAAGGAAGTGTGCTCGGTTGGCAGGATTTCGCCATCTAGGCAAGTTGGTTGCGGACCTCTGTGATCTCGTCCTTGTGTTGTTTTTGTATTGCTGCATTCGTTCTCTGAATGTCAGCCAGTGTTTGAAGGATAAGAGTCATTTGGTCTTGGTTTGGCCCAGATTGATAGGTGGGGTTAGGCCAAGGCTGAGGCGGCTGATATGGACGAGGGGCTTGTGGACGGGGTTGATAAAGTGGTCTTTGATTATGAGAATTTCATGCCCACTAGAAGTTTGGATGATTTCGCCATCTAGGGTTGTAGGTGTTGGAAAATGGGTCATTCTGGATGGCGTTGAGGTCCTCGCAGGTCTGAGGAGCCTCAGGAAAGTCAGAGTACGGGGGTTCAGAGTTCCCCTGACTAGAATAGAGTGGATCGGAGGTTCCTCTGATCCTGAAGTCAGACAGGGGTAGATACGGGTCCATCCCTTGAGAAGATCGGTGATAGATGTTTTGCCCAGTTTCCCTCGCAAGAGGTGGCTGTGCAAAAGAGTTCTACGCAGAGGTGGATTGCTGCAAATGCCGAGTCAGCTCATCCACCTTCTTCTCTATGATAGAGACCTTGTCCAACCGATTGGCCATTAGCTCCAAGTCGACGGATGCGGACAGGCCCTATGTCTCATGTCCTCCCCTAAGATTCGTCGATGCGCGGGCATTCGTCCGGTCGAATAAGCCCATGGAGTCATTGTTGATGGAGTTCTCTCACATATTCTTGAGAATCTCCCACACCGTGTCCTCATGTTGACCCATGATGTTTCCTCTGCCGGTTGCATTGACGAATAATCGAATGTCTTCACGGAGTCCCTGGTAAAAAGACTGGACTTGTTCCTATTTAGGAACTCTATGATGGGGGCACTTTCGCATGAGATCCAAAAATCGATCCCATACCTCATGAAGAGGTTCTCTCGTCTGTTGGGTGAAATGAGTATTCTGGTGGCACAAGGCATTTGTCTGACCAACGGGAAAGAACTTCTTCAAAAACTCGGACTGAAGTTCATCCCATGTGTTGATCGGACGAGTGTGAGTTTGATACCAATGAGCAGCCTTGTCCATGAGGGAGAAAGAGAACATCTTCATAAGCAGAATATCCTGATTTTATGCATCTGACCCGAAGGTCTAGGCCAGATGCTTGAGCTGTTTAATGTGCTGAAATGGATCCTCAGAGTTAAGCCCATAGAATTTTGGTATGGCATGAATCATATTGGGCTTGAGTTCGGAATCATGACCTCCAGCCGGGATTCGGACTCGAGGCTCGATTGCCACCACAGCAGGATTATAATGATCTCGCATCATGGGACGTTGCGATGAGGTCATGAAGTTTTGGAAGAGATCATTTAGGCGCTGAAGCTGGTGCTCAAGGTTGTTCTCTTCTTCAACAGGTTGTGCCATGATGGAAGAAGAAGGAGAACTTGGTTCTGAATCAGAAGAAAGTTCTATGTGGTGGGGTTGCTGCACAAACAAGGGTACCGATGCTTGGCCTCGGGGAGAGTGGATTTCCAACGGTGGTCTTAAGGACCTCCTACCAAACATGCACTGAAGGATTTGATGAGATTAGAATGTGCTGGACCCAATCAAGACACCCAAAATATGTTAGGTGACTATAAAGGTTCGAGGCAAATGATACCCCTTAGTTAGAAAGGTCGTCCACTTGAGAAATACCTAGGCAACCAGAGAGGGAGAGTCCTGCGAAGACCCCTATGTGGTGGAGTGTCCCCACGGGTTACAGGGTTTCCCCCACCCAACCTCTCTTGTCACTGAGATTCCAGGTAGACCAGAATGGGGACCTTAACCTCTTAAGTCTACCTCTTTTAGTTAAGATCAAGGTGCTTAGGGTTCCACTTGAACTTTAGGTCTTTTGAGTGCAAAGTGACCTAATTTTAAGGTTGGTTGACCCAAAGGATCAACTTCACCTGTTTGTTCCTTTGAGAGCTCTTAGGTCCTTACTTTTAGGGTTCAAGTGGATTAAAAGCCTGATTTGCTTAGGGTTTCTCTTGGATAGATCTTTTCAAACAAGGCTTAGGCACACCTCTTTTTTGAAATTTTTTCAATTCTTTGCTTAGAAGATGTGTCTCTAAAACCCTAGCTTGTAATCCCTAAGTTGGCTTTATTTGGTCCAAGTTAGTTGCCTCAAAAATGGGTATCTAGGGCTTAATTAAGAAGGTTTTAGCCCTAGTTAGTTTAAGTGGATATGCAATTAAAATGTGTTGAAAGTAAAAATCAGGCAACTTTTGTGAATTACTAAATATAGAAACAGGCAGCCCTAGATTAATTTTTCTTTATTTTCCTTTTTAGATTTTGAGGGGATTAAGAGAGAGGGCTAATAAGAGTTTACCTGTTCCTTGGTGTGGTTTTTGTGAGGCTGCTTTTCTTTCCTTGGCTTTCCCTGAAACAATCACAAAAGAGAGAAATTAAGTTAGTATTAGATCAGAAGTTGTAATTAAAGCTTCTAAAATGCCCGTTGCTCCCCGGCAACGGTGCCAAAAATTGTTGCGCGACGAGATCGTGTTTTAAAAGGACATTCGTTGCAGTATAGTTTAAAATCATCTTATAAACAATTTACAATTTTATGACTCGAAATTCAAAATTTCCGAAGTCGAACTCAGGGAGCAAATTGGTATTTTAGAACTTAAGAACACAACTCTCAATAAAAAGCAATAACTAATTCAACCAAAATGTAATGTAGAAATAATGCTCAAAAGAAATGGACGGCTGATAAAATATCAGACGTCTTAAAAATTTGTGCTACAATGCTTTATATGTGATTTTAGCCTTCTGTGTCTTCTCTTTCTCTCTTCTTTCTCTTTGCTCTGCGGCTGAGCTTCTTCTTTTTCCTTGTCTTCTTCTTCTTCTTCTTCTTCTTCTTCTTCTTCTTCTTCTGCTTGGCCGCTCCTACTTCTCTCTTTCTTCTCTTCTTTGTCTTCCTGCAGCTAAGTCCCTGCCTCTCTTCTTTTCTTCTTCAGGTACCTTCTTCTTCTTCTTTTTCTTCTCTTCTTTTTCCGCTCCTTAGCCTTGAGTTCTCTTTTCTTCTACAGCCGCCCTTTCCTTCCTTCTTCTTCAAGCGCTTGCCCTTAGCTTGCCTTGAGCCCTTCTCCTTCAGCTGCTCCTCTTCTTCTTCCCTGGACACACACACACAGAAGTAGAACCTAGCCCCTACCCTCCTCGCATCTCTCTCTCTCTCTATTTCGCTCTTAGGAATGCTCTCGCAGAGCCGAGTAATCAAGTTGGGTCAAGCACACCCGGGTCCAGGCCCACCGGCGTGTGTGGTAGGCGAGGAGTGCACAGGTAAACGGGTCAGGCAGCCAGGTCCGTGTAGCGTGGGTCGCGGACGAGGCAGGTGATCGGGTGAGGGGACCTCATCCCATGATCTGAGGCAATAAGGGTAAAACACAAATTCCACTTATATCACTCACCGCGCTCGAAACTTTCTAAGGTGGGACTAAAAGTCCCACCCGCTTCGCTGGCACCCGCAGGAGGAGAACTTCACCCAATTTGAGTAGCTGAGGGCCTTACAGCAACTGCTCTCAGGCTAGATGCACATGCACACTCAACCTGCGTAGCCTAAAGTCCTGAAGCCTGGAGTGCATGGCCTGTAGCTCTGAAGCAAGCAAGCTTGCTTGTGTATTAATGGCGAATGGGGGCCCAACCTTGCATGACACGAAGATGGCCTGGTAGCCCTGTTAAACAACAAGAAAACCTTCGCTGTATCACGACGAAGGTGAGGCGGGGGTCGGTGTGGCTCAGAACGGCCTAGGCGTGCGTGCCTAGGTCGGACTGTGATCGTATGTGTAGGGTTGTTCGGTGGAGGTGTGGAGCTTGTGTGGCAGGCGGTGAGTGGGTGGAAAGTGGACAGTGGATGGAGGCGGAGCTTGTGAGGTGGTTGGCGAGGCATGTGGATGCGTGGAGTGATGGATGTGCCTTGCCGGAGGTTTGCTGGAGATAAGGAAGATGGAGGTGGTCTGTGGCTGTCGAGGCGCGAAAATAGAAATGAAGTGGAGGAAAATGAAAGGTAGGGAGAGAGGAACTTAACTGAGGGTATCTGGATGAAGGGGGGAGGCGGAGGGCGAGCGGCATGTGTTTGCCGCCATCGAAGACGAAAGCCCTGAGATGGAGAGGCGGTGACTTCGAGGAGGTCAGAGAGGCTCGCACGGGTACGACGTGATGTAGAGGAACGAGGCAGAGACGACTCTGCCACTAGTATGGTGGCAGAGTGACGAGAGGGATGATAGGTCGCCAGAGCTTGCGGGCAGACAGTCAAAGATGAGGAAGACGAAATTTAGGGGGATTCTCTGGCTAGAACAAGCTTACCCCATTGGCCGGACCTAGTGCTTATATATATAGGCACGGGCAGAGGGTTAGGCGTAAGGAAGCGGCCAAAAGTCTTCGCCAGAGGCATGGCCGGAGGTGATATCCATACCTCTCGAGTGTTCGCACGAGAGGTATGGGGTGATTCAGGCCATGGGGAGCTGCTCAGGTGGTAGGGGGTTTCGCAGAGGACTCTCCTTTCATATATAGGAGCAGCTCCCTAGGGAAACGAGGAGAAAACCGCATCGAAATCTCGCCGGAGGTACGGGTCCCTGCTGCAATGGAAAAGGGACCTGAATGTAGAAAGTGACGAGAAAGTTGAGGGGGTTTTTGCAAGGATTTCCAAAAGTTAGGGGCAGAATGTAATTGGGTGGACTATTTTGCAAAGTAGGTCAAGATGATCTTCCCTTAGGTCCAAATTTTGGTACAAACCTAATTTGAACCTAAGAAATCCAATGCTAAAGTTAGATTTTAGGTTTGATCACGTTTGATTGGATATTTTGCACAAAAACCCAAATTAGGTTAAATATTGAGCTTGGACCCCAATCAAGGTCAAAATAGGTTCCAAAGGATAAATTGAAGGTTATAAATCCTAGGGGATATTTTTTCATGAATTTTATAGGATTTAGTTGATTTTTATCCTGGCTAGAACCTTGTGAATTTAAGTGGGTTTATTTTAGGGTTATAGAATGTCATTTAATTCTTAAATTTCACAATAACCCTTTTCTAACTAAACCATCCCACTTTTTCTCTTATTAAGTCCCATTGACCTATGCCTAGACCCTGAGAAATCCCGTTGATGCACTGCAATGGTAAAATTACAATTTTTATCCTTCGCTTCATGTTCTCTTCCTCGATTAGTGATCCCCTGAATTAGGCCTTTCTCTTGGTTATGTAGGAGCTTTTGTTCACTTTATTAGATCAAAATAATCTAGTTAGGGCTCATGATGAGGTTCTCATCATCAGCCTTCGTATTTAACTTTGTAGTGATGATATTATCCTGTGACCAAGTGCTTTGATACTTTAAGGAGGGTGACACCCCTTAAAGGAATAAAAGAGTAGTTAAAAGGCACCACAAATGCATTGCCTTAAAGAAAGGGTTCGCCCTACTTACATTCCTCGATTCCATCCTTAGAGTACCTTTTCACTAGATCACTTGAGAATATTATCAAAGCAAGGTGTAGGTCTTAAGGCACCCGAAAGTCAGCTTAGGACACGTAATTGTACTGTGGAAACTTGTTTGGCTACCTTTGAAAGGGAATTTAATTTTGCAAGGCTAAATGCGCTCTGAATAAATAAACATTCAACTTGGTTGGTGTTTGTTTGATAGTGCATGCTAGGGAGGCGATCTATTAGGAGACAACTTGTGTTTGATCTAGAACCTAAAAGAATCATTAGGAGAGCCAACCAAGAGAGAAGAGAGATGGCTGAGAGAGAGAGAGAGAATAGGGTTTTGGAAAACCAATGACCCTTGAAAGATTATTTTATCCCTACCAACCAACCCAGTCGTGCAATGAGAAGACCTAGGGGGGACAATCAATATGAAATCAAGAGTAGTATGTGATGACTCGAATCCCACCAAAGGACGAAACCTGGATCACCGTGTGCTAACAACTAACACGAATTCCCGCAAGATCTCAGTCACCCAACATAGAGCCATAAAACATAAATAGCCAACATCATTCACAATGCATTAAATGAAAGAAAAATGAAAATGCTGACAATATAATTAAAATTCGCCCTAAAGCAGAAATTTAAGAGAGTCTCGTACAGCTACCAAGAAGATAGGAAATAAAATTTTAACAGTAGAAAGAAAAACTACTGCTATGAGCCACTGGCTTAATACGGACCGTCTCCTTAGGTAGGACTCAGTTCTACGGAAGTTTGACTGGCAGTAGCTACTATACTCAATTGCTTAGCAACACCTGAGTACGGAACCCGAGACAAATTGTCAATGAAAACTGAGTAGAGTAGAACAACTCAATATACAACTCAAGTAATAGGGTATAGGAAAAGGGGCACTATGTTAAGAGTTCGTCCATTTACAATTTATCTCATATCCAGTTCCATTTATGTAATTTGCTAATTTTCTTATGCTTCTCAATCTATCAATTGACGTCTCGGGCATGAGACGATCTCGTGCAACTTCCTATGGCACAAGACAGGTATAAGCCATCCTCCTGGATGGGAAGACTACTTATACCCGTTGAGTTGCCATGCTCTATCACCCTGGGGTCATCGCAAAAAGGGGTGGTGACTACGTCATGTAGCGTGAACACGTACAAGCGCTGTGTATGCTAAACCACAGACAACCAATGACCTACCCACCGGCCGATAAGAACCACTCCAAGCCTTAAGCCCTGCAATCTGCTATCCCAGTTGGCCACTAAGCCTAACCAAAGAGTTGTAAGGAGGCCAGCCACTCCCTAAACTAGCCCCTGAACCCGATATGAAAAGACCCAAAGCTACAGCCAAAATCAGGCAAGTAGCAGGGTTGAAAACCAATTATTTAATCCTTTTATTTCCGGATATATCCATCATATTATATAATCAATTTTCAGATAACTGTATCTCTTAATTTGTCAACATAGAAAATCCTTGGTAATTTCGTATTACTAATTCCAGGATAAACAATTATTCACGTTATCCTCCAACTTATCCATTTACAAGTAGTTTCAATCTTGTGACAGTGGTCCCATGTTATTTAGAAATTACTGAAAATAACAGAACTTGTTTTATGGAAAATGAAGTTTGTTTCATGCACGTGATAATAAGGATACATGTGATCATTAGATCTTCATCATTCACATAAACATATTATTTCACATTATAGTGCCCATAAATCAAGGAAAACATCGGAGGGGTTCCAAACTTAGCAACAAGGAGAATACACGTCGACCAAGGCGGTATACAGAAAAAGATCGCACAGGACGGGTCCATAGGTACCCAAAAAAAATCAGCTAAATTGAAAGAAGGGTAAACTACTCTACCTAATATCACCAGAGGGTTACCTTGACTCTAAACTGTGCGCATAGGGCCTAGGGGTAGTCTCCACGTCCACCTCGATGTCCGCACACGCATTGGGGATAAGACTTGGTTTACACGGACTATAAATAGGGCTGAAGGCTCCTAATCACATTTATAATTTTTCACTAAAGGAAAAGAATTCAAAAGTGTAAGTAAATCATGCCAACGCATAGTACACATCAATACGATTCCAACGGTACCTTATTTGTTGAAATCCGAGGTTAGGAAAGCCTCAAACTGAATGAACAATAAGAGGGGGTCGTTGGACCACCCTTGAACCGTCGACTCAAGCGAACTAGCTGCCCACGCGTGCAAACTAGCCCCACCACACGTTGCCTACTGATTTTTCTACACGCTTGCCTGCACGTGCCCATGCTCCCACTCGATCGACGCCACACGTCGAAATCCTCGCGCTCGCCCCGCGCGCTCCCACGCAAACTCGCACGCATGAAGTGTTTGCCATGCGGTGCCTTCCCACGTGCTACCACTGCCACGCATCATGCAACTGCTGCATGCCACCACCGGTGTCGCCTGGAAGTGTGAATCTTCTGGTGGGAAGCTCGGACTTCTTGGAATTACGAGAAGATCCCTATGAAACACTTTTTGATTTTTGAGAAGGAAAATCCAAGATTTTCCCTCTCTCTTCCTCTCTTGATTTGAGAGAGTTAGAGACTAATGATGACCTAAATGACCCAAGGGAGTCCTTTTATAGGCCTAGGGGTTGTTGTAAATAGGTTTAGCATGGTGAAATATCCAAAATACCCCTAGGGTTGGATTAACCTTCCATTTAGGTCCTTTTCAACTTATTTTGGCCATAACTTGACCTATACACCTTGGGAAGCACGAAACAAGCATTGTCGGAAAGCTTGCAACGAGAGGAATTCAATGGTATCATATATGGCACTCTTTTGACAAAGTTTGACTAGGGGTTGATGCAAAATACGCATTTCTTGGCAATTTAAGGAGGTGTTGACACTAGCTGTGAACCGCAACTAGGTTTCCGGGTTCGAATTGACCCGAACCTCTTTGAAGTGACTTGGAACTTAGATTTTGGGACGTTACATAGTGCCATATCTCTATTGCCCTCATTCTATGGTACTACAGGGGAGGACCTCTACAGGCATTTGGAAGAGTTCATCGAGGTTTGTTCTACGATGAGATTGTAGGGTGTTTTTGACAACATCCAAATGTGAACCCTCCTTCCCTTCTCCCTCAAGGATAAAACATTGGTATCACACTCTAGATGCTAGGGTGAACACTTGATATGCCTTGAAGGGTAGTTTTTGAAGAAATATTTTCCCATGGGCAAAACTAATCACTATGAGAGGGAAATAATAGGTTTTGCTCAATAAGATGAGAAGCAATTCCATGATGCATGGGAGTGCTTCAAAGACTTGTTACGCTTATGCCCCCATCATCAAGTGCCAAGATGGCAACATGTAGAAAGGTACTACAATGGTTCAAATGACAAGCATAGGCAAACAGTGGATGGCGGCTATGCAGGAACCTTTCTCACAAAGACTAAAGATGAAGCTTGGGACCTATTTAAGACACCAAGTAAAAATTCTATCCACCTATAATCTGCTTATTAGGTCGAAAACCTACAATACTTCAATGGAAGGTGGAGGCAAATGAGGTTGGGGTCACTGAAAAATTAGCCTATTAAATTTAGTTATTTAATAAATACTTTGAAAGGCTTATGTCGAACCCTAGCCAATTCTTGCAAAATGCCTCCTAGGTCCAGACTTCCATGGAGTGCTCCATTTACCAGTGTAATACACAAGCCACTATGGATTGTCAAATGGCAAATCAATTCCTTGAGCTGGTTTAGGTGGATTTGAATGTCGCCCAAGGATTTCGACCCAACCCTCAGAATAACCCTTTCTCGAATGCTTATAATGAGGGATGGAGAAATGACCCTAACTTTTCATGAAGGCAAAGGAATACCTCCAATCCTAGGAACGCTAGACCCCAACCCTTTCAAACTCAACAATTCCATCAACCTCCTAACCCCTCCCAACCACCCAAGACCTTCGAGATGGATGAGATCAAGATCATGTTGAAGGCCATGTGGGAGAGTCAAAGCATGATCATCCAATCTCATGACAAGGCTATCAATGAGATGAAATCCCAAATAAGGCACCTTGTCGAGGCTGTGAGCAAGAGGGAGACTGGGAAGCTTCCCAGTTCATCTGAGGAGAACCCTAAAGGGAAAGGGATATATATCAGGGAGCATGCTCAAGCTATGATTATTTTGAGAAGTGGCAAAGAAGTGCCAAGATTCGAACCCACTCCTGTACCAATGGGCAGTAGTGAGAGATATACCACATATGCAAATGATATGCTGGAAAATTGGATGAATATAGGGAGAAGCCACAACGTCACTCATTTTCATGGGATTCTTGATCCATATTATGAAGTTCTGACTGGTAGGCGTGAGACACCACACAATTTGAAAGGAGGGAACTTTCATAAAGTTGACATAAGGAATGCAACTTGTACTTGCAACAAGTGGCAAACATATAGAATCCCATGCTCACATGTATGTGTAGTGTTGACATATAGACGAGCTGACGCCCGTACAACTGTCGCCCATTGGTACACCTGGGAGCAACAAATGTTAATATACCAAGGGAAATTCGAGCCAATACTTGATCCTAATGCTTGGCAGTCATACGTATTTCAGAAGCACATCCCTTAGGGGGAGAAGAAACATGATAAAGGGCGTCCGAAATCGTCTTGTATCCACAATAAGATGGACATTCGAGAAAGTTGACAAAGCAATAACCGTCATGTATGCATGCAAGAAGGTCATACTAGAAAGCATTGCCCCCATTTACAATACGGAACCTCGTCATCCACACAACAAATTCCACCGGCAAACACCTGTCGACGTAGTAGAAACATCAATAAATGCAGTGTTTGTAGAATTACTTGTCATAATAGGAAGAATTATCCAAATAAAGGTAAATGCATTGTTTGTAACGAATATCTTCATATCAATAATGTCTCACATTACATTAATTACAAAGTCTTATTAATATTATTTTTTTGAAATTGTAGATGGAGGCGGGACCAGTTGAGCCATCTGTTTTATACGGACAGGATGTCCACAAGTCCACGTTTGTGTGGGACGATGATGTAAGTATTAAATAGTCTTTTATGCATTTCATCAGTAACTCTCATTTACTTTAATTATAAATGTCTCTTCCATTAATGAGTTTTATATTTAACTTACATAGGTTTACTTAGCATTGAGATGTCATCGACATGATGCTGTCATGCGATCTATACCAGTACACCCATGAGTTGCCCAGCTTGTACACGATGCGGGGTTTGGAGGAATCTTTGACTTTGGTTTCATATCTGATGTCGTCTATCATGGTTTTCAAAATCTATGCATTGTAGTATGTTGCGAAAAATGATTATCAATTTAATTTATTTATTACTCGAAATTTGAAAACATTCCGAGGTTGAACTCAAAGAGCAAATTCGATTTTAGAAGTAGAAAAATCACAATTTACAATATTGTAATGTTTTACAAAAAAGTGTAGAAACTAAAAGTAGAATTTTTTCTTCTCTTTTTTTTTTCTTCTTTTCCCTCCTTTTCTCTCTCTCTCTCTTTTCTTTTCTCTGTCTTCAGACGTCTGATTCTAGGAATCAGACGCCTTAAGTAGTGCTTGCTATAGTGCACGTTTTCTTCTTCTTCTTCCTTTCTCTTTGGCTACTGCTGTTGTTGCTTCTTCTCCTTGGCTTCTTCTTCTTCTCTTCTTTTCCTTCCTGCTTGGCCTTCCTCTTTGTGGCAGCTCCCTCCTCTTTACTTCTCTTCCTCTTTGGCTCTTTCTTCTTCTTCTTCAGCTTTCCCTCTGCCTTCTTCTTCTTCAGCTCCTGCTCTTGTAGCTAAGTCTTTAGTGTCTTCATCTTCTTCAGATGGCCTCTTCTTCTCTTCTTTTTCCTTCGCATAGCTGCTTCTTCTTCCTTCCTTCTTCTTCCTTGCACAGGTACGAGGTTAAGCAAAACCTACCCCTACCCTCCCCGCGTCTCTCTCTCTCTCTCTCTATTTCTCTCTCTGGTTCGCTCTCCCAAAGCCTGCTTGGGTATACGGGTCAGGTTAATGCAGCCAGGACCAGGCCCACCAGCGTGCGGTGGTGGGCGAGGAGTGCAGGGTCAGGTAAACGGGTCACTCCAGGTCCGCGGAGGTCGGGTCACAGACGAGGCAGGTGAAGATGAGTGGGACCTCACCCTGTGGTTTCGAGGAGGTAAGCCCTATATAGTTTTTCAATTTAAGCGCCTGCGCCTGCTCAAAAACTCACGAGGTGGGACTAAAGTCCCACCCGCTTTTGCCTGCGTGCCCGCAGCAGATGGTGCGAGCTATTGCAGCTGCAGCTAAGGCCTTTGAGGCCAATTGGCTGCCTTGTTGATTGCACGAGGGGATTCCATGCCTTCTGGACCTGGATGCCTGGGGCACTGGGACCTGCACGAAGCTTCAAGCAAGCTTCATGTTGTTGCGCCAATGGCGGAAGGGGCCATGACCCTGAAATCACAAACACGGCCTTGCAGTCTTGTTAGAACCTTCAGCAGGCTTCACCGAAGCACGACGAAGGTGGCCCGGGAGTCAGCGTGGCGTAAGGATGCCTGTGTGTGTGTGCCTAAGGCTCACTATGTGCGTGCAAGTGGGTGTGTTCGGGGGAAGGTTCCAATGGGTGGTGCGGTGAGTGGAAGGCCGAAAGGTGATTAGTGGGAGGTGGTGAAGCTTAGGAACCGGTCGACGAGGGGTGAAACTGTCTGTGGTGGTGGAATGACCTCGTCGGAGGTGGAGATGGTGATGGTGGACTGTGATGTCGAGGGGTTGAAAGAACAAATTGACAGTGGAGAAAAAAAGAGGGGAGTAAGGGGAACTTATCTGACGAGTCCAGAGCGAAGGGGGAAGGTAGGTGGCGAGCGGCTGGTGCTTGCCGTCGCTGGAGACGAAGGCGCCCAGGGGAAGGAGACGGCAACGAGGAATAGGGGTTAGAGAGCACCCACTGGTATGATGCAGCATGGCGAAGGATGGCGGAGCTAGCTCTGCCACTGATACTATGGCAAAGCGACGAGAGAGGGAGGAAGAGGTCGTCGAAAGCTCTGGGTAGTCGGCCAGAGTTGGGAGGAGATGAATTGGAGGGGGTTCTCAAGCCAAATCGAGCTTGAGGAATGCGGCGTGGTCTGTTGTTCCTTAAATAAGCAATGGCTGGCCGGGAGGCGTGCGAGAGCGGCAGGAAGGTCACGCTAAAGGTATGGCCGACCGAAGACCCATACCTCTCACACGTTCGCACAAGAGGTATGGTGGGTTTTAAGGCATGGGGAGCAGCCCATGCGATAGGGGGCTCCATAAGGAGCTCCCCTTTCAAGTCTGGGGGCGACTCCCCATGCAAGTGAGGCGCAAACATCCGCGCAAAGTTGCCAGAGGTATGGCCTCAGCTGCAGATGGAAAAGGGCCGAAGTGAAGAAGAAGATAAGAAAGCTAGGGTGTAATCGCAAGGGTTTCAAAAATTTGAGGATCAGAAAGTAATTTTGAGGACCAAATTGCAAAGTGGGTCAAGACGACCTTCCCTTAGGTCCAAATTTTGGTATAAACCTAATTTGGACCTAAGGAATCCAATGGTGAAGTTGGATTTTAGGTTTGATCATGTTTGACTTTACATTTTGTACAGAAATTCAAATTAGGTCAAAAATTGGGTATGGACCTCAATCTAGGTCAAAGCAGGTTCCAAAGGCCAAATTGGAGGTTCTAAATCCTAAGGGATATTTTTCCATGAATTTCAGAGGGTTTAGTTAATTTTTATTTTTCCGGGAACCTTATGAATTAAAGTGGGTTTGTTTTAGGATTACAGAATGTTATTTAATTCCTAGATTTCGTCATAACCCTTTTCTGACCAAACCATCCCACCTTTTCTCTTATTAAGTCCACTTGACCTATGTCTAGACCCTTAGAAATCCCGTTGATGCACTGCAATGGTAAAATTGTAGTTTTACCCCTTGTTTCATGTTTTCTTCTCAGATTAGTAATTCCCTGAATTATACCTTCCTTTAGGTTATGTAGGAGCTTTTGTTCATTTTATTAGGTCAAAATGTGCTAGTTAGGGTTCATGATAAGGTTCTCATCATACCCCCATGCCTAGATTTTGCTAGTCCCTTAGCAAAACTTTAAGATTTTAACCTCTGTTCTAAACCATTAGTTCCTTTCACCAATCTTGATAAGTGCTTTTTTCTCCTCTTTTCTCTTTGATTAGGTCAGAATGCCAACAATGGGCCTAAAGGTACTCTAGTACCAACCAAGATCCAGACATGTCTAGCTTTAGCCTCAGTCCTTAGCAAAGGTTTTCAAGGCCCACAGGAACTACCCTACGGCTTATTAGACTCTGTGGTTAAAGCACCCATGCCTGAGACATAATTTAGACTTGGTTCAGTTTGCAGTGCATTTTTGGAAGAGAGAGACAGATGGTTTATTTGTTTGGAGAGTTTTCTCTCTCTCTTTTTTTTAATTCTAGCTTAGGATTGGCTTCACAATACAGTCTGTATCAGATTCCTCGTCCCCATCATCAATCCTCAAAGGTCCCTGGCAATCGATGCTTCGAGATAGCACTGCCCATGGTAACCCCCAGAACCCTGATTTTCGAGATTTTGAGATAATCACGCCCATGGCGTTCTGTGGCCGAATTCAAACCCTAGCAATTGACATTTCGTGATAATGCCATCCATGGTGTCTGAACCAGCAAAGTACTTACATGCCCCCAGTAGGATATCTAAATATCCTAAGAGACAAGCACCGAGGAGACGATATGTTATGCATCTTCGAGGGGAATTTCCCACCTCTCCGCGTCGGGAACTCGTCCAAATCAACTTGTGTTGATTGGCCACTCCTAATCTAGGTAACATTTTCAGAACATTAAAACGCTTCTACGTGATTTTGATAGTTAAGCTCGCTGAACTAGGCTGTTTGTGAATTTGGGGTGCTTAGGTTACCGAGTCCCGCAAATCGAAGGTCAGTTAATGAGGTCGAATACTCCCTAAGCCTTAGACCTAATCTTAAGCTTTTCATTTTCCTCAACCTCTTGAGGAATGTCTAAATCTTAATGGGTACTAAGAGTCTGGCCAAAAAGACCCAAGGTTAGCATTCTTACTAATGTTTTTGTGTTTCTTTAGCACTTTCTCTTACTTTCCTTGATGTGGTCTAGAACTTTGGTTAATCCCTTAATCTCTTACTAATGACTATCTCTTTCTTTTTCATTTTGTGCTCCTTTTTAGCATTTTGCTCTTTTTCTCTTCCTTTTGTAAAGCCCACAAACATTTCCTCCCTCCTCCCATTTTTTTGTTCTTTTTCAAAAAAAAAATATTTTTTTTGGTGTTGTTTCAAAAATATTTTAATTTTTTGGTGTTTTTTGACATATGTGATTTTTTTGTTAAAACCTTTTCTTGTTATGAGTTTTCATTGCACTTTCATACCCCCCCATGCCTAAGATTTGCAATGTCCTCATTGTAAATTAGGTGGGTTTTTATTCAGTTTGGTTCATGCATTAGGACAGGTATTGGGTGAGTGGATGGGTCGAGGCGACTGTTGCAGACGATTTCTAATCTCAGGTACGGGTACCTAAGGTGGAGTCGGCTGTCCTAAAGGATGAACCCTAAAGTGCAAAGAAATGTCAGGAAAGGTTTCCGCTTTTTAGAAGAATGACGGGTTGCCTCCAGTAAAGCGCTGAGTTTTACACCATCGGCTGGGTGCAATGAGCTCAGGGAGAATGGAGGGTAAAGGATGACTCAGCCAAATCTGTATTGGTCATTTCAATGAACAGTTTGAGTCTCTGACTGTTCATGACGAAGGGTTCGGAATCGTGGCTGAGTGGACTGATCTCGACGGCTCCATTTCCAAAGATCTGTCGGACTAGATATGGTCCGACCCACTTGGATCGCAACTTACCAGGGATCAATTTTAGTCGGGCATCGAAGAGTAGAACCTTCTGACCAGGGTGAAAGATCTTTCTAGAAATGTGCTTGTCATGAAAGGCTTTAACCTGCTCTTTGTAGATTTGTGAGTTTTCATACGCATCGAGGCGTAATTCATCAATCTCGCTTATCTGAAGCTTTCTGTGGGTTCCAACCTTAGAAAGATCAAGGTTACAGTTCCGTACTGCCCAAAAGTATTTATGCTCCAGTTCGACAAGGAGGTGACATGCCTTCCCGTACACCAGTCTAAAAGGAGACATACCTAATTGGGTCTTGTGGGTGGTCCTATAAGCCCACAAAGCTTCCGGAAGCCAGGATGACCAGTCCTTCCTGTCAGGTCGAACAGTAACCTGAAGGATTTTCTTGATCTCCCGGTTCGATAGCTCAACTAGACCATTAGTTTGGGGGTGGTAAGGAGTAGAGATGTGGTGTGACACCCTGTATTTGGTCATCAGTGACCTGAACTAAGTGTTAGTGAAATGGGTCCCTCCATCAGAAATGATCGCTCGAGGAATCCCGAACCGTGAGAAGATATTTTGGTGAATGAATTTGATAACAATCTTGTGATCACTGGTTCGGGTCGGAATGGCTTCGATCCATTTGGACATGTAGACAATAGTGAGTAAAATGTACTCAAAGCCATCCGAGATAGGGAAGGAGCCCATAAAATCAATCCTCCAAATGTCAAAAATCTCGCATACGAGGATCGGTTGTAAAGGCATCATGTTGCGATGGCTCATGTTGCCCAAAGTTTGGTAATGGTTGCATGCCTTACAGTGATTGTATGCATCCTTGAAGATTGTGGGCCAGTAGAAGCCACACTGGAGGACTTTTGATGCGATTTTGTGCCCAGAGAAATGGCCACCGCATGCCTGGTCATGGCAGAAAGAGAGTATGTCATTGATTTCGACCTCCGGGACACATCGCCGGATAATTTGGTTAGCACCTATGCGGAATAAGTATGGGTCTTCCTAGATGTAATACTTGGCATCGGCGCGCAATTTGTCTTTCTTGGCCTTCAGCCAATCAGATGGGGTCTGATGTGATGCCAAGTAGTTTACTATATCAGCAAACCATGGAAGGCTTGTACCAATAGTCAAGAGGTGCTCATCAGGAAAATGCTCCGTGATAGGTCCGAAAGGGTCGATGATTTTAGAAGGAAGGCGAGACAAGTGGTCAGCTACCACGTTCTGTCTTCCCGCTTTGTCGCAAATCTCGAGATCAAATTCTTGCAACAGCAAGATCCATCGGATTAATCGAGGTTTCACGTCCTTCTTCGCAAGGAGATGCCTCACAGCTATGTGATCCAAGTAGATAATAACGTGGGAACTCAGGAGATATGATCTGAATTTTTCAAGGGAAAATATTACAGCTAGCAGCTCTTTCTCCATAACCGTGTAGTTACGCTGAGCCTCGTCAAGTGTCTTGCTAGCGTAGTAGATGACCATGGGTTTTCCATCAATCTTTTGCCCCAAACTCGCTCCTACAGCAAAGTCAGATGTATCGCACATGATCTCAAAGGGTTGAGACCAATCAAGGGACTGTAGGATCGAGGCTTGGGTGACTCGGTCATGAAGGATCTCAAATGCTTGAGCGCATTCCTTGGAAATCTCAAAAGGTACATCCTTGGAGAGAAGAGTGGTTAGGGGGCACACGATTTTCAAGAAATCAAGGATGAATCAACGATAAAAATCGACGTGCCCCAAAAAGGATCGGATGTCCCTGATCTAGCTAGGCATAGGGAGTTTGGAAATCAAGTTAAGCTTGGCTCGATCAACTTGGATGCCCCTCTTAGAAATCAGATGTCCCAAGACGATCCCCTCAAGCACCATGAAGTGGCTCTTTTATCAGGAAAGAACCAGATTCACGTCAATGCATCGCCTGAGTATTTGAACCAAGTGCTAGAGGCAATCGTTAAATGATGCCCCAAATACTGAGAAGTCATCCATGAAGACTTCCAGATAATCACCTACCATATCAGAGAATATGGCAAGCATGCACCGCTGAAAAGTCGCGGGTGCATTGCAGAGACCGAAAGGCATCCTTCGGAACGTGTACGTCTCGAAGGGGCAGGTGAATGTGGTCTTCTCTTGGTCCTCTGGATGAATTGCTACTTGGTTGTAACTGGAGTACCCATCAAAAAATAAGAAGAATCTATTTCACGCTAGTTTTTCAAGGATCTGATCAATAAACGGTAGCAGGAAATGATCCTTCTTCATGGAGAAATTTAGTCTTCAGTAATCAATGCAGACTCTCCACGAGTTGGCTATACAGGTTGGTATGACCTCTCTGGTTTCAGTCGTGATAGTGGTGAGCCCTGCCTTCTTAGGCACAACCTGGATTGGACTCACCCATCGACTGTCGGAGATCGGGTAGATGATCCCTGCATCTAACCACTTAATGATCTCCTCTTTCACGACCTCCTGCAGATTAGGGTTCAGACGTCTCTGCATTTCACGTGAAGGTCGTGCACCCTCTTCGAAATAAATGTGGTGTGTGCAATAAGAGGGACTTATTCCAGTCAAATCATTGAGAGTCCAACCAATGGCTCTACGATGTTGCTGGAGAATAGCAATCAGACGAGATTCCTGATCAGGGGTGAGTCTGGAGTTTATAATCACAGGAAATGTCTGATTGGAACCCAAAAAGACATACTTCAGATGATCGTGAAGGGGCTTGAGTTCCAAAACGGTATTATCAGCAGCAGCAGGTGGTTTGGAATGAGTGTCAGGAACAAGGGTAGGAGTTATAGGTGTATCCATATCGGGTTCAGATTCCTCTAATTGCAGGTGTTGTTCTTCTTGTGGTTGATTGGGGATAATCAAGTTGTCCTCAAAATGCGGTTCATCAACCATGGTTCTGATATCACATATTTGTTCTACCACACCATAATTAATCCCTTGTTGGGACTTAAAGATATCAATCTTGAAGGTTTGGTTTTAAAATTTCAGCTCTATTTGGCCCTCCTCACAGCTTATGTTGGCCCTAGCAGTGGCAAGAAAAGGTCTCCCTAGTATAATTGGTGTATCCCTTGGGTTCTCAGGTGCATCCATGTCTAGAACCATAAAGTCTACAGGAAAATAGAAATCCCACACCCTAACAATAACATCCTCAAGAACTCCCTTAGGTGACTTAATAGATCGATCAACTAACTGCAATGTCACCTCAGTCGATTTCAGCTCGGATTCTTCAAGGTGGTTAAGCATGGATGTGGGTATCAGGTTTATGGAGGCACCTAGGTCTAACAATGCTCTATCAAATTGGGTTTCACCAATCTTACTTGAGATCAGGGGAGTGCCTGGGCCTATTGCCTTGGGTGGGAGTTTACTTAGGATCACAGAGCTAGCTTGCTCTGATAGTACAATCGGACCCCCACTCTTGGTTCGCGACTTACGCTGGGGTGTACACACATTTTTCAAGAATTGTGTGTAAGCCGGTACGTGGCGGATTGCATCCACCAAGGTAATGTTTATTTGGACCTGCTCAAAGAGCCTGATCAGGTCCTCCTCAGGAGCTATGGGTTTGGTTGTCCTTTTTCCCTTGGTCAAGGCCTCGGGAAATGGAACCTTTGTTGGTTCCTCTAGAATAGGTCCAGGTTTTTGATCTGGGACAGGGACATCCTGGATAACTATCTTAGGGCTTGGATCACTACCAGGCTTGGAGTGGTCTGGATAAGGTGGGTCTTGGGTTGCTTTACCACTATGGGTTATTACAGAATTTAATCCTGCTTGGTTCTGGTTGGGGGTTGGTAAGATGGGTTGCTGCTGTTGATAACCAGCATAAGATGTTGATGCTTCCATCCCGTCAAGTGATGGAACAGAAGGGGCCTGATAAATCATGTGTGCTTGGCCTGGGTTCAGGTTTATAATGCGCCGCTGGGTCGGCACGTTATTAGGGTTTGGCAGAGGTTGTGAAGGAAGATTGCCCGGTTAGCGGGAATTTGCCATCTGGGCAAGTTGGTTACGGACTTCTGTGATCTCGTCCTTGTGCTATTTTTGGATAGCCGCATTCATTCTTTTAATGTCAGCCAGTGTTTCGAGGATGAGGGACATTTGGTCTTGGTTTGGCCCGGATTGATAGGTGGGGTTGGGCCGAGGCTGAGGCAGCTGATAAGGGTGAGGGGCTTGTAGACGAGGTTGATAAGGTGGTCTCTAGATCAGAGAATTTCCCACCCACTGGAAATTGGGATGGTTTCGCCATCCAGGGTTGTAGGTATTGGAAAATGGGTCATTCTGGATGGCGTTGAGGTCCTCGCAAGTCTGAGGGGCCTCAGGAAAGTCAGAGTATGGGGAATCAGAGTTCCCCTGATAAGAATAGAAAGGATCGGAGGTCCCTCCGGTCCTGGAATCAGATGGGGGTGGATACGAGTCCATCCCAGGGCTCGCTGCAAATGCTGAGTCAGCTCGTCCACCTTCTTCTCGATAATAGAGACCTTGTCCAACCGACTGGCCATTAGTTCCAAGTCGATAGATGCGGACAGGCCCTGCGTCTCATGTGATCCCCTGAGATTTGTCAATGCTCTGGTATTCGTCCAGTCGAATAAACCCATGGAGTCATTGTTGATGGAGTTCTCGTACATATTCTCGAGAATCTCCCACACGATGTCCTCATGTTGACCCATGATATTCCCTCCGCAAGTTGCATTGACGAACAATCTAATGTCCTCACAAAGTCCCTGGTAAAAAGACTGGACTTGTTCCCATTTAGGAACTCCGTGATGGGGGAACTTTCTCATGAGATCCAAAAATCGATCCCATGCCTCATGAAGAGGTTCTCCCCTTTGTTGAGTGAAGTGAGTAATCTAATGGCGCAAGGCGTTTGTCCGACCAACGGGAAAGAATTTCTTCAAAAATTCGGATTGAAGTTCATCCCAGGTGTTGATCGGACGGATCTATGTCTGATACCAATGAGCCGCCTTGTCCATCTTTGTGTGCATCTGACCCGAAGGTGTGGGCTAGATGCTTGAGCTGTTTGATATGCTGGAAGGGATCTTTAGAGGTAAGCCCATAGAATTTAGGTATGGCAAGAATTATATTGGGCTTCAGTTCAAAATCAGGTCCTCCAGTCAGGATTCAAACTCGAGGCTCAATTGACACCGTAGCGGGATTATAGTGATCTCGCATCATGGGGCGCTGTGGTGGGTTCATGAAATTCTGGAAGAGGTCATTAAGATGCTGAAGCTAGTGCTCAAGATTATTTTCTTCTTCAACAGATTATGCCATGATAGAAGAAGGAGAACTAGGTTCAGAATCGGAAGAGGGTTGTTGCATAAACAAGGGTGCCGAGGCTTGGCCTCGGGTAGAGTGGATTTCTAGAGGAGGTTTCAAGGACCTCCTACCAAACATGCACTGATAGACTGGATGAGGTTAGAACGTGTTGGATCCAATCAAGTCACCCAAAATATGTTGGGTGACTATAGAGGTTCGAGGCGGATGATACCCCTTGATCAGAAGGTCGTCCACCTGAGAATTACCTGGGCAGCCAGAGAGGGTGAGTCCCGCAAAGACCCCTACATGGTAGAGCACCCCCACGGGATACAGGGTTTCCCCCACCCGACCTCTCTTGTCCCTGAGATTCCAGGTAGACCAAAATGGAGACCTTGACCTCTTAAGTTTACCACTTTTAGTTAAGATCAAGGTGCTTAGGGTTCCACTTGAACTTTAAGTATTTTGAGTGCAAAAGGTGACCTATTTTGAAGGTTAGTTGATCCAAAGGATCAACTTCACCTCTTTGTTCCTTTGAGAGTTTCTTAGGTCCTTTCTTTTAGGGTTCAAGTAGATTAAGAGCTTGACTTGCTTAAAGTTCCACTTGAATAAGTCTTTTCAAATAATGGTTTAAGCACACCTCTTTTGGAATTTTTAATTCTTTGTTTAGAAGAAGATGTGTCTCTAAAAACCCTAGCTTGGAATCCTAGGTTGGCTCTAGTTGGTCCAAGTTAGTTGCTTCATAAATGGGTAACTAGGGCTCAATGAAGAAAGTTTTAGTCTTAATTACCTTAAGTGGATATGCAGTTAAGATGTGTTGAAGGGAGAAATCAGGCAACTTTGTAAATTACTAAGTATGGAAGAAAGGTAGCCCTAGATTGATTTTTCTTTTATTTTTTTTTCTCTTTAGAATGTGAGGGGCTTAAGCGAGAGGGTTGAAGGTTACCCGTCCCCTGGTGTGGTTGTTGTGCGGCTGCTTGTCTTTTCTTGCCTTCCTTTCCTACACAACAAAAGAGAGATTAAGTCAGTATAAAATCAAAAATTGTGATTTTGAAGCCTCTAAAATGCTCATTGCTCCCCAGCAACGATGCCAAAAATTGATGTCACCTATTGCGGTTTTCAAAATCTATGCGCTGTAGCCTGTTGCGAAAAATGATTATCAATTTAATTTATTTATTACTCAAAATTTGAAAACATTCTGAGGTCGAACTCAGGGAGCAAATTCTATTTTAGAAGAAGAAAAATCACAATTTACAATACTATAATGTTTTACAAAAAAGTGTAGAGACTAAAAGTAGAATTTTTCTTCTCTTTTTTTTTCTTCTTTTCCCTCCTTTGCTCTCTCTCTCTTTTCTTTTCTCTGTCTTCAGACGTCTGATTCTTGGAATCAGACGCCTTAAGTAGCGCTTGCTACAGTGCACATCTTCTTCTTCCTTTCTCTTTGGCTGCTGCTACTGCTGCTTCTTCTTCTCGTTGGCTTCTCCTTCTCTTCTTTTTCTTCCTGCTTAGCCTTCCTCTTTGTGGCAGCTCCCTCCTTCTCTTTTCTTCTCTTCCTCTTTGGCTCTTTCTTCTTCTTCAGTTGTTCCCTCTACCTTCTTCTTCTTCAGCTCCTGCTCTTGCGGCTAAGTCTTCAACGTCTTCATCTTCTTCAGATGGCCTCTCCTTCTTCTCTTCTTTTTCCTCCGCGCAGCTGCTTCTTCTTCCTTCCTTCTTCTTCTTCCCTACATAGGTACACGGTTAAGCAAAACCTACCCCTACCCTCCCCACGTCTCTCTCTCTCTATTTCTCTCTCTAGTTCACTCTCCCAGAGCCTGCTCGGGTATACGGGTCAGGTTAACGCACCCGAGACTAGGCCCACCGGCGTGCGGTGGTGGGCGAGGAGTGCAGGGTCAGGTAAACGGGTCACTCCAGGTCCGCGGAGGTCGGGTCACGGACGAGGCAGGTGAAGATGAGTGGGACCTCGCCCCGTGGTTTCGAGGCATAAGCCCTATATAGTTTTTCAATTTAAGCGCCTGCGCTCGCTCGAAAACTCACGAGGTGGGACTAAAGTCCCACCCACTTCTGCCTGCGCACCTGTAGTAGATGGTGCGAGCTATTGCAACTGCAACTAAGGCCTTTGAGGCCAATTGGCTGCCTGGTTGATTGCACGAGGGGATTCCACGCCTTCTGGACCTGGATGCCTGGGGCGCTAGGACCTGCACGAAGATTCATGCAAGCTTCATGCTGCTGTGCCAATGGCAGAAGGGGCCGCGACCCTGAAATCACAAACACGACCTTGTGGCCTTTTCAGAACCTTCAGCAGGCTTCATCGGAGCACGGCAAAGGTGGCCCAGGGGTCAGCGTGGCGTGAGGACGCCTGTGTGTGTGCTTAGGGTACACTGTGTGCGTGCAGGTGGGTGTGTTCGAGGGAAGGTTCCAATGGGTGGCACGATGAGTGGAAGGTCGAAAGGTGATCAGTGGGAGGTGGTGAAGCTTAGGGACCAGTCGGCGATGGGTGAAACTACCTATGGTGGAGGAATGGCCTCGCCGGAGTCGGTGGTCGGAGGTGGAGATGGTGATGGTGGACTGTGGTGTCGAGGGGTCGAAAGAACAAATTGACAGAGGGGAAATAAAGAGGGGAGTAAAGGGAACTTATTTGACGAGTCCAGAGTGAAGGGGGAAGGCAGGTGGCGAGCGACTGGTGCCTGTCGTCGCCGGAGACGAAGGCACCCAGGGGAAGGAGACAACGACAAGGAAGAGGGGTTGGAGAGCGCCCATTGGTACGGCGCGGCGCGGCGGAGGACGATGGAGCTATCTCTACCACTGGTACTATGGTAGAGCGATGAGAGAGGGAGGAAGAGGTCGCCGAAAGCTCTGGGCAGTCGGCTAGAGTTAGGAGGAGACGAATTGGAGGGGGATCTCAGGCCAAATCGAGCTTGAAATATGTGGCGTGGTCTGCCATTCCTTAAATAGGCAAAGGCCAGCCGGGAGGCACGCGAGAGTGGTGAGAAGGTCACGCCGGAGGTATGGACTACTGGAGACCCATTCCTCTCGCGCGTTCGCACGAGAGGTATGGTGGGTTTCAAGGCATGGGGAGCAGCCCATGCGATAAGGGGCTCTACAAGGAGCTCCCCTTTCAAGTCTGGGGGCGGCTCCCCACGCAAGTGAGGTGTAAACCTCCGCGCAAAGTCGCCAGAGGTATGGCCTCAGCTACGGATGGCAGAGGGACAGGAGTGCATAAGAAGATGAGAAAGTTGGGGGGGTAATCGCAAGAGTTTCAAAAAGTTGAGGACCAGAAAGTAATTTTGAGGACCAAATTGCAAAGTGGGACAAGAAGACCTTCCCTTAAATCCAAGTTTTGGTATAAAGCTAATTTGGACCTAAGGAATCCAATGGTGAAGTTGGATTTTAGGTTTGACCATGTTTGACTAAACATTTTGTACAGAAACCCAAATTAGGTCAAAAATTGGGTATGGACCTCAATCTAGGTCAAAACAGGTTCCAAAGGCCAAATTGGAGGTTCTAAACCCTAGGGGATATTTTTCTATGAAGCTTAGAGGGTTTAGTTAATTTTTATCTTTCCTGGAACCTTATGAATTAAAGTAGATTTGTTTTAGGGTTACAGAATGTCATTTAATTCCTAGATTTCGTCATAACCCTTTTCTGACCAAACCATCCCACTTTTTCTCTTATTAAGTCCACTTGACCTATGTCTAGACCCTTAGAAATCCCGTTGATGCACTGCAATGGTGAAATTACAGTTTTACCCCTTATTTCATGTTTTCTTCTCATATTAGTAATTCCCTGAATTAGGCCTTCCTTTAGATTATGTAGGAGCTTTTGTTCATTTTATTAGGTCAAAATGTGCTAGTTAGGATTCATGGTGAGGTTCTCATCAATACCATTGGATTGGCACCGAATCACAACTTTAGTGGATCACTGGAGGCCAGAGATGCACACATTTCATATGGCTAGGGGTGAGACAACTGTCACATTGGAGGACATAGCTATCATCACTAGTTTACCTGTGGATGGCTCAGTAGTTATAGGCATGACCACTATGCCTAGTTGGAGAGGATTGTGCGACCGGTTACTTAGAGCGGTACCGGGCGAAAGCCAAATCTCCGATTCTAGGGTGTAGATGACTCGGCTGTAGGGGACCTTCGCACACATGCTAGATGATGCGGATGATGAGACTTGTCTTAGATACACACGAGCTTACATTTTACAGTGCATGGGTGGTATTCTTTTCCCAGACAAGTCCGGGAACTACATCTTGTTGATATACTTGCCTTTATTAGAGGACTTACAAGTAAGGAAAATTTAAAGTTATCGTTACATGATTTATGGCTTAACTTTTGAACATATTTACATCTTTCACTTATGTTTATTTAATACATATCACAGGATGCACGACAGTATAGCTGGGGAGCCACTTGTTTGGTGTATCTCTATCTCCAACTATGCTTAGCTGCCCATACGGGGACTAACGAGATTGGTAGAGCTTTGATCGTGCTGCAAGTTTGGGAGTGGGAGAGGTTTCCCCACATAGCACCCATCGTGCATCGTCGTCCTGAGTGGCAAGGACGACCATTGGGTGCTCGTTGGGTGGTTGCTTTCGATGTCCGGAAGTAGTCAACCAACGTTACGATTCCGTATAGGGATGCATTTGACCTCCAAAGTGTTGAGCATGTATATAATTAAATGTTTTGAACATATTTATTACATAGGAAAAATTATTTTAATTACTAAACTTGTGTGGCAATGCAAGTTTTATAGTAGCCTTACGCACAGGAAATGCAAGAAAACCTGCCTGAATATTGCCTAGCTAGGAGGGAGATTTGGTCAGCACGAGTCCCCTTGATATGCTTCCATATAGTGGAGCATCATTTCCCAGATCGCGTCCTCAAGCAATTTGGAGGTCTTCAGGGTGTTCCTTGGAAATGTGATTCAAAGACAACCTCCATGATATAGATTTGAGAGAGAAATTTAAGATTGATTGGCATGAACACCATGCCTCATACATTCAGGATTAGGGGGCAAGGGCAGAACATATCATTCCACTGACACAGACGGATAGCCCTACCGCTACACCGGAATACGAGAATTAGTATAACAACATCACCAGGAGGTTTATCGGTCGACTTAGTGCACTATTGGATTATAACATAACTTATACAATTCTTCTTCATAATTACATAACAGTTATACAATAATGCTTATTGGTTATTCATCTCGTCATTATTGTTGGCTTTTGTAGTTTAATAAGTGGGTTTGAGTTCGCGAGATAACACGTGATCACCCAAACTTTGCAGACATCAATATCCTAGCTTGCCAAGCAATAGAGATAAATAGTAACATACTAGCACATCATTTCAAACCCCCTAAGCCTCAAGCACTAGACGGTGTGTATGATGGACCTATAGGAGGGCATGGGAGGGGACGGGGATGAGGGCGAGGGTGAGGGTGAGGGTGAGCTTGAGGACGTGGCAAAGGAAGGGGGCATGGGAGAGGACATGGGAGGGTACAAGGAAATGATCCTGATCCTATGCTGGAGGTGCCACACCCACCACCAGAGGTGCCACAACCTCTAGCAGAGGCAACAGACCATCCACACCCACCACCAGATGCGCCACAACCTCTAGCAGAGGTAGCAAACCATCCACAGGAGGGCTCACACCCACCACCAGAGGCACCACACCCTCCACCGGATGTGGACCATCCCCATGATCGACAGTCCCATTCTGAGGTATAAATGGCTAATAAATATAATATTCTACTCCTCATGAACTGGTAAATTCTCATCAATTATTTTCAATCAGCAATCTATGCATGAAGACCCCTCACAGTTCTCTCAGGCTCACTCGAAGGTAGAACCCCAACAAGATATACAAGCCCCATTTCAGGTAATATAAGTCTATCGTACATTCATAATTCCATTCTTGTTCATATTATTTGATACACTTGCAAATTTTGTATGCAGCAACCTATGCAGAAAGAACCCTCCCAATCCTCTTAGGCTCAATCGGAGGTGGAACCCCACCAGCATATGCAAGCCCCATTTTAGGTTATATTACTCTTGAGTATCATCATTATTCTATTCTTACAAAATTTTTGACACACTTCAAATATTTTCATGCAACAAGAACACTCCCAGGCCTCACATCTGCAATCGGAGGTGGATACCCACCAGGATCTACATGGTCAATATGAGGTAATATGTTAGGGTTTTTTCCACATTTCCGATCTCACCAATACATTAACACTTCAATTATTTTCCTTGCAGCAAACTCAAACTGATGATCCATTTATGACTCCAGCCATTGCGTTATCTACTATCTCCAAGATAACACCAGGAGCTCTGCTTAAAAGAAAGGCAGTAGATAGAGAATCAAGGGAAGGGACCTCAATAGTTACTGTTCATGCCCCATTGTCACCTCTAACTACTTCGGATTTCAACGCAACTGGCACACAAATTGAAGATATTAATTGACATACTCAGTTAGAACGACTTCAACACAATTCTCAATGACCTCGAAAGTCATACAAAAGATAGAGAAGGGGACGAAATTAATTGTTCTTCTTGTATCATTTGAACAAAACATCAATGAAGGTTGGTTGTCATACTTTCATTCCTTAGTTTTAATTTAAATGCTAAATTGGTGTGTGTGATTGCTTCATTTTAATTTAAATGCTTTGTTTGCATGTGTGATCGCTTGGTTTTCATTTAAATGCTTGGTTGGTCTATGCGATTGTTTAGTTTCCATTTAAATGCTTCGTTTTCATTTAAGGTTGTGTGAAGTGTTTTAGCCTTTCCATACTGCACGAATGTGTGCAAGGTTTCGATTGCAAACTCGCCTTTTGTTGCAATCCTTCACTGGTTAGACAAACTTCGCAGCAGCAGGCAGCATAAAAAATAAATAAATAAATAAGAAACTTGCCTCTTGAAGAGGAGAGTTATGTACAATTGCCAAACAACTAAACTCGCCTCTTCCAGAGGCGAGTTTCATATTGCCCTCTGCCCAATCAATCAGACATCTACTACTATTATTAGATGTTTGATTTCATAATATAAGTTGTCCGAAGAAAAAATTAGACGTCTGAAAATATACCATTTCGATTATGCTCTTCCCTGAATCCATTGGATTGAAACAGGGATCCAGTGTATAAGTGTCAGACGACATTCCAAACATCTTGAAGTGGAAAAGGATGTCTGAAATGAACTATGAGAAACTCGCCACTACAAAAGGTGAGTTTCTCAACCACTCGCCCCGAAGTTGATACCCAGGCGGGAGTGGAAGATGGAAACTCGCCTCTTCAAGAGGCGAGTTCCTCAACCACTCACCCCATGGACTTGTGCGAAGGGGGGAGTGGAAGGTCAAAACTCGCCTCTCGAAGAGGCGAGTTTCTCAACCCCTCACGCCGCGGATTTGTTGTGTAGGTGGGAGTGGAAGGTGCAAACTCACCTCTTGAAGAGGCAAGTTCCTTAACCACTCACGCCACGGATTTATGCGCAGGCAGGAGTGGAAGGTCGAAACTCGCTTCTTGAAAAAGCGAGTTTAGTATAAACTTAACTTCCACAAACTCGCCATTACAAGAGGCGAGTTTACTACAGTTTCTTTTGAATATAAATCCCTTGCACAGTAATTAAGAAATATTAGTCCCTAAGTACCATACGGAGGAAAATTTTTCGCTGCATACGGGTAGGTTTTGAGGGGTTTTTACAAGGGGTTCTGAGGTTGTTAGGATAAAACAACCCCTTACTAAATCATTCTAACTAGGTAAAAATAATAAAAAAAATACTACTTACGTGCAACGTAAGTCACTCACAGTTCAAAACTACGATTCCCACAAATTTGGCTGGGTTGAAAAGCTCTCATCGCGAGGATATTAATAACACTAATAATTTACTTCATTTGTACAAAAATCCTTCAAGTTTGGCCATAGTTGATCTAGACCTGTGTTTCTTTGTTTTCGGGCTATGCGAACTCGATTTGCATCTAACAAGCATCGACAGGTTTGTCTCGACACATTTTAATCTAAACTCCAATTTGGATCTGAATTTTGGATCATAACAAATATAATCTTCAAGGGAGTTTTGTCGTCGAAACTCGAGAACTGTTATATGCACAGAAAGGTACAATAGGAGTCTATAACAACCTTAAAGAGGATAAAAGTAGGGTCACGGAACTTACCAGTAAACAACTCTAAGTGTCACTCACGCATGTTTGCCTCAGGTTCCCAGGTGGCCTCCTCGTATCTCTTGCGTTTCTAGAGGACCTTGATAAGGGGAACCTCCTTCTTCTTTAGCTTCTCAACCATCCGATCCAAAACCTGTGCTGGCTGTTCCTGATAGGTCAGGTCCACTTCTACTCCAACATTGCCTAGAATGTGGCCCGGGTCTAAAACATACTTCCTCAAGTTGGAGATGTGAAAAACGTCGTGGATATTGATGTTAAACTACCTCCATTTATTAATTTGTCATTATTAAGTCGTAGTATAGTGAGCAAGATAGTTCACATATTTTATAATTTATACCAATTAAGAGTCTGGTTGTTTGCTAGGAGGCTAAATGAGCATTTATCCACCAATTATTCTTAAGTTATTTCTTATTCTTTTAATAAAATTAATACTAAAAATGTATTAATTATTAACTCTTACTTAATTACTTAACTTATACTTATGATACATACAAAGCTTATACTTAGTTACTTATGTTAATTATTATCTATATATATAACTTACTATATAATAATACTTAATTAATACTACTATACCTATTTACTTAATTAACTAACTCAACTAATTATAAGTTAACTTAATAATTACTTAATTACTCTAGCTTACTAAACTATAAGTAATACTACTTAACCATATAATGCTAACTTAATACTTAAGTTACTAATCACTAGGCATAACTTAATAATAGATACCTTACTTAAGTTAAATTATAATACTTAATTAAATTAGAGAGTACTTCTTACATAGCTATAAATTTAACTAACTTAACCTACATTACTACTTATTAAGTTATAGTTACTTAATCTAGACTTATCTACTTAATTAACCTATTATACTTATCTAAGTACATAAGCTACATAATTACACTAATTACTTAATTAACTATATAATTAAAATACATTATCCACATGAATCAATTGCATAAAATTAAACATTATACAAGGCAGTCAATTCTAAAAGAAATGAGCACATATATTGAATTAAAGAATACATCAAAAAGTTGTTTTAGAGCAACTTAGAGGCTATTCAAATTTATTTAATTACAAACCATAACCTCAACATAAAGCCTCTTATAAGCCACATTAAGTGTCCTAACATTTAAAACTTCTTAAGCACAAGGCACATTTAAGCCTTCACAATATAGGCACAAGCATTTAACCTTCTCAATTTAACTAAGTGTTGAACTCTGAACACTTAGCCTTTAGCACAACACAAGGCATAGCTCAACCAAAAAGAATGGTGGTTTTTCGTAGGATCAATGGCCCAAATGGTTGAATCTATACCACTACTAAGCCCACCCTACTGAGGACACATGTCACAACTCCGTTGGCACCTGAAGGCCACTCTACAGGGCCACGTCATCACATAGGATAATCAATGGTCAGATCATGTCAGAATAGGCACGCATGCCCTTGCGGGGGCGCTCACATGCACCTGCATCATAGTCGCTCGATAGGGTACACAGCGCACTTCAAAATATACCACTATAAGCAGTTGGCAGTTTCCGATGTGGGACTATGCCCGTCCCTCTTCTCTTCAGCACAGCATCTGTCTCTAATGTTAGATTCAACTCTTAACTCTGATCACCCCAATGCAGCTCTTCATCAATTAACAATCTAGATCGAAAGATCTAACACAAAGCTCTCAATTGCATCCTTCAATTACATGATCAGAGTACAAGAGCTACTCTAGATCAAGCCTCAAAGTCAGCCCCTTCACCATAGTTTCCCAGCAGCAGCAGCAACTTCACTTGTGATCTTCAAATTAACCCTTGATTTCTCTCTCTCACTCGTTGCTATTAACAGAACTCTATGCCTAAGATCATTTTGCACTTACTGAAACATAGAGGAAGGATTATGAAGCTCATGAACACCTAGGAAGCTTCAAAGCTTCTCCCAATCAATAGAGAGGGTTAGACAAGGTTCCAATAAACTTAATCAAGAGTTCAGTGCCTTTGAATTGGTTATAAGCAAATTCAGACGATTCAAATCAATTAAACTGACCTAAAATTTACTTGGAATCTTGTACTAAACTCTATGAAATTCACTGTAGGCATATTGAATCGAAACTCTACAGAAGTTCTAAATTTCATACAAATAAACTATATTCTCTCTAAAATCATCCCTAATAGATTCCTAACAGCCTAAGGATTTTGAATCGATTTTTGAATCTAAGTTCAGAAGCTCTAAACTCCTAGAATATACATAGTTTGACTACTTAAGCTCAGAATTTGACTTTCAATTCTAAATTCAGCTTCAATTAACCCTCCAAATCAACTAAGATTCACCTCAGAAACTTGAAAAGACTTGAGATTTAGCTATAGAGCATAGCTTCTTGGCCTTCCTCCTGAGTACAAAATGAGGTTGTTCATCAGAACAACCTAGAGATCAAACAACCTGTCTGAGGTTTGATTTACATTCAAGAGGTTCTTGCGAAGCTTTTAGACCTATTCCTAAGGTCTGATAGTGAGAGAATGTTCAAGCTCAGCTCTACCAAAGCTAAGGAAGACAAGTGCGAATAGAGTGATTGAATCATTAAAACATGAAACTAATGAGTGGAAAGTGATTAGTAAATCATAAATGATTGATATGAAGCTTCTGGAAGTGATTTAATCAATATTTAACAAGATTTAAGTCACTGGAGCTCACTGGAGCTTCGGTGACTGCCAGATTAAGTCATCAGAAGTAAAGACTTCATGAAATGCTTCCAGAATCAGCTTGAAAGCTTCCTGAGACTATCAAAAACCTTAAGATCTTAACAATTTGATCATTCAACACTTAGATCAGATAGACGAACTCCAAATGCTTAGAAATGAAATATGAATTTGCTTGAACTCAAGAGAATATAATCTGCTCAATTGAGTGTGGCGAATCACTCATTTACTATATACAAAGGTGGTGATGTGGTTTAATTAGATGAAAGAATTCTCCCGATCTCTGCCATTGACAACGGAGCTTAGGAGTTCAGGTGAATTAGGCGTTTATTGATTAAGGACTAATCAGAGTAGAAATAAGGTGGAAGATATCTGTTGAAGTGTGATGAAGGTGTTAGAGGGTCGAATTGGACGTGAAATTGATTCTGAACCTCCGCCATAGACAATGGAGCTTCAGATGGAGGTGTTTGGTGGATTAGGCGGTAGGATGACTAATTAGGGAAATCAGAAGATGGAAAGTAACCGTGGAAGATTAAGGAAGGCGATTGAGCTATCGAAAAGGTGAATTGAGGTCCAACGAGGTCGAATTTGGCTTGTCGGAGTCAGAGAAGATGATGAGGAGTTTGAACTAATTATGCCTACTCTTAGCTAATTATGTGCCTAAATCTAAAATATGATCTACGCCTAATGCTAATCTATAGATTATCTGGATGAGGAGATGAGGGACTCTAGCATTGGGATGCTAGGGATGAGAGGAAATCAGAATAGTTGAGAGGAAATCAGAATAGTTGGTCAAATCACGCAGTTAGCTAAATCTTGTCATCTAGGGGCCCTACCATCCAGTCAGCTCCAAACCCTAGAAATATCCAAAACAATATGTTTAACCCAGGAGGTCAACATCGAACTTAGGGACAAGCCCACTTTCTAAATCAAGTTCCCCTGAATTAGAATCAAAACCCACCCTCTGCACCTCCTGAATTTGAGTATCTAAATCAGTAGCAATCATATCTGAATCAACCTTTATTACCGAATTCGTCTTTCCAGAATCAAGCATCTACATCTTCTCCTGCTTCCTCTTCACATGCAGGTATTAACTCTATTACAACCTACTATGGGACTTCCACTAGGGACCCCGTAGATCCACGTTTGCAATCCCAAGACCCTAGTACATCTAGAATAGCTCCTATTTCTACATCTGTGAGAGGTGATTCACCTGATCCCCTTATTCTCACTAATTTTCGTGATCAGGGTAACCCCTCAGTAGAACTGGATATCCAAGTCCCATTCCTAGAAGCATTGAAGAAATCTAGGAAACAAAAGCAACCTGTCACATTAGATGAGGATTTAATTAAAATTTTTGATCAAGTTCACATTAATATCCCACTCCTAGATGCTATCAAGCACATTCTGACTTGCGTGAGATTTCTCAAAGAGTTGTGTACTCCTAAGCGTAAGTCGAAGAAAGGGAGCACTGTGGTACTCTTTGAGCAAGTGAGCTCAATTATTTCGAGTATGCTTCCTTTGAAAAGGAAAGATCTAGGATCTCCATTTATTTCTTGTATAATTGGGGACCGGTGATTTGACAGAGTCCTTGATTTAGGGGCATCCATTAATCTTATTCCATCTTCTTTGGTAGAACACTTTGAGATAGAAAACCTTAAGCCTACCAATGTGACTTTACAATTAGCAGATAGATCTATTAAGTCACCAAAAGGAATTTTGGATGATATCATAGTTAGAGTTCGGGGTTTCTACTTTCAAGTGGATTTTATTGTACCTAATATAAAAGTACCCGAATACATTAGTGATACCCCAATTATTTTAAGGAGACCCTTCTTGGCCACTGCAAAGGCCAACATAGATTGTGAATTTGGAAAGATAGAATTAAAGTTTGGGGAGAAGACAATTAAACTTGATATATTTAGAGCTTCTCAGGGATTAGATTGCAAATGGATTGAGGAGATGAAATCTGTTTCTATTCTTGAGGATAAGCCTAGTTCCTTAGAACTAGAAGACCCTTCTTTTGATATCATGTACCCTCAAGACAAAATCCCACTATCAGAATCTCTATTCAATCCAGAAGTTGAATCACACGACTTATCTTTGCCTCTGTTTGCAGTAGAAAATCTTGTCCCAGACTCTGCTGTTGATTCTACTCCTAAAATTGAACTCAAGCCATTGCTTGATACACTAAAATATATCTATTTGGAATCTGATCAAACATATCCTGTAATCATTACTTCACATCTTTTTGAATCTCAAGAATCTAAATTGATTGCGATTTTACGAGATCATAAGAAGGCAATTGGGTGGACTCTATATGATCTCACTGAGATTAGCCCCAATTATTGTACTCATCGCATTTATATTGAAGATGGGGCACGACCTTCCCGCGAAGCACAAAGGTGATTAAATCTGAATCTTAAAGAGGTCGTAAAGAAGGAAATTATCAAGTGGCTAGAAATTGATATTATCTATCCTATATCTGATAGTCCTTGGGTGAGTGCAATTCAAGTGGTACCTAAAAAGGCAGGACTCACCATAATCAAGACTAAATATGGAGAAACCATTCCCACACAAATTGAAAATTAGTGGCAGGTTTGCATCAATTACTACAAACTCAACATAGTTACAAAGAATGACCACTTTCTTCTACCATTCATTGATCAAATCCTTGAGAAACTTGTTGGTAATAAGTTCTACTTTTTGGATGGTTACTCTAGATACAATAAGTTGCAATCCACCCCGAAGGTCAAGAGAAAATGACTTTCACATGCCCCTTTGGAACCTTTGCTTTCCGAAGGATGCCTTTTGGGCTTTGTAATGCACCTGCGACTTTTCAAAGGTGCATGCTAGCTATTTTTACCGAGATGCTGGGTGAATATATGGAAGTATTCATGGATGATTTTTCAATTTTTAGGGAAACCTTTGATATTTGTCTTGATAATATGTCGAAGATCTTAAAAAGTTGTATTGAAGTGAATCTTGTCCTCAACTGGGAGAAGAGCCATTTTATGGTTCCAGAGGACATTGTACTTGGCCATCTCGTGTTTGAATGAGGTATCCACGTAGATCGAGTCAAGATCAATCAGATCTTAAATCTACCAATCCCTAACTCGATCAAGGGCATCCAATCATTTCTTGGGCATGTTGGATTTTATAGAAGATTTATACTTGATTTTTCAAAGATTGCCCAATCACTCACGAATCTCCTCATGAAAGATAGTTTTTGAGATGAATAAGTGTATTTCTGCATTCAATACCTTGAGAGACAGAGTTACATAGGATCATATTCTGCAACCTCCTGATTGGAATCTACCTTTTGAATTCATGTGCGATGCATCTGATTATGTAGTTAGAGCTGTTTTAGGACAAAAAGTCGGGTTTTGAAATCATGTGTGCATAGGCGAGGGTGCTCGGGTATGTGTGCAAGGGATCTAACCCCTGGTGTCTTGGGCAAACAGGCAACGTCACTTTTGCCTTTTATACCGCGTCGATAGTTCTACCACTTACGAGGTGGGACTATCCCACCATCTTTCTCTTACGCACAACAACCGCTAAGCTAGAAGAAATTGAAGATGTTGCCGCTGCTAGTGCCTTCAATTGTTGCTGCAAATATGCTCTTGGGGTGAGTCTGCAGCACCTGGGCTTGGTAGCAAGGCTGGAGCAGGTCAGAGAAAGGCAGTCAGAGGTAGAGACGATGACGGCGATGACGAGCCACTACGAGACCTGCAATTCATGAATATGGGCTCTAGGCCCCAATCAGATAACTCTTGAGCTTTGCCAGAGCACGACGAAGATGGTGGTAGTGATGATTTGAAGTTTCATGGTCGGGCAAGGTCGGACGGAGTCAAGGAAGATGAGTGGATGATGGGTTGTCTGATGGAGGGTTTGGAGGTGCGGATGGTGAAATAAAGAGAGGGGTTTTGGTTGTGGAGTTACGATAAAGGTTCTGGAGGTAATCGCATGGAGTTTGGTGGATTGTGGAGTGCAAAAGGCCTCGCCGAAGACTTGGCCGGAGCGGAGGAAGATGATGGGAGAAAGGATGTATTGGTGATCGAATTGGGATAGGAAGAGGGTGGAAAGGATTAGGAGAGGGAAAGGAAGAGGATTATCCTAAACTAAGGATGAAAGAGGAAGGAACTCCTCACTGGTTTGGTTGCCGAATGCGGAAGGGATGAATTCTCCTGTGAGCGTGCGGCGGTGAAGAAGAGGTTGTAGTAGACGGGGCTTTGGCCGGCCATCGTTGGAAGAAGGAAAGGAAGAAGGCGGTGCTTCCAATTTGATGGTTGGAGGCACAGATGAGGGGGAACAAGGAGGTCATTGAAGTCGCGGTTGGAGATGGCCGGAGGAAGAAAGGAAGAAGGTTTTTGGGCTAAACCGGACTAAGAAACATGGTATGGTGAGAGGAACCTATTTAAAGGCCTCAGGGTGTCTTTCAAACAAAGTAGGAAGCTCGACGAGCTTGAAAGCTCAGGGAAGAGGATCCCTAATATTGCGAGTATTTGCATGAGAAATCTGGTGCAAATCAAGGTCCATGACCTGGTCCAATCGATAGAGGATTTCTTGAGGATTTTCCCTTCCAATTTTGGGAAGATTTGCTGAGAATCGAGCGAGGAAACCTCGTTCGAATCTTGGTGGAGGAGCTCTATTCACACTAATGGTGGTAGGGACCTTTTTCACAAAAATGATGACAAAGTTAGGGACTTGAATGCAAATATTTCGAATGTTAGGGGCTTGATTGAGAGAAATAGAGTTTTAATGGACTGAAATTCAAAATAGGTTAAGATAGACTTTGATTGGGCCTAAATTTTGGTACAAACTTAATTTGGACCAAAGGAATCTGGTGGTGAAGTCGGATATGAGTTTTGAATAAGTTTGACTGGGCAATTTTCATAGAAACCCAAATTAGGGTAGAATTTCATTTGAGACTCTATTCAAGGTCAAAATAGGTTCAGATGGTCAAACCAAGGGTACCAAACCTCTCAGAATATATTTTTATGAATTTTAAGAGGTTTAGATGAATTTTATCCTAATTGTAACCTTTTCAATTTAAGCAGGTCTGAAATTAGGATTTTGTGTTATGAATCGGTTCTCAAATGTGTGAAACCCCGTTTTTATCTGTACGGACCCACTTATTGAACTTTAGTGCTCATTTGGACTTATATTAACCCCTGGGAAATCCCAGGTTGCTCTGCATTTATGATGTGATGTTAAAACTACAGAATTAACCCTGATTTATTATTTTCTTCTCAAACTGGCTTTGTATGGAATTATGGCTCTCAGGTGATTATGTAGGAGCATTTATCACTTGATTTTGACTAATTAAAGTTAGTTATGGCTTATGATGATGTTACCATCATTGCCCTGTGGGGTGGCCTCTAGGCGCCAAATGGTGACACATGGCCTAGTAATGGTACTGATCTGGCTCTCTGAGCTGTTGATCCTGTGAATGGCCACAAAATTTTTAAAGTTATTCTCAACACTTAACCAAATATTGGCTTGAGGATATATTGTGGAGGCTAATTGAGAAGACTACGATGCATGCTCTTTGAGAAGGCTAATAAAGCCTAAGTTGTGAATAAAATAAATCATTCTGAATATACATGTTGTTTCAAAACAACATTCTTTTTAGCATTATTTTTATAATTAAATGCATATCATTTTCTTTCTTATGGGATGATTGCCATGTTTAATGTTTCATTTCTTGCAATTATTTATGTGGATAACATATTATAATTAGGTAATTAATTAAGTACTTAAGCTAAGTATATAGTTAATTATTAAGGTTAACTTATACTCTAATTAAGTCTATAGGTTAGTAATTAAGTAATAAATAGTAATGTAATCTAAATAGTATTTATATATAGTGTGATTAACATAGTCATTAAGTAAGTATGTTTATAGTTTAATTTAGTAAGTTTAGTAATTATTTAGATTAAGTAATTTAAGTATGTAGTTAGTAAATTAAGTTATAATTTAACTAATTAGATACCTTAGGTTAATAGTTTAGTAATTACGTAACTATTAAGTAAATAGGATATTTAAGTTAAGTATAAGTTAAATAAAGTAAATAAGTTATTGTTAGTTTATATGTAGTAAGTAAAGTATTTATAATTAGTAATTAAGCTAAATATATATAAGTACTATGAATATAAGCTAAGTATAAATTGATAAGTTAATTATTATAATTAAGAATAAGGAATAATTAAGAATAATTGGTGAATTTTGTTCTTATTTAGTGTCCTAGCGAACAACTTGGACTCAACCCCAGTATAAATTTATAAAATATGTAAACTATCTTGCTCACTATACTACAACTTAATAACGACAAATTAATAAAGCGAGGTAGTTTAACATCAACATACTAAGCACTGCTTAATGTATTCTCCAACATCCTTCTTCATCCCACGCCACCAAAAGTCTCTCCTTAAGTCCTGATACATCTTGTTATTCCCGGGATGAATGGTCAGCCATGAACTGTGGGCTTCTGCTAGTTAGTCTCTGCGAAGTGCATTGTCCTGAGGAAAACACAGCCATCCATGCAACCGCAACACCCCATCTACTAAAGTAAAGCCCTGGAATCTCCTGCCAAAACTTGATTGTAGATACCTTGTAACTCTAGGTCTATCCTTTATCCCTCTAGGACTCTATCAATAAGCTGTAGGCGTATCCGTCTCATCAGTGTGACTGCCCCCAAGTATATGCCTATTTCCTAAGGCCTCCAAGAATTGACCTCAAGCATCAAGCTCCATCTCTAAGCCTATAGGCTGGCCAATTTGACTAGTGGCTTTCTACCCAGTGTGTCAGCTACCACGTTCGCCTTCCCTAGATGGTACATAATGGTGTAGTTATAGTCTTTTAGAAATTCCATTGAGTGCCTCTATCTCAGGTTTAGCTCCTTCTGATCGAATAGATACTTCAAGCTCTTATGATCTCTATGAATCTCGAATGTCTCTCCATATAGGTAATGCTGCCAAATTTTCAAGGCGAAAATGATTGCCACCAGCTCTAAGTCATGGGTAGGGTAATTGTCTTCATGAGGCTTCAATTGCCTAGAGGCATAAGCAGTCACATGTCCTCGCTACATCAACACACACCCCAAACCCTGATGTAAAGCATCTATCTAGACCAGGAAACCACCATCACTGTCAGGAATCGCGAGTATAGGTGTTGTAGTCAGTTTCTCCTTCAGTATTCGGAAACTAACCTCACAATCCTCTATCCAGGAGAAAGGTATGTCCTTCTGGGTCAACTATGTCATCGAAAGGGCTAACTACAATAATCCCTAGATAAAACATCGATAATGCCTAGCTAAACCTAGAAAACTACGTATCTTAGATACTGACTTTGACCATTCCCATTTAAAAATTGCCTCTACCTTAACGGGATCCATTAAGATGCCTGCTCTAGATATTACGTGTCCTAGAAATGTGACTTGTTTTAGCCAGAATTTGCATTTGTTGAACTTCGTATACAATTGATGCTGTCTCAAGGTATCTAGAACTATGCGAAGGTGCTACTCATGCTGAGACTGGTCTTGGGAGTAGATGAGAACATTATCTATAAAAACCACCATGAACAGATTCAAATAAGTGCAAAAACTCTATTCATCAAGTCCATAAAGGCAACTGGGGCATTAGTTAGGTCGAAGGGTATAACCAAGAACTCGTAGTGCCATAACATGTCTTGAAAGTGGTCTTAGGAATGTCTGAATCCTTGATCCTCAACTGGTGATACCCTTATCGTAGATCAATCTTCGAGAACACCATTGTACTTCATAATTGATCAAACAAGTCATCGATTCATGGTAGTGCGTATCGGTTCTTGATGGTGACCTTATTCAATTGTCGATAATCGATGCATAGCCATAAAGTGCCATCCTTCTTCATAAAGAGCACAGGGCTCCCCATGGAGAGGCATTAGGATTGATGAATCCCTTCTCTAATAATTCTTGTAACTGGGACTTGAGCTCCCTTAGCTCGGCAGGCGCCATTCGATTTGGCGTGATAGAAACCAGATCAATGCCAAGGATTAGTGAGATCTTAAACTCCTTCTCACACTTAAGAGGAAGTCCAGGAAGATCATCTGGAAACACATCTGGATAATCTTGTACGATGGGAAAACTGTGTACCCCAGACTTTTCCTCAAGCGTGGCTGCCATGAAAGCGAGGTAACATGTACACCCTCTGTTGAGTAGCCTGACTACCTGCAGCGTAGAAATGCACCTGAAGAACCCATCTATCAATCTACAGATGAACTCAAACTGCAGAACTCTTGGGATAGAGAAAATCACATGCTTCTCAAAATAGTCAATCATCGCATGATATGCAAACAACCAGTCCATTCCTAGAATGACGTTAAAGTCCTCCATCTCAAGAACTATCAAATCTGTAAGAAGCTTGTAGCCTCCTATTAGAACAATACATTCCTGGTAAACTAACTCAACTACAAAGTGTTGTCCCCTTGGGCCTTTGATTAGGAATGGATCATCCAACAAAATGCTTGGCAGACTCAAACTAGAAGATAACTCGAGAGAAAGAAAAGAATGAGAGGAACCCAAGTCAAACAAGGCATACACTAGGCAATCGATAATGGTGATCATACCTACCACCACAGAAGTAGAGGCTCTAGCATCTCAGAGTGATAGGGCATTCACACGACCTTCAAATCTAGGCACATTGGATGCTGCTATGCTCTGAGTTGGTCGAGGTACAGGTGGTCTATAACCTCCTTAGAACTGCTGAAATCCTCCTTTGGTCTAGTAAGTGCATCCTACGATCCCTACTGTTTAAGTCTTGCCCCCTGCACTCTGCGTGTTCTGTATTCTTGATGCAGCATCGATCCTCATTGGACAGTTCCTTCTCAAGTGTCCAAGCTGGCCGCATTGGTAGCAGTTATGAATTTAGGATCCACTCGCATCTGTTTGAGCTTTGGTAGAGTTGCCTTACTGCTGGGCAATGGAAATTGGCCTTTACTATGCTATACAAATAGAAACAGGTTGTTCCACAGACTAGAATGTCTCTTGAGGCAGTGAAGCATGTTGTGCTAGGTGGTACCTCCTCTCCTAGTGCCCTTGGACACAGTCATGGTAGAATACTCTCCTCCTGGACTCCTAGTATGCATCTCTATAGGGTCGATTTGTCTCTTCGTAGGTCATCGCCGCCTCAACAACCTTAGAGAACATAGGCAGCTTCAAGGGCTTCACATATCCACAAATTGGTGACCTCAAACCCTCTGTAAATTTCCACAACTTTCCCTCCTTAGTGGCCATGGCAGACGGTGCAAAGTGTGAGAGTTCCAGAAACCAAGTACGACAAGCACTACCAGTCATCGGACCCTGGCGAAGGTTGTGAAACTCTCGCATCCTCTGGTCCCTCCAAGTCTGAGGGTAATAATGATTGTAGAAGAGTTCTGCAAACCTCTCCTAGGTGGTCTTGCCACCCTCCTTCTCCCAGATAGCCCACTACCATCAATTTGCAGCACTAGTTAGTTGGAAAGTCATAAATGGGACATGGCAATCCTCAAGTGGATCTAGCGTGTCAAAAGTTTTCTCTATCTATTCCAACAAGTCCTCTGCTTCATTTGGACCCTCATCTCCCTTGAAGGTGGGAGGCTTCAACTTCTTGAAATCCGTGAACAACTCACGGTGCTACTGCATCAGGTTTGCCTACCCATCACTACATGTTGGCAATTCCTAATATGTACTGTCCTCTGGGGGTGGGGAAGATGACGGAGCCTCACCTTTGCATCCCGTGTAACGACCCGATTCCCGAATCCCTACGAGACACGAGAACCGAACCGACTCGACTAATCCCAAGACCCAGTCGTCCAACGAGAAAGTAACCAAAAGAGCAGTAAAATAAACCACATTCACCATGTATATAACTAGCAGTAACAAAATACAACAGTAAAGGAAAGAAATACTAAAGTATATACCACCACAACAGCAGAGAAAGAAAAACATGTACATAACATAAAGTTTTCAGTAAAGAAAGTACAGGGAGTAACAAAGAAAACTACTCACTACAGTGGAAGAAAAGACAGAAAGTACTATAGGTAACCCTACTGGATCCTACTAGGCCCAGCGTCCTCTGCAGCCGCTGACTCTGGCTGCTCAACACCTGGTCCTGAAAAGGTAACAAGGGTGACACGTCAGCGAAACGCTGAGTAGAGTGGCAACTAAAAGCTAAAGAAGCAGTAGAGTGTATAGTAGCTGTTATATTTTTACTTTCTTTATTTACGTCTTTCTATTATTTCACTATTGATTTATTTCTCAGATCCTTCTCTTGATCTTGACTGTTCCTCATGGGAACGATCTTGATTGCAGTCTTTTCCGAAAAGTAGAAGTAACACGTGGTGCTCTCCTTGCCGGGAGAGTCCCCCGTGGTGGTCCTACCCTCAGTCAACCACCCCAACATCGCTGACAGACGTAACGGTGACTATGGCACGCGCGATAAACGCACGGGTAGCTACCCCTCACTGGCACGCGGTCAGTCGTTTTCGTTAACCGGTGCGCCCAAAGCACAGCACGGAACCAGTATAGGGCAGAGACCTCTTAGTAACAGGGGTCCAACCCCTCCACAGTAACCAAATAGGGGCCTTGCCCCTCCACAGTTCGCGCACCCTCGCCTGACTACTTTGGTTTGCCCAGTGGGCCTAACAAGTCAGTGTAGGAGGGCCAGCAGAACCCCGGGGCCCGTGGGGTAGCTAGTACTCTCCCTACACTAGTAGCTCTCCTCGGTACTGTGTACACGAGGGCCAAAAGTCGGTACAAAGTGGCTAGACCAAACCCCGGGTCCCTCGGGCGGCTAGCTCCGCTCTGCACTAAACAGGGGGACAGTCACTTTCCTTGGTACTCCGTAATCAAGGGCCAGCTCACTTCCCCAATTCTATTCCATTCCCTTTCCAAAAGTTCTACTCCTAATTCCCCGTAGGGTTCAAGCTCTTTTAACTCAGCGAATTTAGGTTTCACCGTTCCAGCTTTACGTTCATACAACCCATGTTCTCAATCATACGTATTCATTCATAACAGGAAGCTATTAACCAATTTACAGGCAGTTATCATTTCCTTTCTACTATTCCAAGACTGCAATATTTATATATTCAACTAGTTTTCCAGTCCTAGGATTCATGCCGTACCCTAGGATCTATCATTCAATCCAATTTTCCAATCCTAGGATTCATGTAATACCCTAAGATCTATCATTCAATCTAATTTCTCAGTCCTAGGGTTCTTGCAATGCCCTAGACTCTATTAATTGTTTCATAATTGTAAAAAATTTTGTTAAATAGATTAAAAAGCCACTCTACCAGCGAAATCGGGAGTACTGGGGGCGTGGTCGGCAATCTCGCGTGCCTCCGCAACCCCCAAGACTGCAACGGAACGGGATCCTAACACAAGGATCAAACACAAGGAGTTTCTCAGAATAGTATACAATTACTGTAAACGGATAGAGGAATTAATTCTGGAAAGAACGCAACTCGGAACGCGGAAAACGGACTCGGAACGGGCCCTAAACGGGTTAAAAACGACGAAACTGTCCAAAATCAGACGTCTGGAACATCTTCCAGACGTCTTAAAAGGTGGATCGGCCATACCTTAGTTCTGCGCAATCCTTCAGATGTCCAGAAGCCCGCTGGAACGTCTGGCCTTGGTTTCCAGACGTCCGATTGTCACCCCGGACATTTGGAGGTCCTCTCCGTCGTCTGACACTGCGGCCAGACGTTTGATTCACGTGGGATGGCGAGCCCTCGCACCCTCCCGAGCAGGACCTGTGCACACATACACCTGCTCTCAGCACGACGAAGTGCAGAAGAAAATGCGGCGGACGGCTGCATGGCCGTACACGCGCAAAAGGAGAAGGTAAGAAATATCTTACTTGTCAGACGTCTGGACCGTCCTTCAGACGTCTTCGGCGTCGTCTGGACGTAAGTCCAGACGTCTGATTCTAGAAAATTTTCCAGAACCAGAACCCGACTCTCTCTCCGCCCGCGACGCACGGTCGCGTCGCGCCCCGTCCGCCTACTGCTCGAGCTGCAGCAGCCCCTCCGCGACACCCCACGCTCGCCGCTCACTTGCTCGCTCGCTCGCGCTCTCGTTGGTAGGGAGAAGGAGAAGAGAAAGGCGGAGGAGATGAGGGTGAGGGAGAGGGCAAGGGTTTATATAAGGCAGCGCGGGGAGAGAGAGAAGAGAGACGACGCGTTTGCAGGAAGAGAGAGGAAAAAGAAGACGAAGGCGGCGGGGGCAGTCTGCGCGCGCATGAGCGCAGACGCAACTCGGTACGCCGAAAAAATTTATTACCAGACGTCTGGAAAGGGTTCCAGACGTCTGGACAGACGTCTAGGCCACTTCCCAGACGTCTTAAAAATTCGTCTGATGCCACATTCGTAACATCCCGCATCTCCTCCTGCTTTGCAAGCGCCTTGTTCTATCCCTCGACCTCCAACATGGCTGCTACTACGGTGACAACTCTAGCTAACTGAGGCCTCCTCGCTCAGAGAATGCTGAAAGCCAACTCCACCTTGCTGCTGAGGAAGGTGTTGCCCCAAAAAGGCAATCAACATCTACACCACTTGTTGGGCCTGAGCAGCCTTGCCCTACCTATCCTCAGCTTGAGCATGGAGCCTGCCTCGACCACCATGAGCTTCGTGAGCACCATGAGCTCTACATCTAGGGGCCATCCTCTTCAAGAAGATAACTGAGAAGGATTAGAAATAAAAGGAGGTAGACAAAATTTTCAATTGACAAGGACTTCCCAGAAAACAAGGAGGATTTAAGACTTTACTTGACGGCTATGATTCATGATGTGATAATGCACTGCTTCATTGGACTATTCTATGTCTACACGGGATGACATTGCTTTAATACCATCTATTACGACTCGAACCCCTTAATAAAGGACCTGAGTTGATTCATCAAATACCTCAGATTTGGTCATCCATCGCATACACATCGAGTAATAATGCATTCACAGCATATCGCATCACAATAATATGAACAACAAAAGAATCAAAACTGAAACATTTAATTAGAAAGAAAGTTCATAACCATCATAATTAGAGATGCAATGAGAAAGAAATAAACATGAACTGAATTTCACTAACAGGCTACAAAGAAAATAGGAAGAGCAGCAACTAGAATCGGTAATATAACTATCAACTATGGTGCTGTGCTCGGGCTAGCACTGTCAACTTTTGTAGTCACAGAGCCTAGCAGCAACTCTCCAGGAGTTGAGTGATGAGCCCATAGAAAATGTCAACATATGCTATGTAGAGTAGCAAAGTAACAGGAAAAAAATAAGGCTACGCAGGTACCAAAAGGAGCAATAAAAAAAAGGGTACTATTCTCATTAATTAAATTCATTTCTTGTTTATTCTATTGTTGGTGCCTTGCCGCCCTTTCAGTTGATTATTTCTTCAAATTAATTCCTCATAAGACATAAGGAGATCTTGCTGTGATATCTTAGATGATAGATTGTGCAGGTGCATTAGAGAGGGGGTGAATAGTGTGGGATAAAAAATATGTGAAAATAAAATTATAATCACACAAACATTCACCACAAGACACAAGGATATTTAGGTGGAAACCAAACTTAGGTTAAAACCACCAAAGCTTCTATAGGCAAGGATTACTTCCTTCAAGGTGGAAGTGGACAGGAGTGATTGGCACAGCGTAATGGTGCTCTTGGATATGAAGTGCGAGACTTTGAGAGCTTCGACACTATCTTCTTTTGATTTCTTCTTAAGAATAAGTATAATGGTGGGAAGAATTGTATCAAGGTGTAACTCCACAAAAGAAAGGCTCCCATCTATTTATAGATGTGGTAGGAACCTTCAAGAAAGCCTTGGAGAGGCCTCATAAACATTGGGAACAAAATCAAGAAGAATCAAGTCAAAATCAAGGTCATAATGACTCTGATAGCAGAATCAGATGTTTAATTTTAGGGTTAGACATCTAATGACAGGTTTGGACATTTGATATAAAGGGGTTAGAGTTCCTGATTTGGTTGGACGGAAATAGGGTTCTAGGTCAAATGTTTGGGATGACATTGTAAGACATTTGGGTGAAAAAGTGGACATTTAATTTTGTGCGAGTTTGTTCCTATTTTGGACCAGATCTAAATAGGGTTCTAGTGTAACAAGGTCAAATAACTTACTGGACGTCTGGACTAACTATTGGATGTCTGAAAGCAAAGGTTCTCTGCAGGAATTGTTTTCCGAGTTGCAACCTTTAGATTTTGTCTGACATCTTATGATTTGGGTCTAATTAATGTCTCTTTATCAAACACCTAGAAAGCTCTACGGACGTCTGAAAATAATATAAAATTATTTCTACTTTGGATCTCAAAGTTTTGGATTTGACAGTCCGACGGTCCTATTATTGGATGTTTGTCAAGGTCATCAGATGCCTTACAGGATGTCTAGAACAGAGTCAGGACATCTAAAAGGAAAGGCATAGACTACGATTTTCTAGCCTAGGTAATTGGACGTCTGTATATCAGACAACTTAAAAGTCAGGATAAGACATCTGATTATCATGTTGGACATCTGATAAGTCTTTCTGATTCCTATTTTGGCTTTCTAATTCTATTCTAAGGTTTGCCTAGGTGTCCTAAGGATGTGTAAGTGTTCCTAGGACTTAGGTTAATATATTTTGGACTCTTTAACATATTTTTAAGGAAATAAAGAGAAAAAATAAATTACAAGTACAATTAAATAAATGTTCTATTCCTATTCTTCTTCTTCTTCCAGCTTTAGCCCTAAGCAAAGCTCCTCCTCCATCAAGCTCCTTCAATCCACCATGGACACGAGCTTGAACTCCTCGCAGTTGCTTCCATTTGCATTTCATCTTGAAATCTTAAACTCAAATGCAAATGTCAAATAACAAGTGTTTTGTTATTGTCAAAGTCAATGATCGTGGTGCCCTTGCACCAACAGATTGTACATGGCCCACCCCTTGGCCGAGGGGATGGGCCATATGCACTTTAACGCCTAATTTATTGCCCCTGGGTCCTAGCTAACAGGGTGAAGTGGTAACTATGGTCCATGCAATAAGCATGCGGGGAGCTACCTCGCACTGGCACACAGTCATTCCTTTCCACTATAGGGTACGAGAATAAGATGGCCCCAACCTCTCGTAATAGCAACATGTCCCCAACACCTCGCTACCCAGTTGGTCGAAACGGGCTAACAAAGCAAGTTGTAGGAAGGCTAGCTTTCTCCCTGAGTCAATCTCTACCCTTATCAGGTATAACCAGTCTTGTTGTTGATGCCAAGCATGAGTATTGACTTTCAACCATACTCACAAATTCAGTAACCAATTTCTAGCCATAATTTCTAGTCTCATTTGTAATGTTCTCATTCATTTCTTCATAAATTTTTAGGTAATAAGTTATAACAAGCAATTTCTTTATCTTTTATGTGTCACCACCTTATAATAATTTCCAAAGATTCCAATATCAGTGAGATTACCAAAATATCTTATCCATAACCTCAATTGCTCAATATATTGAATTTACTGGCATGTATTAACATATTATTATACAAGAAATTTCAATATTTGAGTTATTAATCAAATTATACATATACAGGAAGTTGTTCGTCTATCTATAGTAGTCGTATTTACAATCCATTATTAATTCATATAACTTCAATTTAAACATGTTAAGTGCTCAGGCATGGCCAATTCTCAGGCAAGTTGAACTCAAGACACCCAGTAAGAGGTTGTGGGTTAGACTAATTTTAATAATTATCTAAATATACAAATATTGTCATAAAAGAAAAGAATAGAAAAGTAAGTAGAACTACCCTACCTCGGGTCACAAGGGGTCACAGTGACTCCAGGAAAATGTATCAGAAATCTCTCATACTTTGCACACGCTTCAGTTTCTTCTCTTTGATTAAGACGAGAATCACATAAATAAAAGTAATTAATAAGAAGTTGAGGGGTAAAAAAAATGCAATTTACAACTCTCGATAAAAAAAGAATATCTCACCATGTCAGAGTATGTCTCAACGCGATTCCAATGTCAAGTAGCTTGAGGAAAATGGATTTCAAATGGGTCCTGAACGAATAAGGATGCAAACGGATTGAGTTCGGGTTAGATTTGGCTAAACCCATACCCATACCTATTTATAAAATCTATACTCATATCCTACCCATTTACCCATCGGGTACAAAAATTTAAACCTATACTCATACTCATTTACCCATCTATAAATTGATCTTGCAATCAAATTATGTCAAATGAGAGTCAAAGAAGAGGAAAAATTTATAACACAAATTGTTTATTTTTAGCAATCTCTCACCACAGGAACTCAGGTTACTCTAATTTTATTAACCTCCACTAAAATTATTATAAAAAGAGCCTTTCAAGGGGAATACATCAAAAATAAAAATAAAAGATACAAAAAAAGACCAAATACAAGTACATTTCAAATAAAAAATCTCACTCTCCAAATAATTATTTAATGGAAGCTTAAGAAGCATTCCCAACCTTCAAAATCATTAAGGGAATCATGAAGAAGATTAAGGTTGGAGAATGAGTAACTTAGGGTAGGACTGATATATATCTCGAGTAAATGGAGATTTTATTCGGGTATTCAGGTAGGGTAATCGAGTATAGATTCATACTCATTCCCATACCCAAACCCATTTGGGTTTTTTAGATAAAACCCATATCTGAACCTGATCGGATTTTACCCATTCTTTTCAGGTCGGGTTGGGTCGGGTTCGGATCACATTTACTGAAACTTGCATCCCTGTGAACGAATCAATCAATGAAAGCTGCAATCAAGGACTAAAGCGTAATAACAGGAACTTAATATTTTTCTTCTATAAGTTTTCCAACACAATAACCCCGCCCCTTCATGCCCTTCGCTCTTTTTCGCACGGCACTATTCACGCCATGCACGACCCACGCGTGGGAAGCTTCCCCGCCGGCGCTCCGCCCCTACTTCGACCACGGTCGCCCCTCGCCGGACCTCGCCGACGACCCTCCTCCTTTTGGCGACCCTCACATCGTCCTCCAGCCCTTTTCCTCCTCTCCTTTCTCGTACTCTTCACCTTCCTTGGCCATGGGTGCACCCTACACCCTTCCCCGACGTGCACCGGCGCACACCGGTCACCGGCCGGTCTTTGGCGTCCGCGACCGCCCTCGGCGCTCCTTGTAAGGCCGATCCCCTTCGCTTCTCTTCTTCTTCGTTCATGCGTGTTGCTCCTCTGCGTACATGAACAGTACGCACGCGGCCATGAGACCCATGCCGACCTCTCCACCCTCGCCGTCTCCAGCCACCATCGGTCACAGCCGACCTCGCCGACCACCACCCCTCCTCCAATAGCCCTCCGTCAACCCAACCGCCCCCTTCAGTCTCCTTCTTCCTCCTCTACGTGATGGGTTCAAGAACCCATAACCTGCGGTCACGATCGTGCGACGTCAGTCGCCAGGGTCGTCGATCCGCGTGCGAGTCTCGCCGAATCTCTATTTAGACTCACGCCGAGTATCGTCGTCAACTTCAATCGCAGGCCGCTCTCTCTCCTTCCCCTCCCTTCGCTCTTCGGATTAAAAAACGGGGGCCATGCAAGAAGGAGAAACGCGAAGGAGAAGAAAAAAAAATAAAGAGGAAGAGGAACTTGCCTCTGTCGCATGCACCGCCGTTGACGTCACCAGGTGATCTCTCCCTTCTCACGGCAGAGGAAGAGAAGAGGAAGAAGAGAGAGGGAGGTGATTGGTCTACTTTAGTAGACTAGAAGATGGCTTAAGTACATCTTAATTGCATCCTCTTGGTACTTAATTGCTTAGATCTTAAGCGGTAATTAATGTAACATGCATACATATCTAATATGTATTTTTGCACCCAATTTGCTTATTTTTAGGTTGCTTAATTCGTTTGTGCATGTAGAGATTAATCTTCCTAGACGCAAAAGCCAAATGCATTGCAAGGGGGGGGCCATCGCTGCAAGATGCCCACATTTAGTCAAGCGTCTCATGATCTTTCCCTGTGCAAGGATGGCAGAAGATCGCATGCCAACCAACATTCCTCGTTGGTCGACATCTATTTTAGGAAGGATCTAAAAGGAATGCCTTGATTGGAGCCGTGATCAAGGAGGCACAAAGACGGGGAAGAGATTTAAAAGAAAAACGGATGTGCACCATCTTCATCCTCGCTACCACCTCCATCTCCGTGGTTCTAACATAAACCATGGAACTCCGGCGTGCACCGTGGATCACCACCACCTGGACACTGCCATCACTTCCATCACCTCCGCCATCGACGAGTGCACAGTGACAGCGTGCACTCATCCTCGTCTCCGATCACGTCGACCGTCATTCGATGCACCCCATTCCTTTTTCACCTTCTTCCTCTATGTTAGCCCAGCACCATCACTACCACCTATCCCCTTCTTCTTCTTCTTTATTTTTTCCTTTGTTCCCTCCCTCACGAAGAACCCATCAAATGCCACCTCACACACTTCCAACCGCCGACCACCTCGCTCTCACTGCTGTTCGCACCAGCACTCCCACTACGTGCTCATCGTCGCCTGCACGCCATCGACACCGCCTACAAGCCACTCCAACGCTGTCGCCCAGCCCCATCAACGCCACCAGCACCCAACGTCGACGGGCGTTTGGCCCTTCCGCCGGCCGCCTTCGGCGTCTTACGTCGCACGGCCGCCACCAGCATGTTCCTCATCCTCAGACGCATCACCGCCTGCCGCCACGTCACCGACTGAGCCTTCCTCCACGCGGCCGCACGTCACGAACCTCCTCCCCTGTTTTGCTACGGTGGAGGACGTATTAGTTGTGCTTTGTTTTTTCGATCGAGAGATTATTGCAATATTTCTGATAATACTTTATTATGCTTGAATTGCAGGCCATGCATGTAATATTTTGATTTTTTCCATGTAAATTTTTATAAATAAGTAATTAGATGGATGTATTATACAATAATTATAGTTATGAGTTATTATGAGAAAGGGGAAATAAATGAATGAGTAAATTTTTCAAAAGATCTTTTCATAAAAATTAATGGTTAAAAAAAAAGAAGTAATAAGTAGATAACCAACCTTCCCATTAATTAATTAGTTATTTTTCTTTATTAAATTGATTTATTCTTCATTAAACCATTACTTATGAATTATATCTCTCTATGTTTACTCACCAGCATTCTTAATTTTCTTTCCATCATATCACACCATAATTGTATCATTCTTGAATAGCAAGAGTTGTAGTTATGGGCATCATTATTTATTATCATACACCCATGATTGCTCTGATTATGTCCTTCCATTACTTTATATTTCTTCATTTCAAAATCCAACAACACTTCAACAAGCCATAAGCTTCTTCATATGTAATCTTGCTTATCTCCCTCTTGAAAGCAAACATGGCCTCCATGCAAGGCCTTTTCCATCCAAGCTACCGACATGCTACCGATTTCACACCCATGTGAAGATTGAATCTAGATTTGATGTTGATCAAGGTGATGGATGTCGTTTGTCGCAGGATATACCAAAGTTGTTAAATCCGTCATTTTCAACATCATTAGGAGGTAAGTGGGAATAAATCGTGTAACCTATAGTTATTGTGACATATTCCTCCCATGTTCTGTCATGACATTAATATGTAGAAAAAGGTGATTCTCATACTATAAACAAATACTATGCCAACTATATTCCCTACAAGCGATCAATTTTTATACTCATGCAGAAAATGTCAAATATTTCTTGGAGAATCATGCAAGATTATTTAAGATCTTATTAATACGTTTTCTTTTAATTTCATGGATTATATATTTCATATGTAACAAATGCATTACATACATTCTCAAGTACATTATGATCTATTTTCTTCTTTATCTCCAATTAGTACGAATGAACGCATAAGCACTAAATTACATTTATACTTTCTTTTATGTGGGTGAACAATAAGGATGCCAATGTAAACTAACAAATGTTATTAATATGATTGGACCCAATTCTAACATTGGGTTATTAAAGTTATCAGTATGGAAAAAACTATTAGTGGCATGTGATGTTTACACCATCATTAGTCATAACTAGCTTAAATGAGTGAAAATTAAGTGACAAATGCTCCTACATGATCGCTTGAGAGCCATAATTCCATTCAGATCCATTTTAAGAAGAAAACACTAAAATAGGGTTAATTCTGCAGTTTTAATATCACATTATGAAAGCAGAGTAACCACAGGAATTTTCAGGGGTTAATTAAAGGTCTAATGAGCATTAAAGACCAAAGAGTGGGTCCACACAAATAGAAATAGGGTTTCGTGCGTTTTGAGAACCACATCAGCGCACAAAACTCTAATTTCAGACCCACTTGAATTGAAGAGGTTCTGGTCAGGATATAGTTCATAGAAAAATATTCTAAGAGGTTTGGTATCCTTTGTTTGACCATCTAAATCTATTTTAACCTTGAACAGAGCTGCAGATGGGATTTTGCCCTAATTTATGTTTTTGTGCAAATTTTCCAGTCAAACATGATCAAAACTCAAATCCAACTTCACCATTAGATTCCTTGGATCCAAATTAGGTTTGTACCAAAATTTGGACCCAATCAGAGTCCATGTTGACCTAGTTTGCATTTCATTCCATTAAAACTCTATTTCTCTCAGTTAGGCTCCTAACTTTCAAGTTCTTTGCATTTAGCCCCCTATCTTTATCGTCTTATTTGCATCCAAGTCCCTACTACCATTGAAGTGGGAACCCACCTTTAAACCGAGATCCATGGGAGTTTCCTCTCTCAATTTAACTTCAAATCCCTCTAAAATTAGAGATATCGTTGCCCAAATATTGAGGAATCAGACATACCCCATCTTACAGATTGGAATCGATTCTTAAGCTCAGGTGAGCTTGAAGATTTTGGGGAACTTATTCCCCAAAAACTGCGAGCTTCTTGCCTCATTCAGAGCTTGCCCTGAAGCTCTATTTAAGCTTCCCTATGCACAGCCGTCCTCTCTAATCGAGTTTAGGCCTAAAATACCTAGTTCTTCCCGTCTCTGGCCGACCTCCGACTCGACTCCGGCGATCCTCCCATCCCCCTTTGTTAGGATGGCCAATGACCAAATTAGCCGGTCCTTTCTCACCTTCCTCCGCATCTTGCCAGCCACAGCGAGTGTTGCCTCCCTTAGATCTCCTCGTCGCTGTTCTCATCTCTGGAGCTACTTTCATCTCCGGCGCCGGCAATCACACCGGCGCTCATAATCGTCCCCGTCTGTCCCTTAGCGTAGGTTCAAACTCCTCTCCTTCTCTAGATCTTTTCTAGCTCCTTCCTCAATCATTTCGATCGAAGACCACCACTCTCTCCCTTCGTCTTCTCCACGGCCGACAAAGCTTCGGTGAGCTTGCCCAGCCAACACACGCAACCAAACACCCCGCTACTGCCACCAAAACCTTCGCCTCACCTCCGCCTTCAAAAATCCTCAACTAATTTTGCCTCACCATCACCCAATCGCTCCACCGAACACCACCAAGCTCGCCACGGTCTAAAGCCACCATTGACGCACTCGCCTTCTCATGGTGACCCTCATGAGTTTTTCTGACAAGGTCGTGAGGCCATATTCTTGCATCTTAGGTTTGACGGGAGTTCCGTCGCCGCCACCTTCTTCTCCGACCCCGTTTGCTCATCCCCAGCCCTCAACTTGCCCAGCTACAGCTCGCAATTGACGCGGAGCCGTCTGCTGCAGTTGTCCAGGCCCTCAATTGGAGACTCAAGTAGCTGCAGCAGCTTCAATCGATGAAGATTTCACTTGCTTGCATCACGAGAAGAAGAAGGTGGGACTTAGTCCCACCTTGTAAGTGTAAGTGCTGTGTGCGTGGTATATAAGGAAATTATGCTGTGGCCTCTTTGCCCAGCACATGGGGGGTTGGGTTCCTTATTGCACGCGCATCACACGTGCTTGTCCACGTGCTCTCGCCCGCACCACGCCTCGCGGGTCTGGGCGGTGGATCTGTTTACCCGAATACCCAGGTGTGACCTGTTCTGAATAAAATGAGGAATCTGAAGAGAGAGAAGGGGAAGGTTTTGCTACCTTAGGATTTATGCCCTTCCTCTCTCTAGTCTAAGAGCTTTGTGCGAGACCCTTGTGCCTTTGCTGTGTTTGTTCTGTTGAGTTCTTAAGGCGTCTGAGGCTGATGATAATGTCATCATCAACCATAACTAACTTTAATTAGTCATAATCAACAGATAAATGCTCCTACATAACTGCTAAAGAGCCATAACGCATTGTATATTCATTCTGAGAGAAATGCATTAAAATAAGGGTAAAACTACAGTTTGAACAGAATATCCTAAATGCAGAGTGCCCACAGGTTTTCCTAGGGTTAATTAAAGGATAAGTGTGCACTAAAGTCTAACAAGAGAGTCCGTGAAGACAAAAATGATTTTTTGAGCATTTCGAGAATTAATGGAATCTGAAACCCTAAAAATAGATCCACTTAATTAACTGAGGTTTTGGTCAGGATAAATTCACTTAAACCTTCTAAAAATCATAAAAAAATATTCTCTAAGGTTTGGTACCTTTGATTTAACTATTAGAATCTATTTTGACCTAAAATAGAGTCTCAAAAGGACAGTTGCCCTAATTTAGGTTTCTGCATAAATTACCTAGTCAAACTTGGTAAAAACCAAAATTCGACTTCACCATCAGATTCCTTGGGTCCAAATTAGGTTCGTACCAAAATTTGGGCCCAATTAGAGATCATCTTGACATAGTTTGCATTCCAATCCAGTTGGACTCTTTTTCTTACACACACACCCCTAGCTTTTTGAATTATTTATGAACAGGTCCTTACAATTGTCATCTTGCAAATTGGTCCCTTGGCCATTATCACAGAGGAAGTTCTACTCCGACGACCTTCAATTAGAGATTTCTCTCTGATTTCTTGACGAATCCCTTCCAAAATTGGAAGGAGAATTCCTTGCAAAATCCTCTTCCATCTAAGCCGCACATTGGGCTATGATTCCTACTCAAAGGCTCATGTGAATCATTTGAAGGATCGGGTCTCCTATTTCGTGAAGCTTCCAAGCTTGGAAAGCTCCCTTGAGGCTTATATAAGGACCCCTGAGGACAAATCGTCCTCCTTAGCTTGGTTTGGAGGCCGGATACCCCCTCTTCCTTTCTCCCCGACCTCCTTCTCCGCCAACTCCGGCAAGCCCTCCGACTACCTTCCTCGTCCACCCTTGTAGACAATAGTGGGCGGATTCGCCTTCCCCACGATCGTCTGCGTCTTGTGGTACAAACAGACGTAGCCTCCCTCCTTTCCTCACTGTTCGCCCACTAGAGATTTCGTCTTCTTCGTCGCCGACCTGACAAAACATGCGCGGATCCTCCCTTTCGTCCCTTAGATTTATGTTAGTTAGCTTCCTTTAGCTTCGTAGGTTGGTTTAGGACTCATCCCTAGATTTAGCCCCCAATGCCGTTGTTCACCTTCATCTTCCTCCGCTCCAGCCGCACCTCCGGGGAGGTTCTCCCATCACTCCACCGCACCACATGCCTCGCCAACACTTCCTATACCTCCTCCTCATCCATCCGAACCAAACCCCTCTCTTCACCCTTTCGTACACCCAAACTCCCCGTCGACCAACCCACCTTCGCACGTCATCCTTTGACCTATGCAGACCACCACACGTCCTCAACCGCCACGAAACACCCACCACCAACTTCACTAAGCCTAGGCGAAGCTTCTGAGGTATTCTAATGTGGTCGTGAGGCCTTATTCATGATTTCAGGTCCTCGTCGTCACTCCACCGCCACCCTCGAGTTCTCTGACCACGCATTGAGTTCTCTAGCCATATCTACTCTAAGTCTTGGTCTCAGGTGCTGCGGTTGATTCTAAGGACCTTTCTCAAGTCCTCAATTAGAACTTGTGACCACTCCTACTGCCTCAATTGGAAGAATCCTCACAACTGTAGCTGCACGCAAGAAGGCTTGTGGGTTTAGTCCCACATTGGTGGGAGAAATACGTCCGCGCACACTTATTATGATTTTGTGAAGAGGGCTTATTGCCCAAGACACTAGGCGGTAAGGTCCTCCACTCACGCATGCACCCTCGTTCGCCACACACGCCGAGGGACCTGGACATTACCCGGATCCGATTACCTGATTAATGCCTGATTACCCCTGCTTCCGAGAGAAAGGAGAGGAATCTGAGAGAGAGGGGGGGAAGGTTTTGCTCCTGCAGGCATTGCATGATACTTAGTCGCCACAGAGATTTGGAGCCCTTGTGTTCTGTGAAGGAAAGGAAGCTTTGAAGAAAGAAAGAAGAAAAGAAGGCTTTGTAAAGGAAGAAGAGCTGAAGAGGAGAGGCCTTGAGAGCCTTGTGCTGTGCTGTGAAGGTGATGTTTAAGTCGTTTGATATTGAGAAGGCAACGTTTGATTGGCTAAAGGAGGGTTCTAACAATGTGGAAATATTGAAGTTTAAGTGGTTCAGGCCACTGTGCATTTATTTCATATCTTGAGTAGTTAATATATATGTATCTAAATTGATAATTGGTGATTTAAATTACCATTATTTTCTTGTAGATATCTTTTTGTCTTCTTAAACTCTTGAAATACTCATGTTTTCCATTGAATATCAGATTTGAGTAGTTGTTATTCATTGAATATAATTATTATGCTTAAATTCCTATGCTCATTTATATATTCATCTTGATTAGCGCGTGAATTGCAATACTTGCTCCCTGTGTTAGACCTCGAACTTCATTTTAGATATTCGAGTTATAAATTGTATTTGTTGATCGAGCTATTTAAGAGATTTTGCTACAATGACAAAACATTAAACTTCTAAAAACTCGATTAACAAAGGCCATGGCGTGATATTGGTTACTGAGATAACTAATTGTAGTTACTGTTGGTTTATTTAAGTTGATTTGTGAGCTTAAACTTAAGGGTTAATTTTGTGATTCAAATCATCATTTTAACCCAATCTTTTGCACTGATCTTTATTGAAATATTATGTTGAGCATTTCATTGGTTCAATTGCATATTATTATTGCTATTGTGATTAGTGAATTGAAATTGTCATATTTTCTCCTTACAAACGACCTTGGACTCTAAATTGAGTTCAAGCTTTACAAATTTACATGTTTCATGCATTTTCGTCCTATACTATAACGCATATTTTTAAACATCGATGATTTCGTGTAAACAACATGGCGCATTTTCGTCCTCTTATGTCCCATAGTTAATTGTAAGTAAATAAAGTCAAATACGCAACCCCTTTTTCATTCTTATAATGTGACCATTCTAGTAGAATAAGTAATGGCGCAAAGATGTTTTGTATTTTCTTTAACATGTGACAATAGTTGACAAGTGTAATTAACTAGATTGAGGTTTACGTATTTTTTTCATGCTTGTGAATAATTGCCTGGTATATATAGAAACCTCCTTCTTGACCTTAAATGGTTTATGTTTAGTCTTATTCTAATGAATTGTTATTAACGTATGATGGTGACACTCATAAGTTTGTAAATGAGACAACTAGTTAATTGCATGTGCTTGAATATAAGTTTTCCTAACTTGATAATAGTACTAATTTTATTATAAGATCTTATAAGTTAAACTAATATTGAATATTGACCTCTTTTATATATTTATTACTTGAATAATTATGAACATATCCTTTAAGATGTGTGATGACGAACTAAGTACATGAAAACTAATGATTATGTAATATGCTTCTTTTCTGAAGGTATATCTGCAAGTTATACGATATATAAGATATTGGTATAAAAAATGAATTAAGATTAAAGAGGTTGTACAATTGAATATGGTGTACAAAAAATAAAATGATGAAATCAATATTTATAAAGTATTAAGATAATTGAAACTATAAGAATAAGCGTTTCCTAAAAGGTATGGAATTGTGATTCATGAATATGTTAAGACACTGACTCAAAGGAGTTTCATGGGCCCTAAGAGGGACAAGACCTTCCAGGGATGTACGGTTCTATGAACCACGATGGCAAAAGATAAGCCCACCTCAGTTGTAGCTACACTGGCGTGCATGTTATTGTTTAATTTACCGCTTGTGCCGATAGTTAAGCCATCAAAGCCACCTAATGATACGTGCACTAAAACACATGTCTATGCAAAATGGTTTAATAAAGTAAATCATTGCCATGAAATTGTTTGAAATATAATTATATGTGCACTAAAGCAAATGTCTATATGTACAATGGTTTAATAAAGTAAACCATTATCACGAAATTGTTATGAAATGCAACATGTGCACTAAAGCAAATGTCTATATGCAAAATGGTTTAATAAAGTGAACCATTGCCATGAAATTGTTATGTAATATAATATATGTGCTAAAGCAAATATTTATATGCAAAATGGCATAATAAAGTAAACCATTGTCATGAAATTGTTATTGAATGCCATGTAATAAACCATTAAAAATGAGTATTGGCATAGAAATGGTATGGCATGTGCTATGAGATGAATTTCCTTTGAATGTGGTTGCGAAATCATGGACAAGGTTATGGAATATTTTTATGCAGGCAACATGGTTATTGGAACATTATTTGTATAAAAAATGAAGTACAATTACTCAAATTTCTATAAAGGAAAAGTTATGGATTTCTTATATTTAAGTGAACTTTTGAAGGGTATAAGTTTATAATATTGAAAGATTGAATGATTACATGAATTATGGTATTAATGGTAACTTATTACTTATGTTATTATGAAAGAATTATTTATCAAATAATGTCCTTCGTGTGCTATGTGTTAATTTTTGCTTCATAGAAGTTTATGACAATAATGCAATATAGAAAAAAACAAAAGGAATGTAATTAGTGTAAAGTACCATTATGACTCGTGTCTTTAATTTGTGTAATGGAAATTAAGTTCGAATGAGAGATGGTCATTATTTTTGATAATGTACAATTGGATATAGCAAGATATCTATTGGAATAATAAGATCATGTTATTTAATTATGTTAAAGGTTTTGGATCATTAATTGTTTCTTTTAATGTTAATCCCTATGATTACTGAGTTTCACAACTCATAGTTTTCTTTTGAAATCCTAGGAATTAGACACCGTAGGTTCCTTGCAAGAAATAAGATTATTCTAGAATGTATCAAATCAACGATATGGATAGTGGTATGTGATCTTTATCTAAATTTATATTCACTTAAACTTTACTTTTAACTATTGTTAAGTAATTATATGTAATGTTCTACGTTTCATAAATCGATGAGTACAAATACTTTAGAAAAAAAAAATTATGCAAAGGTGGATCATTACAATGCCCTTTAATTTTTTTATTCTCTCTTGCTTTATATAATGGAACGGATTGATTAGAATGCGGGATCAACGTTTCATTAAAAGTAAAGTATAATCTCTTAAATTATTTTTTTGAAATATGATTTTATGTGGGCTTTATTTGTAAATTTTTATTTGATTTGTTCTCTCCCGTAAAGATGACTTCATCAATTTTATGAATAAATTTTAATTATTTAATAATTTTGATAATCAATTTTCTATCGTGTAAGATCTACTACACCAACACAACATTTCATGTTTAATACTTCAATGACAGTGAAAATCGATCTATCAGGAGGCTGAGCAGATGCATTCTCTCCCATCACTCTCTCTCTTTGTACGTGAACTCTATCGTCGGTTCTTGACGAAGGGATGGTTTGGATAGGTGGTTGGGTATGGGTAGGGTCTGGAGGGATTTTTATGAGGGGTTCTTAGGTTGTTTGGATAAAACAACCCTTTACTAAATCATTCTAACTCGATAAAAATAAAAAGATACTACTTATGTGCAATGTAAGTCACACGTGGTACGAAACTCTAATTCTCGTAAATTTGGTTGCGTCGAAAAGCTCTCATCGCGAGGATAAAAATAACGCTAATAATTTATATCATTCGTACAAAAATCCTCGAAGTTTGACCAAAGTTGATCCAGGCTTGCGTTTTTTCTTTTTCAGCTACGTGAAATCGTCCAGCAAGTATAGATGAGTTTGTCCCAACACGTTTTAATCTAAACTCCGATTTGGATCTAAATTTTGGATCGTAAAATCGAGAATGCAAGCTTGGTATAATCCATCTTCTTAATCGAGAAGGCAGTTTATGCCCATTAATTCACCTTGATCTGTTACCCTGTGGTCACCATAGGAAGGGGTGGTGACTATGTCGTGTAGCGTAAACACACGTAAGAGTTATGCACGTTGAATCATAGACAATTAATCACCCACTCACTAGTTGAGAAAGAATAACTTCCACTATCGAGCCACACATCCTGCTATCTTAGTTGGCCACTAAGTTTAAGCAGAGAGTCGTAGAGAGGCTAACAACTTCCTAAATCAACCCAAACTGGCCTGAAAGACCTAAGCTACAGGCAAAATTCGACGAGTAGTGAGACTAAAACCAGTTCGCTAACTTTTAAATCTTGACAAATTTGTCGTATTGGTTCAATAAAATATTTCTAGTTAATTGAGTTGTAACATTACTTAATCCAACCAAAATCTCATCAATTATGCTCATTGATTAAGTTTATGCAAGAGTTTGCATCATTCACATAATTAATCGCTAATTAATTAGTTTCAAATTTGTGACTGTCATTCCAAGTAACTTATCAATTAATGATCACAATGAAATTTGTTCCACATAAAACGAAGTTCGTTTCATAAATGTGATGATAGGGTCACATTTAACATTCTTAATATTAATCATTCATGCATCATTAATCTATTTCATATTAAAGTATCCCAAAATAGAAATAATACTCTCACTAGGGTTCCGAACTTAGCAAAGAAAGAAAAGCACACTAACCAACATGACATATGCGAAGAATTGTGAGAAACAGGTCTGCAATACCCGAAAACAAACTAGGGTCAAGGGAACGGTAGAATACTCTACTTAACATCATCGGAGGGTCACAGTGACTTTGAACTGTGTGCAAAAGGGCCTGAAAACGTGTGTCACACCTTCCTCATACTTCAAATTTCCTGGACCAAACATGCTAAGGACATGATTGGAAAACACCTTAGATATGTTTATGATTTTTCACATCAAAAATAGTATCAAAAATGAAAATAGAGGTTATGAACGTGTAGTATGCATCGATATAATTCTAATGATATTTTATTTGTCGAATTTTGAGGTCACGAGGGGGTCTTGAACCCAACCACATCAACTGATTCAAGTGAACTGCCACCGGTCCACACTCGCCACTCATCGGCTGGTGATTCGCCCAGACGCTTGACCACGGATCACACCTGTGCTCGCCCAATCCCTACCGCTTGTGCGACCACTTGTCACACATCCGATGCACGCGTGCTGCACCTTCACGTACAAGCGCCCGTGAGCATGTGCCCTCCATGTCCCCTACGTGTAACACATAGCATCAATCTGTGGCTCACTGCCAGATCAAATGACACTCGATCTCCGCCACCACCACCTTTGTGAGAATTTTGCTGGGAACCCTAGCATGAATCCTAATTACGCACATGTCCCTAACTTTCCTAAAATAAGGTTTTTCCTTATTTGCTCTCTTTCTTTCTCTTTAATTCTTGGTGGCAATTGAAAGGAATGATGGCTCCAACTCCCATAAGAGATTTTGATAGACCCAACATGAGGATTAGGGTTGGGATTTGTGGGTAAACTACCAAAATTACCTCTAGGTTTGGTTCACCTTACATTTAGGTTCTTATATACTTATTTTGGACTTAACTTGAACTACAAACCTTAGATTCTCACAAAACAAGCGTCGTTGGAAAGCTCACAACAAGAGAAATCCAATGATACCATACATGGTATACTTTTTATGAGGTTTGACAAAAAACACACATTTCTTCATGTTTTACAAGGTGTTCATACTCGTATTGAACCCACTGTGTGCCTACGAGTTCAACAATGACTCGAGACCTAAGATTTTAAGGCATTATAAAGACTAAACCAGTTATCTAACATTTATGTATCTTAATAAATCCATCATTATTGATATTTGTAAATGAATTCCAAGATAACAAAATTAACAAGCATCATCCCTTTAGTTCATATTATTCATCTTGAGGTATAATCATCATGTATAATCATTAATTTGTGAATTACAGGCTGCCATATTAGGGTTTCAATATTCCACAAGAATCAAGTTATTTAGTGAATTCAAGATTCATTTACCAAATAATATTAAGGTTTGAAATTGAGGTTTCATTTACAATAGATGTATGTGCAATGACTTGAGTTCCACCAATCGAGTACACTCCATGAGATTTGAGCCATCGAGTATGAATCGTCAATTAAAATATAGGATTATAGTCACCCAACACATGATCATGAATAATAGCCAAATAAGCAAATCATAAAGCACTAATTAAATAAACGAATAAAATACTAACTAGGGTGGATAATGGAGACCAAGAGTATGAAAATAAGGAAGATCTCCAATTGTAGCTACCAATATTAATTATAGAATTACACCTGAATATTGAGTCCAAAGGATTATGTCAGCAAAAGCTAGTAGAGTGGAGCAACTTGTTAGATTTTGTTTGCCCTAAGCAAGCATCTGAATAAAGAATTTGATTACATTTGCATTTGAATAAAGAATTTGATTATTTTCCAATAAATGATTTGGGTTCCTTAGTACGATTATGGTTAGGTACTTAGCCAAATCCAATAAACCTAATGACGGCTGATCTAGAGATTTAAACAGTTTCAAGGATCCAATAGCACGTCAACAAACTATCTAATTCGATCATATATTTTCAATCTAAGTTGGGATGGCAACCTTCTCTAAAGGTCATTGCCTAATTGATGTTCTTAAGCATAGATTCAAGAACTATCACATGAGTCAAGTTAAGGAGATAACCTAATGAAACAGAAGATACGGAAGTCCTTCTCCGATGCTGTCATGGAAAAGGTGTATCCTTAGACTTGAGATAGATAAGTGTCTCTATTCACAAATGCATGCATTTAGCAAACCAATAGTTAATACACTCACGTTGGTGTTGACACTTGAAAGTTGGTGTATGTGGGAAGAGATAAGAGATACATGATCTCTTGAAGGGATTACATAATTCTGTTACATAAGTGTATGTAACAGATTGGATGCATGAGTTCACTTCACATATATTTGGAATGACAAATTCCATATGTGGTCGTAAAGTCCTGGTCAAACTCAAGGAAAGATGAGAAGAAGATGGACCTTTGGGAAAAGTTTTAATCTTTGTTCTCGTCCTAATGATATAAGGAGATATCAATAATAATATTATCCAGGGAAGAATGACAGTAGTCTAATGGGATTAGATCTCAAGATAATATTTTTCTCTAAGTATGAAGGATTCATGAGTACTCTGAATACTTGAGGGGGCTAAGTGCCAAAATTTCACATATCCTATAGGTTCATTATTGGGGTGATGAACCAATAATATTTTTTAATGGGTTAATCATGCAATTATCAATTAGGATCCAATGGATCCCATCAAATTAAGTTTAAGTTTGGAATCCCTATAAATATCTCCCAAAGGAAGAAATCCTAATTGCATCATTCAATCAATTCCTTTTGATTGGAGTTCCACCAAACCCACCATCAACCCCTCGTGCCTTCAGTAGCTAGCCAACCAAAAAGAAATATTGTTCAATGCCTCCCATAGTAGCCAGTCGACCGGTTAATGAATTGGCTGACCTACTACAAAGGGTTGAAGTTACTGTAGGTGCATAAGTAATTAAGCACCACAATATCCTTAAATGATGGTTTTGATGATAACAAACATCTTAGGTAATTGGGATTAAAATTGGATTTTATACCTGGATATTGTAAGAATCATTTTCAAGTTGAAGCCAATTTGATGAAATCCGGAGCCATGAAGAAGGAGGAGATCAAGTTCATCAAGACTTTGTCTTGTAGATCTCTTTGTAACATAAGAAATGAGTTGTAATTTTATACTTTCTAGAATGTAAGGAGAACCCCCATTAAATTTTATATTAGCATAAACTTAGGGGTCTTATATGCAAATTTCACGAGAGCACCTCACCTCACCCAAATAGGCTTAATTTATCTTTAACTAAGTCATTAGGTGTTAGCATATTCCATTAAAGTTTATTAAATCTTAAAAAGACCTTAAACACATTTTGGTAGGCACTTAACAACCTATCTAGTGTTAAGCAATACATACCTAATTTAGGTAAGGAGGCTTGCGCCAACCATAGCATCAGGACTTAGCGAACTTTACACCTAACTGTCTATCTAACGTTAGATAGGACATCTAACGTTAGACAAATTTGTCCTAACGTTAGGTCAACCATCCTATACGTGCCCGAGCTCAATTAGGAGTTAGAGAACTTTGTACCTAACTGAACATCTAACGTTAAACAGTTCACCTAACGTTAGATTACCTTTACTTAACATTAGATAAAGTGCTTTTTTACCAACTTAATTAGCCGTTAGCTTTGCTCGAGTAGGGGATTTTTTAACGTTGCGATGTGTGCTGTCTATACATTTTAGAGCCCAAAACACACCCCATATATATTTGAGCTCTCCCACTCACTTGGGAAAAAGAGAGAACACCCCTACACCTCATTTCTAAGCCTACAAGCATACATTTAGTAAAAAAAACTTAGTTTTGGTGTTCTTGGAAGTGCTTGGAGCATTGGTTCTTCAACTCCCAACTACTCCACACTCTCATAGACATCAAGGGAGTGTATTCTAGCCTCCTAGATAGCTCTTTCATATAAATATCTGCCTCTCAAGTGTGGGGTTGGCTCTTGATTGGGTAATCAAGAGGATTTGTACAAAGGGTTTGGTACCCCATAAGTACATTTAGAATTTCGAGAGTGACTCGAGGCAAAATCCTAGGTTGAGAGACCTAGGTAGTAGTTTTTCCCTATTTTTGATTTCCACTATATATCTTGCGTTGTAGATTGTGAATTACTTATGTTTTGAATTATTTGATTTGAATTATTGCTGATTTTTGAATTAGTATTTATTTACCGCCTAAAGCACCATTCACCCCCCTTTTAGTGCTGATTTTTGAATTACTTATGTTTTGCTCTTGTAGACACTTGTGCGACACTTAGTCGTAGGAAGAAGGAACTATACACAAGGAAAGAAAGAAGAGAAGCCAAAGGAAGGAAGAAGAAGAACAAAAGAAGAGTGCCCTCTTGGCACTGTAGTAGTGGACGGTTAAGCCGTCTGATTGAGAGCTCTGTCGTCTGATCTATTTAATAGGGAGTGCATTGTGCACTAAAGCTTGCGTGGATTTAAAGTGGTTGATACTGTTCATTTATTTAGATTATTAAGTAATTATTATATGTGTATCTAAGCTAATAATTGGTGATTCAAATCACCATTATTTTATCTTAGATGTCTTTTTGCCTCATTAAACTCCTGATATACTCTTGCTTAGTATTAAATATCATTTGAGTAGTTATTCTTCATTGAATATTTAATGCGACAGGTTATTATTCATTGAAAATCTATATTCTACTCAATTTCTTGTGCTCATTTATATTATTTGTTGAGATTAGCGTGTGAATGCAATACTTGCTCCCTGTATTCGACCTCGGACTTAAATTCGAGTAATAAATTGTATTTATTGATGAGCAATTTTGGTCTGTACTACAACGTATTAATCTTAAGCATCGATTTCGTGTGTCTCAACATTTTGGTGCCATTGCCGGGGAGCAATGCACAATTCACTGCTATTTTCTTGCTATATTTTGATTATATTTGAGCACTGACTTGTCCTGTTTGATTTCTTGTGATTTTACGAGGTACTTCACGATGAGATTTTCCACACAAATCAACCACTCTAGGGCAGGTAACTTTTTTATTCTTCCCTAATCAACCTCTTAATCTTGGGAAGACAAAAAAAGGAAACAATCAATTAGGAATCACCTGGCTTATTTTTATAGTAATCATCATTTAAGAAGGCAAGTTTCTTGATTTGCGAAAAAATTGCATATCTGATTGAAGCTTGAGACGATTCTGTTTAGAATTCCCTACCTAAATTTCCTGTACCTATTAGGGACTACGCGTAATTTCTAATCTTCATGGACTACGCAGTTCTTGTTTGAAGTCCAATGAGAACATTTTGATATAAAATTGAATGCAGAATAGAGCTAATTAGGGTTTCAAATTTTAGGATTTTGGAGTGCTAGTTCACACTTGCTTGCATAAAAGGAAATAACCCTTTCGCATTTGTGTGCTACCCAAACCCTTGGTTGAAAAGATCTAATCAAGAAAAACCTTAAAATCAAGCTCTAGTTTCACTTGAATCCTAAAATCTTGGACCTAATAACCTGAGAGTCAATCAGGGTGATTTCTGGGTATTGACTTAGATTTCATTCTCCATCTTTTAGGGCAAGTCAGGTGAAGTTGGTTTACCTAATAGGCCAACCAACCTCTAAATTAGGTCACAAGTTAAATTAATTTCTAATCAAGTGGAATTAAAGGCACAAATTAGGACTTAAAATTGTAGACTTAAGAGGTTAAGTTATCCATTCTGGTCTACCTGGACCCTCAGTGACAAGGAAGTTTGGGTGGGGGAAACCCTGTAACCCATGGGGATGCTCTACTATGTAGGGGTCTTTGCGGGACTCTCCCTTCCTCGTTGCCCAAGTAATTCTTAGGTGGACGACTTTCTGACCCAGGGGTATCATCCACCCTAAGCCTCTATAGTCATCCAAAAATCCTTGGGTGCCTTGATTGAGTTCAACAACATCTAGTCCCTCATCTTTTCTTTAGTGCACATACACAGATCATCTTAGGGATTTCTATCTGGTCAAATCAACTGCAATCTAATCTTGAGTTTGATTCTGCATCTTGATTCCACCACTTGATTCCAAAATGCAACTTGGCAATCTAATAAGACCATTTAAGAAACCTGAATGTTGATTATCCATGAGAGATAAAATGATTGAGGATGCCCTTAGATTTTATGAGATTGATGACAAAACCTCAAATCCAGTAGACGGCATTCAGGTTAATGTGCCAGTAACAACAACCTTCATCATAAACTGTGCCCAATTAATATTGACACAAGTAACAAATGGATCAACTCAGGATATTCTCATGACAAGATACATTAAGTTAGGGAAATTGAATAACTTTGAATATCACCAATGAATGACAAATCCTGTACTTCGGGAAAGACACCAAGATGATCTTGAAAAATGGGAAGAGATGATAAAATTGTTGAAACAGATTATCGATAAAAAATATCCGTACATTCCCCAAGCATTTAGCGAAACATCTTGGAACAATACTGAGGAAATCTCGGGTTCGAGAATCAAGGTTGTTGTGGATGCCCAACCCAGATGGAATATGAACCAAATAATGTACAAACTAATACGCTTGATCTTGAGTTGGGTTGGGATGATCCAATTGCAGGTGCTCCCGATTTTGAGCCAGCCCTAGAGATACGAGAACCTGGTTCACCTAGCTTTGAATTCCTAGACACTTGTAATGATCCTGTTAAGGTAATTTTTGAGGATGATTCTGACAGCCCAATAGAGCCCAGCTTAGATTCTAGTGATCCAAACCCTACCTTAAACCTAGAATCTGGATTCGAGCCTATTTGGGATAATTATGAGGCCCCATGTGATGAGATTAGATTTTCGAGTTGAAATACGATTCTGGGCCTTTGTTTGATGATTACACCTCTCCAGACTCCTCTGAGACACAGATCGATTTGTCAGAAATCACACCAATTTACAACACATAAACCGAGTTGGGAGAGTTGGGAATCAATTGGGTCTCTCCTAGGAGCTAAGAACTCGAACCCATGCTTAATAGAGACCTTTTTGAGTTCAGATTCTGATTTTAGGTTAGATCCAAGTCAGGTTGCGGCTTCTCCACATCTTGATTCACTTTATGGTGGAACATCTGATCTTGAATCAAGTTCAGAACACGATCTTCGTAAATTTTTCAAAAATTTCGAATCTTACTCTGATTTAGGAGAATCTTTGTTTCCTGACGACTACGAGCCAATTTACGACCTCAGCATCCATGATCCATTCTTCGACTCTAACGCTGAGGTCCCTGATCCCGAGAACATTAATTTAAAATCAAGTTCTAGTGACTTGGAATCATTCCTTTATGATCTATTGGATTCAGAAACAACATGTGTCGAGAGTGTCCATCCAGAATTCAAGTCTTTTATTGACACAGACTTCCATGATCCTATATGCACTCTCTAGGCCTTTACATTTGATTTTGACAGGCTCTATGAGGACTCTCTAGATACACCTACCTTTGAACCTTTTCTATAAGAGCCCTCACACATAGTTCTCTTCGAAGCCACCTCTTCTACAGCACATACGGAACCCGCTCAAATCTGATTTCACCCCTGACCTGCAACCAGACTCAATTTCTACTCTGATTCCCCTTTTCATGATTCAGTTACACCTGATTCCTCTCCACATCATAATCGGGTTTCGAACATTAATCAAACTACTAATCACTTCCCATCCTTCTCTGATCACCCTCATAGGGATCTCACATCCTCCATAGATCCATTCTCTTGTAAGGATCCTTACTCTGACCAGGATGATTCAAATAAGCCAAACCCTAGTTTCACACTTCCACATCTACTTGAGCTCCATAGCATATGATGGGTTTTGTATCTACTGATTCACATATATCAACCCACCAGATTGATTGGGTTTGGGCTGCATCATCAGCCTGTTGACTTGAATAAGCACCTGGTTGGACCAACCAGGCTATTAATCAAGGTGCTTGTTCTACAAAATTTGTCTGATTTGACCACTCCTCCATGATCATTTCTGCTCAACTGAAGGCATTGAATTTAGCGCTTAACGGGAGGCAACCCGTCATTCCAAAAACCTGAGATCCTTCTATTTATCCTTTTGTACTTCACATCTATTGTACTTTGAGTTCAGTTTTAGAATGGTTGAGTCCACCTTTGGTCCTTGTACTAGAACTTAAAATCGTTCGCAATAGTCATCTCGACCCGTTCACCTACCCGATTATCCTATTCTAATCCCTGAACCTAAACTGATTTCATACCCTCCTATTTACAATGAGGATATTGCAAAACTTAGGCATGGGGGGGTGTTAAAGTGCAAACACACAAAAATTCAATGTTCTAAAAGGTTCTCACAAAAAATATATGAACAACAACAACAACAACCAAGCCTTTTCCCACACTAAGTGGGGTCGGCTATATGGATTCTTTGCCTCCACACAGATCGATTTTCAGCCATTTTAGGACTTAAATTAAAGTAATTGAGGTCATACTTAATAGTTTCCTTCCAACACTTGTTTGGTCTTCCTCGCCCCTCTTAGCGGGTTTAGCCTCCAACTTCTCGCATCTCCTAACTGGAGCATCTAGTGGCCTTCTTTGTAAATGTCCAAACCATCTTAGACGGGCCTCTCTCATTTTATCCTCTATCGGTGCCACCCTAACCCTGTTTCTAATAAATTCATTTGAAATACGGTCCTTTCTTGTATGACCACACATCCATCTTAACATCTTCATTTCTGCCACAGACATCTTCTGTACATGCCTATAGTTTATAGCCCAGCATTCAGAACCGTACAACATGGCTGATCTTACCACAACTCGATAGTATTTTCCTTTGACTTTTAAAGGAACCCTCTTATCACAGAGAACACCAGAAGCACCCCTCCATTTCAACCACCCTACATTAATTCTATGTGTAACATCTCCATCAATTCCACCATCATGTTGGAAAATGGATCCCAAGTACTTAAAAATATCTTTCATTGGAATGCACTCTTCTCCAATTTTTACATCAATCCCTTCGTTGTTCCCTCTACTACTAAACTTACATTCCATATACTCAGTCTTCGTCCTACTTATGCGTAATCCTTTATCTTCCAGGGCTTCTCTCCAAAGCTCAAGTTTTCTGTTCACTCCATCTCTTGTCTCATCGACCAACACAATGTCATCAGCAAAAAGCATATACCAAGGCACCTCAACTTGGATATGTTTCGTCAACTCATCCATAACCAAGGCAAAAAGATAAGGGCTTAAAGTCGAACCTTGATGCAGACCAATGGTGATATCAAAGTAGTCTGTAAAATCATCCTTAGTCTTTACACAAGCTACAGCTCCATAGTACATATCCTTTATAAGGCTGATATATATAATTGGCACTTGTCTCTTCTCCAAAATTCTCCACAAGATATCTCTTGGGACAGAATTATAGGCCTTCTCCAAATCAATAAAAACCATATGTAAATCCTTTTTCTTCACTTTGTATGTCTCCATCATACATCTCAAGAGATGTATTGCCTCAATAATAGACCTGTCTGGCATAAAGCCAAATTGATTTTCAGTTACCATAGAGACTTGCCTCACCCTTCTTTCAATTATTCTTTCCCAAAGTTTCATCGTATGGCTCATCAACTTAATACCTCTATAGTTGGAACAATCTTGTATATTACCCTTGTTCTTGTATAAAGATACCACAAAACTTTTCCTCCATTCCTCTGGCATCTTCTTGCCTCTCCACACAGTATTAAATAAATTTTGAGCCAAGTTATACCCCGTTCTCCCGTCATTCTCCAGACGTCTATAGGAATATCATCAGGCCCAACAACCCTCCCACTTTTTATCATCTTCAAAGCCTCCTCTACTTCTTTCTTTTGTATCCTTCGATAACATGATCAATTCACATACTCTTCTGAGTTAACTAACTCCCCTAAGATAATATCATTCTTTTATTTTTCATTAAATAGCTTATGAAAATATCTTTTCCATCTTGCCTTTATATCCTCACTAGCTATAAGCACCCTTCCTTCTTCATCCTTGATGCATCTTACATGCGTAAGGTCCTTTGCTTTCCACTCTCTTTCTTTAGCTAACTTGAAAATATCTTTTTCACCTTCTTTAGAATCAAGTTTCTTATAAAAATGCTTCCAAGCTTTTGCTTTTGCTTCACTAACTATTTTCTTTGCTTCTTTTTTTGCGCTTTTGTAGTTTTCCATATTTTCATCGATTTTATCTTGATAGAAGGCTTCAAAATAGGCTCTTTTAATTTTAAGCTTCTCCTGCACTTCCTCACTCCACCACCAAGCCTCCTTTTGTCCTGGAACACCTCCTTTAGATACGCCTAACACCTTCTTTGCCACCTTCCTAATACAGTTTGCCATATTTAACCATATTTCATCAGCACTACCATCAAGATCTCAAGCCTTTTGTTTCATCATCTTCTCTTTAAATCTCACTTGCTCTTTCTTAAGATTCCACCATTTAATTCTCAAATTCTTAGACACTAATTTTCTCTTCTTTGCCTTCTTCAAATGAACATCCAACACCAAAAGAGGATGTTGAGCAGTTAAACTCTCCCCTGGAATAATCTTGCAATCTTTACAAGATAAACGATCCCTTCTTCTCAAAGCAAAGTAATCGATCTGCGTTCTTGTTAAGCCACTTTTATAGGTAATCAAATGCTCTTCCCATTTTTTGAAGAAAGTATTTGCTATGAAAAGATCATAAGCCATAGCAAAATCAAGGAACGTCTTCCCTTCTTCATTCCTAACACCAAAATCATGATTTCCATGCACTCCTGCATACTCTAAAGCATCTTTTCCCACATGCCCATTTAAATCTCCACCCAAGCAGATCATTTCTGTCTGTGGGATTCCTTGAATTATCATATCAAGCTCTCCCCAAAATTTGTTCTTTATTCTTTCCTCTAGACCAACTTGAGGTGCATAAACTGAAATGATATTCAAAATTTGTTCTTTTTCTATTTTTTTTTTTGGAATATGTTTTTTTTGTTCATACAAAAAATACATATTCCAAAAAAAAAAATAAGAAAAGAACAAAAAAATTGGAGAAAGGGGAGGAAATTTTGAAAAAAATTAAATGCAAATCATTCTTGAGAGGAAGAGAGGAGGTGATTTAAAATGTTAAAAAGGAGCAACAATTTGAAATAAAAAGAGTTAGTCATTAGTAAAATATTATGGAATCTATTTAAGTTCTAGACCAAATCAAAAGAAAGAAATAAATCAAAAAAGTGCTACAGAGATACAGAGATTAGTATAAGTGCTGATCTTAAGCCTCTTGGGCTGTGTTTAGGCTTAAAAATTTATGTATCCATTATGATTTAGATAGTCCTCAAGAGGTTAAGGAAAATGCGAAGCTTAAATATTAGGTCTAAGGCTTAGGGAGTATTCGGCCTCGTTAACTAACCTCTAGTTTGCTGGACTCGGTAACCTAAGCACCCTAATCCACACACAGTCTGGTTCAGTGCGCTTAATAATCAAAATCATGCAAATGCGTTAATTCTGTTTTGAAAAGCCACCTAGATTAGGAGCGGCTTATCAACACAAATTGATTTGGATGAATTCCCGACGTTGAGAGGTAGGAAATTTCCCTCGAAGATGCACAATAACATACCGTCTCCTCAGTGCTTGTCTCCTAGGATATCTAAATATCCTACCAAGGGCATGTAAGCACCTTGTGCTAATTCAGGTACCATGGGTGGGATTATCCCGAAATGTCAATTGCCAAGGCCTGAATTTAGCTACAGAACGCCATGGGCGACACTATCTCGAAGTGTCGAAAGCAGGGTTCTGGGGGTTGCCATGGGCGGTGCTATCTCGAAGCATCGAAAGCTAGGGACCCTGCTAGGATTGATGGTGGGACCTAGAAATCTGATACAGATTGTGTTGTAAAGCTAATCTAAAGTTAGAAATAAAGAAGAAAAAGAGAGAGAAAACTCTCCAAAAAATTTACAAAAATTCTTCTATCTCTCTCTTACAAAAATACACTGTAAATCGAATCGGGACTAACCATGTTTTAAGCATGGGTGCTTTAACTGTGGAGTTCAACGAACCTTAGGTTAGTTCTTGTTGGCCTTAGAAACCTTCGTGGCAGATTGAGGCTAAAGCTGGTCAAGTCCGGATCTTGGTTGGTACTTGAGTACATCTAGGCCTATTATTAGCATTGACCTAATCTACAAAACAAAGCACACATCAAGAATTTAAGCATAAAAAGGTATGGTTTAGAATTTGAGTCACTTCCATGAGATTTTGCTAAGGAACTAACAAAAGTTAGGCATGGGGGTATGATGATAACATCATCATCAGCCATATTTAGCTTTAATTAGTCATAATAAAGGAATAAATGCTCCTACATAACCGCCAGAGGACCCTAATTCACTGCGAATCCATTCTGAGAGAATAACAAGAAAATAGGGGTAAAAATGAAGTTTGAACATCATATCTCAATTGTAGAACAATCATGGGATTTCTCAGGGGTTAATTAAAGGTCAAATGATCTTAAATTTCTAACAAGTAGGTTCGTGCAGACAAAAATGGGTTTTCACGTGTTTCAAGAATAAAATGAAATCTAAAACCCTAAAAACATACCTGCTTAATCTATCGAAGTTTTGGTTAGGATAAAATTCACATAAATCCTTTAAAAATCATATAAAAATATTCTCTAGGGTTTGGTATGATTGATTTGACCATTGGAAACTAATTTGACCTAAAACAAAGTCTCAGATAAATAGTTGCGTTAATTTGGATAACTATGCAATTTACCCAATCAAAATTAGTCAAAACCTAAATCTGACTTCATCGTCAGATTCCTTGGGTCCAATTAGGTTTTTACTAAAATTTGGGTCCAATCTGAGATCATCTTGACCAAGTTTGCATTTTAGTCTAATCAGACTCTTTTTATCTTATTCAGAACCTTAACTTCATGAATTCCTTGCAAAGAGCCCCCTAACTTCATCATCTTCTTTGCATGTACGTCCTCACACAATGTTTGGAAGGTTGAACCTTCACCTTCGAGTTTTGAGTAAGGATTTCTCGCACGATTCTCAATCAATCTCTCCCAAAATTGATACGGGGATTCCTTGTGAAATTGCCTTTTGAGCTGAACCTTGGGCTCCACATCTTTCCCAAAAGATCATGCGAACCTTTCAAAGGTTTGGGTGTCCTATTTCGCAAAAACCTTTCAAGCTTGGGAGCTTCTTTCCAAGCTTGGAAGGGCTTCCTATGGCCTATAAAAGAACCCTTGTTGCATTCCGCATTTCCTTATTTAAATTTTAAACAAAATACCCTCTTCAAACTCCTTCCTCGGCCATCTTCGACTTAGCTCTGGCTAGCTCCTCCATCCATTGCTCTCCGGCTTCTCAACAGTCAAATTGGGAGTGCCATCATCTTCGTCTCCTTCGTCTGCGCCTGGTGTGCCAAAGCTAGGGTCATCCTCCCCTCTCTTCCTCATCGTCCACCTCAATGGAGAAGTTCACTTCCACGGTGCCAGCCAATCAAAGCAGGGTGAGGAATCACCTAAGGATCATCTCCAGGTCTTCAAGCAGGGACACCAACCTCACCTGCACGCTCAATTGAAGGCATCTTCCTTCGTGGGCACATTCGAGCAGAAGGGGTGGGGATTAGTCCCACCTCGGAAACACAGGAGTAGTCGAAGTGCTATAAAGTGAAAAAGTGCCTTAGCCTCTTCACTTCCTAACACGAGGGTGAGGTCCTCCTTACCTGCTCACACACCCAACCTGCCTTCACACCTCGGCTACTACCCACGACGGTAGCCTTGGTCCCGGGTATGCGGATCCCTGAATACCCGATTATCCAAGCATCTGACTGGACATTGAGAAAGAAAGAAGAGAAGAGAGAGAGTGTGTGTGGGGTTAGGGGGGTTTTGCTCTTGCAGACACTTGTGCGACACTTAGTCGTAGGAAGAAGGAACTATACACAAGGAAAGAAAGAAGAGAAGCCAGAGGAAAGAAGAAGAAGAATAGAAGAAGAGTGCCCTCTTGTCATTATAGCAGTGGACGGTTAAGCCGTTTGATTGGGAGCTCTGTCGTCTGATCTATTTGGCAGGGAATGCACTGTGCACTAAAGCTTGCATGGATTTAAAGTGGTTGATATTGTTCATTTATTTAGATCATTAAGTAATTATTATATGTGTATCTAAGCTAATAATTGGTGATTCAAATCACCATTATTTTGCCTTAGATGTCTTTTTGCCTCATTAAACTCCTGATATACTCTTGCTTAGTATTAAATATCATTTGAGTAGTTATTCTTCATTGAATATTTAATGTGACATGTTATTATTCATTGAAAATCTATATTCTACTCAATTTCTTGTGCTCATTTATATTATTTGTTGAGATTAGCACGTGAATGAAATACTTGCTCCTTGTATTCGACCTCGGACTTAAATTCGAGTAATAAATTGTATTTGTTGATGGGCGATTTTGGTCTGTACTACAACGTATCAGTCTTAAACACCGATTTCACGCGTCTCAACACTAGCTTCAGCTCATGTCTTTGGATTAACCCTCAAAAAATGATGGAAAAACTCAACCCCACTTTTATTATTTTTGTGGCTTAAAGAATATATGGTTGAATAGGATATTTGTAACTCACCTTGAAAAACGTTTGGGGAGAAGAATTTATAGACTTTTGGAAGATATACTAACTTATTCGCAAGATTTTTTTTTTTTGAAACAAGTGTTAGTGTATCTCCTACAACTTTATTTAGAAGAGCACACTTATTTGGTGGGTGAGCACTTTTTGGTGGAAAGAGTTTCTCCTAAACACAAGACTAAAGACTGGGATAAAAAGTCTACCCATGTGCATAGGTAAGGACTCCACCTTCCCTAATGAACACTAGGGTTGGATCTTACATTCACCTGGTCTTTCTCGATATGTGTAGTGTGAACCAAGATTACTTAGGCTCTCAAGTAGAAGCAAACTAACGAATCCTGTACTGGTGACTCAGGTACAAGAATACGTCCTTAGGAGAGATTCAAATCTATCTTATCAATGCTCAAGTGAATTAAGCCAAAGACCAAGCAAATCAGGCTTCTATGGCCCAGAAGGTCTTCAAAGCAGAGGTTGGATATCCATAAACACTTATTGTATTTTTGTTTCAGCTTTCAGATCATAGCTAAACACTTTACATTTTTTTTATGGCTTTTTAGGTTTTGTAATCTTTTTTTTTGATATGTATAATGGATGAAAAAGCTGCATGATACCCATATAATACCCAAATCCTATGCGTGCAGGGTTAAGCAAGGTCCAAGGGTCTTAGTACGAGTGCTGAGGTGCGAGGTATATAGTAGGGTGGCAAGGCAAGTGGATGGTGGGTGGTGAAGTGAAAAGCGAAGAAGTGCGAAGTAAAGTCAAGTGAAATGGAATGTGAAGGTGAAAGTGAAAGAGGAGTGTTGCTGGCGTGTCTCCCAACAAGCACTGAATTTAACAGTAGTCAGTTACCCTCCAGCAGGGCAACAGTTTCATCAACAGGAGCAGGTTCATGAGTAAGATAGGATTTTAATCGCTGCCCATTGATCGTAAATTTATGCCCAGATCTGGGATCTTCAATTTCGACGCCCCGTTGGGAAATGGTCTCGAGACCAAGTAGGGCCCATTTCATTTGGACTTCAGTTTCCCTGGAAAGAATTTGAGTCAGGCATTGTAGTGCCAAACTTGCTGTGATGGCTCAAATTCCTTCCGCCGAATGCGGCTATCGTGAAAGGCCTTAGTGCATTGTTTGAAAGTTAAGGTAGAATCATAGGCCTCACGACGGAGCTCTTCTAGCTCCTAGAGTTGGAGTTTCCTTTCTCGACCACACAGGTCTAGGTCGAGGGTACATTGGCGAACATCCCAATAAACACGGTGCTCCAGTGCCACAGGCAAATGATAAGGCTTCTCGTAAATAATTCTATAAGGAGACATACCAAGGGGAACCTTGAAGGAGGCCTGATACACCCAAAGTGCATCAATAAGCTTGTCAGACCAATCCTTACGATCAGACCAAACCATTTTCTGGAGAATTTACTTGATTTGTCGGTTCGACACCTCAGCCTGGCCGTTCGTCTGAGGATGATATAGAGATGTGATATGGTGGTGGACTCCGTATTTCCTCAGAAGTGCCCAAAAAGATGCATGAGTAAATTGACTTCCTCCATCAGAGATAATGGCTCGAGGGATCCTAAAGCATGCAAAAATGTGGTCTTTGACAAATCGAGTAGATATGACATGGTCAGCATGATGCGTGGGAATAGCCTTGATCCATTTTGAAACATAATCAATAGCAATGAGGATGTACTCGAAGCCATTGGAAGGAGGAAAGGGACCCATGAAATCGATTCCCCAAATATCAAAGATTTCAACAGCTAGGATGGGTTGCAAGGGCATCATGTCATGACGTGACATTGACCCTAGCCACTGGCACCTAGTGCATTGTTTAGCATAATTGTGTGCATCCTGGTGAAGGGAGGGCCAAAAGAAATCGCATTGCAATACCTTGGCTGCAGTTTTCCTCCCAGAGAAATGGCCTTTGCAGGCCTGATCGTAATAGAAGGATAGCACACTGGGGAACTCACTATCAGGAATATAGTGACAGATGATCTGATCAGCACATACTCGAAAAAGTAGTGGATTATCCTAGAAATAATACTTTGCTTCTGTGATGAGATGCTCGCGCTGGTTTTTAGGCTAGCCATGTGGAAGGGAGCCAGAAGTAAGGTAATTGGCAATGTTAGCATCCAAGGTCCACTTGCCACATTAATCGCCAGTAGGTGCTCATCAGGAAAAATCACATTAATTAGTAGGGTAAGTCCAATGTGGTCAGGGTTTAGTCTCGAGAGATGATCAGCAACAACATTCTGAGCTCCAGCCTTATCGTGTATCTCAAGGTTAAATTCATGGAGTAGAAGGATCCAACGAATCAGTCTAGGCTTGGCATCCTTCTTGTGCATGAGATGACAAATGGTCGCGTAGTCAGTGAATACAGTAGCATGCGAGCCCAAAAGGTAAGAGCAGAATTTTGCCAGCCCGAAGACGATCGCCACTAGTTTTTTGTCAATAGTCGTATAATTACATTGGGTCTCGTCCAGCGTCTTACTGTTGCAGTACACCATGAAGGGGTGTCTATTGTGTCTTTATCCCAGGATGGCTCCGTCTGCAAGGTTGGAAGCATCACACATGAGTTCAAAGTCGAGGGACCAATCAGGTGGCTGGAGAATAGGGGCCTTGGTGACAGCCTCATGCAATTGTGTGAATACTCGTATACAGTCGGGGCCCATATCAAAGGGTACGTTAGTTGATAGGAGATTAGTTAAAGGTCTAGAAATCTTGGAGAAGTCTTTGATGAATCTCTTATAGAAACCGACGTGTCCTAAAAAAGAAGTGAATTTGTCGGATAGAGCTAGGCTCAAGTAGATCTGCATTCACTTCTAGCTTAGCTCTGTCCACCTCAATACCTCGTTCGGAGATGATGTGACCGAGAATAATCCCCTCGTGTACCATAAAATGACTTTTCTCCCAAGAAAGCACGAGGTTCACATCAATACATCTTCTGAGGATACGAGTCAAGTTTGCTAGACAATCATTAAATGAGGGTTCGAAGATCGAAACGTCGTCCATGAAGACCTCAAGAAAATCACCCACCATATCATGAAATATCGCCAGCATACATCTTTGGAAAGTTGCTGGCGCGTTACAGAGTCCAATGGCATCCTTCTAAATGCGAAGGTGCCAAAGGGGCAAGTGAAGGTGGTTTTCTCTTAGTCCCAGGGATCCATAGAGACCTGGTTATATCCAAAGAATCTATTCAGGAAATAGAAAAATTTATTTCCCACTAACCGCTCTAGGATTTGGTCAATAAAAGGTAGCGGAAAATGGCCTTTCTTTGTTGCAGCATTTAGTTTCCTATAATCTACACACACTCTCCAAGATGTAGGAGTGCGTGTAGGGATGGATTCACTCCTATCATTGACACGGATGGTGAGTTCCGCCTTTTTGGGTACGACATGAATCGAGCTCACCCAGGGGCTGTCGCTGATCGGGTAGATTATACCCACATCTAGCCACTTAATAATTTCCTTTTTAACGACCTCCTGCATGTTAGGGTTGAGACGTCGCTGCATCTGACGGGAAGGTCGAGCCTCCTCCTCCGTATATATACGGTAATTGCAGTAGGAGGGGCTAATGCTAGTTAAATCAGATAAGGACCATCCAATGGTTGCCTTGTGTTCTATGAGGACCTTCATTAGCTTGCACTCTTACTCCCTGTTCAGTTTTGAACTAATAATTAAGGGGAGCATTTCATTTGGTCCTAGAAAAGCATATTTAAGCATGTCAAGCAGCGCTTTCAACTCGGGAGTGGATGGTGAAAGATTTGGCATTTCTTGGGATGAGAGTGTCCCAAAAGGATCAAAAGAAAGAAGGGCAGGAGAAAGAAGTTGGCCCTCAGATTGGCCAAGAAGAGGGGCATCTTGGATTGATGGATCCAAGAAAGGAGAGGCCTAGTGATTAGTAATTGGGCTCAAGGTCCCAGTGTGGAATAGCATTTTTGCTTGATTTGGTGAGAAAGAAAGGGCAATCAGGTCTTTAAGAGGGTGGATTGGCGATGAGTAGCCCAAATATGATTCAAACCACAAGGTGTGGGAAGCAGAGAAAACCTCGTCAGAAGTCTGGTCAGGAGAAGATACGGGTAAGGAGAGGGGTGGGGAAACGTCACAGTATAAGTCTGTCAAGTGATGGTCTATGTCCAGGGGTAATCTAAAGCAGTCAAAATAGGTCCCTATTAGTTCGATACATGCGTTGACAGCCATGTCCTTGTCAGATGTGTCATCCTCGATGCAATCGCAATCAAAGTTCTTGGCGGCCTTGAAAATGTTTAGCTTGGGCTTCTCAGAGCCTACGACGATCTCAATGCAACTCCACTCACAGTTGATATTGGTGCGGGTTGTGGCCGAGAAAGGTCGACCAAGGATGATTGGATAATCAGAAAGTGAGATAAGAACTTCCATATCCAAAACAAGAAAGTCAACAGGAAAACAGAGATTGTTGACCCTAACCACTACATCTTCCACCACACCCTTCGGGATTTTGATAGAACGATCTACCAATTGCAATGTGACAGGGGTGGGTTTCAGATTTCCTAAGGAAATTTCTCGAGC